>OX243926.1:8750000-10000000 GCA_945859725.1 Drepana falcataria
TTGACGAAACAGATATACAAAGCAAAAGTGTGTGCAAGAAGAGGCAGAGGAAGGCCACGTTCCAACTACCTGGATCAAATAGATCGGACTCTCAAGGACGGGAACGTTAAGAGTACTCGAAACCGACGAGCATGTATGAAGAGACTGATGAATGTGGACGAAGCGAAAGAGGTATGTAAGTCTAGAGAGAACTGGCGCTCTATACTCTCTGCCTACCCCGTTAGGGACTTGGCGTGATGATATGTATGTATGTATGTATGTAACTTAAAAAAAAATCGTATTAATCCTTTAAAAATAAGCCGTGGTGGCTGAGTGTTTCGAGTGGTGTCTTTCAACACAAAGATTGGAAGTACCAATGAGTTTTCAGAACTTGAATTCAGTGAGACACACCACGAGTTTTACGGTGAAGGCAAACATCGAGAGGAAAAAACGTATGAGAAGAAATTCGAAGGCGTATGTATAGTCGTGCTTGAGCTACGGCAATGGACTCGTCATCTGTCTGGAGAGTAGGTGTGTGGGTACTACCTATATACCTATGCCTATTACTTCGGGAACCCTTGTAGGAAGGCGTGAGGATATATTATTATTTAAAAAAAAAACAGGTATCTACTCGTAACAAATGAATTACAGTTCGACGGCCGTCACCGCGTCGTTGCGCCGTCCTTTATTCCTCGCTCGAACGCCCGCTGTTCAGATGAAAACCTTTAATTTAGCCAAGTTAAACATTGTTTATTGTACTTTGTATTGTGGTAATTAGCTGGTTCGAATACATTAAATAAATTTGCCACTGTTTTGAACACAATTTTAAAGTAAGGTAGTAGATTTGCAATGTTAAGGTTTTCTACTTTTGCCTTTAATGGGTGCATTCCTGTATGTTTTTTAAGGTCATTAATTACTCGTGGGACAATAGTTAGATCAAGCATCAATACTAATGTTTCACTGTTATAGATTTAGTCTTTCAGTTCACTTTCACATTAATTGTTAAACTCTAATCGTATTTTTGCGTAAAGTAAAATTAAGAAGTTTTTGTTATCTGCTTAAAAAGTTTTATTCGACACACCGAAGTACATACATATATACATATCACCAAGCCGAGTCCCTAAAGGGGTACGCAGAGCGGGTAGAGCTCTAGTTCCCTCTAGACTTACATACCTCTTTCGCTGCGTCCACATCGAAGAAATTTTCTTTATATTGAAGTATTTAGTACCTACATTTTGGAAGATAATGGTACCTACTTCAGTTTATCTGTTAAGTAATTCAGATAATTAGGATAAGGAAGGAAAAGTATATAATGTCGGCAGCGCGCGAGCACCCCTGTTTGTTACAAGTGTTCTAAGGCGGCGGTGACCGCTTACCATCAGACGGACCGCATGCTTGTTTGCCACCAATTATATTATTAATAAAAAAATTGTATCCACTGCCTCCATTATTTCGTCTCAGTGAACAATGAACTTACCCATTTGTAAATTTTTATTTTCGTAGACGTACGAGTATGTTAAGGGAACGATGAATCAGGTTGCAAAATAAATTGAGATTTAAAAATCAATAAATAGTTATTATTCCTTACACATGTAATGATATACTTAACTCTACATATTACTATGTACAATATTATCGACTAACCCGATAACATACAATTCAATTATTACAACGCCACTCAGGTAACAAAATCTTATCCATAATTGTCTTTCATGGTTAACGCACAATACTCTATATACTGGCTTTTGCAATTTAATACGATTCTCATATGATAATGCATTTTAAGCACTAAAATTCAGTCAATTAAGACTAATTTGGCTTGCATTTATAACAATTTGCGACCGACGGTTAACACTGATAGGTAAAACTTAGTTTCTAGAAGGCACTGCTAGTTTGACTAGATACAAGAGTCTTTTCGTACTTTGCACTATAGATGCGATGCAAATAAATAGTAATTATTACACATATTCTCGGAGGGATTTGTCCATGTCTGACCGTTCGACCTGTAGACAAAAGAAATAAAACATTAGTTCATTGCTAAATAAGACAGATTTTTCATTGAAATACTTTGAAGATTCATGAAAATACTTTGAAGTCATTGCAGGTTAATGTAAATAAAAATGAATGGTTTGATACTCACACAAATGCTATTTCTGTTGCCACCAGGATATGACATCTAGTAACTCATCTTCGTCCATTGGTCCAAGCTGCTGTTGTGTTGACACCTCATAGCGGTCTACGTTGGAATACCCCGAGGACACCCCAGATGAACATTCTGACGGCGCAGGAGAGTCAGGTTTTTCAGAACAAGGTGAATCACTTCCATAAAAGAAACCATCATCCATATCTATCGATGTCATCGGCGCAATATTACTGTTGGGTATATTCTCTCTATTTTCCTGGTCTCGTGTGATCCCTAAAGCTGCATCACTATCATCCAACAATTGCTGCAGGTATCTTATATATTCCACGACCATTCTTAAAGTATCAACTTTGCTTAGTTTCTTCCCGGAACCACGTCTGGCGCCACCGGACAAGGCGGCAACTACTGAGGCGGGCAGATGTTTACGTAGCGCATTGAATCCGTCATTCACTTGTTTCACACGGTTACGCTCCCGAGCGTTGCGTCTGGCAATCGAAGCGGCTTGAGGGCCCGTGTAAGGATTCGTCCTGAAGTGCACCTTTTTTCTGTACTGCAAATTTGGCGGTGTATCGTGTGTGACATAGTTTTTTTCAGGGGCCGGCGCAATAGGTATGTTTCTCTTCTCAATGCCAGAGTTCGATAGAGTAGCCGTTGGATATCCGGAGGACACAACGACGTAATTCGTCTGACCCTGGACGAGTTGAATTTCTTGAAGCATTTTACGTGTTTACGCGAGCGAGCAAATGGTGCGACGCACAACCGGTCGGCGCTGCTATCGGAAAAGCACTGCGCGATAGGGGAAGGCTTTGTGGGAGCTTTCTGTGGAGGGAGTGCGCGAGCGGCGGCAGCGGAGCTTCACGTACAAGTGAGCCGCTGGCGCACGCGCACACGTTATATCACCTGCGCCGGCTGCAAAAAATATAAATTCTAAAATTCTCTTCCCCTATTATTTTCGTTCATCCCTCCCCTACGTGCGGGTCCGTACCTGGCCGTTTGCGGGCGCGCGCAGGGGGACTAACGCGTGCCCAGTTTTTTCTACTGACCACTCAATGTCGAAACATAAAACATGTAAATTTATAGTATAACGTACTTTTGCTTCCAGTTGTAATGTTTAGTATCATACCTATAATATTTTGATACATTGAAAATACAAAGATATAAAAGTAGTTTCACTAGAGTCGGCTCGTAATACGAGTACGTCATTGTAACATAAAAGGATTGTAAAAAGTTACTTAACGAAAGAATTGACCAGTTTGCTCAGACATAACGACCATTTTATTAATGTAAGGGCTTGGAATATTAAGCTTATCGATGAAGTTAGGGCCGGTTACCGAAAAGTTGCATACTTTTGAAAGAATTAAGAGATAGTGTCACATGCCGCTATCGATACCATGTCCTATATTAAATAAATCAATCGCTTTGAGATTCCAAATCAATGTTATCGTCTGAGATCTTCTTAAGTGTTTGATATAAAGAATTTCTCATAAAGGCGAGTCGGATAAATGTCACGCCGGCGTTTATCGTAACTGAAATGTTAAATACTTTGAAATTGACGTCAATAACGATTCATTTATCGAAAAAGTAAAAAAAAATGGATAGAAAACGAGTATTGCAGGAAAATGAAACACTTAATTTTTTGTCCGGCTATCAGCTGACTTGCATTAAGTGCAGACTTAACTACATCGCGTTATCTCGTGCGTCATTTGATTGTTGCAACAAATGCAGAAAATATACGTACATACACAATCACAATTATATTAAAATTTCCGAAGCCGGCAATCCCAGGAAATCTTAAAGACGATAATGGCGCATAATATTATGAAACAGGTGACCTGTTAACGCGCACCTGTACCCTCAGCGCTAAAGTTATAAAACCACAGAATAGCCGCATCGCCGACAAACTATAACTGTGAAATATAATAAATAACTTTTTAATCGTCTTGAAATAGTACACTGTCTATTACAAATGCACATAATACATCTAAACGAAGCCAACTGGCATATTTTAAATAAATTCTTACAGTTTTAAATAGTTATTAAGCCTCGTGCTTGGCGTGTTTGTGTGTTTAGCATAATCCGCATAGTTATCGGATAATTTAAGATGCTACTACACACGTTATTCTTTCATTAGAAAGCTAATGAAATGTTATTATGGGTGTCTGTACAGAAATATGGTAAAAGGGCGTGTGAGAGTCGCCGCCGCCGCTGACAGACCCAGACTCGTCGTCAATTAGATGGATTTTGAGTAGAGTTTGTTATCAATATTCGTATGTTTTATTTGTCGGTCCTTTGAACGGTTGAATAACAAACATTCTCGCCGTTTAGCTATACTAATTGAATTTAACCTGTGTATAAAATGGGAGGTATTTGATTTCATTAGTACGGTCTTCTGTAGATTGTATTTAATTAATGTCTTCGATTATTTTTGATCGAGCTATTAAGACTATATTGATTATTTTGATCCTAGAATCTATATATGAGAGTCTTATTGAATATATCATCAGGCTTTCCCACAAGGGTCCCGAAAGGGTAGGCAGAGATGTGTAGATAGTACACACACACCCACTTTCCACCGGAAATATATTTTGGGTGCCAACGTGACAGATGGCGAGTCCATCGCCGTTACTCAAGCACGACTATACATATTTATGTCTTTTGATTTTTTTCTTAACCATAAGCAGCACATCTCTCGATGTTTTCTTTCACCGTAAAGCTCGCGGTGTGACTAATCAAAGTTATGATTATACATATTGAGTAAACATATTGTGAAAATAAAGAGCACTTAAAAAGTCGTAGTGGCCAAATTGCCTTAGTAAGGACTTCGAAAGTCAGTAGTATTACAGGATTGTAAAAGCGTGAGAATAAAAAAATTAAGTAATGTACTATCATATCTTAGAGAAAGTGACAAATCTGCCTCCTATTACTATTTCATCGCTGTAATAAAGGTTCAGAGTGTGGTGTTTGTTATACCTCTGCCTACCCTTTACTGCCGCATTGGGGAAGATGCAATATCACAAATTGACCCACTTCGCTGTTTTATTATATCGAACTTAATCTGGTAAGTACCTTTCCAATAGTAAAACCGGAAACAACATTCTTCTATTTTCATTAGTAATATCACAAAATCATTATAAAAAACTAATCAATCACTTAAAGTATATTAAATTTATACTGGCCATATGTAACGAGGTCCGTCCAGTCATCTTATGGGGTTAGACCCCGTGATTTGGTACCGGATATGACCTGTGGTGTGGTGCTAATGGGTTCCGTAAATAGCTGATATTTTTTCCTGTTGGCTATTACGTGTAATCGACGAATCGACGTGTTCCGTTAGGGTTTGCGATTGAAGAGGGTGGAGGTTAAATGGTAGACAATTAAATTGATTATTGATTTTTGCTGGATGACGTCACTATTGTACTAACTATTTTTAAAATAATAATATATCCTCACGCCTTCCCACCAGGGTCCTCGAAGGGGTAGGCAGAGGTGTATAGGCAATACCCACACACCCACTTTCCGCCAGAGGTATATTAGGTGCCAACGTGACAGGTGGCGAGTCCATCGCCGTTACTCCAGCACGACTATACATGGTGGCTATGCTCTGCTGCGCATTTCATGTGGATTGGTAATAATAATGACAGTGTGTGACAGAGTGACAGATGGCGAGTCCGCCGTTACATAAACACGACTATACATACGCCTCTGAATTTCTGGATGAGTCATGACCTTCTGTTAAGTGGTATTATACTATCCCTGTTCGGCAAATGAAATCTTCAGCGAAAGATCTCATTTTACCTTCCCTTTTTGACATGTGTCATTGAGTAGCATGATTTAAAAAAAATAAAAGAAATGATCCCCTTTTTTGCTTAATATATTTCTAATATAGTTATTATTTTTAGTATTAGTAAATGTGTACATACAAAAATAATCTATAAAATATTGTAAAGAAATCAAAAAGACGGGGCTATGTAGAGGCTAATGGAGGCTCACCAGATACACCGACAAGAGTTATACTTCAAAATTTAAGCATTTGAAGAATGGGAACTAGATAACGATATCTATACCCTGAAAACATATGTATGTAACATTACATAGATACATACCCATAAAGTAATTCCGACTGTCACTAGATGGGTTATATAAGTAAACAAACATTAAACGCATCCGAAAGAACCCCGCAATACTATAACATTATAGATAATTAATTTTACATCAATTATGTTGTAAGGGAAATGTTATGACATTATTACTCGGACAATTTACTCGCAAATAAAACAATTATTAAAAACAACTGACGGAGATGAACGTGGGACCGGCCGCTGTTGGATGATTATGGGAATCGTGTCATCTGCGGGTGTCACGCTTCACTGGTGTGGGATTGCTACTGGTGATGCCTAAATATATGTTTCAAACAACACATGTGAATTTGAATAATAAATAATTAAACATTACTATTTGATCACATCACAGGTAAAGAAAAACATCGAGAGAAAACCTACGTACGTTTGAGAAGTAAATCAAACACGTAAAAGTATGCTTGAGAAACGGTGACGAACTCATCATTCATCACATAAATATATCTCAGGCGGAAATGGTTCTTGTGTGGAGGGCGTGAACACATATAATTGTATAAACATTAGTTGTTTTTGAGTGTTACGTCTACTTACATGTTTATTAAAATGATAAAAAAGTTAATAAGAAAAAAACAGCAACGAGCTTTACGGTGAAGGAATACATCGCTAGGAAACGTGTAAAAAAAAATTAAAGACGCATTTATAGCCGTGCTGGAGAAACGGTGAAGGACTCGCACATCTATCAAATTTGCACATAAATATATATCCCACAAAAAGAGAGTTCTGTTTCACTAAATAAGTCTCGTGAACTATTTTCGAATATGTTACCTTCTCGTTTGCCACGTAACTTTAATGGTAGCTCTCAGTTGCACTCCATCAAAACCCCCATACATCACCTATTAATTCCACATTTAAAGATTACGCCGCTCTATAAATCATACATTCAAACACCGCCGACACCATGCGAACAATGAAACTACCTCATTCGTACCCAATATCATTTGATTAACGACTTGTTGAGTGATACCTATTCATCGCACCGTCAAAGGGTGATCACATTAAGTATTAATAAAGGAGAATGTTTTACATTTCATCTGAAGCGTGTTCGTTTGTTACAATAGAGTTGAGTTCATAAGGAATTCTTCGCCAACAAGCTGTGATATATTAAGGGAATGATTCGCGGTTTGTTTGTGTATATTTCAACTTTTAAGTATGTGCCGCGATATAATTTGTAAAGCGTTTGAGCGTTGTATACGCGATTATAAATATATTTTATTATTTCATTATTACGTACTCTTAAGGAACGCCCTCTAAAAGTTTTTACTTAATCGACATACGCAGTGCACTCGAACTCTGGAAAAATACACCTCCATTAACTTCCAATACGTATCCAGTACGGGCGAATTTTTCGTAACCATAGTGAGCAAGCTTTGACGGAAGTACTTTAACACAAAAAATTATAAATTTATCGTGTTCTACGAGGATATATGTGTTATATAGATCTTCAGGACCCTTTAGTAAAACTACTGGATAAATTAATATTGATTTTAGTGTTTTTTTAAAGAGTGATTACAAATACTTCCTGTCACAGGCTGGTGAGATGTGCGTATGAATAAAATAATATCTAACAATGAAGGTCACCCAAGCTGGGCAACGGACATATACGTATCTCTACACTAATGTTATGTATACAATTTTTTTGTGTTCAATTGTGAAATTGCAAGACACATCTAGTATTGATCTAAACTCAGCATTTTATTTACTAGTGTCTCTGGAGACTGATGTTTTGGGAATATACTCGTCTTATCTCCGGTTGATGTGTCACGCGGCACAGCTTTTAGTATGTATGTAAATGCGATGTCCTGAGAGCTTGTAAAACAGTATTATCGGTCCTTCGCATCGCCTGTGTGCTGTCGCGCCCTATGCGTGACACCCTCGATGGCGACACGGATCCAACCTGTCGACGACAACACCGATAATGGCCGAAATACAAGACGGGATTCGATTTTCAATTGTAACCAATCGGACGGTGCGATTGATGTTTGATTTCGTGACAAACGTATGTATCCACAGAACATAAAACACTTTGTCGTTGGTATTTATCTGTAGGCTGTACAGATTCAAAACGCATCTGTGTCAGGTCTAAGCTAATGCTGTGTGACGTATAAAGTAAATGTGACGAAGATGTCAGTCACATATGTCTAATATGTACCGCACAGGAAGGAGAAAATTTATGACTTACATTTTACGAACAATACCCACATTTAACTGTATGCAGAATGACTTCATAACGAGTATACGTGTAGTGTTTAGTGCGCTATATTTCACGCACCATGAAGAAATCGGCTATCTATAAATAAGGCTGGTTTAGGAAATTTGGCCTCATTTGCCGACAAACGACGTCTTGTTCCAATTTATACGTTTACGATACCTCGTTAGCTGGCACGATAAGAAACCCCCTAAATAGATAATTAGTATTGTTTCCTTATTCAAAGACACATTGTGTAATCTTTTTTACTGTCAGTTTTATTGATTTGAGAAGCACATCGACGCCCAGAAGATCGTCATCAACTTGAAAGTGTTAACAGCCGAGGAATGACCAACATAAATAACCCTCCCAATGCTGATTGCCAATAAACAAACCCGATATATTTTAATACTTTGTATCATTTAACGCGGAGACTGCAACTGGTTTTGCATCACTCGGTTAACAGTGTACACTTGATCAGATTTTAATGTGTATTTCGTTTGATCTTGCATATAATACATTTTGTTATGTGTTAGCATTTTATAGTCTTAAATAGGAAATAAAATATAACGATATATTCATTATACTCAGCTGATGAGGATTGAAAATATACAAATGGGATATTTATAATAGAAAATAATAAAGTATGTTGTGAGTCGTTTTTTTTTTACAAAATTTTATATGCGAATTGCATTGCACATGATAGTTAATATTATCTTGTAGCTGGAAGAGAATTTAGTAATATTTACTGATAGATTTATTAAAATATCTCCCTTTAGTAAGGGTTTGCTCAGTTGCCATCCTACTTATTTTTGTACAATCATGCATTCCCATAAGATAGCCAAACAATGGGGCTAGGTACATACTGTGGTAAATCTGTCGCCACCGCTCAATCTTTTTACAAAGTCATTGGGACTTACAATATCTTTACCACGTTCAAGGCTAAGGGGTTCGAAGCAGTTTGAGCAGTGCTGTTCTGACTGATGACTTTGTAGTTCGACTAAATATCTAAAATATATAGAGATAGAGTTGAATTGAATTTGTTGAGTTTCACAGTTCGCTAAATTGATTGCCTAAAATGCGAAATAATATCTGCAGTGTTTTCTCGCTGTGTACCGTTGAGGCGCGTGGCGGTCGTGCGCCGCCGGACTGGTTTGTACCTTAATTACGCCGAGGCGTTATCGAGTAAGAATACACACGCGACATTGGTATTAATTTTAATGAAAGAAGTGTGCGCCCGAACAGCACCTGCCCAAGTGGTCCGCTTACTGAAAACTATGCAACAGCGCCAGGCAGAGAGACGGTGTTGATCTTAATTTTTTTCTTAATCTCAATTTTACGGCAGTGTGTTGTTAATTTAACGTGTTTTTTTCAGCACGTATAAAGTCACGGTTTTTTACACTTTACAAGTCAAATAAATAAATTAAATGAATCAATGAATGATAATCTAAAAATGACTAAGTATAAAAAAAAATGTTAATGAACATATAATAAATTTGGACGTACTCACTATGATTCACGAACGTTTCGTAGCAGCTGCATTAATTCTTGAGGACGCATACTTAATTATATATATTCTTTTCAATTTAAGCTCAGCCTAGACTCACGCGTACATATAAGGTGTGCTTCCGCAAATTTACCAGATTTTCCAGGTATGGGATATAATTAGTTATATTTTTGTTTTTGTCGTCGAGTTGTGTTGATTCAATTTTATTATCATCTCTACTGTACCATTTCTCTTGAGACCACTCCATGCCATCCAATCATTATTTTTTATTATATCAGAAAAATTATAAAACTGTTTTCGAAACAATTCCACTTTTAGTGTTTTAGCATTAAAGTTCATTTTCTTAAGAAGTTAAATTTTCAAATTCAAATGTACTTACTTGGATAATTAAATGTTTAACAGATTTTGTTATTGATAATAAAGTTCATAATTACTTGCCTATTTATTGATATCTGGACTTAAGCTTCGGTTAGTTATCGATGAACATAGTGCTTTTCGAGTTTGTACGCCATTACATATGTATTTAGGATATACATTTGAATGGTACATTGGGGCTATAAAGCGAGGCACCTGTTGTTTTCACACTCACATTTTTCATGACGTTTAAACACAAATGTAAGAAATTAATGTATTTACTGACGCTTAGATTAACTGTCTATTACAATGCGAACACATGCTGCCTTAATTTGCATAAATGGTGAGGAGAAGTCAACCTTTGCTTAGTAGCGATAATTTTATACAATATATTATGTATAATATTTTGTATACTTCTCTTATAGACTTAAAAATACGTAATTGAATAATATAAAACCAAATTGACCGTTTGACAGTGAACGTTGACATGAGACCATACTTAACCCTCTCTAAAATTTGTTTTCATTACAATATTATTACGATAAATATATTTGAAATCAAGTTTTTCAGATGCTGACGTTACACCTTGTTAATAACTCACTCATACTTTTGCTTACAAATGAACTGATTGATTGCTTGATAGGATGGATATAAGTGTGTGTCTTACGACCTGGTGTAATTTTCTATAATCATTTGTTTCAATTGAAAATAAGAATCACAGGTTGGGTTAAGTATAAAATTAGTAGGCCAAGGGTTTGCCTGCGTAGGTTGGCAACGAAGGTAGTAGGAGTGAAGTTAGGCGCCCCTGGAATGTGCTAAGGCAAAGTGCAGGAGGGCACTGGTGCGTTCCTCAGGAGATCCCAGAGCCCTCCTATATTTACCACCGCTGGTGGTGGATGGCCACCGAGGGGGTTTTAGTGAGTAGAAATCTCACATAGCCCGTTCGTCCTCCCCAGGACGGTCGGGTACGTAAATCTATAGGTACCAACGTTTTCCCTCTCAAAAAAAAAAAGTATACATTATCTGTTTAAGATGAACATTATATTTTAATAGGAGTGACCATCAGCGAACGCTCAGGGTAAGGTAAGGCAAAGCTGGAGGTCAAAATATTTTACATCTGATTGAAACCCTTAGCAGTGCAGGAATCGGGTAGGTACCTTACTATTCGAACTTAAAACTTTGACGTACCTACGCTTATTCTTTTGTTATAACCTATATATATATTTATACTCGCAGTGGCAAATACAACAAAGTAAGAAAGTACGTAACGAGGTAAAATGTTGTTTGCAGATATGATCACATCTGCCGGTCACCTCTCAACCTTATCTATGTTATCAATCATAGCACTGAATCAATCATTATACTTTTTTAACATTGATACAATAAACGAAAAACAAATGCGAACCGTAGTTGCATTGACAGGGTTCCTTAGGATTAAATGACAGTGCAAGGCAAAATCCGTATTTTCTGAGATTATCGCGACAAGATGGGCAGACTATGTTTTGTAACATTAAGCGCCCTATTCTCTCTGCCTGCCCCATTAAGGAATCGGCGTTATGATATGTATGTATATTTTAGTAGTGAACACAATTTATCTTCCTAATAAATCCCATATTGGCCACATGAATGAGACATAATAGGTAGTATCTCTATGTGGCAGAACAAAAAAAAATGTAATTTTCTGAGGATGTTTGTTCCTCTTTTACGCAAAAACTGTTGAACAGAATTGTGTAAAATGTGGCAAAGAGTTTGATTATTAGCTGAATTAACGCACATAATGTCTTATTTAAAACAACTACCATTAAAGTTAAATATTGAATAAAATTTCATTTTAATAATAGGAGTTTCCATGTACAGTACTCCGATCAAAACTCTAATTAGAGCGACGTCTAACAATGCAAATGACTTGGTTAGATGAGAAAAAACATAGTAAAAGTCTCCGTAATTGATATTCACGCGTGACATGAGCCGGATTATTCATTAAATTACTTTCCCAGGACATAACTCGCTTGCTGTGCTTATAAATAGACTCGCTGGTGCTCGCTAATTTGTCCGCATGGAATTTGAACGATATAAAATGTTGCTCGCTCATGAATTCCATCCCTTCCAGTTTAATAATAGTAGACACAATGACACACAGATATGTACACATATAAAAACTGAGACAAACAGACAGTCAAAGATATTTTTACATTTAAATATTATGTATAGTATGGATATTTTTATGTACACGGCCAATAATAGCGTTGTCCTCTTTATTTTCCGATTCATATCTCGTCCTGGAGCCTTTGGTATTATTGGCTTGTTTACAAATTTTTAAGCCGCGGCCGAGTAATTTTTGTAGCAGCCTGCAAGCTCAAGGTTGTACTGTCGAACCCTGATGGTTTTACTACAGATTTTTCATTAAATTTAATAATTGCTACCTTACTCACATAGGGGTCTTTACAAAAATCTTGCCCTGATACATATAATTTTTTGTTTAAGCATTTTTATTTGCGTCATTGCCTTAAGTTAGAAAACTTTGAGGGCACTGTAACCGCATAATCGGACATAAGCGAGAATACCAATTATGTAACATCATCTTATTAGTACACTTGTTACGTAAAGGGTTTCTTCAGAATTTTAATATTTTAGTGCATGACAGCCAAGTATCTCCATCAAGGAACATTGGCAACGTGGAATTAGCCTGTTTCATTTGTCTCTCTTGCTTCGACTTAAGTGCATGCGACAGGTTAATTTTATGAATAAATTGAAGCACTCCGTGTTATGGAAGTATGTACGTCGTATTTATGCAAATGATACCACAATATCAGGGCTGGGAGGCTTAATAAGCCCTCCTTTCAGAATTAGGTCGTCAAGAGAAAAAGATAAGCAAATTACTTATTTACTACTGTCACTTAAACTGTCACGCAATTGTATTGCTTCATTTCTATCACTTAATTTAATATTCTTTTGTGGTAATCATATATATATATATATTTTTTTTCTCGAATTTTGTTACAGTTATTTCACCTTAACGTCAACGTGAAGAAAATAATACTCTTCAAATGTATGTTTGAATTAAGGCAAACACATTATTTCAAACAACGCGTTAGTTGGAGAATAAATCTGCCGTACTTAAGCTAGAAAAGGGTTAACCCTCATATGGTCGTTTTTTAGGTAATGATGCAAATTTTACCACCGCAAAATTCTCTACATTTTGATCTAGGAACCAAAGCTCTATCATTATCCATAAAAGAGATACAGATACTCAGTAAACAGTTAAGTGACACATTTTTTATAATTTTCTTAACTAAAAACCAGCTAACCCACGAAACTAGTCTAAAAGAGGGCAAAAGTATCCTAACCCTAGGAAGACCAAATATTTTTTGATATAATTTGCCTAGTAAAAATAAAGTTATCTATTTATGCTTAACTTAATTAAAGTTAAGGTTTATTAACTCTACTAAAAGTAAGTAAAGTGTGAGCAAATTGGCGTACAAAAATAAACTATAAATAAGTTAACATAAAAAACGTAACTATAAATAGGTTAAGATCGCTTAACCATTTTTAAATCAAGTAATACCAATTAATATTTCGGAAGAAACCTTGGTATAAGAAGGGTTAAGCCTCATTCCTAAGCTAGAACAAAGTAAACTGCAGTAAAATGCAACGCACGAGTTATGTATGTCAGATCTATACGGCTTTTATTCCTCATTATTTAAATAAATACCGGTGCTAGTGGAACCTCTCTTTAAAATTCATGGACTTATATTTTCAAAAGGAGTGTATGCCACTTCTCCACTAAACCGGTATTTTTTTTTAAACAATGAGTAGTGAATTATACCCATCAAAGTCATGAAAAGAGATTAGGTGAGATGGTGAGAGAGATAATTTGAAGAAATATTAAAATAAATTAATTGGCCTATAATGCACTTGGGGCCTTGGGGTCCTGAGGCTCACCATCTTTTCAAAGAGGTCTCACGCCGTCTAGTCGGGACCTCTTGTGAAGTCTCGTGACAGGCGGGCTGGAACATATCTCGCTCAGAGAATCAGCATTGCTATCCAGCGTGGCAATGCTGCTAGTCTTCCTGGCACGTTGCCTCGGGATACCGATTTGGGACAAATATTTTATCTGTAAGTAGTTAGTAAACTGTTCTGTTCTGTACTGTTCTTTGTAAATATTGTTAATTTTAATTTAACTTCTGTTATAATATTTTGTTACTTTAATTAAAAAAGTTTTTTCCCGGAGTAATTTCGGGATTTTACATGCTAATTGTATACTTTTAGAATGAGCATGACCTACTGAAGTTTTGAGACAACTGGCAGGTCATTTTTTTTTTATCAACAAAGTTGAAGTGGAAGTTGTTACGCCAAATCCATAATGCAAATGGGTAGCCAACCTTTTGTCCAGTTGATGCATAAGAGCCGTCGTTGACGATCTCTGCTTCGATAGCATGGACATTAATGCCGGCGTCCCGCAAGGCTCTATGCTGTCCCTGAACTATGTTTCTTCTGCATATCAAAGACATGCTTTCTATTGAAGGAATGCACTGATATGCAGACGAAAGTACTGGTGACACTTACTATACGGGCTATGCTAATCTCCCTCGTTCCACTATGGAGGAAATTCGCGAACAATTTGTCTCTGAAATCTAGAGTACACTTTGTAGTGTCTTCGATTGGGGTCTGTGTCTGTCATGTCTCCGATTAAACCACTTCAACCTCACTAAAAAACAAGTTTGCGGGGTGACCCCCAAAAACACTTCCATTTGCTATGGTATTACAATTCCAGTACACTCCCCTTAACATCTAGGAGAGCATTGGGATCCTTTTTGACATTTCTAGTGATGTTCAGTTCCGTGGTCATTTAGAGGATAAGGCTAAGTAGCCGTCCAGGAAGCTCGGTGTGCTCAACAGAGCTAAGCAGAACTTTACACCGCAGCAAAGGCTACAACTTTATAAGTCGCAAGTTAAGCCACATATGGAGTACTGCTGCCACATGGGCTAGAGCCTCAGGATACTAGCTAGTGCCTTTTGACGCGGTACAGAATCGCGCAGCTAGGATTGTCGATGATCCCATGCTGACAAGCGGCTTGGAACCACTAAATCTGAGGAGAGACTTTGCCTCCCTGTGTGTTTTCTACCACTTGTATAACGGAGTGTTCTGAAGAATTGTTCGACATGATATGATGCCCACTTCTACCTTCTACCCCCATACCTCTCGCCATCGACGGATAATTCATTCCCATACATTGGAACCGTAAAGGTCTCTTACTGCGCGGTGCCAAATGAGTTTCCTTCCGCGAATGCTCAGGCAGAATGAGCTTCCGTTGAGGTTTTCCCTATAGATTACAGTATGGAGTTATTCATGAAAGGTGTGAAAAGATTCCTGCAGGGTCGGCAGCGCGTGGGCGATACCCCTGGTGTTGCAAGCTTCCATAGGTGGCCGCTAACCATCAGGCGGGCCGCATGTTTGTTTGACACCCATGTGGTATAAAAAAATATTATGAAACATTGCCTCGGCCAGATAACTATATAAGAGTAAAAACCTTTAAACCAGAGAGATTGCTAACTGCATGCCAATATGGCACATATTCTATTGTCAATAAGATTGTGATTTATTGTTGATATTTTATAATGTCCATGCATTATTTTTACTTATATGTGTCGACAGTGTATCACAAAGTATTTTTAGCGCTGTTGTGAGATTATATTGATCTCATTTTAATTTAATTGTTTTTAAATAGTTAAATAGTTAGCCTAACGAGGGAATTTTAATTTCATTTTAAAAGTACTTATTTTATTTCCAATTTTTCAGGTATAGAATTTTATTTTAATTACCTACCTACTTACATGTTACTTTAACAGACTTACTTTTAAAGAAACGAAGTTAGCTATTGATCTGTGCATATGGTTAAGTAAATTTGGTTCTTTAGTTTAATTTAGATGGCAAAATATTACTATTTTATGGCAAAATATTTTTTTTCCTCGACTAATCATTCCACTTAGCTTAGCTGTAAAAGGGTTAACCACGAGTGATACTTACATAACCTATTTTTAGTTAAGTAATACTGCATAAATACAAGTCATTAAAAAAAAAGTATTGCCTTTACTTACCTAAATAAAGGTTAAAATACTTTTGTCGTTATCCTATTCTGTATTATGATGTAATATCCTTAGTTATAAATGAGTTATCGGTGGATAACTTATTTATAAGTAAGCATTGTTGAATAACTTTGCAGTAAATTATTGATAGTGACATTTCCATCAAAATACTACGCTAAAAGTGGGTTAGGGTATGGTTAACCCTGTTTTAGAGTCATAATAAGTTTAACATTACGAGTGAAATGCTTAGTTAAATAAGAAAAAATAGGTTTTAGGTATTATAAAGACAATATTTTAGGATGGAAATTATTCTATAAGGTAGAGTTAAATATTAGCTAACTTTGTCTCTAAGAATGTTTACTCCATCTTGAATAGATTTTTAAAGACATCAATTCCCACGTTTTTTGACGATATCTCAAAATTGACTAGTCGGGCTTAACCCTTTTCTAGCTAAAGCACGGCAGAAATATATATATCCGATGTTGGTACATCGGATAGCGCCCGTAAGCTATAGTAATCGCAAAGAAAAACTTCGCATAAAAAAAATATTTTTAAGATCCTTATACTTTGCTAAAGATTTTTTTAATAAGCATTAAATTAAATTAACGAAGTGTTTAAAGTTATAATAACAGGTAACGTAACATATTGTGCACTTGCGTTTACAACTAATGTGAGTGCCAACAAGGGAACAACCCTCATAAATACTTGAAAAAATATCCACTCTCCACGATTACTGTAAAACTAAATGGCTGATTCCATTCAGATAGCATGACAAAAGTTTCAACATGTGTGCAACCAGCAAAGTAATATTATCTAAATATGATAGTGGAATAATTATGAACCTTACCTAAACTGCATTAAGGCCAAAGTCGTTTAATGTGACCGCATCAAAATCCTTGTCAGTGTGAAGAAGTAGGCTCGATATCGATCGGAACTCGCACGCTTAAACGTAGACACAGTTGAACAGAACTTAACTAATATTTAAGAAATACATGGTTCTTTTTCATTCTTCAGAAGATAACAGAATAGGTAGCTAACAGTAATTTTATTGGTTAACGTTAACTTTTTCTATTATATCATAAGTAAGGTGAATGTTTTAATTAAAATAAAATGCCAATATATGTTTATCTGAATAAATAGCTTTATATTCTTCCGATAAGATGTTGGGATCGATCCATGAAAGGTGTATTGTCAGAGCTCAGCTCTCGGGAGGATTAAAGAAACCAGCAAAACTAGTGTAAAGAATATTTTAAGCAGCAAATATGGTGATACATTATAATAAAATATATAAATCACCAAGTAAGGATCGAGCACACATGCGGCGTCATGGCATGCGCGTGCGACGGTCGTCTCGCCTCTGAATTCGTGAATTTTAAACTTTTATTAGTACCCCACAAATGTAATCGTTTACATAAATGCAGGTGCTCTCAAGGACTCCGATTTTATTTATTTGATCAATTGATACATATTTTATTACATATAAATCGGCAAGTTTATTCTCAGCAAGGAAACAGGGCCGTTAACAACGACGTGCCTTAAGTGTTTGCCAGTATACACATTTTAATAGACATATAGGTACAAACAGGTTTTAGGGCATAACGGGTTTCCCGTTCGAATTTGGAGGTGCCCGACTGGGGCAGGACCTAGAAGTTTTTTCCTGCGCGATGAATAAGATGAGCTCCTTGGGGGGAGGATTCTCATATTGTATTATTGGCAGCAAAGGGATTAGTCTTATTATGCTCAACACAGAATTGAAACGCGCAAGTGATATTTCGACATTGTGAATGTAAATAGGCTACGGCAACCGTTTCCCATCCATATGCTAAATTTTCATATGATTGCCTGTATTTTATGCCTGTATTAAGCACAAAAATATCAGAACCTCAACGTGCAAATAAAGCCTCCGAACATTCGACTTTAGTCTGTTAGTATTAAATAGTAAAGATTTGCTCTCCATTTACTGATGTTGTTTTAAAATAAGTACTGTGTCGGTTCAAGTTCGAGTTACGTTAATAATAACGTTGGCAAAATCATCAAATAAATAAACCCATAAGGCACTATCTGATAGGAGCAAGGCGGTGCTCTTTATCTAGATTTGACTTATAAAATTAAGTGGCCGAGTCCAGCTTCAGGCTAAAGCAAACATTGGATTATCTTTACACCAACCCTCGAACTCGATACGAACGTGGCTTACTGTTAAATTGAGTCTTAAAAAGGTGCTGAGGAACAGATCTTTAGATCTTCGTGGCAAACTACGAATCGACCTGATGACAAGCGGTTACCGCTTACGGGTATCAAATTTAAGAAAAAGATATAAATCTATACAAATAAATAAAATTGGAGTGTCTGTTTGTAATATTAAAATAACCGCTTTTTACTAACTGCATATGGATGTATATACGATACATATCTATACATATAAATAAAAAAATGTGTGTGTCAGCTCCGAGGCACGACTGGAGTTTACTCCTTAAGTACGATTATCTAAACATACGCAAAAAGAGTTTATCCAACTGAAAATAAGATTAATACCATATGAAAGGGTAAATTAACAAATTAATGAAAATAATATACATATATAAATATATATTTATTCATTTTATATACATTTATTATAACTAATCGGCGAAATATTTTACATTAAACTTTTCACAATAGTCTATTTCAGATGTGCAACAAAAATTTCATTAGGAATGTTGATAAATAAGTAGTAAAACTATCGTAAAAATCGGATTATCGATATCGATACTTTATTGACTACACCCTCACACTGGTTGAGTAGCGCGAAACTGGTACAATTTTCTAGAAAGTTCTTTAACTATTATTACAGATAAAATTCGATCTTATTGCCCTTACATAAGATTGATTTTTGTATTGTACAATTAAAAAAATTTGGACATAAAACAAAATTAACGTAATAAAATAAAATTTAATTAAATAACACTTCCCGATGATAGAAAATGCCACTATTAGCTAGATTTTTGTCCGGCTAGCATTCCTGCACTCAAGAATGGAGCAATACGGCATATCTGCACTTGTTTTTCAAACTTATTGAAAGCGGATTGTACAACTGTCACACACAAGCGGCGGCGGCGTACTGAGCGCGGTTGGTCACAACTAAAATTAGAAAGTTGCGCACCGTAGGTGCATGCGCACCAAAAACGTAACGAGGTCATTCATCTGTAGATTTTACCTCTCATATTTTTCTCATACCGGGCGCCTTATATATGAAAATCGATTCTTAAGGAGTAAACTCCAATTAGAGTGTCTGTTTGTAATATTAAAATAACCGCTTTTTACTAACTGCATATTGATGTATACACGGTACATATACCAAAATATATATTTTTTTAATTTTTGTCTACTGTCTGCCTGTCTGTTTGTTCTGGCTAATTTCTGAAATGGTTGGACCGATTTTGACGGGACTTGCACTGGCAGATAGCTGATATAAAAAGGAGTAACTTAGGCGTAATCTTTTATTTAAAAACTGAAAAATAATTTTGTCAAATTCCACGCGGACGAAATCACGGGCACAGCTATTCTCTTATAAGTTTACATCTTCATATATATAATACTTATTTTATTTCCATCTTTTTACAAAAAGATCGCTATATTTAATCCATCCTATACTATCTACATATGGCGCATTAATATTCAATCTGTAAGATATAAATTTCTAATTATATCCCACTACATTTACTATTATCTAATACAGTAATTTTGCGTAGACGAGTAATTTGCATACGTTTTAAACTAAACCTTTCATTAACTTAAATGCAATTGAACATTGAGATAACTTTAATGAGGAAAGAAGGGAAGGTTATTTCCAAATGCGCACACACAACGCTTAAGGTTTTGATATATATCTCTGAGAAATGTGAATCAGAGCAATCGACCGATCCAACCTCTTCTGAGCTTTAACCAACGGATGTTGTAATGTGTAATCCACGAATAAAACAATTAGCCTCTTATATGTACTAACCATTACGTAGATCACAGATAAGACCCTTGCCGACCATCGTCGAACAGACTATAGATTCTACTGGACTCGAAATAAATATGAACCGTTGAGAATTCTACGAGTTCATTTTATTTCACCGTAGCTGAATATTTTTATACACATAGCAAATTATCAAAGGAACCTGTTGAACTGGTAGTCTGATTTACTTAATTGTTTTCCCTATAGGCGGTTACAAATTGAGTCATTAAAAACGCAAAAAAGACTTATTTTAACTGTCCTATACTTTTAGTGCGAGACAGGGAATTCTCTGGACATATTTTCAATTATCTTTATTGATCAGAACTTGCGTAATAAAATTTTTAAGATAAGCCTTAGCAGAATTTAAGGATACTTATACAAGGGAAATCCTATAATTTAATTACCTATATATACAGCTGATTTAATAGAAATACCGACTCAAAACACGTCACTTAAAATTACAAAAGATTTTTATAATAATTATCTTCACACCTACCCTCAAGGGTTCCCCAAAGGAGTAGGCAGAGACATGTAGGTAGTACCTACACCTACTTTATGCCAGAGATATATTTAAGGTGCCAATGTGATAGATGGCGAGTCCATCGCCGTTGCTCCAGCACGATTACATATGCCTTTGATTTTTTTCGCAAACGTATGTAAATTTCCTCTCAATGTTTTCTTTCATCGTAAAGGTCGTGGTGTGACTAATCACTGTGCTAAAGTTCAGAAAATTCGGGATTCGAACTTGCAATCTTTGTGTTGCACTGCTCAAACCACTCGGCCACCACGCCTTTTTTTAAGATTAATCAGCCCAAAATCCAAATATCATCATACAATTTTCATGACTTTAATAAAACCGTGGTGACTGGGAAACTATTTATGTTACCTGAAAGTGAAGATTGTAGGTTCAGGACCCTGGTAGGTTATTTGAAAATAGTTTTAATGAATGTGTTAGTTCATTGGTAACAGACAAAAATACAAAAAATTATATTAATGAAAAAGAAAACTAACGCTAAGACTCGAAAATGCTATCAGTGTCTATTACCCAATATAACACGTGAAATACCGAATTCTAAGGCTTGAGCATAATATTAGCATCTTTAGTCAAATATAACACGGAAGAAATTCGACTCCGCGAGTATTTTCATATATACTTCACAAAAATATTACTAGTTACTAATCTAACTGAGTCGTTATCCTCGGGCTAAAGTAAATGAATACTATAAACAAACGCGTATCACCGTGGGATGGAAATTGCGAATTTTGATATCTCAATCTGTGTCGGGTCAGATATGCCGCGGTCACGACACCCTTCGGTGGTCACGACGGAGAATCGCTTAAGCGCTTATTAATTATCAGCTGAACGAATTACTTACACCAAAGGATCGTAATGATAAACCATAGCCGAGATTCTCGGCAACATATTATGCATATAAATAAACATGTTCTAGACTTTGTTGATTCCGCACTAATTGCTTAATATACGAGCAAGTTAGCATGAAATCAAAATTATAATTTTTTAATTTATGTTAATAGCGTATTTTCAGTACTCAAGTATTACCTAAGTACCTTTTTAGTACTCGATAAAATTGAATTGCAAACGGAATTACGTTCGAATGGGGGTCGGCTCAACATCAGAGAAATATACTTTTGTAATATGTACTACATTTTGTACTTCCATACCTTAGTCACATTGTACATACCTAGTACATTATTTATGTATATTATTTGTGTGATTTAACGTTTGAGATTCGACTGCTGTTACAAAGGCAAGTATTGTGAAGTTCATGGCTGAATGGAGTATAATAGCTACACCCTAAAATACAATAAAATTTATTTGCTCGCCAATTCACAATCATGGTTTTATGACAGTGATCATTTTGCTACAAAGTTTAAGAAAAAAGTAATTTTGGGCCGTTATCCAGTAGTTCTCTACTCTTTATTTATGTTATGGGCACCATAACATACATTCTGTATCTTTTATTGCCTTTTTATTTGAGCATCTGAAGAGAACTGTGATCCGTAGTAGCCGAGTAGTTAGTATCAAAACTAAGATTGCGCTCGAATGCTGACGGTCAACAACATTGAGTATTTTTTATTACTTAGGTGATGTGATTTATCACACTAAGTGCTTTTTGGTATGATATGTTTAGGTTGGACGGATGGCAAGATATATTTAGTTTTTTCTGTGCCTATTTTATATATTTTTCTGCCTACCCCTTCGAATCTTTTGACTCGGCGTGTAGATTATTGGTATATTTAGGTATGAGACTTTCGATTTATTTTGAAATTTAAAATTGGTATTCATTTATAGCCAGCCTATGAATACGGCATCTCACACGTCCCGGACAAAAGGTCGGCAAGAATCATCATGGGCCGTCGAAATTAAATATAAAGCGCATACGCTCAAGGCTCGGATACAATAAATTAATCGCGTAAGTGATTTTTGACCTGTGCACTCCATATAAGATTGTAAGGAACATTTTCTTTGGCATGGATTGAAAGGAAAAAAAAAGGAAACACATTCGAAGGAGTAATTACTTTTTAAGAAAATATAAAGAAGCCGGGGTAGCCAAGTGTTTTGAGTAGTCACCTGTAATGCACGTGTTGCAAGTTCGATACCGGACTCTACAAATTAGTTTTTAAACTAAGCGCAGTGATTAATTACTCTGCGAGTTACATATACGTTAAACGAACATATTATGATAAAGACTGCATACGTTTAAGATCAAATTCAAGGAGGTTCAGGTACGTGTACGGTCGTGCTTGAGAAACGGCAAAGGACTCACCTGGCACCAAAATACACCTTCGACGAAAGGAGGATATTATTTCGCCTCTGCCCATCCTTTCGGAGACCCTGGTAGGAAGACGTGAAAATATAATTTTTAATAGTGAAGATATTATTTGTACCTTTTGATGAGGTTCTTTAAAATAAAAAGGTTGCGTAATAATTTTGTCATGTGACCGATTTTGCTCTGGCGCCATAGTTTATACCACGAAAAAAACCATATAAAAATAGGGTTAAACTAATGAGTGTGTAATTTTGTTGCACGCGGAGGGTGGCCGGTCTGCCAACCCTTACCTGCGAGGGGCATCCATCATTAGGGCTTAAGCCGCGGCATTAATCAAAGGTCGTGCGGTCATTAAAAGTGGCTCCTACCATTCGGTTTTCATGTGGATTACTGCAGTATATTGAGAAAGTGGGCTTATTTTGACTGCACATTGTTTATTTTTAAGTAATTTATGTCAATCCATGAATCAAAATCAAAAGCCGTGGGTGCCGAGTGGTTCGAGTAGTTTGATAGACCTCATGGACCTCTTCAAGAAGGGTGTGAACATATTCTTGCAGGGTCGGCAACGCACGAGTGATACCCCTGGTGTTGCAAGCGTCCATAGGCGGCGGAAACCGCTTACCATCAAGCGGACCGTATGCTTGTTTGCCACTTTAGTGTTATAAAAAAGTAAGTATGAAACTAAACTTAAAATTTATTTTGATCTGACTTTTGATCACGGTAGATCTTAAATTATATAATTTTTCATCTCGCTTAAAATGCGAGTATTATTATATAAAATGCGAATTTAGTTATCCAATATTTTAGGTACATATTTAATAACTTGTAAAATGTTTTTTAACGAGGGGGCGAGAGGGCGATTGTTACAATCAGCAAGAAAACCAATTATTTCAATGTGCAAGGGGGAGCAATAAAATACTGTGATTCATCCATAATCCGTCAGTATTATGCACCGGTTAACCCCTAACAATAACGTGGAGTAATAAAGATTATGAAGGTTATTTAATTGTGTGCACAGCCGTAGTCTTCACTCGCGTAAAATTTGATTTCATAATTGAGATAATAATTATGGATTATAGATATTATACGATTTTACCGAACTCGTCGAAAATACATATAAATATTATAGTGTTCCGAATGTTAGCCTCCAGTCCGATATATAAACCTACCATCGCCGATCACCTCGAATTATTATCACGCCGAGTCCCTAACACGGTAGGCAGAGAGAATAGAACGCCAGTTCTCTTTAGACTTGCATACCTCTTTCGCTTCGTCCATATTCATGGGTCTCTTCATACGTGCTCGCCGGTTTTGAGTACTCTTGACGTTCCCGTCTTTAAGTGACCTAGATCAAATCGAACGGACTCCTCGAATTAAGAACTAATAATATTCGGCCCTGCACTTAATATTACAAAGGTAACAATGATTTTTACCCAACTTAACTACAGTGATGACGTTCACGTCAAAGTGGGTGTAAGGGTATTACCTACACACGTCTGCCCTGCCTGTTTGGGGACCCTTGTGGGAAGATGTTGGGTAGAAGGAGGAAGTGGGGAAGGCCTGAAGATATATACTTAGTTTTATTGTTTTTGTTTACATTTTAATTTATTTTATGAATGTTTTTCTTTGATGTGCAATTGTTATTATCACATATTACACTGAAAGTGACACATGTGCGCCACCGACTTCATTTCAAGATACTCGTCAACTTTTTCTGTTCGACAGATAAAAATCTTGGCCCATGTTATTTTATCAAGCGCCGACTACCTAAACGTGTTTTATGAAGAATTGTAATGTATAAATACATAAGCATATGTAAACAAGGAAGTGGTAAGTTGTACCTAATCGTGTGCTACTAATCGCCGTGCAGGGGTTACCAACAATGGGTGGCATTGAGATCAGTTCATTGGCAACACCTTCGCGTGCCGTCCACCCACGCAAATCCGATAACAAGTTGAATACATCTGCCTGTTTGATAAAATAATACCAATAAGTGGTACCGACAGAAAAAACCTACATGTGTCTTTTTATTGCAACCTTCTAATGTAAGTAAGCGTTCTTAAGCTGAATCATTTAGAAGTTAAATAGTGAACATATCGCGCAGCCATTGCAGTCATTATCACTCTGGCAGTAAGCAGAGGAAGAAAACTCTCGTTATAGATAGTGCCACCCACGAAGACGCGCCCCAGTATGCTCCTCTACAGTTTCTAGTGTAAGTGTGCAGCCAATAATGAGTATAATCGGTACACACTGATTACCTATGAGTGCACACGGTCTTTGCATAGTCTGCATTGCATACTTCCTGCATCCCCCCTCAAAGAGAAATTGGTGGGGCGCGTCTTCGTGGATGGCACTATCTATACAATTACATACTATGATGTTAGCTGCCCCATTTAAACCGATTAACCGGCTTAATAGCAAAAGCTCGTAGAATAGTAGTGGGGCAAACTGAGATATTATCTCAGTTTGTTTATTGTGAAAGCTCTAGGCGCTTTACTCTTACAGAGAAGGAATTGGCGTGATGATGTTTATAATATTATCTCGTTCAGATCACATTTCAATGATGTGATAGGAATAGGGGAACTTTCATCAACGTTAGCTACCAGTACATTTAGTTCCACCTAGATTAATTCATTGCTAATTGTACAAAAACGACTTCATTTTATATGGTAAAATCTTGTATACGAGTCTATGTCTTAATTGTATAAAATCGACATTATATTGTTTGTTCAAGGAATGTCTTAAGTGGAACCGTTCAAAGGGTTCCGATGTCATTATGGCTATTAGTCCCACCAACCGATTACTCGGGAAGGATTTCAATTTACTTTATTATCTATTTATTTATGCGTAATCGTGTAATGATGAGATGAGTGGAGGGCGCCCGGAACAGCAAAGTCAGTGGAGATAAAGAGGGCATGCGTATCAACATAATTTTATAATTTTTAGTTCATAAAAAGAGTAAAGCTCGTGATGTGACTAATTACTGTACTCAGCTCAGAAAAACTTGGTACAAACTGGGTTCGAATTTACAATCCTTGTGTTGCAGGTAACTACTCGAACCACTCGGCCACCACAGCTTTTGACATTAAGTACTGAAATGTTATTGATTTTTTTCTGAGGATCATTGATTATTATTATTAGTTATTATTCTCGCTTTTCTGCTCAGTTTATCTTTTTTTTTTAATTCCAATATACCTAGAGATTACAGATAATGTGCAGATTGAAGCGTCTCCATATACCTCTAAATTCCCTGTGATACAAATATGGTTGGTGTCTATCCATTGCCTATGATTAAAAGCATTAGGTTTATGGCCCTGAATTGTTCAAACGTTAAGCGAACGAAATTGGAACGTTTAACATAATTTTAGTGTTCCACAAAACGTTTGGCGCGACCTGCGGAGATGACAAAAAAATGCTTTACTTTAAAATACATGAATTACTAAGAGAGTCTATGTTATTATAATGAGATATTACTACTACTATTATGAGAGTCTTGGCATGATGATATGATGAGGAAAAGAGCAGTGTTAAAAACATCCCATTTTATAAATAGTTTAGCACAAAATAATTGTGGTGCATAAATACAGATAAAACAAAAAATAAAGAACGAAAATTTCTAACTGCTTTTGAATATAAATGAAAGAGCTATTTTGGACAAGTGGCTTGTAAAATGCCTGTGGATAATATAAATTTAAGTATTAAGTTACCTACGACTAAAAGTGTACACAGAGAAGAAATTTCGAAGAAGATGCGTGGAAGTCCATGCTAAGTGGGACCTGAGAAATGGTGATTACCTAACTCAAGAAGATTACAATAAGTTGTGTTTTTTTTCAAGCTAATAAAAATAGCTCCAAAACTCTAAGGAATTTCACAAAAAGGTATCTGTTGGCGGCGCCATTAATCTACCTTCAGAATAAAAAATATCTTCCAAAACAAACAAAGTGTAGTAAACACCCTCCATATTCTCATATAGGTATCTTCTAAATTAAATTTAGGCGTGATTAACTCACTCGAGGCGTTTTCTTTGTTCATCAATCAAAATGAGCCACAGAGAATGGACTCACCATTTACTTCCTACCACTGCTCTCTTTTGCTTCCGAAGAAATGTCTATTTGCTAGAAAGGGATGAAACGCTTTGATTAGACAGTATGCAATTATGATTTTCAGTGTTCACACGGATGCCTTAGAGCGGTGAGACGGCTGACTTCAGAAGCCTTTGGTAATCAATTTTGTACACAAACGGTGGTGGTTAATTGATTTTTTTCACTCTAATGACCAAAAATAACATCTGCCAAATCAGCAGCGTCTGGTCGTTAACGAACGTGCCAAAATCTTGTTTTTTTGTTTGTTTTGGAAGTCCTATCTCGTGGACAGAATTTGAAATCGTTACACTTTTCTCTTCGTAAAATATGTGATTATTTGTTTTTTTCAATACTTCCGCTCATAGGCATATGATCTGATTTGGTGCAGTATGACAGCCATTCAGGTCCAGTGGTCAGCGTTACTGCTTGCAACTGGAGGTCGCGGGTTCGATTCTCGCCGAGGGCAGATATTTCTGAGAATAATGCATGTATTTGTACCTCAGTTTTGAATACATCCAAGATACATTAAGTGTGACGATCGTTCTGTAGTTCCAGAAGTACAATCTATGCTTTGTTTTGAACTAGATTAATGCATTTCATTGACTGAAGATATTTTTATTATATTATTTTGGAGCAGGATTGAAAACGAAGTTGTAATAAAAATGAAGGATGTACAACTAATACTTACCTAATAACCAAATATTGAGATTTACTTAACGCCAGAATTCATTAAATGATATATTAATAGTTGATGATATATGAATGAAAGAGCTAAAAATTTATGACAAATTTACTTGCTAGTACCTAGATATTCTATAGCCGTTAAAACATAATACTATGTAAATGGTATTTGTAGAGAAAATAAATTGCATTCATCGGTAGATATTTTCGTTCTCGACATCGGAGTCCCCGCTCCTATTTACTGTTTATCTCAATAAATTCCCAAACCGCGTGCAGTCCTAAGATTTATGAGGCGAGAACCAACCTTCGAATGATAAATATTCACCGTAGGTGTTTAACCAAGGCAAAATTAGATTATGATAATGTATCGGTATATCAAAGGGCTTCATATCTTCGGATCAGGTCTTCGAACCTGTTTAATCAAAACGCTTTACATATCGATCATATTATGTTTGAGCTAAACAATTGAGATTACATGTGATATGCAAAGAGTATTGTTTTATTCGATATTTACTCGGTATCATCAGAGGCAAAAGATTTCCTTAAATCAAACCGGGCTGGAACTGCGACGATCCCGTTTTGCATCCGTCCGTACATCAAGATTGCTATCGAGGATAGATTTACAAGAGACATCTTCGATGGGAGAATGTTCTTTCCAATTGATACGAACGAATTATTTGTTTATTTCAACTGTGTGAAGTGAATGCAAGGAGGTTGGAAGTATTCAGACTATATACGAGTATTTTGTTGTGTTAAATGAATTGCTGATCCCTTTGTAAAACGATTTTTAATTATTTATTTTACTAAGTTTCACTTTAACGTGGCGATCGATGTAAATGGCTTATTTTTTTGTTGGATAGAAAAGGCTAGACAACATGGGACCTTCAAAAGCCTTCAAGTTGGCATCTTAAGTATATCTCTGGCGGAAAGTAGGTGTGTGGGTACGACCTATACACCTCGACCTACCCTTAACCTAACCCTTCAGGTAGGATAGAGCTATATCTGTGTATAGGCCAAATTAATTTGTAAAATGCACACTGATACTAAAAACTAACATAAAAGACAAAGGTCATCTCAATCAGCGTACATTTAAGAGCTGGCTTCCTATCGGAGTCTTCCATACACCTCCTTCAATTTTCTTGTGTCCCGCACAATCTCTTTGACCTCCTTAAACGACATGTCCTTTGCCTTGATCTGATTATGTACGCCAATCAAGTTCTTATCTTTAATTCCTCTCCTCATTGTTGATTGGTACTAACACATGGGCTACCTGGTTGTCTGATAAATAACTCATTTGTTTTTATTATTATTATTATATAAGGTTACCTTGGTCCTCTTCTTCATTGTTAGTAACAAGGTTCTCACATGTATGGTCAAAGGATTGCGGTCCCTTAGCGGTATTTCAAACGATGACTAAACAAATAACACATTTGTTTAATTTTGTGGAGGTTGCGACCCACTTTGGTCAGAACTGTCCACACCTACGGGTGGTCAATATCCCGCTAAGATGTTGGAATTCGTTTTAAATTGTATAGTTGTCAATAGGCCTAATCATAATATTATATTATAGATCAGTGAATGGTAAATCAAATTCGTAGTTAATAAAATACAAACAAAATTACTGTAATTTTTTGTCCTCAGTTTTTATTTCGTTTGTTGGTCAGCACAAAATAATGAGTACACCCTTTTTGATTTATACTCCTTTCTCAAATATACCTATGTATATTTAGCAATAGTAGTACATGTCACACTCGTCTTGCATACACTTTGTATATCTGTTTCGTCAATCTTCAGTCTTCATACGAGACAGTATTGTCTCCAGCAGGAGTCAATTCTATGTCCGCAAGTTTCCAAGAGCGCAGAGTACTAAGGCAAACCGCCGTCATCTTTTTGAAACTGATTTTGCTTACAGTTATAAAATATGACATAGATCGATTAAAAAACCCATAGTGACTGAGTGGTTCGAGTAGTTGCCTGCGACACAAAGATCGCAAGTCCGAATCCCGACTGTATCAATGAGTTTTTCTGAACTTAAGTACAGTGATTAGTCACACCATGAGCTTTACGTTGAAGGAAAACTTCTAAGGAAACCTGCATACGTCTGAGAAGTAATTCAAAGGCGTATGTATAGTCGTGCCTGTCACGTTGGCACGTAAAATATATTTCGGGCGGAAAGTGGGCGTGTGGGTACTACATATACACCTCTGCCCTCATCTTCGGGACCCTTGTCGGAGGATAGATCGATCTCACCAACAATATCAGTAGAATAATTCGCTGGTAATCGATTTCATCGCTGATACCGTCAATGAAAGTATTAAAACGTGAATGTGAGCGTAAAATTTGCGTTCAAAGAATCTTTATATAACAATAATAAGCACCCTTTCGTTTTCGCTTCGCATCTGACAAAGACGTTTCCGGATTGCCAATACATCTCAATCGTTCCGCAAAGGAAGTTCGTACGCTTCGTTAGCCATAACTTATTGCTAAAACTGAATATGAAAGCCTTTCTACTCGAGCCGACATTGTGTTCTTTCGATAACTTCACCCCATTAACGATCGGTCATTGCTCTTTGATGTCAAATTTTGCACTGCTCCTTTCTGCCTTTATAGTTTTATATTTTCACTATTGCAAATTTATCTATAAGATTCATTTTGTAACAGCAAAAAAATCAAAGTTGAATTCGCATTTCAACGTTCCTGTAACTAACTAACCAGTAGAAATTATAAAAATATACAATTCAGAGTAAGTTTTATAGATTAACTGCCACACGTTACGACCCTTGTACCTAATTGCCGTCAAAACAGATAAAATGATTTCTTTTAAAGTAAAAAAAGCTTACTTACTATAAAATACTTCTGTAATACACTGGAGATACTGTTAAAAATAAAATCAAAATCGCATCTCAAATATTTATTTATGTTGTAGGTATATCTCATTCGTGTACAGCCTCCGAACAGAAAACAAACATACATCAGTTCTCATCAAACCAAACTAACTAATCACTCCATTTTTCCGCACAGGACGTTTCAATCGCAAGTTGTTATCGTTAATTAAAATGCAAAAGCAACATCGTTCATCTAGTTCTGTCCAGGATACTTTTTGTTCGTGACTAAATTATGTCTTTATGTGACGGTGTCGTGTTATCTGCGACCACCATCTTGAGAGATCGAACCCCGGCCTCAGTAATTTGTACCTGCCCTTATATTTCCAATGCATCTATCGAGACTATTATTGATATGTTGAACATACTAGCGACGTGTTTTATGCTGCGATACACACTGCTTGATGATTTCACTTGTTTAAGCATTCGCTATGAGAATGTGAACTTGTCTGCGTTTGTTTAAATATAAAAGATCTTACATTATAAGTTGCAAAGGAAATTGATATTATATAGAATAAATTTATATATTTATGTATTTAAGTTGAGCCAACAGACAAACAATTGTCAAAGATGTACTATTCATAGATTTTGTGATTAAGTATTAAGGCTGAGAGAAGAAGTGAGGAAATATCAAATAATTCTGAAAAACTATTCAGATTGGCACTTGAATGAAACAAATAAGAAATAATGTTGTTCAGTGGCATAATCTACGAAGCTTTTCAGTCTACGGGCATTATTGATAACACTCAGCATATGTCACTTAAGATTTGTTTTTGTTTGTCATTCGCAATGCGTGTGTGTCACAACAATGGAAATATGCGGATTACAAATTATTGGGCTTCTTAAGGGTTTGTTTTTTCTGTGATAGCGTTTGGCTTCCTGAGCATCCCCGTAAACCGTACTCATTTCGACCTCAACATTAATGTAATGCTCCTTGAATTAAATGATTGGGACAAATCAATAACTAGGCTAGACTGGTAATAAAGGCTTAGAAGCAACTAACAACAAAAAAGTTTTTCCTTCAATCGTGGATAGTCAAAATAACGAGAGACGGCAAAAAGGCAAATACTGTTTCCTATGCAATACATTGTAATATAATTTATGCAGTTTCTTACTGCACTGCGTGTGCTAGCAGCATAATGTGCTAACAAAGCATTCGGTCCGGCTGATGATAAGTGGCTATCACCACCGATTGACGCTTGCGACACTAGGCGTGTCGGTAGTCTAGTATAACTCCAGCTTTATTCCCCGAGGAAACCTCTCAGTTGGGAAAGATTATAAAGTATAGGAACTGACACAGTCAAGCCACTATAATGATGAGTAAGAGATCCGCTATCCCCAGTTTCTATTGCGCTGATCTGTAAACACACCAAGTTGCATCCAAACAGTAACGTCCTCCATCTGGTTTAACATTTATGATCTCAAAATTACAAAGCTGATTTCGTAAATGTGCATACACACATTTAGCCATTTACAATTAAAACGCGGAACCATATCAAATACATTTTAAGGTCCGATGGTGTACATACATGTGTTTGGCCAAAAAAGCATTGTTGTCCGACCGATCAGGTTACAGGCGCCAGTGGGCAAACTGCCTTGTTAGTTCAGGTCATTTTTTGTGCAAACCAACAACGTGTGCGGATCCCAAAGTTGAGTGCAAAATGGGCAGCGCATTCGGTTATTATTAGTTTAAATACTAAAAACGTATAAGCCATACGCATTTCTAGATAAAATGTTGGTACTCAATGATTACTGATGAATCTGTTAGAAGCGAAATAGGGATGAAGGTCTAGATGACCGGCGCTTTCCTTTCTTTGGATGCCGTGTCACGAGGGACTCGGCGAAATGATCCTGACCGAACGAATGATATATTAAAAAATCAAGATTACTGATTAAACCCTGACAGTCTGTTGTCAGTAAGAAAGTTCTGATCTTAATTTCAACTTTAAACTTGGCAAAACGTTACGATGGCAAAGGAAAGCATTGTCAAAAAAAGTGCCTACATTAGAGAAGTAATTCAAGGACATAATATATTGTCATGTCTAAGTGACGGTGAGTCTACCACTTTAGTCTAAATATATATCCGGCGAAATTTACACCAAGTAACACTTCTGCAGAAGTATTAACTATACATAAAATCTTCTCATCGAAACCTGCACCTTAGATTCAGCGACTAAATCGCTCCGCCTAAGCCAGCTTAGCTTAGCTTAGCCATTCTAACAGATAGTCAAGATCCATCTATCGTAAGGTAATTTATCACTATTGACACGCACTTAAACCGCCGCATCCATCATTTCATCTGCTTTGCAAATTCCATAATAGAACATTAGGGCTGACACACGTGCTGAAATCAGTCGGTTTTTTTTGCAAGTGTTGGGTTACGCAATTTGACCGTGAAGTACCCCTATGAATAGCAATGCACTTCACCCTTTCATTTGTTTGCATTGTGCAACCGATACGTCATCTGTTCCCGGCTTTCCTTTGAGTATTTGCCGACTGCGTTCGAACCGGTGTAATGATACGAGTTTGACACTCAAGTTTCTGGCTTAGATAATGAATTGCTTATGCAATTTTCTATGCAGATTTATTTAATGTTGGTAATATGCTTTTTTTACGTGACAAACGGCAAACAAGCACGCAGTGCGCCTATCCGGCTAGCAATGAACTTTGTTATAAAGACTGAATTAATTGTGAATATCTATCGAAAATCGCACATAAGTTTAAAAAAATATTAAGCAATAGCCAACAAAAGTTGAAGTACACTCTGACAGAAAACATCTATAGAAATTTTGGTAACAATAATATTTAACACAATAACCCTTTTCCATCTGCGGCACATGGAACGTTTGTATGAATTAATAATAAGAACCACTTGAAGAGAGTCGCGGGCACTATCTAATAAAATAATCTACCAAGGTGCACTCCCTATGTATGATAACAGAGACTAAGCAGGAACGTGCCAATATTACACCTGGAGTCACCTTTTCAAACTGTGAATGGAAGATCGTATTGCGAACACATTTCCAAATTAATTCTCGTACCACCTTACTCAACTGTGATTGTTTGCAACTGGGATTATATTACATTATCTTTAAGCGTGCTTTGTAATTAAGCGCCCACATCGCGTCTCTTACAATGTCTTCTATACAAAAAACGCAATGGTCCCAGCAGATGCAAACCTTCTGCAAACAACGCATCACCAAATGCACCAAATCAATTTTGAGAGTAATTCAATAGCATAAATGTCGATCGCTTCGTAAAAATAATGTATTGCTTCCTTCCACCTTGAAGTAGGTAGTGTATTCGGAGCATTTCTCGTGTTTCGTCTGTAACGGGGGTTGTTATACAGTTATATTTTGAAACTGTTACACTTAATTTTTTTCTGTTCTAACGGCAAAGTGCAGTACCGTTCCTTTATAATATAAATACAGAAAAAGTAGCGGTCTATCGTTTTATAAGGATGTGTTATGAAAGGAGCACGAGTAAAAAAGCTTAAGGTGTTCATACAAAGTTTCGTTTGTTCCGTTATATCAATGGAGATTAGAGGCACGCGTCTTTGCTTCAGAGACGCCAAGATCCGGGTATATTGTCGGCTTGCTTTGATGTGGCTGGAAAAGGCGACCATTTGGACAATAACCTTGGGATAGTTAGTGAAGCAACTTTTATTCAGGTGTAAAGCCGGTGGATTTGACAAATCTTTGACCACAAATCCAAGAGAATGAAATATGTATTTTTCTCTTCTATTTGCTCAAATATTAATGAACTACCGGAGAAAATAGCTACGGTAGTAACTTATTTAAAGTGTTCAAGGGGACTGGTGTGAAAATTGATATCATCTATCAGTAGAAAAAAGCTCCGACCGCTGTTGATCCAATTACGATCGTCTTTCTAATTGAATTTGAGATTTCTTCTACGAGCAGACCAATTAATTGAATTTGTTTGATCAAAAGTACAGCGTTACTTAACGTGCCCGATAGAAAAAATATTAGGCTCGTTATATTAAATGTTCGTGATATTACTGTTCAATTAATATTGAAAGGGACTTTATCAATTCGTATAAGAATAAAGGCGCTTGAGATAAAAAAGCGAACAACGGCGATATTAGGCTTAAACAGAAGTAAGCTAGCATTATTTCTTTAAGTAGCTTTCGAATGCACCCTTATCGGTCCACGTATTCCAATGGCAATCATTCATAGAATTAATTTCGATAACTATGACACCTAGCCGTAGATACAGAAGCCAATGCTTTTAGCTCATATCTTCAGAGCTTAATTTATATGGATGATATTGACAAATGAATTCGTCATGATAGTTCCAATCGCCAAAGGTGCTAGTTCGTCGCCTAATTTCGTTGGACCATTTTTTTGTGTTCTGTCTTGACCTGTCTGTCATATATAAATCGATAAGAATCTTTTGTGTTGCATTTCAAAGGTGTGGAAACTTATACTAATTAAGTTGTCCAGTTTTGTTTACAGTAAAAACTATACGACCCGTTATGTATATTTTTTCATGGAAACTTGTGACGAGAAGGTTGCCTGATAGCGACACGCAATTTAGATGCGTACATGGAAATATAGAACATTTGATATGAGTCTTGAAAACAGAAGCTGAAATAATGCCTACACATCGCCTGCCCATATCAGATGCCAGCAATGAAACCTAGCGAGTGATCACCATCTATCTCTCAGGCACGCCTTTCCGCCTATACGCCTCCGAAATTAATTCAGAAATTATTTCGTTTATTTCGATTAGTAAATGAAGCTTGTGAATGTTTAAAGACGGACTGTCTTTTGAAAATTGAAATACCCTAGAAATAATAGTAAAATTATTACACTCTTGCACAGAAATAGTAAGGCCAAAATCGATATAATAGAATTAAATAAAAGAAAACAAACAAAAACAGGATTTCTATGTAATCCTCTATTCTCATCGGCTTACGAATTTGTTACGTTTCATATTTGTTTAAAATCAGGACTGCGTTGAAAAGAAACCGATAAAAATACTTGAAAACTTCCGGTCGGGTGCGTTGTGAATAATTGGTACGCCATTTATTTCCTTCTCCCAGAATCAACGTATTCTTGTGTGAAATTGTAAGGTCGGATAAGAATTTATTGCTTTTGTGTTAAGATATAAATCTTTCTAATGGCATGAGTGTTCGGTTTAGAATACGGCGCGTGAGAGGATGTAAAATGTTCCTTTATTGTTGTATGGTGTCACCAGTCCTTTGATTTTCGGATTTATTATTCGCAATAAGGCGTGATTGCCCACTATTACAGCCTTTGTTAAAAACTTGAAGTTGTCTACATTATGGAACTAATATTTCAAATTCATGTCCGAGTAGTCACCGCAACGCAAAGCTAGATAGTTAGTTCGGATCAACTATACCTATATTTTTTTCTGTTCAGTGAATTATACCATGAGCTTTACGGTAAAAGAAAACATCTAGAGTATGCCTGTATTCTATTGAGAAGAAAGTCAAAGACGAAAAGGCTCGTAGTCTGTCACGTTGGTACCTTATCGGCCTACCTTTGGCGAGAAGAGGGTGTGTTATACTTTTGCCTACCTTTGAATGTCCAAAGTTTGTTTGAACTACGAAAACTTAATTCAAATAAATCTTTACGAGGGGAATTGATCAAAATAGCATTTCTGACCGAAGCCTTTGTAGAGTTATTAACACACAAAAGAGTTTAAAATGAGAACACACAAGTGTGCAAAAAATCTATTGTAATTTTTACGGTGTTTTAGTATTTTTTATTGCCACAAGTTGATACGTTTCTGTAAAAAAAAGATTTCGGAAGCAATTTGATCACCGGACTACCTGTTTACAAGTAATTCTCGTAATTATTAAAAAAACACTTCAGCAATAACAACGTTATTAAAATAACTTACAGTGACTACTGCTATTGCAATTATAATTAAAGAATGTTACGTTATAACAAGTATACTTGAACCCCATAAATTAACCCTTTCGGCTCTCTTGAATAATTATTTCAATGCACGTCATAGCTACTGGAAACCAGACTTAAATGTCTGTATAATACAGATCTCCTCACTATATAATCTGTCTACTAATCTTTAAGCATGTTATTTGCAAAATGTTAATCTCTAATCTTCTTAACTCTTTATATTCCAAATTTAAATTCGAACCAAACGATAACGGTTCAAACAAGGAGCAAGAAAAAATACACACACAAAAACCGACCGTGGTCTATTGACCGTGACGCAACAATTGTTTAGCAGTTTGCCGAAACCCTTAAGGTCCACCTTGTTGACTTCAACGCAACGAAATTAAACAAGAGAAAAAAATCGAAAAGGTCCTTAAGTAGATCGAAGGGTTCTATTGTGAATATTGTGTAATGTAGCGAGACTACACCCGTATCGATCTTCAAAAAAGTTCGACCACAGCTCTGCCCGCTAGCATTGAGGTTCTGAGCAAACTGAAGTGGAGCGTTGTACAAGCTGCAGGTAAAACCCTTTGCACAATTCGCTGTAGTACACAATAAAGGCAAGTTATTGTCGCCACACTTGTCTTCGCCGACACACGACACACTCATACAATTTCATGGCTTGTTGATCACTGAATACATGTAACGAATGACCATCAAAACATAGTTGATGAAATATTGCATTTTTCATGCAATAATTTTCGTAATTTAGCATGAAATAGCAGGTTTTAGATATCGCAAAAAATTACGTCCGTAAATTAACGATAAGAATTTTATTGTGTATCAAAAATGCAGTAAATTGAAATAATTTTAACATTTTTTTTCGGTCGATGACATGCTAATTATTTTTTATACTTCAATAGCAAGGTGACCTTGTCCGTTTGATACTGGATTTTAATGCTGTTTTCACCATGAGGTGGATACTAATTAAGGAAGGTGCATGTACGATATATATATATATATATATATATATATATATATATCTATCTATATATATATATATATATCCTTATAAAACTGATTATTTGCTATATACGCCTAAGCACATCCACACAAGGGTCGATGAGTAAGTAATAAAGATTGATAAAGATTGACAAAAATGTTGAAAATATAATGGTCGAAAAAGGTACCTACTGATTGTTTTGAAGCCTTGATCCTTTCAACGATTCAACATCAAACGAGAAAAAAAAATCTAATAGGAATGTCAATAAAACATCTAGTTAAATATATAATAAGGCAAGTCGTAGTGAATTATGGGATTATAGATCAATTGTCCGAAATCAAAGCTGTCTGTCTGATATGAGAGCGAGACCAATCGTCTACAATATGACCTTAATATGAATGTTATAAATAGTTCAATTCTATTCAATGACCTTTCATTCTCAATAATAAGCTTTTAACAAGATACACGAGCTGTGTCTGGAGTGGCTTAAGTAGTCGCCTTTAAATTCAAGGTTGCAGGTTCGATTCTCCGTGGTCTTTACTAATGAGCTGTTCTGGTATCAAATAGCATTGCTTATCACTTCATTATTTATGGTATAAGAAACATCGAGAAGAAGCCTGTATACTTTTAAGACGTATGTGCATTCGTGTCTAAAGGCGGAGTATAATATTGTATATCAATTAAATATTTATTACAATGTATGTTATCGGACACTCAAGGATAGAAACGTAAAGATTACTAGAAATCGACGGAGCATGTATTAAGCGACTGATTCGTTTGTTTCCAGCAAAAGAGTCTTGGTGTGTTAGTTTAGACAGAACTAGTGCTCTACTTTCCCTGTGCATCCCGTGAGGGATTCGGCGTGATGAATTATTTAAAATAATTCATGCGTGACCCTTTTTATTTACCAAAATGAAGATAGTTTGTTGAGATTCGTTCGTGCTTTATCATGAACATTTTAATTGAAAGTAGATATTGATTTAATACTAAATAAAGAAGCTGCTATTGTTCTAGTCCAAACAATCAAACCGTTTATCATCGTGAGGCCAGTACAAAGAAAGCGAAAGTGATTTTGTGGGCGTAAGATGAACTATACTTTCATTCAATAAATCTTATTATTCCTAAAACATCAAACAACGTGATAATGCATATCACTGGGGAAGGAGGTATTAATTGTGTTGTTGATTCTTATCCAACCATTGCTTATCATGTAAACATAATAGTTAACATTTCATAGGTAAGTCCACGATAAAGTGCTTGGTAGTGCAGTAAAGTGGGTGGTGTGGTTAGAGTGCTTCCGCAACCGAGATTGCAGATTCGAACCTGAATGTAGCCTGTATTTTTTTTAAAGATCTTTAATTATTAAATAATAATAAATAATAATAATAAATACCTGGGACAATTCCACACAAATTGACCTAGTTCCAAATTAAGCAAAGCTTGTGTTATGGTAACTAGACAACGATATATTTACTTATATAGATAGATATATACTTAAATACATAGGACATCCAAGACTAAGGTACAAATATTCGTGTTCATCACACAAATATCTGCCCTCAGCGGGATTCGAACCCGCGACCTCAAGTTTCGCAGTCAGGAGCTCTAACCACTAGACCAGACGGCCGACGATTTATTTTTATATATATCATACGTAATATATACTAATATATACGTAAGATATATTTATCATACGTGAAGGAAACCATCGGGAGATATGCCGCTGTATGAACACCCACTGTGCATGTGTGTGAACGTAAAGTGGATGCCTACCCGTTCGGGGACCTTTGAGAAAAATTTAAAAAGGCTTTAAAATTAATAATTTCATGTTTATTATCTGACCCGGTTATGGTTTGCTTGCTATGCGCTCTATAGCGATTCTAAGAGTTAACAAATATAAATGAATTGTGTACATAAACAACGAATGATATGATAAAATATAACATGTTCCAACTAACCGAACAGTTTTTTACGAGTTAGGTAGCGGCGAATTAAACCCAACATTATTTTCACACGATCGAGGTTTCGTTTCCGATCATCCAATTTCAAAATATCGGTTGCGGCCACAAATTATTGGAAAAAAAATTAGTTTGAAAATCTTTCGGCTGGGCAAAAAGTCGGCTTGCTTTAACACGAGGCGTGGTACGTAGAATTATGGCAATTTTGACACCTAAGAAGTGCTAAGCTTTCCACTGACTCCCTGTAATTTTGAAGACGTGTGCTCGGTTTGAGAAGGCACCCGTTTCTTGTCTTGTATATACCCTTTTATACGTGCCCGTTGGACACTGCCCCTATATCACGACTAACTCATGTTTTTTAATAACATTCCCGTTGTGCTCAGTCATTCGATTTTAATGATGCACCAATCGTATCTCGAACTCTATCGATCTAGCGCTCTGTAATTTTTAGTAAAAAACTTTGAAATAATTCTCGAGATTGTCCTGTAATCTGGCTAGTGAAACTTGAGTAGCTCAATTGTAACGTAATACCAGTGTTCACTTGTAGTTTTGTAATTTGTGAGAAATCTTCATTTTTCTTCGTTGCGCTAGACGCGAAACTTGCGATGAAGAAATATTTATATTATAACCTATTCGTAAACATGTAGGTACGGTATCGTTGGTTTAGTTACAGCCTATTTATGTTAATATTTTATTTGATATTGTTGCAATGTTCGATAAGATAATGAAATAACCTATAAGTGACATAAAATAAAATAAATATGGGCAATGTTTCATAAAACGGGACTTCAACAAATTTAAAATTTTGGTTTCAGTTGTGTTTGAATAATTAATTTTAGTTATCAAAACCCAATCTTATATTAACCTCTATTCAATGTCAATAAACTACGCCAAACTCGGGACGAGTAGCAACGGTATTAGGGGTAACAGTTTTTACCGAACCAAAAAAACAGTAGCCAAAATGAAGAATTGCTGATTGCTTGCCACCTATTACAGCACTATGTAATTTAGAGGTAGGCCTATGATTAAAGGCACACTGCCTACCTGTTAAATTAAATTAGGCTTTTTAAGGGTGGTGCTCGCGCAATATTCCGATGATATTAACAAACATAAAAAAATAACCAAGAAAGTATTAATATACGAACTCATCGATTATCGAAGCGCGTGTTAATAGTTTTTATGATTGTACCTTTTTCCATTACTGAGTTTAATTACATCGATTTTATTTTAATGAACATGTAATTAAGTCAACGGAAGAAGGCAACAGCAAATATTCAACAGCGAATGTTTATTTTTTATTAATTTTAAGAGGCATGTCAATTCAAAAAATTTTCAAATGTCAATTGGATACTTTAAAATATTAAATTAAATTACGTACATTGATTTTATAATATGACCTCGAAAAGTTAGGGTAGACGTATTGAGATCTGGTAACGGTAGCGTTTTCTTATTTTTTTTTATTTCAAAGCTCACATAGCACAGTTATTAAAGGTCCTCCTCGTGACAAACATAAATATCTAAAATAAAAACTAAAAATAACATAATATAAAAACAAAAATATCCCACCTCGAACAACTCACATAATATGGGTGGGCGGTGGGCATATACTGTTGGTACTTTATAATCTAATAAGGCTAGATTCCTTAATCACAAAATTCCAGATAAGTAGCAAAATAAATCGTTCAATCTCGTTCAATCTTGATTTTAACTATTTCAGATTCAGTACAGGAAACCGTTCGCCTACTGGTGCCGTATGGCCTGCAGCCAGACTGTGCAGCCGCAATCTCGACGCGGCGTAATCGCACAAATATTTATCGTGTGTCAATGCAATATGCCAAAAGATAGCGCTTATTATGCTTTTTACAAATGTGAGTTTGCTTCAGGCTCCTTTCATGGTACAAGTTATGAGCGAAAGAAAAATGTATTCCAAATGTCCTGAAATGTAACAATGTAAATAATACTCTATTTAACTCCTCCATATTTAAACTATGCATTTTAATTTGCAAATTAATTTATATGGTATAATAATAATAATAGTATGGTAATAAACTTTTAATATAAAAAATGCGAAAGCTGATAATATGGATATTTGTTCCTCTTTCACGAAAAGACTAATGCACGGAATGGATATAATTTAGCACAGAGATAGAATTTTGTCTGAATTTGCACATTTATGAATTTATTATTGTATATACGCAGTACGATGAATATAGTAAATTGACTGTGAATTAAAGCCATTTATTTCAATTCCCAGGTGTCAATTCGGACTCTTATCAGAATGCACTCTACTAGTTTCTCCTATTAGTTTCAGTCTTACCCATAGTTAACCAGTTTAGTCTCTTAAGGCTTGGTCAGTGCATAGGTCTCGTTAGAGAAGAGTTACAGCGTATTGTCCAACACAATGGAGGGCGGGCGCGCTCCAGGCGTCCGCGTGGCTAAACATAAGAAGAAAAAAAAGTTATGTATTTGAGGATGTTACCCGATTCTATGGTGTTGTGAGAATGCCAAATAAGTAAATAGGTACATACATACATATCATCACGCCAAGTCCCTAACGGGGTAGGCAGAGAGTATAGAGCGCCAGTTTTCTCTAGACTTACATACCTCTTTCGCTTCGTCCACATTCATCAGTCTCTTCATACATGCTCGTCGGTTTCGAGTACTCTTAACGTTCCCGTCCTTGAGAGTCCGATCTATTTGATCTAGGTAGTTGGAACGTCCGGCCTTCCTCTGCCTCTTCTTGTACACACTTTTGCTTTGTATATCTGTTTCGTCAATCTTTCTTCACTCATCCTTTCTATGTGTCCAAACCAACGTAACATGCCTTTCTTCATCTTTACAATCACGCCCTCATTCACGCCCGTTGATTTGCGAATCTCTTCATTGCGGATTCGATCTAATATCGTTACGCCGCACATTTTTCGAAGAGATCACATCTCAACTGCATTCAAGCTATTTTCATACTTCCTCTGGCATACCCAGGATTCGCTGCCATACAATAAGGTAGGTACCAATATCGCGTTGTGGACAGCAACTCGAGCATTCTTGCTCAGACTTTTTCTGCCCATCAACGCCGACATGGCTCCATTCACCTTATTTCCGGCAGGTATCCTTCTTTCAATATCTTTTTCATACTTTCCATCTCGTGTGAACATGCTTCGTAGATATACAAATTCATTCACTTGCTCTAGAATTTGCCCATTTACCGATATAGCACACTCGGTCACTTGTTCATCTCTTTCGAATACCAGAACCTTAGTCTTGCCAGCGTTTAGGCGCAGCCCCTTCTTTTCACATTCTTCTTTCATTATGGTAACAGTTCGCCCTCTGATGACGCCAGTAAAACCGCGTCATCGGCGTATAGTAGGAAGTTGACCACTAAGTTTCCCTTTTTCACTCCACATCCGTGCGTTCTTAGTGCTCTCAGACAGTTATCTAGATATATAATGAACAGCCAGGCAGACATGATACACCCTTGTTTGACCCCCGACTTCACATCAAACCAGGGTGACATCTCACCGTTAACCCTAACGCACGCCTCGCTATCACTATAGAGTGATTTCACGGCATGCAGTAGGGAACTGCTCACTCCATATCCAGGTAGAACGTCCCAGAGTTCCTTTCGTACGACTCTATCAAATGCCTTCTCTAAGTCGACGAAAGCGCAGAAAACCTTTCGGTTAATATCCAAAAACTTTTCCAAGATTCATTACGCATGTATTACGTATTACCAAGTATTACGCATAACTTTAGGTTACCCTCGATTTCTCGAAGGATTTTTTTATTTAGACAGTTTTTTTTTTTTTTTTTTTTTTTTTTGTATTGTCTCTCGTAGCGTGAGTTCCGGGAACTTTTGCTACTTAACCGGTCAATGGCGAGACCTAGGCCTCCAGCCAGGCACTTAAGTATTAAGCAACACAGCTAAGGGCACCCCCTGTGGGGTCGGACCTCGGCTTAGGGCGTTGCTGGTTCGCGAGCAAGGGAGCTGGGCTGGTCTGGTATTTTATTATTATTTAGTTATTTGGGGAGGGGATTTGCGCTACTGGCTCGGCTCGGGCCGGCACTTGCGAGAGTCTGGGGGGAACGTTACGGCTTATTCGCGTCGAGCCTCGCCGGCGAGGACGGAACAATGGTCGGTTTTGTGTAGTGTCGTTTGTGTGTCGTCGTCGGGCGTCCTGGAGGACCGTTATGTCGTCATCCGGTTCGATGACGGCATGTTTTGGGCGCCTTATCTTAGATATAAGGGAGGGTGTGTATCGGGCGGCCGATACGACGAGAGGGTTGGGATGATTTTCAGCAGAATCGAAATGGCGTTTCGACAGTTTTTTCATAAACTGTTTGATCGTGGGGACTTTTAGGTCAACATGAAGTTGACTGTTTCTCATGTACCACGGGGCACCTGTGGCTCTCCGGAGGAACCGGCTTTGGAGCACTTGAAGGGGGTGGAGTACTGACTTTTTGGATTGTGCGAACACAACACACGCATAAGTCATGATCGGTCTGATGCACGTCAAGTAAATCCTCACCTTATTTAGACAGGTGTAACATGCTTATTTATACACTACTATGGATGCACACAAGCATGCGGCCAGCCTGATGGTAAGTGGTTACCGCCACCATTGGACACTTGCAACACTAAGAGTACCACAGGTCTATACTCAAGGAGGTCTATACTCAAGAAGAACGTCTAAAGTATTCGAAACCGGCGAGCTTGTATGAAGTGATGAATGTATCTAGAGAGAACTGGCGCTCTACTTTCTCTGCCTACCCCTTTAGGGATTCGGCGTGATGATATATATTTTATTAATTTATTATTTTATTTTGTTTTATTATATATTTTTATTAAGGAACAGAAAAACATAATAACAAATACATTTGCGGCAATGCCTGCAATAATATAAAACTGTGTCGCAGACATAGACATTGATCTCATATTGAATACATTTTATGTATGTGTAATATAAAGATATAAAAAAGCCTTCGTTCTATCTACCATACTCACATCCTACGGGATGGACCAACTTAACCAAAGACTTCTACGGGTATTAAAAAACCTTTTATTTGGACTCCTTAAGAAACAAAAAATAAATATAAAAAACTATTTGTTTCGCATTGGTTTGTAATGAAGCTAATAAACAAAACTACCTTAAAATTTTAATGGCATTAATGTTGTAAAAAACCCAGTAACAATGGTATAAAAACTCATTGATTTAATTGGGTAGCTATTGTCTTGATCATTGTTCGCTTATCGCTATCTGTTTAAGTATAAAATATTACAATGTTTATTAATAAACATACTATTGTTGTTAATTGGATGACAGATTCAGTACACTCTTAAAATGTAACTAAATTTGGTTTTAACTGCAATAAAATTAGTATACTTAATACAAGCCACGGTGACTACGTGGTTATGCTAGTCGTTAGCAAATATTTAATGTTCTCGAGCCCTAGTCTGCACCAATGAGATTTTCTGAACTTTAATTTGAAAATTGATATTACAGTGATTTATCACACAACGAGCTTTACGATAAAGGAAAACAATGGGAAGAAACTTGCATACGTTTGAGTAATGATTTAGTAGCTTAGCATTTTATGAAACAAGAAGTAATATTTAACTTATGATTTTGTTATGGAATTTATGAAATGCACTATCACTCCAACTACTGGGCCACTATGGCAAGATATATCGACAATCATAAAACCATTGTCAACTTACAAGTATGACCATTTAATATCTCGAAGGACTTTATATGGTTTGGAGGTATAATCCCACGATATGCTTGCAGTAACTGATATACCTGTGATCAATTTATCAATGCGCATGATCAGAATCGCATATCTCTTTGTATCTGTGCGTGAGTTGCTCACGCGAGTCTCGAATCTTGCCTCGCAATCGATCGCCATCCTCCGCTACCCAAGACCTTGTTTGCAACGAACTATGATTAATTTCCAGTTCTGAAATTAAAAGCCATGAATAAATATTTAGACAGGAAAACCTACCTTATCTTGTTATTAGTAGGCGTTTGCAATTTTGAAAAGTCAATCTTACCATTTATACACTAACTAGAAAATACTCGATACCCTTAAACATATTTAATGTGTTTCGAGATATTAAAACCAGATTAAATGTCCTCTGAGCTACTCCAGACTATCATTGAAACATCGAATTACGTCAAAATTCTTAACAAAAAAAGATATCAGGGAATCGGCATTGGATTGATCGAACATTGGATTACCGTAAATGGCATGACGGCTAGTCCGAGCGCTCGTCATACGCCCGGACGATTCGTTTAAATGGTTATAATTGGTCAAACGAGCTTCAAAGTAACCAACTAGATCGTTAGAACATTACTTTATTGATATTTTAAAGTCTATAGGTACTTATAATGGGCCATATAGAATGTCTTCTAAATTTATGCAGCTTTTATTATGGTAAGTTGAAGAAACAAACAATAATATATATATACGAACAGCAGCCCGCGTTCGCAAGCATGTTGAAAGGCTTGCGTGAATGAATATTCAAAACTTATAATATACAAGTCCCTAGTTCTTAAGTACCTTCGGTGTCACAGGCGATGAAGTGATAAAGATGTTTATTGATGATCTTAGGTTACATTAATTGCCAACAGCGGCGGCGCTTGTGTTAGCGCGATGTCGCTCGGTGTCGCGTCCAGCGCGAATGACAAAGATTCAACGGACGATATGCGCGTGCGCCGACAGCCGCGGGCTGCTTTGATCTTACATATTGACGAGTTCGACGACCAATCAAAATATTCGTGGGAAAATAAGAATTTTCTTTATCGCTTCCAAAGTCTGTTCATGAATATTATAATAAGTTTCCTCGTTATTGCTACCAGGAATTCAGTTATTTGAATTATCTGAAACGTTCGATGCATCTTTGTTTCTACTTATACCCTGTATATAGAAACTATCTGTATTAGTTTAATAGATCCTTTAATAAAATCTGTATACAGCTATGTTGTCGTTTCTCACGACTTTATTATTTTCCTTTTCTATTATTGTAAATATGTCTTTTCATTCTTTATCCACCTATATACAACAATCTTGAGCATTGCAATGAAACTTGTCTTCATTTTGTAGATGTTCGATGAGTTTTTTCGCTATCCAACAAATGTTGTCTTTGCAATATAAGGAGTGTTATTCGGGGACCACTCTATGATTTTTATTTTAACAAAACGAGCATACCAGCAGGCATCATACCGAACATGGTACGGTAGGTAGCATGGAGAACTCGTGCCGGCCGTAGCAGATATGTATGTGTTATAAAATAACTTGTTGAGAATTAATCCTGCCATTTTGATCAAGGTTACGGAATGAGATACAGATCCCATTTTAATGAAGTGCGTTTGCGAATTCATAAGCTAAAAAATAAATGTGTTGACAGGGCGCCGTATTGGAGGCAGTAATTAACATGGCGCACTGCGCGCGCGCCGGTGAGCCGGTGACAGGTCACTCACACGCGCCATGCGCACGCGACCTTCGTGAAGGACGGCTGTCCATTCAGGCTTTGCTACTTCGATTCTCATCAATATTTATTGACACATAACCCTTTGGTCACAATGCGCATTCCATCTGAGCCTTGGGCTTCTAGTGTACGATAGTGAATGGTAGGTAATCTAATCTAAGTAGTGTGTGCTCTCCAGTACATCGTTGTTTAAGGTAAATTATGTAACCTCTTTGAATATAGTCAGCTGTTTCATGGCAGTTCTTTTTAGTTTTCACATAGCAAATATTTCAAATTTCTTGTAAAGAAGATGACAATTATAGTAAGCAATTACAACTACGTCTAGTATTTATTTTATTAGATATTCTATAAAATAGTATCCGATTATTTACCCTAAATTAATTATTGGTATTTTTAACGCTTTTGTATATATGTATACATATGTATTAAATCGTAGGTATAATATCTGTTATCTGAATCTACGAAATGTTTTATAGAAATAAATAGTGAATTTTAAAGAGATTCATTGGAGCTCCTAAACTAAACCAAATAGTTGATTACCAGTATTTTTTGGAAAATATTATGTCAATAATGTATCCCTTCTAGAATTGAATATCATACGAACGTATTGGAATCTTGTAAATTCAACGCGACTATTAACTACGAGTTCGATATGTTTTCTTAAAACCTGTTGCGAACAATTAAAAGAGGGTAATTATTTAAGTTTTAGCAGGTGCAATTCCTTTAGTAGACGAGCTAATTGTACCAGTGGTCATGTCGTGCAAAGCGTCATACATGCACATTATACTTGGCTAAAGAAAAACTACGCTCTACTATAAGGAGTTAATGATACACTTGCCGTTTAGATATGTACTTAAAAACAAAACCTCTAATCTAAATACGACAATCGGATGCAAATAATTGCGAACGGATGATATGTCCATACATTGAGAACTTGAATTCAATCAATTATTATTATTGATTTTCCATAAAACGTGATGGCGAATATTATCGTATTCCAGTTATCTTATTAGAAGCTCAATTATTTAAGTTAGGGCTTATAAAAGTTACTTGTTAACCTTCGGTGCTACTCGAGCTTAAACACTACCGATAACGATATTTCCGAAAACGTATTTGTAAAACTTTATGATAATCAGTTGAGGAATTAGGTATGATATGATAACGCTTATGCTGGAATAAATTGACTATCTCCATTTAGGTTGCAACGCGGGAGCACTACCCCTGGTTTTGCTCGCGTCTTTAGGCGGATGTACTGCTTAATATTAGCCAGGCCGTACTCGACCTTTTTTGCTCTAAAAAAATATAGTGTGTTTTTTATTTTAGTCTCTCGTAGCGTGAGTTCCGGGAACTTTTGCTACTTAACCGGTCAATGGCGAGACCTAGGCCTCCAGCCAGGCACTTTATTTTTAAGCAACACAGCTAAGGGCACCCCCTGTGGGATACGAACCTCGGCTTAGGGCGTTGCTGGATCGCGAGCAAGGGAGCTGGGCTGGAGGCTAAAAAAAAATATATACTTATCTGCTTGATATAAATAGTCTATTCGAAGCTGGAGAGCATGTATCCAATCCAATCCAAAAAAAATAATTAATATGAATGAAGTGAAAGGGGTCCCTAGGTCTGGAAAGAACTGACGTTCAACTCTGCCTACCCTGTGACGGACTGGTATAATTATATGACATATAGACTTATAAATAAAAAACGACACAGATATAGAACAACAACTTGTTGCTTTAATACTTCACTTCACTGGGTTTCAGTCGTTGTTTTAAAAGTAGTTTTTAATCCTAACGCTTTAATATACTGTTTCTAGGGTAGAAACAATTTGCATGTAGATGTTGGTTAATAGACGGCTTAGGAACAGCTGCCTCCGTCTGGCTTTGAATATCCTGACCACAGTAACCGCTACGCCTCTATGATGGAATAAATAGAGACTACGTTATATTAGTTTTTTGCCAAAGTGACAGTACCTGCTTTTAGGTTTCAGGCATTTTTAACTTAGGTTAATATAGGATTCTGCAAAGATGAGATTACAGGTTTAAATCTCAGTAGTATATACCGACGAGTTCATCTGAATTTAAGTACAGTAATTTGGTACATTACCAGTAGTGGGAAGATAAATATTATGAATAAAAAATAAATATAAACTATTTCTTTTTGTTTCGTTTGGTTCGCTTCATTTGTTTCGTTTCGTTTCGTCCCGTTCCGCTTGTGGGACAGTGGCACTCGGATGTTTGACAGAATGAGAAGAAATGCGAGTGTAACTCATGTAACTGTAATCTCATCGAGATTTCTAATGAGAGTAAGAGATTAATAGAATCGAACACTTTTTATACAAGATACACTTTCTATTCACATTGTTAATTCGTACCTACTGTCCAAGAGATTAGAACTATTTTGTCAACCTGACCTATCTATCAAATATCTGTAGACATAAGTTTAGACAATACATATGACTTCTAAGATCAAAATATTTCAAATATAAACCGGCTACACCTAAGTTTGACTTGAGATTATTCTCGAAAATAATTAAAAAAAGTTTAAGTAAAAATATAGCGTAGTCGACTCTATGGCTTCCCGAACCTTTCTGGACTAGATCCTAACATTATCCAGCATCTATTTTTTATGGCTAAATGGGAATACGGGCAACGGGTCTGTAGGTGAGCGTTGTTAAGTGCTTGCCTAATGCATGCAGGTAGGCTCGTCTAAGAAAACTTTTTATGTCTTTTGAGAAATACGCTGTGGGCAACGTTTTGCAATTTAATTGGCAACTATTAATAAAATAATTTGCAAAATATGTGTGACAAATTTTAATACGTTTTAATATGCAGAAAATACTTCGATGATATTCATAATAATTTAAAATACAGGCGTTTGAGCTTCATGTGTTGATAATTAGCCATCGTACAAATTGGCACAATAATTTTTGTAAACAATTTTATTTCTTCCTAATCATTCTCATATACATAAATATATATATTTTGTTTTTAATATTCATGATAAAGGGTTATTATTTTATAATGATTCGTTTCTATGTATTACTTATTGGGGTTGGATAAATATCCAGTTTACTTAAAGACATTCAAAGGTGTTCACGATTCATGTGTCTCGGCAGGGGTAGGCAGAGCACACACTATTTCGTTCTAGAAGGTTGATATGAAAATTCGTATAAGAATTGCAAACATAACCACGTGATGTGTAGTACCAAATTTTATTAAATACAGGTAGACGCCTAAATACATATGTTAAGTTTTTTCACTCTTTTCTTATACCGGCTAGGTTTGCTATTGATTCATATCAACATTGTAAAGCAAAAGTGTCTAGTTGTCTCATTCCGTAGTTGTCTGAGTGCAGGGCACCTGTTGGCGTGGTCGGCCAGCGTTGTTTAAAGACGATATTTACATTAGCATACCAGATAAAAACACCTAGATCATACGCAAAACACGCATAAATAATTCATGACCCTAATGGTTTTATTGTTAATTTCTTAAGCGATGTTAATAAAACCCGCCAAGATTACTTTGAATCGAGGGATATTTTACTATGGCTTCTGACATTTTTAGGTTTTGTTAATACATTTTTTCGCTTTCGAACAATAAAAAGCAAATTCATATCCCCTCATCAATATATCAAACAATAATGTGGAAATATATCTCTTTTATTCTCCCAAAATTAAGTTAGCCCACATAAAAGAGTTTGTTTAAAACATTAGGATGTTTTAAGATTTTATCGCTCGTGTTTGGTGTCAGAATTCTCGCATCATGCCGAACACATTTAGGTAAAGCGATACGGATCTAAAGGCTTTGTGTTCGGAGATCGATTCGTAAACAAAAATAGCGGGAGCCCGAATAAATCATATTTTTTATAAAAAATGAGGTTTCTATAAAAAACTTCGTTACATTGGACATTCTCAGTTACTGCTTCTGAATACATACTTATTAATGAATGGTACAATGTGAATGTACGTTTGTCACGCTTCTAAGCCAGGAAAAAGTAATGTTCCCGAGGAACGGGAAAAATAATTGTATACGGTCGTTTAGCACAACAAATCACACGATACGTACGTGAATAATGAATTATTAAATAATCCAGTGGTAAAAAAAAAATCTCTAATATCGCGAAAATAAATCTATATAAACGCAAGGAAATTCATGGGCTAAAATTGGTTCAGTCATAACTGCTTCAATTTGCTTATATTTATAAAGAAAATAATACATATTTGCGACGTGTATTTAATGTTATCTTATGCACGGCATCTTCGCCGACGTACAAAATTACGAAATAACACGAGCCAAACTGGTCAATTACGTTGTTACCAACGTACTTACCTGCAAACTAATTATAAATTGGACGGCTCTGTTTACTTTGTTGCGTATGATGTCAACTCGTTGGCTCTAAACCTATTCATTTCCAGGCAATTAGGTATGTCTCTCAATACATACTAGCTACAAGTTAAACATATGAATTACTTAAATAAACAAAACCTGTTGAAGGCCTCACGTACAATAATCAAGTCGGAATGTTACTTACGTTGGCCGAGGAACGAAAGTGAAGGCATGGTTTTAGATGTGAATATTGTAATTCCATTGTAAAGGGCAGCTAAGAGTTAAAGATGTAAGTGTCTACGTATTATCATTATCCTGGCTTTAATGTTATAACAAATAATTTTCCACTTGTTGCTTACACAAGTTATGGCTTAAATACATATTTGTACAGCTTCAACATACGAAACGTCACAGTGAAAAATAAATTGTGTAATTACGTTTTTATTTATAAAATTTTTAAGTATTTGTAAAATAGTATTGTGTATTAACTTATAGGATTTGTTTTAAGGCTTAAGCGTTCATGTAGTGTACTAAAGCAGTGATGTACAGCATGAAACTACTGTGGTAAGTACAGCATGGACCTTTACGTCATTGCTTTATGAAATTTTAGGAGCGTCCACTAAAGCTTTACAACTTGTTTAAGTTATTACAAATCTTTAAAATTAATGTAACAAAGAAAAATATTATCGCGAAGTTTTATATATAACAAAGTGTATTATCATTGCAACCTTATGTTGGTCTATCTGTCATGTTTTAACGCGTAAACTGGATTTCGATAAAACTTTGTACTGAGATCAAAGTTTAATTTCAGTAACATACTTCGGCGCGTTACCTCTATACTTCGTTCCACAGGAACCTGAGTGAAGTTTTGCCTAGAGAGTACAGCATGGAGGTCTTCAAGAAGGGTATGAAGAATTTCCTGCATGATCGACAGTGCGCAAGCAGTACTCCTGGATTTATGTAAGGTATGTAAGTTGACAATAAAAAAATTAGATCTCAAAAGAAATAGGTTAATTTTAAATTTAAAAATGTCATAGTTTTTGCTGTGTGGAACTTAAGTAGCTAACATTGCGAAATACGCTTAGTGTTTGATTATATACCTACGTTCATTTTTGAAAGAAGACCCCTATATGCATAAACAGGGCCAATTATTTGTAGAATCAAATGTTACTTATAAGGCAAAATTCTGTCGTATTTATATACAAGCCAGTACATACATATCATCACGCCGAGTCCCTAACGGGGTAGGCAGAGAGTATAGAGCGCCAGTTCTCTCTAGACTTACATACCTCTTTCGCTTCGTCCACATTCATCAGTCTCTTCATACAAGCCAGTATCTTAGTGGTATATAAAAAAGTACATTAATTGATCTGATCAATTAATATTTCGAGGCAGTTTTCATCATAATTTAATTAAAGTAGTTGGCAGGTTTAGTAACAAACGATAGCCAATTTTGTTTTTTAATTTACGCCTTCGCGATGCTTCTCACAACACTAATCTTTGTAACGGAACGCTAAGTGCTCGTCTCCTTGTTAAACCATGCTTTATGTTGTTAAAATTAAAAGGTTTTAAATTGGTTTCCCTCACAACATTCGCCCTACATGACAGTCATAATAAAATGCACTATTACTTTGTTCATTTCAACAATTTCGCTAGTCAAAACTATTATAAAATAGTATATCTTCACGCTTTGCCATAATAGCTATAGTACTTACACTCACTTTTCGCCGAATATATATTATAGGGGATATAACAAACATTTGTCAGGTACGTCCTTCAAGTTCTTCTTAAAATTTAGCTAGTTTCTCCTGTTGTTTAATAAATCATTACAATACATTCAGAAGTTTTAAAAGTTTGTACAATTTTATAAACCAAAAATATCCAAATATATTTGAAATAAATAATCTTTGAACTGTTTGTGAGTAATTATTTTCTATAAGAGCATGGTGATATGTTTATTAAATGGTATTTTTATATAAGTATAATGAATATGTCTACATATACTAACATATAAAACTATCTATGTCAATTCTATGGATTGTCTTAACAGTTGCCCTGTAAAACAAAAAATAAACGACTGGCTGACGAAATATGGTCTGTTAATTTCTTTGACAAACAATAATATTTTTCATCAAGCTGTTATAGCCTGCGTGTAATATACTCCAAAGAAGAATTAACTAAAATCAAAGGAATATTTTCCATTACAAACATATATACAATAATTTAAATAACATTAGCTCACACTGATGAGAAATCAATTTGCGTTCCAGAATGTAGAGTCAATTGATTATGATTCTGGATGGAGAGTTCCCTTAGGCATCGTGTGAACCTACGTTGTGCTTACTACTATTCAATCAAATCACTTTCGTCGAAATCGTCTGCCCTCCTTTAACCTGGCTATGCTTATGTTTGAGTGAAAGAGTCAGAGCAGTAGAAGAGGGAAGTTGGATAGTGTATTTCTTGATTGATGGACAGATATGCAGCTGGGAGTGAGATTATTATTTCAAATGTATATTAATAGCGTTTGCTTCCCCTAGATTGAATATTTTGTTTACATTTCTTGTTGTTAAAGAAACATTAGTTGGAGTAAGTGAGTATCTAGTTAATTGATTTGTAAGGCATACTTATCATGAAAATAAAATTGCAGGTATGTATCTTGTTACGAAATTATTTTAATACTCATGTGATGTATTTTATAAATGTATTTTCACGCCTACCTTATCGTGTACCCTTGTAGGAACAAGGGTACACAAAAAGGTAGGCAAATGTGTCTCTTAACATAGTATTTTCGACTAAAATATACTATGGGTCAGCGATGGACTCGCTTCCTGTCACGTTTGCACCTTAAATATATCCCTGCTGGAATGTGGTTGTGTAAATACCACCTACATACCTCCGCCTACCCTTTCGGGGTCCCTAGGGGGAAGGCGTAAAGAAATATGTATGAATAGAGTATGAATAGATGACAATATGACAGATCCACGTAGACCACCGTCCAGCATCTTTTTTTTTTTTTTTTGAAGGGCGTCCTGGAGGACCGTTATGTCGTCGTCCGGTTCGATGACGGCATGTCTTGGACGCCTTATCTTTGATATAAGGGAAGGAGTGTATCGGGCGGCCGATCCGACGAGGGGGTTGGGGTTATTTACAGCAGAATCGAAATGACGTTTGGACAGTTTTTGAAAAAACTGTCCAAACGTCATTTCGATTCGCGTCGCGCGCGTACCGCCTTTACGTGGTGACGGAAAGAAAGGCGTTGATCGAGGATCACACCCAGGTATTTGGCTTTTTCTTCCCAAGGAATGGGTTTGCCGAAGAGGGTGATGGGGGCTACCCGTGGGCGTTCGAGGCCTTTCCAGAATAGGGCCGTCCAGCATCAATGCTAAAGTACTATACATACATCTTTGAATTTCTTCTCAAACGTATGCTGATTTCTTCTCGATGTTATCCTTCACCATAATAATCCTTCACAATAAGCTTGGGGTTTGAATTATCACTGCACTTCAGTTTAGAAACCCTTCTTGGTACATCCGGAATTCGAACTTGCAATATTTGTAGGGCAACCGCTTTAGTCGAGCTCTACGGTTGTTGAATATGTTTTCCAAGTTATTAGTAAAATATAGTCCAATTTTGATGTGTCGGCTTACATGTTTAAATCTGGAGGAATTTTAATAAAATTAATGGCTACCACAGACGAAAATTGATGCGATTAGTTTCGGATTAAATCTGATTACTATCCTTTTTTTGTGCAGGAGACAAAGTTTCAAACAAAAAAGTTTCAGATATCTTTTTAATAAAAAATCACTTTCGTATCATCTGACCTGGGTTGATGACTCGTCCATACTATTACTTTGGGACTCTTGTATTAAGGGCTATTCGTTTATGTCATTATATAGGAAGAGTATGAATAGTTATTATGTGTATACCCAAGTATAGTATAGTGACTGTAGTTACTGATGATTTTGTCTTTATGATTATTTTATTTTATAAATGTATACACGATAGAATTTCGGGAGCCAAATGGATCTTGAAAATGTCATTACAACGATAAAAAAGGCTTAAATATTTTAACTACTTTAAGCCGGGACGGTCCGCTAGTCTTATCATATACTAAAACAAATGAATTGGAAATTTAAAAGTGCATTATTATGATGATGATGATTATGATGCGTCGTCAACAATTTTTTTTTTCAACAAACACGCAATTTATTGATTTCTTACCATTCAACTATAGACTTAAATCAAATAAACTCAAGGTTTACTTAAGCTTTTTTTATGGACGGGCAAAACCAGCGCTGGCACCGTCCGTAAAGACAGACCTTTCTTGCTTGCATAGAAAGACCAGAAGTGTTTGGGAGCGATTCTATCGTTAGTAACTTCTAAAAATACAGCCACGTTTATGAAGTCTTAAATTGGTTACAAATTATTTTATATTAATAAAAAAAATGAATAAATCTGCGAAGAATTTAATTAATACCCTCAATTTGTATTGGTTTTCCTTGTTTATTTTCATACAAACCTTATGTTTTGTGAAGTGGGCCGGGCCTTGTAACATCCGTATGTACCATACACCTGCGTCCGGGATTATTTGGACCTTCAAGTAATAAATAAACAGGCCATTTATTCTGTAATAGCTATTTTGTTATGTCATGCGTGATGTGATGAATATTATATATTCAAACCTAAAAGAAATTGAATAGCTATGCAACTGAACATTTCGGAATGTGCCTAGATCTAAAGGATTTTTATTACTACAAGTGAACTGTCATACTTGCTATCACTGTTTCGGCCAGTGACAATAATTACTGTTACCATAACTTTGTTAATAAAAGTGGATATTATGAAATTGGAACACCAAGAAGAGCAGTGGCCATCAAGTAAATAAGAGTCCAAACCACCTGCGTCCGCTGACGACTGTCTGACACCATCTGATTTATTCAAAACGACACAAGTAAAACAATACAGTACAGAGTGCAGACCTGGAGGGGACTCCCGGACAGGAAACTGACAAAAAATATAGAGCGGGGTGAAGCTTTGTCTCGCCGTATCATCCATCAAATGATGCAGCGGCGGCGTATGACTTTCTGAGAATATTTCTTGACTAGCTATGGACCAGGGTTTTACCAGCATTAAACTATATTTAATTTATGCTCCATTCGGGACAAAAATAAGCAATATTAAGAAACTCATTCATACACTCACCTCACAATACTCCGGAAATGCTAAACATGATAGCTTTCCATCTGTCAGCATTCACAGTCTGGGTGTAAGTTATCATAATTTTATTTTCTGTTTTGTTTATATTTTACACATATACATAGATAGATATCATCACGCCGAGTCCCTAGCGGGGTAGGCAGAGAGTATAGAGCGCCAGTTCTCTCTAGACTTACATACCACTTTCGCTTCGTCCACATTCATCAGTCTCTTGATACATGCTCGTCGGTGTCGAGTACTCTTAACGTTCCCGTCCTTGAGAGTCCGATCGATTTGATCCAGGCAGTTGGAACGTGGCCTTCCTCTGCCTCTTCTTGCACACACTTATGCTTTGTATATCTATTTTAACCCTCATAAAGCAATTATTGGTATTACTGGTGGTTGGTGGTTGGTGGTTGATGGAACTCTGTAAAACCTCTTTCTAGGGACGAGAGTTATGTCGCCGACACAGTGTTATGTAACTCATTATCGCTGATTTATTTGTAATTCATAATTGTGCTTTCTGTTCCTAAGTAAATTAATTAATTATAATACGAAGCACAGTGCCTTAATTGAAAATCATTATTACACACAATTTGCGTAATAAAGACATCAACGCGCTCTCCAGGAAGGTACGAATGCCTCTTCAATCTTGCTGAAAACGCATCGCAATGTCACTTCGACACCATCCAAAACACGGAAGATTGGATAAAACCTATTTTTTATCGACGAAATAAATTACAGTTAAATAAATAAATGAGGAGTGGGCAGCTGTATAAATTATTGAATACAAATTCCATACATCGCCGTTGAACGGAGGTGGTAGAGACGCGCGCCGGCGGCTTATTGGTACACTCAAAAACCGACATCAATTAAGGAGATGAACGTAAGTATTCACATGAAAAGGGTAACCATAGTTTTGACGCTCTCTAGGATTGCAGTTATATGAAATAAATACTTTGAAAGAATATTGCTATAAAGATAAAAAACAGGATGAAATAGAACAAACCTGAACTTAATAACATAATCGTCATTTTATCGAGAAGATTAAATTCTCTCACACATGGAGTCGTTAAGTATCTTACGACTAATCATGGGTTAATAATAGTATCGACTTCTTTTGTATAAACTGTATGAAAACATCTGGACAAATGGCGTTTTTGACTTGAAAACTGGGCTCAAGTTATCAAATGTCCGCGTGCTCTATTATCTACACATAAACAAAAGTCTTAAAAAAAAAACAAATCGGTATCTTTCGCTTTTCGAGTTGGGCAGAGATGTGTAGAGCACACAGACCCACTTTGCTTAGGATATAAAATTTTTGGTGCCAACGACGATGTGCAGGACTAGTCATATGTCCTTGAATTTTCTCTGAAACGTATTCAGGGTTTAGTTAAGCCGTGGTGGCCGAGTGGTTCGGGCAGTTGCCTGCGACACAAAGATCGCAAGTTCGAATCCCGACTGTACCAATGAGTTTTTCTGAACTTAAGTACAGTGATTAGTCACACCACGAGCTTTACGGTGAAGGAAAACATCGAGAGGAAACCTGCATACGTCTGAGAAGGAATTCAAAGGCGCATGTATAGTCGTGCTGGAGTAACGGCGATGGACTCGCCATCTGTCACGTTGGCACCTAATATACCTCTGGCGGAAAGTGGGTGTGTGGGTATAACCTATACACCTCTGCCTACCCCTTGGGGGACCCTTGTGGGAAGGCGTGAGGATATATTATTTTTATTATATACTTTTCATAGACGTTGTAAAAACACTCATTGACATCATGGTTACCCTACTCAAGCAGTGTGAGTGCCGCATCGAAGTCGCACCGAAATGCGGTGCTTTGATGGCTCGGGAACGGCAGAACACCTTCTGTGGCCGGCCAAACCATGTCCGCGAACACATAAACATAGCTCTTCCACAATCCGACATCATACTCGTATAGCACTGTGTGATGAACTTAATGTTGCTCATAACATGAAGCTCGCGATTTTGGTCTATTTATGACTACATCTTTGAAAATGTATGGTTTGCGTTATATGTAAGTATTATGTAGCCGATTTTATTACTTGCCGAGACCATATAAGCTTCTCATAACATCAGTCAGTACCTTTTTAAAGAATGTATTTCTGTTATGACAAGTAATAACAATAATCATTGTTGAGGCCTTCTTGTAAGTATTAAGATACCTTAAACCTTTGAAACGTCAAGAGTACCTGAAACCGACGAGCTTGTATGAAGAGACTGATGAATGTGGACGAACCGAAAGAGGTATGTAAGTCTAGAGAGAACTGGCGCTCTATATCTGCCTACCGCTTTAGGGACTCGGTGTGATGATATGTATGTAAACCTTTACTGGAGAGTTAATAATGACGTATGCTTTTTTTTTTTTTTTTTTTTATACAACAAGAGTGGCAAACAAGCATACGGCCCACCCGATGGAAAACGGTTTCCGCAGCCTATTTACGCATACAATAACGAAGTATCACTTGCGCGTTGCCACTCTGTTTTCGGAGAATTATACTGTGTTGGCAGCATAATGGGACTAATCCCTCTGCACTAATGCTTAATTTGTATCTATTAGTTAGGGAATCGGCATGATGATTTGTATATATATATATATATATATATATATATATATATATATATATATATATTTCTATATTACCTATGATCTATGATGTGATATTTAACAAAAAATACCTAAGTTGAAAACATTCGTTAAAGTTTTTGTCTTTACATAAAATTTCCTCAGAATACGTCATACATATCCCTACCTATATCACGACGTCCCTCTCAGGATAGGCAGTGAGAGTAGAGAGTCAGGTGTCTGTAGATTTCATCCCGAAAATGTATGTGTTCAAATATGAATGTTCACGTAATGTTTGTAGTAAATTGGTTTGGAATACGTCGTTTTATTTTAAGTATTTAAATGAAAGTATGCAACATATGGGAAAAAGGTCGGTTATGTGTATTATTGTAAGTATCACGAGCATTTACAAAGTAGAATGGCTAAAAGGATTTTCTACGACAGAAAACTTGAGAGGTTCTAAATATTTTGGAAGAAATGAAAAAAAATGAAGAAATTTAGTTAGTTAATCATGCTTAAGAAATTAAGTATGCCTAGTTCTTAACAGAAGTAAAGTTACTTTATCAACATAAAAAATATATAATAATAATATAAAATATATCCTCACGCCTTCCCACAAGGGTCCCCGAAGGGGTAGGCAGAGGTGTATAGGTACCCACACACCCACCCACACACCCACTTTCCGCCAGAGGTATATTAGGTGCCAACGTGACAGATGGCGAGTCCATCGCCGTTACTCAAGCACGACTATACATACGCCTTTGAATTTCTTCTCAGACGTATGCAGGTTTCCTCTCGATGTTTTCCTTCACCGTAAAGCTCGTGGTGTGACTAATCACTGTACTTAAGTTCAGAAAAACTCATTGGTACACTCGGGATTCGTACTTGCGACCTTTGCGTCGCAGGTAACTGCTCGAACCACTCGGCCACCACGGCTATATAAAAAATATGAAACAAATTTGTCCTTCTGCATACTTGACTTATTGCGTCGGGAAGGACATAGTGTTTTACTTTAATTACGCACTTTGCACCTGTCGAGAATTCACAATATTATTACGATTTGAGTTACGAGTCCCTAAGTCGCTCTGCATTGAACAACAGTAATTATTAATTTCGTATGCCTCAAATCCATTGCAGCGACTCAAATAAGATTAGGTACGCTTGTTGACGTAACGATGTTGTTAGCAACCTGGTTTTTATGACTTATTTGATTTAAATGCTTTCTTTTGAATCAAAAATGTAATTTTCGTTTTGATTAATGTCCGCCAAATATAAGGGTTACATGAACTTATGCTACGATAACTCGTCCGTGCAATACACATTACTCGTATTGATTCAAAATCTAAGCTTTTTTTAACCGTGAGGCTTTGAAGTATTTTGAAATTGAAAAGGGCAATTTTATAAGTATATCAAAACATTGTGAGGAAATTGCAGGTTTTTTGAGACATTCAATTACGTGAGAAGTACCTATTTTTATAACCATGCCTTATACTTCGGTAATCTTTGTGGGATGGAGTGAAACATAAACTAATTTTTATATATGCAATTGTGCACAGCCCCACACCGAGGATTCGTACCAATTCATTTGTGCTTACTCTATTTACGATGCAAAACTTGCTCCTTAGGAACATTTATTTTCTGTTCAGGCATTGTAGCAATTAAGAATTTAGATATAAAAGTACGTAACTTAAGGTAATTTAGTATACATTTAGAGTGCTAATTATTATTATATAGTTTATCTATACTAATATTATAAAGAGGAAAGATTTGTTTGTTTGTTTGTTTGTAATGAATAGGCTCCGAAACTACTGGACCGATTTCAAAAATTATTTCACCTTTGGAAAGCTACATTATCGCCGAGTAACATAGGCTATATTAAATTGGACCCGATAGGTGGCGCTGCGATCGAGTTTCAAGAATTTTACCTTTTTACCCGGGCGAAGCTTTCTGAGTGTTTCTGTGTGTCTTAAGCTAGATTCGAGAATGGTTTAGATTTACAATTGGACCCAATAGGTGGCGCTGCGATCGTGTTACGGGCAATTTAACTTTTTCACCCGAGCGAAGCTGGGCGGGACAGCTAGTTATTATTATATAATTGCAATCTATGTTTTGTAGAACCCGTCGCTCAACCGTTGACATTACAGATATTTTAAGCCAAACTCACTCTATGCCATAGTTGTTTATGTATCGTTGTAGCTCATAACTTAAACATTGCAAGCTTGTAATGCCTCAATGTCCCGATGAAGACAAGTGATAGTTGTGTTTATTGATCGCGTCCGTTTAAATTAACAGGCATCGTTGTCACATCGGCGCTGACGCAGATTCGCGATACGTCCTTTTGATCACTGAACCATCCATTACTCGTGGGAACCAGACATAATCTCAGCTCAACCGTTAAGAAATAACCTGAATATAAACGAGCCTCATGTCATATTGTAGAGAGATTTCAAATAAATTGCGCTTTGAGTTGAGCATAACGATGCGGTGATAATTGTTGAAATACTTAATGTTTACATGAATTATATTACATGAGTTATATCAAGTACTTACCTATTTATATGAATAAACTACCTTGCGGAAGGTATTAGATATTCTTTAAAAATATTACGGCCAAAGAATAGTAAATTATTATGACATTATTCTTTTATATATCGCCTTCCCACAAGGGTGGCTGAAGGGTATAGGTAGTACCCACACAGCCATTTTCCACCGCAGTGTATTTTTTAGGTGCCAACGTGACAGATGGCTTGTCCATAGCCACTACTCAAGCACGACTATTATACGAATTAATTTGGCAGGTTTACTTTCGCTGTTTCCTTCTAACTAAAAGTGCAAATCAAGCATAGAGCCCTCCTAATGTAGTTGTGTTTCGTGAGCCCAATATTATATTTATTAATATAAAGATAAGTTATACTGAAATTTGTCAACGCTGCTCAAACTTTTCTCAATATAGATAATATTACGTCACTCGATCCCTGTAGGTCTGACCCGATGACGCCGTAAAGCTATCTTACCCCGATCATCTGTCATCGATGTCAGCCCCAAATGACAGAGTGGCGACGGTGCATCGATATAAATATTTGACGAATTGGTTCCTTTCATCTTTGATTGTTACGAATTACAATCCCATTTGACATGATAACGTGTTCTTGACAAATTACGACCGCTTTGGACCAACTGGCATAGTTTTAGTAATTCCCCTAAACACATTACATTTATTACATTACATCCTCACGCCTTCCCATAAGGGTCCCCGAAGGGGTAGGCAGAGGTGTATAGGTAATACCCACACACCCACTTTCCGCCAGAGGTATATTAGGTGCCAACGTGACAGATGGCGAGTCCATCGCCGTTGTTAAAGACATGATGTATGAAATGGGTTTTGTAAGTAAATAGGGACCAAGATTATATTATTTTCAACCATATCGCCTTAGTCATAGTTATAATTTCCATACAAACATAAATATTTGCATCGTAAATTGTAACTAGTTCATCATAACTTTCAATAGGTACATATCTCGTTTGTATACGTGTCCATGTAAATATTAAAAGGCTACGTGTGAATTTGTATTTATTTTATGCGCAAGATTGTATCGTTTTTTCTTTATGTCATCATGAGGGGACGAAGGTCTTGATCAACTTTCTGATATATTTCATGAGGTCAATGTACTACTTTAATATATACATACATACATATAATCACGCCTCTTTCCCGTAGGGGTAGGCAGAGACCACTTCTTTCCACTTGCTACGATCCTTACATACTTGTTTCGCTTCATCCACTATCATTATTCCTTTCATACATGCTCTTCGGTTTAGGGTACTCTTCGATAGTTTAATATGCAGAGAAAATAAGATAATCCAGCCTTCATAGGACGGTACGTGCTTACCATCGAGTGGATTGCATTCAAATATCACAGCATAAAAATGCTTCCGTATTGATGGGATATACTGCCCATGGTTCATGTACAAGGCTTTTCAGAATAATAAATATACAGTTGTAAACGAATGAAAAATAAAGATAATAATCAATAATACGCCATTTTGATCTTTATTAGCGGCTCGAACTGCGAAAATAAAGCATTTACTACAACTTAATTGGGCTTACAAATGGCTTATTGGTACTTTGTAAGCCCAATTTTAATCTCTTGTCTTACACAAAACCAATCGGTTTTAAAAACATTGTAATGTTAAAACTTGACTCGATTACACTGCAATTTACTGGCGATGGAAAATACTCTTATAAATATTTATTGTTCGTTATATATCCCTTGTGTGAAATTATGCAGTAGGCCAGTAGTTCCACTCGCAGCTTTGCGGTGTAATCGTTTTAACTAGCCACTTTGCCGTAAAAAACTTGGCGATACGCGCTTATTCTCATATACATCAACTACCTAACTACGACAGTAAGACAATAAAATTATACTTACCAAATTGACGTATTTGGTAGCGTTTTTATTACGTAGGCTTGCATTACCGTGAGTTATTGTCGTACATGAACTTTTTACAATTTTACAAGATAGATTACGCAAAATTAACATTAACTACAATACACATTGTGATCTCTTTAGAAACATGATGACGAGTATGATCATGGCGAAATATTGGCGATCGAAATGGCTCGGATCGAAAATATTGGCAACGTGTTTAATTTTAATACCATATTACCATCAAGTTAATATTAAAATGAATGCTGTTTTAAAACTTAAAAATCACACTTAAGAAATTTTCTTTATGTGTCTTGTAACAGGCAGGATGGAACTCGCTCGCTCAGAGAATCAGCATTGCTATCCAGCGTGGCAATGCTGCTAGCCTTCTTGGCACGTTGACGCGGGATACCTATCGATACGAGTCCCTTATGTGATACAGTGTATATGCAGGTCTCTCCAAACTTAGAGACTTCTTTCGTTTCAACTACATTCATCAGTTTCATCATACAAGCTTGCAGGTTTCGAGTACTCCTGACGTTCCCATCGTATCATCCTATTAGTGCGGGTTTAAATAAACCAAGAGCGTAGTAAGAAAATTCAAAAAGTTCCGTTACACATGTAAAACAAATTAGTTCACTTAATCAATAGGAAAGTAGTGTTGAAACAAATATCTTGGACCGATTAATAAATGTTTATTGCCCACGCGCAGTATTCGGACTTTTAATCTGGTGTTAGCAGGAGGTCGGCGCCCACCCAGAGGTGTGGACATCTCTAACTAAATCGAATTAAAGCGTTACCAAAGCATTATACATAAAGCACTGAAAACTAGCAACCTTATTGTCCAATATGAAGAGCTATAATCCAATAACAGTTTTGGAGTTAAACGAAAGAAGTATCGATGTATTTTCAATAATGTAAACTACAGTTGATTAGCCGTATTGGAACTCAATAAAGTATATTTGTTATACAAGCTCTTTGATGACGCCGTACTATAATACGAAGCCTGAGAACTAACTGCGTAGTGACAAGCAATAAATATGATCATGTTTTCATGTTACCATACTACGGTAATTATTTCTAAGCCAAAGTAATTATGAAAATAGTAAGAACCATTTAAAATAATGTAAAGTAATTTTAATAAATGAATACTTTCCAAAGTAATATATGAACGCGTCTAATTAAACACCTTTAATCTTTAATAACCAGATTAGGGTTAAAAATATAAAACTAATAATTTGTTATATATTTGACGTTTGTGTCAGGAATATCTTTATGAACGGCCTCATTATTAAGCGCCATGATATAAATGTGTCTCTTTTGCACTGTTAATGAAGCCTTTTTTTCCTTCGATAGCAAAACCTTCTTTAGGTATCCGGCCGTCCTAGGGAGGACGAGTGGATTCTGTTAGATTTCTACTCACTATTCCCTCACGGCGGCCGACTTCTGTAGATCTCTTGTAAAATGCATCTGTTCCTTCCTGCACTTCGTTAATGAAGCCATAGACAAGGCGGTAGATTTTAAAACATATTTTGTATTATATCTTAAACTGGACGCGCACTTAGTCATACTAAATGCGTAAGTAAGAGCATAACTTCTTTGTCAGAATTTCAGAGCCTATATATATAAGACAATTCCAACGGGAATAAAGAAATGTAATTTCTTTACATAAACAACAATGAATCATTGCAACTGAAGTCCTAATGATATACATTTGTATTAACGATAGGTATATATATATATATATATTATTTTATATATTATTATTATATAAATTTACTAATAAACGCCCTAGTTTAACGCTTGTGGCATGGCTTGATATGTACTTAAAAAGGCAACATTATGAGAAAAATAAAAACATGCATAATTTAATTAACAAACTGACTGATAGATAAACCGCCTTAGGATCTTTCAATTATTTCTTCTAAACGTTTAGTTTATAAACTAAAAGGTGAAAACATTTAAAAGCAAACTTAAAAATATTATACGTAATTCGTAAAAATTCATCATGATGCCAAAATTATAATTGTTAAACGGACACAGCGCATTGATAGTCACAATAAAACTAAAAATGTATTGCCTACTGTTTCAAAACGACATCGTAATTCTTAACAAGGACAGGTCTCAAAACGTTAATCATTTTTATCGGGACCTTGGTGCATACACGACGGCATCACGCCGAGTCTGGCATTCCGAATTATTTATGATAATTTAAAACAAATAAGATCAAAATTCCCGCTGAGGTCAATTATTTATCGATGTGTAAATAGCAGAACTGTTCGGGAAAATGGTGTCTAGAATATCGTCTGTTATAGATAAGCAATTACAACATTAATAGCTTTCATTAGAACTATTTTTCTGGACAAAACCCGTGTCAATCCAGCTATTGATCTATCCCTGTGCTAAATTTAATTCAATTCAATTCAGCCATTTTGGCGTATTGGAGTAACAAACATACTCACATTGACCGGGTCGAGACCGGAGTAAGATTGAACGTTGAAACGCATTACAGTGTGAATCGACCTTTATGATATTATTACGATAACATAGGCTTAACGTCCAAAAACGCCTTAAAAATATTCGCTTATAATTGAATATTACATATTCCGTAAAAATACTGGTAAGCATAATCATAGTTCACAATCCGCAGATAGACAATAAGAACGGTTCCGTATAATTCTCGGTGTGACCCAGCCCTACTCAAAATAGCCAAGTAATGGCAATGGAAGCAGACAGACAGCCAGCCAAGTTTACAACCGAGATGTGGAACTAGGCGACGTATCCCTTGTTACGCTGATTGCGTGTCGCAGGTCCCACCAGAATAATTTGCAAGGATTTGCGTACATGTTTACAAAAGCATTACTCTAAAGGTGAGTATACACTGTCATTATTTAATTTACTCCGACTATAATGTACTAAGAGGGTTTAAGGTAATTGATTTTCCAATTTGTTGGTATGGTTAGACCCTTGTGGTAAGGCGTGGCGTAGTTGTATGGAATTAAACTTTCCGAGATTATTGTGGTTCATTGACGACTTTATAGATATTGCAGCTAAATAACACACTAGAATAGTGATGTGGTTTAAAAGTAACTCTACATAGTTTCAAAAGGAACTCTTGTATTGCGATTATTAAAATACAGTAATTGCTACAGTTAAGCAGGTAGTATGATAATTTATATGTTAGTATACTATTAATCAGTTAATGAATATAACTGAATAATATATCTTGTGTCTATTCTAATTCAACCTGGAACAGTGATTTCATCCAGGTAATGTCGTGATGTTTGGATTCGATGTGTCTCCATTCTGCAATTCTATATTTGCTACCTTGTTGGTGAAAAGTTATATATTATTATTATTTCTTTATACAACTAGAATGGCAAACAAGCATACGGCCCACCTGGGAATGGGAAACGGTTACCGTAGCCTATTTACGCTCACGATACCGAAGTATCACTTGCGCGTTGCTACTCTGTGTTCGGAGAGTTATAGTGTGTTGGCGGCATAATGGGTTTAATCCATCTGCTTCCAGCACAATGTAACAATCCTCCCCCCTCCCCAAGGAGCTCATTACTGGTAACCTTATTCATCGCGTAGGAACACAACACACAAAATGTGTTATTTGGCTACGGACTTCTATAAGGTGGAGGTCCTGCCCCAGTCGGGCAGCTCCAAATTCGAACGCAAAAACCGTTATACCCTACCTCTCTTATTACTGTTATAAGTGAAACTGGTAAACTTTGTTATTGCGAATTACGTCACTTCCGGGTTAGGCTATCACATTATTCAAAACTGCAAATCTGTCTGATTGATGACGACACATGCCAACTTTGATAAATGTGAAAATCTGAAAGAATATTTTTACCCAATCACACTACAGAACGGCTGAAAGAAATTGGAGGAAATTGGTAAAGAGATAGATTATTAGCTAAATAACACATAGGATATGCTTTATTCCAGGAAAAAGGAACTTTACGTTGGTGACACCGAGGGGCACAGGTAACATGCACTTTTGGATAATAATAGCCAAAGTACGTAATGGTAAAACACCTCAACATTTAACAGTTTTCCTTTTCGCTCGGTCTGTGGACTGAGCGCCACGTTGAGGTTTTTCCTACAAAGTATAATATGGAAAAAATGCGAGAAAAGATTATTGCAAAAAGGTTCGATAACAAAAAATTACGGGCGGGCTTATCAGGCGGGACGGATGTTCATTTTCCATCATGCCATGGTATCAAAAACAAGATCGGGCTATTTTTGACTTTTATCCAGTACAGGAAAATGTGAATAAGACTTTTTGAGACGCCACTTGCTGAGGCTTTTATGTCGCCTCTTGGTTTAAGTATAAACACACAAAGTATGGTCGTAAAATACCTCCAGCCAAATAGAAGATTTTGTCCTTCTACTCTGGGAATAGGCGACGGTCAGAGTGTTCGTGGTATTCAAAGTGTAATTACATAGACGCGAAACATTCGTCGCAGAGAGGCGGCACGTATAGTGTGACACCGGAATATTGTTAGCGCGCAGAACACGGTATTTGCATGCGCTCGTTAACGCATTGCTGAATTGAATGACATGCGTCCAAGTAGCTGATTGTCCCCAACTCACACCACTTGCGACAACGAGCAAATTTTGTAAGTAATTTATGTAGCCATTTGTATGTACATATATATTATTATTTTTGTTCAAAAAAGGAATGACTGAAGTATATGCCTTTTTTGTTTAAGTCTCTCGTTGTGTGAGTTCCGGGAACTTTTGCTACTTAACCGGGCAATGTATGATACCTATGAACAACACTAATAGTTAGTGGTATCCACGAAGACGCGCCCCTACAATGTGTAGTCGAGGGGGTCGCGGGATACGGGGAGTATGACCGAGTATATTCGTATGGATAACCGGGTACGGGTAGTGAAATCTACGTCAACGAGATAAACTCAAAAGCTTGATTTGAACGGATTGTGATATGGGTTTCAGTTAGGTAATTTTTCGAATAAGGTATATAATGTATTTTTGACATGGACCCATTTGAAGTCAGGGTGGAGAGAAATATACAGAATTTAAAGTTACACTAAAGATATTATGGGGTCACATTATACACACACAGGGGTATATTTTTTCCATTAAATCTTTCTCTCTGCCTAATTTCATCCAAGTTCGTTGTGTAGTGTTGTGTAGAACTGTGATTCATAAACAAGCTGTGGTATTATTAGCTAAGTATAGGAAAAAACAAAAGAAAACTAATTACATGGTCGAATTTAAACCGAACATTCGAGTGCGGTTCGAATATACTCCAATATCGGGCAATGATCAATCCGTGGCCATCAATCGTCCAATCACTGGTTTGATTGAATGTCTGTAAACGTCATTTACTGCTCGTTATCCACGCTCGAGGCGCGAAGGGCCCTCGACGGTATCGGCAGCCAATAAACATTTCATTGCCGGCGCGATCGCCTTTTGTTTTAGCATGTCTACACCGGGCCCGAGCCGGGCCCTACCATGCAAATCACATTACGTTCGAATACAATTTATAAAAGTGACACATGGTAATGATATGGTAAGGGCGTACACACAATCGAGAAAATAAAATGATATACACTGCCACAAAATGACATCAATTAACAAAACTAAGGTAGGAACATATCATTTTAATTAATACAAATATGCACTGAACGAACTGAATTCCAACGCTCTTGGCCAGTATAAAAGGTGGTTCTGTGATCTATGCTACTGTTTACGTGATTCAAGATCGAGAAAATAATGATTTAGTTAACATTCATAGGAGCTACAAACGCATTCAAAACATATTGTGGGATGAAGCGTGGTTCACATCGTAAATATACTGGTGTTGTTATGCATAACGCATAACTGCATTTTTTGATTTTATTTTATTTAATACATTTATTTGCTTCAATTACACAGTACTTTGGTATTTTATTATATTCGCGAACAAGAAATTACTGACAGCATAAATATAATATCTGTATTTTATTTCACTCGCAGAATTACAAAGATCTTCACTTTTATTTTATATTTTCGATAACAGGCTTTTGGTTTATTACCATAATATGTATTTATACTCTGGCTATTATTGATTCTTATTACATTATATCATCCCATGGTAACGTTCGAACTCGACTAAAAGAAATCAATTACTCCAGTTAAATAGTCCGGGCGAAAGGTTAATGTGGAATTTTACGGTCTCCCTTGATCGCAAACTTTATGCCCCTTTCGCCGCGCAATGCTCTATATTAAATTAACGCTCGGAAACGGTGGACGAAAGATTTGTATTCATTAAGACCTTAACACTTTTATAGCTGACGTTATCGATGCTTTCAATTATGGTGTAATTTATATATTTTCCAATTAGTTTAGGAAAATAATAAAAATGAGGCGTGAAGTTAATTGACGGGCAGAATACGAAGCTTTATTATCACCATTATAAGCTAAAAGGAGTCGGTGATTTGTCATAGACAATCCATATTCATTTCATACAATTGGTTCTATTTGCCTGTCTGCTTACTGCGTCCATATACCTAAATATATATAATTAATCAATTTTGGGATAGAAATATGGCCTGGGCAATGACAGAATATGCTTATTCGAATATCGCTTAAAATAAACTTGAAGGTGAAATTGGAGGAAAAACATTTATAGGGATCCAATATATTCTGAGTAGGTACGAATTCTACGTAGAAGAAGTAGAATACACTTGTCATATATTTAAGAGCTAAGCTTTTGTCGGCGTCTATGATGCAGTCTCGTCCTTTTGCTTCTGTCCAGTGCAACCTATTTGACGTCCCTATACGTCATCAGAGACACTTTATTTTCGATTTGACTCGTATATGCTAAGCTAGTATCTGATATTAGCCAATGTCTTACGAAGACTAAATCATTATGTACAATACGTAGATTAAGTATTAGTTTAATACGTAGACCAAAAAGTATTAGTTTTATGCGAAATGTCATTGTTTTTTTTTTGTTGTTTATTATTATAGAATACTAGCTTAATTCTGGCTGTATACACCGAGTAGCTGAGATTATTTCAATTTTCGAACCCTTTTTTTTCGAAATTTCGGTTGGGAGTATTAATATCCTCCTCCATCGGACCGCCTGCATAGAGCCTCCCTAAAGGAATTACACACTCATTAGTTCTATGGAGTATTTGTTTGTTTTTTGATGGAGCCGGCGCCGAAAGTTAACGCAATTAGTTACAGTCAAAATCAAATAGTGAATGGGACCCTATTTTATTAGGTCACTTCGAAGTTTTTTTTTCAACGGAAATTGGGTAGCTGTATAATGAATACGATGATGGTCGAGTACGTTCTATTTTCTTTTGCAGATAGCCTAACTATAGAATAATTGAAATTTTTAATAGAAATTCAAAAGCAAGTATTGTGAGTTGCTATACTATGCTAGACTGCACAATTTACCTATTTCTAAGTAAAGCAAAGCTTGTACTATAATATTAAGAAAGAAAAAACAATTGTGTTAATATATAGGACATCCAAGACATACGTTTTGACATTTGGGTTGATAGCGTGACCTCAAACTTTATTGCCAGTGTATTGATAACTAGACCGGACGAAATTATAACATATGTATGACAGCCCTATATGACAGCTCTTGGTCTTAAGCTAAGGTACGTGCGAATGGTGGTAAATGTGTTGTCATTTCATACGTTAGCATTGTGACAGACTACTGATCATCTCCCCTGTGACAATTCCAGTAATTAAACAGGCAATTTCTCAATATAAGACACCACGACATATCACGTGACTTCGCGTTGTCTTGTCGTACTCTTGACAGATGAATAAGTGCGTGTTGATTGGAATTTTAATGGGCGTTAATGGCGGGACAATGACGAAATCGTCGGCCCAGTAGACGGCAACTAAGATTGTATCGTTTCTATCCACTGATAAGGACTGATAGCCGGCAGCCTCAAAGGCAAATTGTGGACAGATCTGCCGATACCCACTATCCGGTGGCCTCTTGTCCGTCCACTAATTACATTGGAAACATTGTTGTTACAATGTGGATATTCTAATTTGACTGCTATTGACATATTGCGGCTGTGAGTTGAATTATACAGTTTTGATCATGTTTACCTAACATTTGACTAAGTCAGTTTTGTAATTATGTAATGTTGTGCTAATAAAGGTTCGTCACCTTAAAGTCGACATTTGCTTGCATCAGTGCAATTATTAGTCATTGCGACAGTTGATTTCAAATGAAACAGAATATGACATATAATATATGACATACATTGACCTTTGTCGGGCTTAATATTGATCGTAAGAACTGTAAGAGACAATCTAAAGTCACTGACACAATGACAATTAATTAAAACGTAATATATGACTCGAAATTCATAATTACAATTCAATAATAAAAAGGTTTGATGTTAATATAAAACTTGATTATACTAATGTATCTTCTTGCTATCCCACAAGGTCCCCGAAGAGGTAGGCAGAGGTGTATAGGTAGTACTCCGACACCCAATTTCCGTGGGAGATATATTTAAGGTGACAGATGGCGTGTTTATCGCCGTTACTTAAGGTACGCCTTTGAATTTCTTCTCAAGCGTGCAAGCAAAGAGGAACACTGCATGGTTCTTCTCGATGTTTTCCTTCACCATAAAGCGTGGTATGACTTATTACTGTACTAAAGTTAAAAATTTCATTAGTACAGTCGGGATATAAGTTAGAATGCTTCGTTCACGCAAACTAACCCAGCCTTGATGTTGAAACCACTCGGCCATCTTGGCTTTAGAGTTTTCATTAAGGACTGAATTTGAGAACTGACGAACACTTTCGTAACTTGGCTGTAAAGCAATGTGCCACATCCTCAAAGTAATCGATTATCGTAATGGTCAAGCTCGTCATTACAACATAACCGAAAATCTGTGGGAATTTATTTATTGTAAATTACACGGAAATGACTATTAGCCCTTAATTGTGGGTATTTTGTTCCCTCTGTGACACGACGGGTGTTCTACGTAAACATTGCGTTGCTTCCGTTCCGTGTTGGTAACGGGTAATCGCTTTATCTTGTTGGCAAATCGTGTGACATGTTTAGCCGTGAGAATTTATGAATATGGAACAGTAAATTGTAAAATAATTGATGAAATGTACGTGTTGGTAAATTAACAGCCGACTGATCTAGCAGCAGAGTAACTAAACTGCGAAATTTGAGATCGCGGGTTCCATTCGCGCTGGAGGCATATATTTGTAAGTAATGGGCATGGTATGTGTGGCTAGTCTTTAATGTGCCACGTATTTAAGTATTTATATAGATATATCATTGCCTGGTGCTTATGGTACAAACTTTGCTTAGCTCAGCACTAGGGTCCAATTGTAGGGAATTATTACAAAGTATTACGACTAGGTGTGTATACATAAATGAGTATCCTATATCTTAATCCAGCTAATAATCAAACTCTTTGCCAATTTGGTACATCATTCAATTCCGTTCAGCCGTTTTGCCTTATTGCATTACAAGTATCCAAGCAAACTGTCATTTATGAACCATATTAGTAGGATTTACTAAGACTGTTTCTAAGCTTCCTTTGCCAGTCAATTTCATGAATGAATGTGTCATTTGTCACGTAAATCACACTATCAATAGCCCTGCTAATGTCTGCAGGAACTAAGCGCCGGTTGGTGCCTTTTGACCTTCCGTCACCGTTTGGGGTTGACAAATAATTTGATGTGATTTGATGTCGGTAATTTTGAGCCGTGTGAAAATTTATGATTATTTTTTGTTCTACGTTATGCGACTAATGTTACTCTGTACGGTAAGCTGTAGTAGTTGTAATGAATATTATCGCATGGGAAATGCGCTTCTCACTTAAAATTAACAACAAAGTTTATTTGTATCAGAGTATATTGTATATTATAATAATGAATATATAAATATATAATAATAATAATACTTCTACTCATATTATGTTTCTTAACCCGGCACGTATTGTGAGGTTATATACAAAGCGAATACCATAAGTATTACTTACAAAAATTATATTGTTTACATCTCACTATAACAATATAATATGCGTATATTGAATAAAATCACTACATATACATGACGTGAGGTAGGCAGAGAGAGTAAAGCATTATTTAGAGAAAACTAATTTACAAAAAAAAGCCGTGGTGGCCGAGTAGTTCGAGTAGTTGTCTGCGACACCAAGGTTGCTAGTTCGAATCCCGACTCAACCAATGAGTTTTCCTGAACTTAAGTACGGTGATTAGTCACACCACGAGCTTTACGGTAAAGGAAAACATCGAGAGGAAACCTGCATACGTCTGAGAAGCAATTCAAGGGCGTATGTATAGTCGTGCTTGAGTAACGGCAGGTTCGGCAACGCGCGAGTATTTTTTTTTTATAAAAAAAAAATACGGCTAGGACTCGCCACCTGTAACGTTGGCACATAAAATATATCTCTCGCAGAAAGTTGATGTGTGGGTATTACCTATACACCTCTGCTTCCTCCTTCGGGGACCCTTGTGGGCGGCGTGAGGACTTATTGTTATATTATGTTCAAACAGCTTATTTTTTCGTAACACAGATAATTAACAATCATCATTTTCGTACGTTATCGCAATCTAAAGATGGCACTAGTAATGATCTGACAATGCATACACGTCAACCGACTTCTTTGTTTGCTTGTTTCCTGACCATTTAAAGATATTTTAACACTATATTAAAATAGCAATGGTCGTTTACGTGCTTTAAAGGAATAATATAAAAAGGCGAGTGGTACTTTGAGACACGCAAGGAGCATATTAATTATCTTAAATATTTGCGTGTTTGCAATAATATTACCATGTTAAACTCATGTTTGTTGTTATTTTATACTTACTACAAAGTTGGTGAACAAGCATACGGCTCGTCTGATGGTAAGTGATCACCATACTCTAAAGGTGTAAGCAATACCCGAAATCTATATCCGGTACGCGTTGCTTCTACTGATTACTCTTGACGTTGTTGTCCTTGAGTGTCCGATTTAGATTTAGGGTTTCTAATAAATAATTTTGAATAATTTGTTGATATGCAACATCCGTTTTTTTTACCATTACAGCCATCCCATATTAATTTTGGAAACCTTACTCACAGCATGAACACTCCCGAAGCTGTATCATTCGAGTTTTTAAAAGTATATTAAAATTCATGTAAGCCGTGGTGGCCGAGTGGTTCGAGCAGCTGCCTGCGACGCAAAGGTCGCAAGTTCGAATCCCGACTGTACCAATGAGTTTTTCTGAACTTAAGTACAGTGATTAGTCACACCACGAGCTGAACGGTGAAGGAAAACATCGGGAGGAAACCTGCATACGTCTGAGAATAAATTCAAAGGCGTTTGTATAGTCGTGCTGTAGTAACGGCGATGGACTCGCCATCTGTCACGTTGGCACCTAATATACCTCTGGCGGAAAGTGGGTGTGTGGGTATTTCCTATACACCTCTGCCTACCCCTTCGGGGACCCTTGTGGGAAGGCGTGAGGATATATTATTATAAAATCCATAATAGCTGGAGACCGTAAAAGATATGTTTACCTTGGAAACTGTGCATGTGGCTGTAAGTATGTGTATGAATTTAAATTTTAACAAATTCAAGTAAGTAAGCCAGCTTCGTTGGTTTTAAGTTGAATGCGAAAAGGGCTGTTTCAATATTTTAAAAGATCCAAAGGGTTGATTTACAACAAGAACATTCACACATATTCCAAAAGTCAGATTGAAATCACGTGACAATTTAAATTTAATTTAAGAGATGTATTTATTTAAATTAAGAGAAAGAAATTAAACGACCAAAATAAATTTGGGCCGGCCGGACACAAGTTATTCTAATTAGTTGGTACAAAGTTCCAATTAGTACGATTCGGTATCGGATGCGCCCGCGCACCGCTCTCGGTGGCTAACATAAACTGCACAGATAAAATTTAAATCCTTTAATGAACTCTCCGATTGCTTTATTTACTCCTGGATTAATACATTTTAAACGTATCGTCAATGCCTACTACCAATTTGCTTGGAATACATAATAATAACAATGGTATTCTACACACCCATGAAATTGTCATAGGAAAAAAAATTGGCTCTTACTATTTAAAAGCAAACGATAAGCTACCAAAAGACGATGAAAAGACTATGTAATAATAATAAATTGAGAATCTGATAAAATAAATTAATTTTAGGATAAATGCAATTTCATACATAACATGGCTATACAGCCTTCGCCAATATTATCTACGCAGACTCTACGCTACGGCTACCATTGCCTATTGGTGACTTGAACACTACCTCATACTAGGTGGAATGTCCTTCATCTTGCGACATTCTGGACACTTCGCCGCAGTCACCGCAAAAGCAAAACAGTAAATGATAGCTCTGCCATTTAAGCTGCAATTTTCTCAATTCAACGAGTTAGAATGCTTCGTTCACGCAAACTAACCCAGCCTTGATGTTCTAGATAGAAATAACATGCACTGAGTAAAAATGCATAATATACGTAACATACAGTCTGCGATTATATCCATAGCGTGCCCTTTAGTTTCGAATTAAAACAAAATCGAACCCGTTTTGAACTCATTAGTAACAATCGGCCGATCAGACGCGACTCGCAATAACAACCCTAATGATATACCTTGAGGGAAAAGGTGTTAAAACGTTTATTGGAATACGTCTAAAACATTATTAATAGCTTTTTAACAAGCCGACGCCTCTTAGGTGTGAACCAAAAGTTTTTTTCCACACTTTTTTCGCCACAAAAAAAATAAACGTTATCAAGAATTTTGGAGTCTGTGTAATGCATCCTTCACATAAAATATTTGAGGATAATGGTGGTTGATAGACGTTAATGCGGGGTTTGTCGCAGCATCGCCTCATCGCGCGTGTTCGATAAACGATTTCGGTGAAGCGATAGTATAAATTTGATTTGTGATCTGAATACGAAGTTTTAATATCTTCATCGGACGATAAATCTTCTTCGCGTCAATATCAGAGTAACGAGAGAAATTTTAAGTACACTAAGTTCCGATGAAATAATGTTAAATTAAAAAGTTAAATTCATCATCATCATATCATCACGCCGAGTCCCTAACGGGGTAGGCAGAGAGTATAGAGCGCCAGTTCTCTCTAGACTTACATACCTCTTTCACTTCATCCACATTCATCAGTCTCTACATACATGCTCGTCGGTTTCGAGTACTCTTGACGTTTAAGTTTAATTACAGTCCTATTTAACCCTTCCATAAACAAAACCACATTAAATTAAAAACTGTTCAAACCACGAGACCTGTGAGCTGACATGGGTAATGCAGGGATTCCAAGCACAGCTTAATAACCCAGCAATCGACGGTTCCTGTATCTGACATAAAAATTCAGCAATCCCAAGGAACCGTTGGTCCACGCCCCATACATTTTGTGCCAATGTCGATAATTCCAGGCTAGTGTCTCGAGCAAACCTTGTCCCGCGGTGAATTGATGGGCCATCGATTTATTATTAAAATCAGCCTGTCGCATGAGCAGGCTTCCTGTTCTTGAAATTACTTATAAAATTGGCAATCGCTCGTGCCGTGCGCACGGTGGTTAATGACACCAAAAAAACTGTACACGACTTTATTTTTCAATTATGATCGCCGACTGACGTGTGGCTACCACTATAATATCTTGTACTAGCCCAAGCGAGCCACGAGGCAGTATTCAGTGATTTTATTACACGTACTTTTTATTAACAATGACATCATAAACAATCATTAATTTCAAATACAAACATACAAACAGACCCTCATGGTGTAGGTAATTATTTATTATTAAAATATCACAAATAATACGCTAATTAAGCAAGAGACCAATAAAATGACTCAAAACTTCAAGCCATGCCGCCTGTAATGAGAGGTTGAGACTTCGAATATCAGGATCACGGTAAGAGTTTCAAGCATGTTGCGCCGATGAAGGCAGATAAGTTTCGTGATGATGAGATGAAGAGTTGAATTCATTATAATAATATTTCTATATATATATATATATATATTGATTAAATAAAATATTGTTTTAATATAGCTGTCTGGCAGAGAATGCAAGGCAAAGAGTATACAGCGCCAGTTCTCTCTAAACTTAAATATCTCTTTCGCTTCGTCCACATTCATCAATCTCTTCATACATGCTCGTGTTTCGAGTACTCTTGACGTTCCCGTCCTTGAGTGTCCGATCGATTTGATCTAGGTAGTTGGAGCGTGGTCTTCCTTTGCCTTTTCTTGCAGATACTTTCGCTTCGTATATCTGTTTCGTAAATCTTTCTTCTCTCATCCTTATTCTATATAAAATGAAAAAATAAAATAAATATATGTCAAAACCAACGTAACATATATTAATATTACTTACATTATATGCTATTCGTAGGCTTACCGTTTCTATAAAAAAACAGTATATTGTAACGTTTAAATCAACGTCATAGATTTGAACTGTGGCTTGGGAGCGCGCACGTGCCGGTCAGTGCGTACACGCAGATGCGTTGTGACACCTGCCCTCACTGTCGGTCCTCTCTTTTACATTAATAGCGACGCCTATTTGCCTTTCCTTTCTAATTTTGATACCGAGGTTAGCGAATATAGTTAGCCACTACATTATGTGACCTGTTTCTTAATTGTATGTACTAAAATTGTCTTCACTACTCATTAGTATTCCTCGGACAAGTAATGCCACCGTGCTGGATAAGGCCATGTACATATAACTACGCAAGCCTCCAATGTCCGAGGGAACTTGTTCTGCACTATTATCATGTATTTTTTAATTACGTATGTTAGTCATGTAAAATGTAAAAGCAGTTTGGCGGATCAGTGAACCGATATGCTCTATTTTTATCTGAATTCCAAAGTCTTGCTATGTGTTGTGCTTTCTGGTTGAATTGAGAAAAATTGTTCACGGAAAGCCGAAGAAAAGCCGTGGTGGCCGAGTGGTTCGAGCAGTTGCCTGCGACGCAAAGGTCGCAAGTTCGAATCCCTACTGTACCTATGAGTTTTACTGAACCTAAGTACAGTGATTAGTCACACCACGAGCTTAACGGTGAAGGAAAACATCGAGAGGAAACCTGCATACGTCTGAGAAGAAATTCAAAGGCGTATGTACAGTCGTGCTGGAGTAACGGCGATGGACTCGCCATCTGTCACGTTGGGACCTAATATACCTCTGGCGGAAAGTGGGTGTGTGGGTATTACCTATACACCTCTGCCTACCCCTTCGAGGACCCTTATGGGAAGGCGTGAGGATATATGTTCACGGAATGGCTTAAGTTGTCATATTAAATATTTAGATTGCTAGCTTAAATCAACGATTAGGTACGTCTGACTTCAAGCATAGAACGTTTGAGAAGAAATTCAAAAACTTACCTATGCTTAGTGGCTGAAAACGGCGCTGCAGTTGCTATCTCTTACATGGGTACCCTAAACATATCTCTGTAATAAAGAAGATGCTGTTACACTTTTGGCTACTCCTCCTTATGAGGACCTTTGTCGAAAAGCGTGAAGATATGGAAATCTCACCCAAAATTCCAATTAGCTACCCATACTGAATATAATATAAAGGATTACCCATGAAATCTAATTAAGTATCTGACGATTATTTCAACCCTTAATGACGTCAGGTAAACAATGCCACGGTTATTCAAAATTTACATCTGGGGGCGAATCAAAATGTTAATGGAACGCAAGAAGGTCGTAATTTGACCTTGATTAATGATTGCTGTTTGACAAAAGCACAGCAGGCGATACCACTTGCTGGGTAAATTAGACCCACGGCTGCAAACAGGGGCACGATGATGCCAACATGTCATTGTTAACGAAATCTAACGGTCACTTTGCCTTTACTACGTCGGACATTTGATTTCATATAGGTATGTATCTTCACGCCTTATGTCCAAGGTACATTTGTATCTGGCGTTCTGTATTGTGGTATCATAGACACAATATACATAAAAAAACGCCCTTTTTTTAATTAAATATTACTGATATGTTCTTGTTGTGACTTGGTTTCGCAGGTGACTTTGTATCGATCGAACAGTCAAAGAGTGTATGAAACCAGTGTTCATGTATAAAGTCTTAAATGTGGATGAAGAAACGAGGGGACCTTTTACACTGACATACTCAGTGTATGCGATAGCGCCCTTGACCTTTTCTGTATTGTAAACAGCGTAATATTCCAAATAAATATAGAATAGAAATAGTTAGGTTAAATATAAGTACCGATTTTACACAAAGCGTGAGCTTAATTATTTCCTTTAATGTATCTTATAATTTTGATTCAAAACTCGTTAAATGAATACATGTTGGCATTTCAAGAGCGTTATAGACATGTTTAAATATTTAATGATCCTGATAAGAACGACGGAACTTTATGCTCTAAAGATACCGACGATTTGAAAGTTATAAAATGGTAACTACACCAGACATTTGTGTTTACTGAATATAATGTAATAAAAGCGAGTAAAAGACACAAAACGGCTATAATGACGTTAAAATATGGTTATTTAATTTGTTTTAATATATTTATAATAGCGTACTTTAACTTTAACCGGACTGTGTGAAAAACTTCGGTTTTAAAGCAACCGCAGTAAATGGTCAGAAAGGACTCATGCAAACACGGAGGATGCTCGTTAACACTGTAAGCTAATTGGATTCAACGATTGGTTTAATATGCATGCTGTTACTATTGGCGCATCTACCTTTGATCCAAGTATGAAAATTCAGGTTTACTAGTTGGTTGCGATTTTTTTAAGATGGTGATGTGATTTAGGCGTTTTGGACAAATTTGCTGTATTTTTGAAACTAATCGCTTGACATGATGTTGAAACCCCTACCTCAGGTCTCAATGATTTCAACTAAAAAAAAGCATAGAATTAACTTAGGACAGATTTTTTTTTGTATAATTACCATTGCATGTATATGTGATATGTAAACTGTATATTTATTTGTCAATAATACCTGTATTAGCTCTCAAGTGGTGCGTAAAATATAGTAAATCCTTATTACTTATTAATGCTTTAAACTCGGTATTGACAATCGATGCAAAAGTCATGGTAGGCGTATTAAACAGCTTTTAATATGCTTTTAATATCGGGCAAAACCGAAGTTAAAAAATAAATAATGCTTCTGTGAGTTGGTTATTTGCTCCGCCCTAAGAATCACGATCGACTTTTTTCCTTGCGTTATTAGGCTGTTCATTTTATAGCATGAAAAGTCTTTAATTACATACAAATATGAATCTATTCATTGTGGTTAACGGATTTTTTGTTAAAGCGTATTGCCGCTCATTAATGTTCGAACGTATTTTGTTATGGAAAAATACATAATATTGGGTTCAAAGTAGAAATGTGGAATGAGTGGGTAATGTGTCTTATTCCGCAAAATTTAGGCGCCAATATGGCACATGGCGAGACTGTACCTTAGCTATCTATGACATTTTTTTTTGGGAGTTGAAATAGATACCTAGTCAGATGCTAATTTTGTACATTACTCTTTTAAAGTATATCTATATACAAACAATATATTGCCAGTAGTATGTACATAGAAACAGTTAAAAACAATAAATGTTTCTTCTTTACCCTTACTTTATTGATCTTCAAAATGTAACATTGAATTTATAACAATATCCTAACAGCAGTATATTTTGGGTTCAATTATGATGTCCAATGTGCACGCATCAGTTAGGCTGTGGTATCCGCTCACTCGGGTGGGTCGTATAGTTAGCAACCCTAGTATAATGTAATGCAAACTTTATTGGTAATCGTAAAACTGCTATTTTCACTTCAGGCTATGAACCCGGGATACAACATATACCTGAGACCACCGAGGGTACGGAAATCCGCTGAGACGTTACAATTTAATTATGAATCCTCTAATTAATACCTTCCCTCGCCGCGTTTGTAAGTTCACGAGCGATTGAACAACGCTTTGTTGTCATTTTGGTGACACATCTACTTTGAGACACCGATTTTTATTCGTAGGTATCGTAAAAAACGCCTATTATGCAGCAACAGGGGTTTTAAGCTCTTTCTTTAAAATAACAAATAAATAAATATAAGGTTGATCGTCTAGTGACGAAACTACCTCCGATCTTCCGGACTTATGGTTGTGGTTCGATTACCGCTGGATGTTTACATTTCTAAAACATATTTGTTAAAATTATGACGACCGCCTTGTCTAGTGGTTACAGCTCCTGACTGCGAAACTAGAGGTCGCGGGTTCGAATCCCGCTGAGGGCAGATATTTGTGTGATGAACACGAGTATTTGTACCTTAGTCTTGGATGTCCTATGTATTTATGTATATATCTATCTATATAAGTAAATCTATCGTTGTCTAGTTGTGTCCATAACACAAGATTTGCTTAACTTGGGACTAGGTCAATTTGTGTGGAATGTCCCAGGTATTTATTTATTTATTATGAATCTAATTTCACTTTATTTTCCAGAAAAGTATTTAATTTACAATTATGAGGTTGAACTAAACAGACAAACTAAACGAAATAGATATTAGGGAAAAGGCGGAGGAAAACCATGTTCTACAACTAGCTAGATCTAATCGATCTAGCACTTTAGGACGAGAACGCCAAGAATACTAGAAACTGGCGAGCACATATGAAGGAACTGACGTATATAGATAAGGTCTGTGAGTATGGAGAGAACTGGTGCTCTATTCTCTCTTCTACCCCACGAGAGATTATATACTCGTGATGATATTGATGGAAGAAAACGTATAATCATATTCATACAGTCCAATTAAAATTCTTAAAATAGGTATAAAGAAATAATAGCCACATAATACAACACACACTTTATTTGTACCATATAAACAGTCTCGATATAAATGACCGAAATGGTATCTGTAACAAAAATCTTCCGAGCCACCGGGTAAGTGATGTCTTAATAATGACATGAGGTTTAATATCGTGGGATGCATCTCGGTACCACCGTCACGACAAAGGAACTCTGTCTTGAGTATTTTGTCACTGTTAAACTGATTCAATCAACCGACAAAAAAATCCAACCTCCGACATCCAAAAGGGTTGCTCCGGTTTCTTATTACCAATACCGAGCTCTATCGAACTATAAAAAATGGACCAATAATGTTACTTACCAAATACTTTAATTAATATAATCTGAAATAGACGTTCTTATTAATATTGGTTGTCAGGAATGCTATTAAGTTTTTCGTCGTCGAAGCCACACGCAACTCCTAGTTAACTAAGTTCCATTTCAAACGAAACGTATAATTTGTTTTGAAATAAGACATCAAATCAATTGTTCTGGTGGAAAGGGTTTGTTTTTCTACGTATCAATCATGCTATTATTTTTAATTGGGAAGATTACGTAGCATCTGTTTGTTTAACACAGAGTAAATTGACTACTTACATATGTAAATAAAGCTCAAACAGTATGTGTTAGTGAGGCCTTGAGTTGTATAGGATCTGTAGTAAAGCTGTCGTTTTTTTTAGTCAGAGTCTGTTAAAATCTGATACTGAAAGAAGTTATAGAATCTGTTGTTGGCGCCATTAGTGCAGCTTGTCATATTATATCATTAGACGAGAAACGTATGCAAATTTCCTCATGATATTTTCCTTCACCGTGAATCTCGTTGTGTGATAAATCACTGTACTGAAGTTAAAATACTCATTGGTCCACCATAGTTCAAACATGGTATCTTTATTTTATAGGCGACTACTCAGACCACTCGGGCACAACAGCTCCCACAATCTCTTATTATTTGTTTACTGCAACCAAATTGCGGGGATAAAAACAAGATATTTTAATAAATCTCGAGAGTTCGTAAAACAAAAGAAAACAGGCGGCCGTCGACGTTGGTGTCATATTCATTATTGTATATGTTTATGTGTCGCCACCCAGAGAGTAAAACCGTTGAATGAAATATCAATTAGAGCACTTTTTGAAATGTAAAAAATATTTATTTCTCAATTTTGCTAAGTGAATTCGTCGCCGTGGATTGGCGTATGTCATTTGCCGTTTTTGTTCTCCATGTAGTCGGTTTGGGCGGTAAGGTAATGAGGAGAGAGAAGTATTTATTACAATTCGTCCAGTTAAGGCCCAGTTACTGAAAACATATTAACATTTTAGACATAACTACACACCATACACAATATATTGTCCTTAAGCAAGCCTTGTACTACAGCGAGATGCTTCTAATATTACGTGGATAGATATATTCTTACAAGTATAACATCTAGGTATACAACAACCAATTACTCACAATAAAAACGATTGCAGGTGGGGATCTGTACAGATGACTTGAGTATCTAACAGAGGAAAACCTGTAGCGCGACATTATCAAAGATATATAATAGTTAGAACTCCAAAAAATTATTATGATTTTCAAGAAGTTTTAGTGATTTTATAACAATAATTGTATTTTCAATGATATTGTTATGTTTTTCAGTCGTTAAGATCCACATTATCATTAGCTTTACTCACAGAATACTAGGAAATAAATGGAAGTAAATATTACAAACTATATTATAGGATAAAGAAATTTGAGTTATTACCTCTGAACCCTTAATTATGGACTTTAAAAACATAGCCTTTAACATAATAGATTATATATTTACAATAACAGCAATTAAATATATTTACAAAGAACAGTTATATAACTAGTTACAGAAAATATCTGACCCAAATCGGTATCCCGCGGTAACGTGCCAAGAAGCCTGGCAGCATTGCCACGTTGGACAGCAATGCTGACTCTCTGAGCGAGATATGTTCCCGCCCGCATATCACGTGAGGCCTCTAAAAAAAAGTTAAATGACGCGAAACCTGTTTAAAAAGATCGTCAATGGTTATAGATTCAAAACATATGAATATATAAAGGTATTAAAGACGATTAGAATAGAAAAAAAACTTGATAAACCTACCGACCTATTCTTAAGGCAACTAGCCAGCCTGTAAGACAACAAAAAACGTCCTATATTCATTCTAGATCTTGGTCTTATTTTACTTGAAGTTGTTCAGATGCCTTCTCCTTAAGCGTCACAAGTGCGGTCAGAGTTTTTAGGTCCCGCGACAATGTCGATGCGTATGTGCAAACAACGGAGTCAGTAACACGTGTTTTTTGTACTTTGATTTATTGTTTCATGTTTCAAAAGCTGTTTTTTACAATGCCACACGCAGCCTTTGCGGTCAACATTTACTTATATAGGAAATCATTTTAGGAACATTTGTAATATCATGCATTTACAAAGCCGCTAGCGTAAGTAAAACTACTTATAATGTAGACTAGAACATAGCAGGATAAAGCCCTCCCATATGTATCATAGGAATGTTCGTCCCGCTGGTATCCCAAGCCAGTCCAAAGTTCTTCTTCTATTATACGTAGTGCTGTAAATATTTATTTATAGTTACTTAGTGTTACTGCTTAGTCCACATATAGTTTCAAGTACAAAATTAATGAAAAAAATGGTTGTTGCAGGAATTATATATTTGACTCCTAAAAAACCATGTTCTGATTTTTTTATTATCTTATCCTGTCGAAAGAATTTTAGGGTAGGTTGTATCTTTTTAATGGCACCATAGCTACAGTGAGCCCGCCGACCCACGCGCTTTCACTGTAATATGCACGCGATTGGAATATAATTTTTACTTACCACACGTGTCACAGTAATATGAAAAGGAATTAAAATATACACGAAACGTAAAATTTACAAGTAAGAAATTTATTTGGGCGAAGATGTCGTTTTTATTGTATATTTGGTTGGAAGCATTAAGATACAGGCTCAATTTTATTCCATGATCATAAACGTCAATGTTTTAATAAAAGAGGGCATAAAAGATATCGAAGTACAGAGGAATGTGAGTGTCCTCAACCCTCCTTCTAATTGGCACCTTATTTGAATTCTCGCAGGCGATTATTTCGAGACAGGATTTTGCTCTACACATGTCGAATATCTGGTTTTATGAAATCTACTTCTTTATTAAGTGAAGATATTTATATTCACGTAATGGTAAGCATGCCCAGTAAGTGATCGCACACCATTTCGTGAACCAGAGGCGGCCGGTGTTCGACGTAAAATATTACACATATAATCATGTTTAAGTGCGCCTCAACACTAGTCTTAAAAGAATAAACTTAGAATTTTATAGCCAAAAGTACTATTTCAGTACTGCAGAGCATAAGCAATATGCAGTTTGTATTTTTAAATTTAAAATATCAAATATTCAGCCAATATCATTATTATAGTTTTTTATTTAAAAATGGAACCATTGTGAAAATCCAATGCAGAATATGAATTAATTTCTATAAATAAGGAGTTCTTAGGCTAAAAATCTCACGTTGGTCTGATGTTTTTACTCTGTAGAAGATGCACTTAATTTATATCTTAACGCCTTCCCACAAGAGACCCCGAAGGGGTAGGCAGAGGTTAGAACCCACTTTTCGTCGGAGATATATTTTAGGTGCCAACGTGACAAATGGTGATTCCATCACACGATTATACATTCGTCTTTGAATTGCTACACAACCGTATTCCTTTTGATGTTTTCGTTCACCGTTAAGCTCATGGTTTGACTTATCACTGTACCTAAGTTCAGAAAAACTTATTGGTATAGTCGGGATTCGAACTTGCCAGCTTTGTGTTGCAGGCAAACTATACGAACCACTCTGCCACCACGACACCAAATTGAATACAATTAAAGTAAAGACAATTAGTATTAATGACTTTAATTATACTGTAACCCTAGTACATACAACCAATTAGACCATACAATGCGCATTCGCTTGTTTTGTGTAGCATAAATTCATACTGAATTTAACACGGCATTATATTATATTATTATGCAAATAATATATATTGCGATTTCTTGGCATGAAGATATGAAATTATAAAGTAAGTTAGCAATTTTTTACAACCAAGATTGAGCTATTATTTTCAGTTTAATATCTCAATGACAACTATTGGAATAATGTCTTTAACTAAGGTCGTTATTGGAATTGCTCGCTATTTCAAGCCCAAAGAATTTCCTTGCCTGCATTAAAAATGATTGCAAAAAATAACAAAACATTGGATGTTAAAGAGCATTAATTTTATGGGTGCATAGTAAATTCACACTAGCCTGATAGGGAACGCCCCGCTGGCCGACGCGGCATCACGCGGCGATTGCTACAACCGGCAAATCGGTTTTTAGCCTGTAACCCAACCATTTTGAAGTCCAGGGAAATTCTTTATTTATGCACCACTTTTGGATGCACCCCACCGCGGGAGTATATTAATTAATCGGCATTTCATTAATTACGCATTGTTGTGGTCTAGTTTTTGTTCGTCGAGTGGACGCTTTAACAAATTCACATTAGGTTTCTTGACCGAGATATGAACCATTACTTTAAGTAGCCTTTGTTCCTATTGGAATAAAGTTCTAATTTAAGTTGTATTTATGTTTAGAGGACACTGAATGCCTGTTCCAACATTGAATGAGAACATTTAGCGTTTATTCTGATACATTCTTAATGATTGCGCATTCTTAGTTTCAGTTTCTTAATTAGATGAAATGTCTTCATCAGACCTGCAGCAAAAAAGGTCCATGTGAACTTCTATTTTATTTATTTACAATATCGTAAAACCTTTGATTGCTAATTAGTTTTATGGTGATTTTATTTCATTCACAAGCTCGTGATCCACTTTTACAGTTTTTACTTTACCGAATTAATTTACTTCAATTTATTTTACTAATATATGTGCCCTAAGTCTGAGAATTTTCTAAATTAAGTGATCTTTCGTTTGTAGTACGAAAGAAAGAACCCGAAACCGACGTCGCGACGTGTTTTGTGAACGTTTAGGTTTAATTAAAGAACAGAATTCGCATTTGCAAACTTTAACCCTGGAGATATAAAGACGATATTTAAATGAAAGCAAAATACACTGCCGCAAAACGATGCTATTCTTAGCACTGAACAGTTAACTTAATGTTTATGGACATAAGGTTCAAATATCAATAGTTCATGATTTGACTGAGACGCTGCCGATGGTGCCATGACCTAAAAAATCCTAAAAACTACTACTGTATATGGCAAAAATAGGGCCCCATAATCATTAGCCCTAGAGGCTCACGACATGAGGTTAAGTAGAAATTTACATACTTAGTAATGTAATATTATTTCAACGCAGGTGGTATCACACAAAGGTAATTTTGAAAGTGTCCAATCCACGATCATTGAAATTAATTTCCTTAAGAGCCTTACAAATGGATCTCGCTGACACTTAGTATTTATTTATAAAATCTAGGTAAGTGATATTAAGGCTTATTTGAATGAGACTTAATGCTTATAATGTTTATCCTTTTTCACATCAAGATTACTAACTACATACATACGTACATATCATCACGCCGAGTGCCTAATGGGGTAGGCAGAGAGTATAGAGCGCTAGTTCTCTCTAGACTTACATACCTCTCGCTTCGTCCACATTCATCAGTCTCTTCATACATGCTCGTCGGTTCGAGCACTCTTGACGTTCCCGTCCTTGAGCGTCCGACCGATTATTAACAAAACTACGTAAATATATACATACATATCATCACGCCAAGTCCCCAGCGGGGTAGGCAGAGAGTATAGAGCGCCAGTTCTCTCTAGACTTACATACCTCTTTCGCTTCGTCCACATTCATCAGTCTTTTCATACATGCTCGTCGGTTTCGAGTACTCTTAACGTTCCCGTCCTTGAGAGTCCGATCGATTTGATCCAGGTAGCTGGAACGTGGCCTTCCTCTGCCTCTTCTTGCACACACTTTTGCTTTGTATATCTGTTTCGTCAATCTTTCTTCACTCATCCTTTCTATGTGTCCAAACCAACGTAACATGCCTTTCTTCATCTTTACAATCACGCCCTCATTCACGCCAGTTGATTTGTGAATCTCTTCATTGCGGATTCGATCTAAAATCGTTACTCCGCACATTTTTCGAAGCGATCGCATCTCAACTGCATTCAAGCTATTTTCATACTTCCTCTGACATACCCAGGATTCACTGCCATACAACAAGGTAGGTACCACTATCGCGTTGTGGACAGCAACTCGAGCATTCTTGCTCAGACTTTTACTGCCCATCAACGCCGACATGGCTCCAGTCACCTTGTTTCCGGCAGTTATCCTTCTTTCAATATCTTTTTCATACTTTCCATCTCGTGTGAACATGCTTCCAAGATATACAAATTCATTCACTTGCTCTAGAATTACGTAATAATAAACGTAAATATATTATGTACTTAAATACATATTACACCCAAACCTTTGCTCATAACATAAATAGGCGGGGACTATGTAAAAAATTTACGCAATAATCTTGTCTCCAAATAAGAAAATAGCCTCATTTGCAACATTGTAATGGCAGCCAAAACTGCCAGCTTTAACCAAAATAATATACACTTTAGAAATTACCAGCAATCATTACGAATTATATATCTACGTATCGAAGTCCGTTTATAACTTACTCTTTCGAGTGTGAGCGGTGTAAGTAAGCACAATGAATGAAATCACGTGGGTATGTTTCCAAATGACAATTGGCTCAATTGCCATTGTTGAATTGCTCCTTGCCGAAAATGTTATTGGTGTATGTAATTACGGGTCATCACTTCATATCCGATGTACTTAATTATTGTATGGATCTCTTGCATTTTATTGTGCGGCAACATTGTTTAAGAAAGAAATGAGTCGTTTTATATTTTAACCGCCTTCGTGTTTATAAATAAAAAAATATTGTAATTCTAAGCTTGATTTCAAAGAAGGAATAAAGATTCCATCAGAACTTCAGGACAATACGTCTTTGACAGACAAGTTTTGTCTCAATGTTTTCATTCGTTGTAAAGCTCGTGGCACCGTAATGTATCACTGAACGAAAGTTAACATCGAAGTTAAACGTTTATTGCTGAAATGTAACTTTTTTTTTTTTAATATGAGACTATAATCAGGTTGGTTGAAGTAATGTGGTATTTAGAGAATTGGAGCCACTGCCCCAGCTCTCATCAGTCACCTAGGACATTGGCTCTTTTCAAGCGGCTTATATGGTTTCTTAACATTAGCCAGTGGGTTGGGGAAATGTTACTTAATAACATTATATTAAATTACAAATTAAACGAAACAATATATATTGTTTGAAATAAACTGTACTAGTATCATAATTTTACCAAATTCTGTTCAAATTAGCCGTTGATGTCTTACAAATAACTATAAGAAGACGTAATTCCTTTTAATAAAAAAATGTATCATACATACATGATGCTTATAACCCTTTATTAATATCGTACTAAATAAGCTCTGTTTCAATTTTTATTACACAGGAAAAACCTATCTACTTGGTTTCCAATCCTTTGCTCTCTAAGTCGGTTAATAAATCTTAACTAATATTTTAAAGAGGAAAGATATGATTATCTGATTGTTGGGTTGTTAAGATTTATCTCAAAAACGACTGGACATATATAAAAAATACTTTCACCATTAGACGTATACAGATTTGCCGAGTAACTTAACACGAATTGTTAATATTTACTACTAGCTTATGCCCGCGGCTTCGCCCGCGTGGAGTTCGAAAAAGTAGCTTTGACAATTTTCCTGCTAGAATCGGCTCAGCCGCTATGCCCTGATAGAGCATCATACATTATAATATAAGAACTTTGAATTTTTCAGGATAAAAAAAAACAAAAAAGTAACCTATGTCCTATTCCTAAGTATAAGCTATCACCATTTCAACTTTCAGCCAAATCAGTTCAGCAGTTTGTCAACTTTCACATTTATAATATAGTAAGATTCCTAGAATTTACATTTCGAAATGAAGTAGCTCCCATTTTAGGAATCCATTTTTAGAGGCGCCTATTATAGCATATTTATGGAAATGTGTGAATACTACTACAAAGTTATTGTGTATCCCTATCACGTTAGTATAGGGCTACCACATCACATCTAGGCATAAGGAATTTTCATCTAACGGATTAAGCAGAGCGCCATTTCTCTCCAGACTTACAAACCTCTTTCGCTTCGTCCACATTCATCAGTCTCATAGATGCTCGCCGGTTTCGAGTACTCTTGATGTTCCCGTCCCTGAGTGTCCGATCGATTTGATCTAGGAAGTTGGAACGTGGTCTTCATCTGCCTCTTTTACACACATTTTCACTTGCTATATCTATATATAAATAGTTTTCTTATGGTATATCTGTCTGTTTGTTTCTGAAAAATGCTCATGCTTTAAGAAGTAACTTTTATTTTTCACACATATCACTAAGCCAAGCTCCTCATGTATTTTTCATAATGTACATATAATATGTAAATTACTTTAGCGGGAGTGAAATAACGGGGTAGGTACAACAAACTTTAATAAAATATGTTACAACATTAGATTTGTTTTAATGTATCCACTCTCACCCCTACTCTCTAAACGCAGAGAGAAAACAATAAAAATCTGGCGCCAAACGTTTCGTCACAGATTATAACACGTCCCCAGTAATGACGGTGAAATTGTCTGTACGTGACAATGTTTTTTTTTATTTGAAAGTAAAAGTCTCGTAGGGACGCGTATTCGGAAGTCAAATTGATCTTGTGACTTGAATTAATATTGCTTTATGAATGAAGATTCCAGGTATCGTTTCTAAGGGCCATTGTATTGAGAACACCGCCGTGTTTTTATTTTAACTAAGTAAATAATATTACAATATAAACCTGGAAACATTATTAAGACGTAGAGTTTATATTTTGAGTTTGTACCCACTAATCTTAGGCACTTCTTATTATATAGCCGATTAAAAACTACATGCCCTATAATTAATATATACATGTAATCATGCCATTAGGGAAAAGAAAAGTCAAAGTTCACGCGACTGACTCCGGGGACGCAGCTAGTTATCTTATTTTTGTTATTGGTTACTTTGACACCTAAATATATCTACAGCGAAATGAGGTACATAGTTATTACATGTGATGCATGGAGCTCGATAGGCCACCTGCTATATGTTTATTTTTATGTGTAAATGTTACTTATATAGTTTATAAGTTATTACTAACACGATATGGACCTGGTTTGCATTGAAATAAATGTTTTTTATTTTATAAAAAAAATTATTACACCTGGGCCTACCTTTGGGCATTCTTGTGGGGAATCATGAATATAAAAAAACCAATACAGATTTCAATTCAATTAGAAACCCCAAAATATCTAATAAGAAACAATTTAAATCGTCATTATTACAGCGAGCAGTAATAATATCTCAGTGTACCTACAAAATGTATGTATAATTACAGTTAAATACCTACCAAGTTCCGCACAACCTTCACTTCAACAAATCTAATACTAGAGAGCCTCTCACTTCTCTGATTGGAGCGCGCTCAACAACCTCGGCCAATAGGAGGTTCACATCAACAATAGGTAAGCCTCGTAACGCCTGTAACGGTACCAAGTTATGGTCTGCATTACCACGGTCTGTCGCGTTTAATTTACGTTTGCGTTAGATGAAGTAACAATTTTGAACACGAACATAAAACCTTTTTCTTATTCTTGACAAATTACGTTCATTTATCACACAATACGAACTTTTTTTTCATTCATTTGACTCAAATTATACGGCACGTGTTCAAAGACACAAGGCGGCCGCATTTTGAACGTCACCGTCTTCAATTAAAACGTCAAAATAACCGCGTTTAATTGTTGTGCACTCCATGTAAAAAATCTTTATCGTTTATCACGGAAAAAATCGCACACGTCAAGCCATTTGCGAGCAATTCGCTTAACACAAAACCGACATTTTTAAAATCTTCTCTATAACCACACATAAAGCCGTTCGACTCAGTCATTCGTTCTCAGCATGTGAATTATTAAAAGTGCATAAACTTTGAAACTATCGACACCTTGTTATAAATTTCGTAATTAATAAAATACACACTTACTCAGTTAAGATCAATAAGATACTATGTTGATGGAGCTTCGCCGTTTGCTTGATAAATTAAAACGGAATATTATAAATGATAGTAAAAAACAACAAAGCCGCCACACTAACTACGGTGTGCGAACTTTATACCTAGCATAAGAATAAATAAACCACGTTGTTTAAATACAAGCGCACTGCAGTACGTACACTCGTGTGCAACTTAAAATTTATTGCAATATTAATATTATTAAAATGACATTTATTGTGTGCTAGTCTTCGATGGTCCTTAATAACGAGCATTGCACACTGCTCTTCGTTCAGGCAATTAATATTCGACCATTTTACATATTATCTAACGTTTAAATTTACTAGTTTATTGGTCAATTCTTACCCGCATAATTTATACATGGCCTAATACACGGTAACTATAATAAACTTTAGTTACGCGTGTTATGTTTACGCTATTAATGCGTTCACTTACTTTAACCACCGATTGGTCTGAATGTCGGGTATACGATAGACGTTAGTACTGAACCTGTGGAATTTTTAGTCAAGTGTCCGTCTCTGCCGGGCGAGGGGTGTGCCTGCGGCGAGCGCACGATGCGTCTGTCGCGTGGTAACGCGCTATTAACCGTGTCGGCTGTGTTGCTACTAGTCGACTCTACCCTATAAATTACACGAATTATACAGTGTGGCGGCGTACGCGAGCATGTGATATATTGTGGTATTGCAACCGCGCCGAAGAGGCACCGTGTCAGCGGCCGCGAAATTATACACCCAGTCGCTATGTTTGTGCTCGACCACGCTAATACCCACCGAGAACACCGACACGTCGCATTTTATTTGCGATTGTTATTTCGTAAATGATAGGCCTCCAGACGGCTAGAGTTATTGTCGGTAACCTAGCGCTCTCAACCCGGCGAAAGCGTCGGCCAACGTATGTTTCGATGACAATCAGAATCTGTCTGCGTCCGCCGAGGTGGTACAATCATTTGTATTGCGTGTTGCTGTGACTTGAGAGTCGATGTAACTTAAGCTCACAGGGTAATATATTTAATTTATTATTAAGTTGAGCCGTGGTGGCCGAGTGGAGTGGTGGTTCGAGTAGTCGACAAAAATTGCATTTTACATACCATTGCCTACCCCTTTGGGGACGGCGTGAAGATTCATATACACATGATAATTAGTTATGACCACGATGATACTTAGGTGAGCATCAAAGTTGGCGTACATTATTTTAATAATACATATCAGATGCCGAATGAAATTGATTCGTGAAACTGATGCGGCTATTAAAAATGACGATAAATTCAAAGAATGACAGCATAATTACACTACGGACCTATTGGAAGTGTCGTGGAGCAGCAAAGAGCTGAAGCTGCACCTTGGTTCATATGAAAAGTAGGTACATCGAACCTTTCTCAGTCCATTAAGTCACAGGGTTTGTGATCCAATTACATTACTGATCGATCGTGTTCAAGGTAATTTATAATACGCACATACTTACTGTCTACTGATTGAGGCTTTCACGTCAACTCTGACAGAAATATTATGATGTTAAGCTAAGTAAAACCCCATGTAACTTTTCATATAAAGTCATTCTTATCCATTCATTAAGCCAAATTATTTTATGACATGTCTAATTGAGACCATTCGTGACAGGCGGGCTGGAATATATCTCGCTCAGAGAATCAGCATTGCTATTCAGCGTGGTAATGCTGATAATCTTCTTGGCACGATGCCGCGGGATACCAATTTGGGTCAAATATTTTATCTGTACCTAAGTAGTAAGTTATACAACGGTATTTTATACATAGTTGTAAATAACGTTCACTTATATTTTGTGGCATTATTCTGTTTATTAACTAAAGTGATTTTAATCTTGCAGTCAAAAACAGTTCCAATTTAAATGTATTTACAAGGATTCCGTGCAATTTTTGCGAATAGTACGTATTTCAAAAGGTATTATTTGGTTGAAAGCATCAGATAAAAGAAACCTGTTATTAATATGAAAGGTAAAAAAAAACTTCGCTTACCACGCCATCTATGGCTAAAAACCTAAAAACAAAAACACGTTACTATTCCACCCCAGCTTTCAATCTACCCCGAACCGAAGCCCGGGGTGAGTTCGAATCTAACGCCATCTATAATAGAAGGATAAAATATTATTGGTTAGTTTTAGGTATTGATTCTAAATCACTAACATTTTGAGTGTAATACAGATGGCGTCATATTTTTGAGGTGCGAAATGTTACTGCAACAATGAATAATTATTTAACGCTTTTATACGTAAATGTTGCTTATTTAATTAAATTAAATTAAATGTTCTTTCCATAGGGGATCACAGTGGAAGCGTGCACGTCGCGATTCCTGCCAGCCCAGAGGGCTGCAATTCCACTCGATGCGCATTGGCCGGACGGCTGTTAGGGCGTGCCCCCGAGGCGACGCGCACCAGTCCGTCCCCGCTGGTGCGAAAAATTCAGCACAGTGCGGCGATGGGGACCGCCACCCATCACGCGGAGTGCCTCACGGCGGGAAGTGGAGTGTGGAGTGTAGGATGGGTGTATGGAATGTAAGAGGAGGTATGGCTGATAAGATGAACGAATTGATCGATGTTATGACAGAGAGCGAGTTAGATGTTGTGTGCTTGTCTGAAACCAAGCGGAAGGGTAGTGGAGTAGACGAGCTCCCGGGCGGGAGTTTAGTGCTATGGTCAGGAGTGGCAAACACCGAGCACGCCTGCCAGGGAGTGGGAATTCTACTATCCAGCCGCTTGCGATGCGGTGAGCCCCAGACTTATTTGGGCTCGCTTTAAAATAGGCCTTACCCGACTATTTTTAGTCGCGGTGTATGCTCCGGTGGCCTCAGCGGACACTTGCGACCTGAATAAGTTCTGGGAATGTGTGAGTAATGTTCTAGAGACGAAAGAAGGGAATGAAAAGCTGATTATTTGTGGTGATCTGAATGGATGGGTCGGGACAGCCCGTAAGGATTACGAGGCAGTACTCGGCAAGTATGGTGATAAGAGAATGAACGAGGCAGGCAAGCTGATATTAGATGTATGCATGGAGAGAGACCTTTTTGTGGCGAACACCATGTTCGACCACAAGAGGATTCATCAGTATACATGGGAACGGAAAAATGAGCGAAGCATGATAGATCTGTTTCTAATAGATCAGCGACTCAGAACACAGGTGATGGACACCAGGGTGTATAGGGGAGCCGACCTGGGAACGGACCACTTTCTGGTTATAACTAGAATAAGAGGTCTGTTCGCGGGCTGGCGATCCCGTGCTGGGGGTCCCTGTTCTGCAGTCGCAGACCGCATCAAAAGCTGGAGGCTTCAAGATGCGGCTATTAGAGACAGATATCAAGAAAGGGTATCTGAACAGCTAGCCTGTCCCCCGAAAGATGTGTTTGAGAGTGTCGATGTTTGTTGGCAGTTCCTTAAGTCCAGCATTTTATGCGCCGCGAAAGAGGTTTGTGGCATTACGAAAGGGCGGACAACCAAAAATGGCGATGGTTGGTGGGATGATGAAGTGAAAGAAGAAGTTAAAAAGAAGAAGGATGCAAGGCAAGACATTTTGGCTATGTCCAGCTCAAGTGAAAGTATGAAAGAAAAGATGAAAGAAAAATATCGCCTGCAAAAAAATCGTACGAAAGAGATAATAGCTCAGAAGCGTGAGAGGTTCCAAATGACTGTAGACGAAAAACTGTCGCATAATTTCAAGGACAATGCAAAACTTTTTTGGAGAGAAGTTAAGAAGTCCAGAAATTGTGTTACAGCCAGTAGTAGGATGAATGTGATTATTTCGAAGGACAATGACATACTTACTGACAAAACTGACGTCCTCAGGCGATGGAGTGAATTCTACAAAGATATGTATGATGATGATGCCGCTGATCTACTCATAGAGCTGCCTCCAACAGAATCTGTCGAGGATCCTATAGCGGATAAAATAAGTATGGGAGAGATTGTAAGTGCGATAAGAAGTCTGAAATGTGGAAAAGCTGCGGGAATAGATGGGATTACGGCTGAGATGATCAAGTACGGTGGACCAGCGGTCTGGGACGTCATCTATTTGCTATGCAATCTTTGCTGGGAAAAGGGTGATGTTCCGGACGACTGGAGGCGAGCAGTCATCGTGCCTTTCTATAAAGGAAAGGGATCACGATTGGACTGCTTCAACTACAGAGCCATCAGCTTGGTCAGCTTAGCTAGTAAAGTGTACACGAAGATCCTGACGATAAGAATGCAAGAGCGATCCGAAAGGTTTCTCTGGGAATCCCAAGGTGGATTTAGACCAGGAAGAGGATGTATGGATCAAACCTTCTCGCTTCGCGGAATCGCGGAAAAGTTTTTGGATATTAACCAAAGGGTTTTCTGCGCTTTCGTCGACTTAGAGAAGGCATTTGATAGAGTCGTACGAAAGGAACTCTGGGACGTGTTGCCTGGATATGGAGTGAGCAGTTCCCTACTGCATGCCGTGAAATCACTCTATAGTGATAGCGAGGCGTGCGTTAGGGTTAACGGTGAGATGTCACCCTGGTTTGATGTGAAGTCGGGGGTCAAACAAGGGTGTATCATGTCTGCCTGGCTGTTCATTATATATCTAGATAACTGTCTGAGAGCACTAAGAACGAACGGATGTGGAGTGAAAATGGGAAACTTAGTGGTCAACTGCCTACTATACGCCGATGACGCGGTTTTACTAGCGTCATCAGAGGGCGAACTGCAGTCACTAGTTACCATAATGAAAGAAGAATGTGAAAAGAAGGGGCTGCGCCTAAACGCTGGCAAGACTAAGGTTCTGGTATTCGAAAGAGATGAACAAGTGACCGAGTGTGCAATATCGGTAAATGGGCAAATTCTAGAGCAAGTGAATGAATTTGTATATCTTGGAAGCATGTTCACACGAGATGGAAAGTATGAAAAAGATATTGAAAGAAGGATAACTGCCGGAAATAAGGTGAATGGAGCCATGTCAGCGTTGATGGGCAGTAAAAGTCTGAGCAAGAATGCTCGAGTTGCTGTCCACAACGCGATATTGGTACCTACCTTATTGTATGGCAGCGAATTCTGGGTATGTCAGAGGAAGTATGAAAATAGCTTGAATGCAGTCGAGATGCGATCTCTTCGAAAAATGTGCGGCGTAACGATATTAGATCGAATCCGCAATGAAGAGATTCGCAAATCAACTGGCGTGAATGAGGGCGTGATTGTAAAGATGAAGAAAGGCATGTTACGTTGGTTTGGACACATAGAAAGGATGAGTGAAGAAAGATTGACGAAACAGATATACAAAGCAAAAGTGTGTGCAAGAAGATGCAGAGGAAGGCCACGTTCCAACTACCTGGATCAAATAGATCGGACTCTCAAGGACGGGAACGTTAAGAGTACTCGAAACCGACGAGCATGTATGAAGAGACTGATGAATGTGGAAGTGTGAGGTGACGAAGCGAAAGAGGTATGTAAGTCTAGAGAGAACTGGCGCTCTATAATCTCTGCCTACCCCGTTAGGGACTTGGCGTGATGATATGTATGTATGTATGTTCTTTCCATCGAGTGTATATATATATATATATATATATATATATATATATAATAAAATAATAAAAAAAGATGAGAAGAGAAGATATAAATAAATAAGATGCATGCTAAATAAGCACATGTTCACTTAGATAGTATCCCGCCCCTCATAGAGTCAGCAGCCGACACTCAAAAGGCGGTCGATTCCCTCACAGCTCACGTACAGTCAGCCGTGGACGCCTGTTCACGACAAGTTCCGGTGATGGAAGACCATCGCTGGAAACTTCCCGATGACGTGCGTGAACTGGTGACGGAAAAGAACGCCGCCCTCCGAGCGCATAGAGCTCACCCGACTGAAGCGAACCGCACCTTTCTGAGGTCACTCCAGCGCAATCTGAGATACCGCATGAAAGACCTGCGAGACGCTCGCTGGAACAAGTTCCTAGGGGAACTTGAACCGAGTCACTTGGCCTTTTGGCATCTCCAACGGAAACTTAAATCAGACAAAATCTCGTCTATGCCTCCACTCACTCGTCCAAATCAAGGGCCCGCCTTTGACGACGACGAGAAGTCCGAGTGCCTGGCCGACAGTCTCGAGGCTCAATGTACGCCCAGCACCTTGCCGGTAGACCCGCGCCATCTCGATAAGGTGGAAGCCGAGGTCGAAAGCAAACTATCTCTCCCACCCTCCGAAAATCCAGACCACCCCATCGCCCCAATCACGGTCGACGAAGTCCGGAAAGTGATCAAGGATCTACACCCCAGGAAAGCCCCAGGTCCCGACGGGATCACTAACAGAGTTATCAAACTCTTCTCTCCTTATCTCATAGTTTTGCTCACTGCCATCTTCAATGCCGCACTGAGCAATAACTTTTTCCCCCAATCCTGGAAAAGTGCAACGGTCATAGGTATTCCCAAGCCAGGGAAACCCAAGACCGAAGCCTCCAGTTATCGCCCCATCAGTCTCCTCAACGTCCTTGGCAAGATTTACGAGAGACTTATCTACAATAGATTAAAGAGTTTTGCAGACTCTAAGAAAGTCATACCTGACCAACAGTTCGGTTTTCGAACCAAACACTCTTGTGTCCAACAAGTCCACCGTATAGTGGAAGACGTCAGTAGCGGCTTCCAACTCGGTTATACCACGGGTATGCTCCTCTTCGACGTGGCGAAGGCATTCGACAAGGTCTGGCACAACGGCTTAATATACAAGCTGTACCAGTTGGGCGTGCCGGACCGTCTAGTACGCATAGTACGGGACTTTTTGTCGAACCGCTCCTTCCGCTACAGAGTCGAGGGCACACTCTCTTCCCCCATCCCATACGAGCAGGAGTCCCGCAAGGCTCAGTGCTCTCGCCACTCCTATTCACGCTTTATACTAGCGACATTCCCCTCCATAGACGAGTTAAAAGCGCTCTATTCGCCGATGATACGGCTATATACTACAAAGGTAGAACTCCCGAGGGAATTCACGACAACCTCCAATCCGCGGTCACAGCCCTGGGGCGGTGGTTCCGGAAATGGAGAATTGAAGTGAACCCCACCAAAAGCGCAGCCATTCTATTCTGGAAAGGCCTCGAACGCCCACGGGTAGCCCCCATCACCCTCTTCGGCAAACCCATTCCATGGGAAGAAAAAGCCAAATACCTGGGTGTGATCCTCGATCAACGCCTTTCTTTCCGTCACCACGTAAAGGCGGTACGCGCGCGAGCCGCCTTCGCGCTCGGTAGACTTCACAGCATGTTGAATGCGCGAAGTAAACTCTCATTGAAATCCAAGGTGAGGATTTACACGACGTGCATTCGACCAATCATGACATACGCGGGTGTAGTGTTCGCACACACTAGCAAGTCAACACTTAATCCCTTGCAAGTGCTCCAAAGCCGGTTTCTCCGGAGAGCCACAGGTGCCCCGTGGTACATGCGTAATAGTCAACTCCACGTTGACCTCAAAGTCCCCACTATAAAACAGTTTTTGAAAAAACTGTCCAAACGTCATTTCGATTCTGCTGTAAATCACCCCAACCCCCTCGTCGTATCGGCCGCCCGATACACTCCTTCCCTTATCTCGAAGATAAGGCGTCCAAGACACGCCGTCATCGAACCGGATGACGACATAACGGTCCTCCAGGACGCCCGACAAAAACATACCAACACTACACAAAACCGACCACTGTTCCGTCCTCGCCGAAGAGGCTCGACGCGAATAAGCCGTAATGTTCCCCCCCGACCCCCGCCGCAAACGCCGGCCCGCGCCGAGCCTGACGCGCAAATCCCGCCCCCAAATAATATTTAAATAAAATTACCAGTCCAGCCCAGCTCCCTTGCTCGCGATCCAGCAACGCCCTAAGCCGAGGTTCGTACCCCACAGGGGGTGCCCTTAGCTGTGTTGCTTAGAAATAAAGTGCCTGGCTGGAGGCCTAGGTCTCGCCATTGACCGGTTAAGTAGCAAAAGTTCCCGGAACTCACGCTACGAGAGACAATACAAAAAAAAAAAAAACTAAATAAGCATTTGGTAAAGTATGTGGTTATCGTATCTAACCCACAGACGAACTCCCTTTCTGTTCAAGCTCACGCCATCCATTGATTGCCAATGATATTATTGAAGCCAAAACCCCAAACAGTAACTTCCTACACCTGCCCCCCTAATATGCACAGCACGTGGACACATACATATTTATCAGTCAGGTTGATTGATTGATGAAGCTGTGGTGGCCGAGTAGTTGGGCGAAACACAAATATTGCAAGTTCGAATCCCGACTATAGCAATGAGTTTTTCTGAATTTAAGCACAATGATTAGTCACACTACGACCTTTACGCTAAAGGAAAACCTCAAGAGGAAACCTGCATAGGTTTGAGAAGAAATTCAAAGACGTATGTATAGCAGAGCTTAAGTAACGGTGATTGATTCGCCATCTGTCACGTAGGTACCTAAATTATATCTCTGGTGGAATGTGGGTGTGTGGGTACTACCTAGACACCTCTGCCTACCCCTTCGGGGACCCTTGTGGTAAGGCGTGAGGATATATTATTAATAAATTATCAGACTAGTAGCATATTTTTAAGAGTAGTGTGAAAATACTTTTGTTTCATAAATATAACCTTGTTTTAACGTGTATACGAAATTTAATGTGTATTAGTTGTAATCAAGTGCAATAATAGGTTTTATTAACTCTGATATGACGGTTTAGGTTAATTTCACGATTCCCGATTGAGAAGAGTCGCGCGTAGTCACACCTGCGTTTGGTTCAAAACAGGCAGGTAGATTGGTATAATATCTACCATACTTCATCATATTTGTACAAACCTACTCTAATACTGTAAATGTGAAAGTTTATCCACCTGTATGCTACAATTTCGCGCTTAAACTGATCAATACATTTTGGCATAGAGATGGATTGATCTTCGGAGAAAGACAAACGCAAAAATAACTTGATGTGGGTAAAATAAGGGATGAGCATTTTAATGGAGGAAGAATGTATTTCTGTAATTTATCAAATACACCGACAAGAGATACTCTTAAATTTAATACAAAATGTAATTTTTTTTTTAAATTAATATAATATAAAAGGCACCTAATATACCTCGGCGGAAAGTGTGTGTGTGTGGGTATTACCTACACACCTCTGCCTACCCCTTCGGGGACCCTTGTGGGAAGGCGTGAGGATATATTATTATAAAAGATTTTATGCATTAAATATTTTATATTATACTAGTGGTCCCGCCCAGCTTCGCTCGGGTGGAAAAAAAAGATGGTGGCGCCACCTATCGGGTCCAATTGTGAATCTAAACCATTCCCAGATCCCCTTGAACACACACAAAAAATTTCATCAAAATCGGTCCAGTCGTTTAGGAGGAGTTCAGTCACATACACACGCACACAAGAAATATATATATTAAGATAAAAATATAAATATTATGTAAAAATATGGTATATATAGTTCAGTCCAAGTAGGCCCGAAATCACTATAGTTGTCATATTATCATATTATATATTCAATGGTTATATTACAAGTGAATATAATTGTCAAAATTGCTTCTGTAAAATATCTCTTTCACGAAAGTTAGTTTGTTTTTGTTGTGAAAAGCGATCTACAGGAACGTCTTGAAAACAGGAAGATTCAATTGGAACTAACTATTTATGAGAATGTACGAAACTACTATGCGTTGTTTAATAGCAGTATTATAGTAGGTATCTGAACATTACTAGTTGCTACGTCGTAGAATAATCGAATAGCAATAGATTGCTACGAGATTTTTTGTACACTATAATTTTATTCGTATTAAAACAGCATTTAAAACACCAGTGACAAGTTAGACGGCATTTTTCATCAACGTATGTTAACTTTATTATAATCACAAAAACAAAAGCTCCGAGCTATTATAATACAACAATATCGCCGATCGTTTTACAGCGCCTATTCTCCCTAACGACTTCTAAATAGACGATGCGAGCAGATCCCGTCTTCCGAACATGGTAATGGACGGGATAATTACGCGCAACGACGTGCAACAATAGCGGCGCGAGCTTACTGCTCTACGGCATAATAAGCGCCGGCGTATTTTGATCGGCGCAACAAGTAGCGGAGTGGCGCGAGCGCAGTGCAGGGAGCGGGGGGCGACGGCGGCGAGTGCGTGCGCGCGCGCGACCGGCACGCGCCCCACCCGCCGCCGCCCGCCGCCTGCGCCGCGCGAGCTACTTATCGTCGGGGGTGCGCGCCACCTCCGCCAATCCACCGGCGACCTCCGCGCGGCACGCACTCGTGCGCTCTTCGAATCTTGACTAGCTTACGAAACACTCGCGATGCCAATGGCTACGCTCCAAACATACCAAAATCTTGGTGTTGATCAGAAATTGACGCACCTACAGAATCCTGTACAACGAAGACTCGCACCTGCTCCAGTTGACCCGAGTCGGTGCAAGAAAAAATCCTACTTGCATCAGCCCTACCCTACTCAGCCAGCATCCGTGGCCCGAAGGAACGCTCGGGAGAGGAACAGAGTAAAACAAGTTAACAATGGATTTGCAGCCCTCCGACAGCACATCCCTTCAGCTGTGTCAGCGGCACTTGCTGGTGGTAGAGGTGCCTCAAGAAAATTAAGTAAAGTGGATACTTTAAGGCTGGCGGTGGAATATATAAGAAGTCTGAAACGTTTACTTGAGGAGAGTGAGGAAGGATGTTCAGAAACACAACTGGGTCTAGGGCTTTCAGCTACTGGACCACATACACCACCATTATCTGAAGAATCCCATTCACCAGCTCCCTCTCTGGTCTCTGAGAGCTCGGTAGGGCCAAGCTGTCACGACGCATACGACTCGTACGAGCCGATGAGTCCTGAAGACGAGGAGCTACTTGACGTCATATCTTGGTGGCAGCAACAGTGAGTCAAGGTGAGCCTCAAACCTACTTTAATATTTAATCTTTCGTTTACTTAATAATGTGATAAGATTTTTGATATTTCATGAATGAATTGGTAAACTGTGTTTACATAAACTACGGAGCTTTGATAATAATATCCTTATCATTAAGTTGTTTGCTATCGTCGCGCCGTTTGTTGTAACAAGGTCCAAAATTATTCATGAATCTTAATGTGTTGGCCTTATGTCTGAAATTCGTATAAGAGACTCAATTTAAAATATTTTACGCAAAAAAGGTCGCAGGTAGAGTTCGTTGATTATATAAGATTTTTTTCAGTCGGATACGTTAGTCATGGTTACCTACCGCCAGACTCGTAGTCCTTTATATTGCACAATATTCAATGGAAGCCTACGCTCCTATATCTTCTCAGCAAAAAGTAAACACCTATTCCATTATAGCTGAGCATTGAACCATACCGTAGGCTAACCTGCCATTGTGAAATTAGGAGACACAATAGCGCGTCTTCAACAATAGCGAATCCTAAAATATGTCTCTTCGTAGACTGCGTAGGTAGGATTTTTTATGATTATTGGAAGATTTATAAGTAAGTTTTATAAGAGAATAAAGCCCGCATTCTGCCATCTTATTTACTTCGACAGCCAAGGTTGCAATTATTTCTAACATCCTTGCGGTTGACCCCGCATGTAGTCTGAAAATTGCTCATAAAATGTAGTCAATTCTAATACTAAGTCCAGGTTTTGATAATTCGCTAATGGGAATTTAACGCCATATGGCCAATATCGTATTCGGTAGCGCCGTGTCTAAAAACATGAAATTAAATTCGCAAAAAATATACGGAGCCACTCGGCTGCCTATTAATTTATTGTGCCGGAAGACGAAATCTCAAGAGGAAATAGAAGGGCGAGCGTCGCACACGTGTTACAATATTTGCTAAGCTCTACGCAAACATCTGGGTATATCAGTTAGCTTCATGGGAATTATAACTTCAACGGCATTCAACAAACTTGATGATTATCCCTTACTTTGTCATCGAAGTTCCAATCTGCTTTAGCACTATCGGAGATGTAGAACATTTTCATTAAATGTTTTCTCTTTTTATTTCAGATACCGTGTATTGCGGTGATCAAAGTGCAGCCAGTGAGCGGCTTGGTGATTACGAAAAAACGAGTAATTCCTCGAGAGAAACCCGACCGCTGGAGCGCGAGGGAGTTTGAGCGAGCCTCTAATTAAGCGTAATCAGTATATTCCTAATGGGTGGGAATGATGGTTGACTGTAACGACCCCATCGATGCATTCCGCCGAGCGACTGAACGAACGAATACCCTTACTGCATTTCATACATCGATGGAATAACATTGCTAAGACTGAATCGATCATTTAGTTCCACATGAGCATTTAGTTTTAACCTAAGTGATTATAAATACTGCTGTGCCTTAGTATATAGCCTTATGCGTAACTTCCAACTACTTTAGATATACTGTTATTTATAATTTGTTATCTAGTCATTATGTTTAAGAGTTGTTTTATTGTAAATACTTAATTATTATTGTATCTTTTATACATTGTGACTTTGATTCTTGATGTTAAGGTTCAAGTACGAAATGAAATTTTAAAATGATGAGACAAAGACTTGCAGTGTACAAAGATAGTTTAGTACCATAGTACAGATTCCTAATACTCTAAGACTTTTATATAAATAGTTGTTATTTGGATGAACCAGTATCAACCGACGGGTTGTCTGTAAGCAAATAAATGTATGAGAAAATAACATAAGTTTTATTCTCCCACTACAAATCCCTTATAATTAATGGTAATGGATATGATAAATTCCAATTTACATAAATTAAAGTATGGCGCTGAAGTAACAGTTGTAGGATCCAATACATTTTGAACTTTAGCATTACAAAAATAAAGCTCAAAGTAAATAAAAAGGAGTAAATAGTTAAATAAGTTATCGAACACCAGTATGAATATTTATAATTTGATAATGACAAGTTCCATTGAAAGATAATTTGACTAGCTTAGGAAAGATTTGTCAGTATAAGTACATATTCAAGAGAAAATTAGATATTGTTCCGTCAAAGATTCATTATGGAAAGAGATTTATATTAAATGTCACTAAACAAGTCGCGACAAAACATCTTAACATTATAACTAGTAGTACATTACAACTAGTAATAGTATACATTACAAGTGTAGTAGCAAGTCAGGTGATGGCCATATCTATGATGTTTACAACTAACTAAACATTTTTTTTTTATACAACAAGAGTGGCAAACAAGCATACGGCCCACCCGATGAAAAACGGTTACCGTAGCCTATTTACGCTTACAATACCGAAGTATCACTTGCGCGTTGCCACTCTGTGTTCGGAGAGTTGTACTGTGTTGGCATCATAATTTGACTAATCCCTCTGCTGCCAATACAATACAACAATCCTCCCCCACCCCAAGGAGCTCATTACTGGAAACCTTATTCACCGCGTAGGAACACAACACAATAAATTGTGTTATTTGGCTTCGGACTTCTATAAGGTGGAGGTCCTGCCCCAGTCGGGCAGCTCCAAATTCTAACGGGAAACCCGTTATGCCCTACCTCTCATAAACAATAAATGTTTCGGCTTAGAGAGTAGAGAAGCCACAAAATTACTGGTAGACTACAGAAGTACATGCAGAGCGTAACTTGGATAACACTAGGACAATAAGTGAAGTAAGAGAGATAGGCAAAAAGTACTTCACAATTTAAAATGAAAAATAATCCGGTTAGGAATTTTAGTAGAAAATATAGCAAGAACTTTTCTTCATAATCGTCATCATTTTCAGCCCACATGCACCCACTGCTGGGTATAGGCCTCCCCGCTTCTAGGCTTCTGTGTTCTCGATCCTGAGCCAGTCTTCACCACCATAACCTTTAACCTATGCAAAAGTTATCATAAATAATCAAAAGCTGTGGTCACGTCAGTGTCTTTGATATAACCCCTTCCATTTATTTACCTCTGTCTAGCCCATCTTCTTTGACCTCCTCACATTACACCATAGCAAATAAATTTTCTTGAATGTGACGTATATATCTTGGTCGTCCTCTTTCTCTTTTTCCTTCTAAGCTATTCGATCAAGTACGTCATACGCTAATCAAGCTGGTCTATCTTTCCATTCTTATTTAAGACTGTTTGTAGCAGTATTCTTGAGTATTAAAAGATGTAAAAAATAAAATGGGACTGGTGAAACGAAATATCCAGTTCTTAATTGAAAAATCCTGATTCAGGTGGTGGTGCTACCTCACAGAAGATGACAGACAAATAGCACTTCTCTTGGGTAACATTAGATCTCTGCAATGACGACCTTACGAGGGTCGCTGGCAGCGGATGGATGCGAAGGGCCGAAGACAGAGTGTGGTAGTGCGCCATGGAAGAGGCCAATGTCCAGCAGTGGACCGCTGTAGGCTGATGATGATGGATTTGTATGTCTGCTACGTTTTAGCTTAATCACAAAGGCAATTTATGCAAAACCTTATAAAGGTCGATTATAGCTGCGGAAACAAAACTTGAAGAGCTGGGAGGGGACAAATAATATCTGAACATAAATATTTGACAAAGGCAACTACTAGTTCCACAAGTAACAATAAAAAGCTTTGATCAAATTAGGACGCTCTATCTGCATAACGCCCAATGTGCACAATATAACGAAACACAGGACGTCGCAAAATAAAAATAACAAAAGGTGCTTTTTCCACACGTGCCTCAGCTCAGGTTACATTTCGCAAAATAACAAATGCGAAATACCCAAAATGGGGGGCCTAAACATACATCGGGGCTGCACTTAATTTGAAAAAGACAATCGGTATTGCAACAGGATCACGTTCATTCCCCGCCCATCAAAATCAAAATGCAATAGTAATTTTTGATAATGGAAGGGAAGCTCGAGACGTTATGGGTGTGTATTTCCGTCCGGGTCATTAATTGTACTATCTTGTTGCACTATAAGAGGCTAGATACGACGGAAACAGGGGCGAACACCTGTGGATTCGCGAATCGCTTTGTCGGTCATCTCGTTAATTTTCTTATGTATTAATTGTGGGTTAGTATGCGTCTCTGCATCCGTTCGCAACTATCTTGCTCCTCATTATATTGTCCATCTAGTCTCAAGATGTGGAGATCTGCTTGCGTGTTATAATCGCTGTGTTTATCGGGTTTTATATTATTAGATATGCATTTAATTATTTTCTAGAAACTTGTTTGAATCCAGTTATTTTATGGGAACTGCAGATGAATCTAGGTGATATACAGTTTTTAGCATACACACCATACATAGTGCATTTGGAAGCATTACTCACTATCTCAGACACCTCCATTATTTTCTAGCATAATTACAGTTTCAGCAATAATTACTCGGGAATATCTACTTCTGATAATTATTGCTTGAAAATACCATAAAAATCAGTACTGCAGGTAGCATTTTGAAAATATAAATCACTGCGCGAACGCAGTCTCCTACATACTGCATATGTTTTTGAAAATAACATACTCAGGATAAGATCGTAAATATGAAGAAAGGCATGTTACTTTGGTTTCGACGTATATAATGAAGATGTAGGTGAAAAATATTGACGAAACAGATATACAAGAAGCAGAAAAATATTACGTTCCAACCACCTTAATCAAATAGATTGATAGCTCAAGAACATTAAGAGAACTCAAACCCGACTAGCATACAAGTAGAGACCGTAAAGTGTCCGTAAGTCTCGAGAGAATTGACGCCTACTCTTTCTGCCTACCCCGTGAGGTACTCAGTGTGTTGATAATATGTATATGTATGTATACTTATTTTAATACATGTTTAAACAAACAGGTATTTTCAGCTTCCGATCTAGAAGCGATTTAATACACAGCGATGTCAAACAAAATCGCCGGTCGGTCGGCTTCACTCGTGCGTTGCCGGGGCACGCGACCGTCGCGCGCCGCACTTGCAGCTGCCGCAACCACTTGCCCAGAACCGATCAAGAAAAATGGGTAATTCCAAATTGTACCTACAATGTGAACAAAACGATTTGGTACTTTTAAATTATGTAGTGGTATTGTGCGCTTGGATAAATAAGACGTTTTTACTAGTAAATTAAGTTTACTTATATAACGTAGATTTATTATAATTAAATTAGTAAAACTAAGCAATGCTTTTACTATGGGAATAAAATAACGATATATGTAATATATATGTTAATTGTTAGGTAGTAAAAATATTTATAATGATAAACTTTATGTACACTAGCAACAATAAGCAATATGTACAAATACACAGTAGTAAAACTAACTAACTCACACCACGAGCTGAACGGTGAAGGAAAACATCGAGAGGAAACCTGCATACGTCTGAGAAGAAATTCAAAGGCGTTTTAATAGTCGTGCTGGAGTAACGGCGATGGACTCGCCATCTGTCACGTTGGCACCTTATATACCTCTGGCGGAAAGTGGGTGTGTGGGTATTACCTATACACCTCTGCCTACCCCTTCGGGGACCCTTGTGGGAAGGCGTGAGGATATATTATTATATTATAAAACTAACTATTGTCAGAAAAAAAAGTTCCGTGCCATAATCCCGTGGCAATGTGCCGATAAGACCAGCAGCATTACCACGATAGATAGCAATGCTGATTTATAATTAACTAAAAAAACAAGATGTCAATCATCACAACGAACTCCTCACGGGGTAGGCACATGGGAGTGCTAACTCTCCATACACTTACAAATCTATTTCGCTTCTCTCCAGGCAAGTCCCAAACCGTTGAACTTTTTGCATACTTTATCGTTAAACAAACATTGGTCCTCAATTTACAGAGCCAAGTGCAGGCGGGGCCCTTGTCCTTGGCGCGAGTGTAGTATTGCCTCCAAATAAGCGTGTGACCTCAATCCCTTGGGCGGCTATTTCTGAATATGGAACAAGTTCAAGTGCCTTATGGTTAGAGGCCACTTTTTGCTCACTCTACAGGTTTTTATTATTAAATCCTAAGGAAAGTATTCTGAGTGCTGTTTATTTTTTTTTATATTTAAGCCGAATTTAAAGGTTACTAATGAGCTATTGAACATAAACCTACAGACCAATGAGTTTGCTAGTTCGTATATTATATATTTATATATACATACATACATATCATCACGCCAAGTCCCTAACGGGGTAGGCAGAGAGTATAGAGCGCCAGTTCTCTCTAGACTTACATACCTCTTTCGCTTCGTCAACATTCATCAGTCTCTTCATACATGCTCTATTTATATATATATATATATATATATATATATATGGATGTAACCTTTAAATTAACCGACCGATTAAAATTGTTATATGTGTGTTTGTTCAGAGTGGAAAACGATTTTGCTTTATCTCTTTGGAACAGAATTATATTTGGGAGTGTAAGACTCATCACGTGGAGATTCATTCGTAGATCCACAAAAGGAGAGAGATATTAACGCTTTCTTTAAAAGCATTAAAGGTGGGTAAATTAACTACAATATAGAAAAAAGTCTGCGGTAATTAATAGTAAACAATTTTTCAAATAGCATCTTAAGTATGTAAAGCACTAGTACAGCAGACAAAGTATCCAAAATTATAGCACATTACAAAACCGGCCAATTCAGCAATTTTAATTACTCAAACAACTAAGGGTAATATCATAAATTATGGTCCCGTAATAAACTTCATTAATGACCTTTAATGAATTGGAGCTCGGGAGCAGGTAGCTTTATCTAACTATCTCAGGGTCTGAAATTCTTAGAGAAATAACAATTATGTCACACTGGGGGTGCGTCTCGTCAGTACAGAGTGCCATCAAGGCTGACATCCTTAAAATCCGCATTTAATCGTCGGGCTTAAATTTAGGGTCAGATTTTTGTCATTCCTTTGCATACCACACCCTTCTGTGGACCTCTCTGACAATTAATTTTTGGAATAAAATACATTCCTGAAAGACGAAATTCTTATCTTCGCATTATCATCGCTTGCTATATGTAAAAATAACCGTAATAATAAGTCGTGGTGGCTGAGATGTTTCAGTAGTAGCCTGCAATACAAAGATTATAATTTCAAATCCTTAGTGTACTAAAGAGTTTTTCTGAACTAGTGCCGTGAGTAGTCACAAGTTTTACGCAGAAGAAAACATTGAGAGGAAACCTGCATCTGTTGCAGAAGAAATTCACAAACATAATGTCTTGAGAAACTGCGATGGTTTCGCTGTCTGTCACGTTGGTACCCAAAATATATTTCGGGCGAAACGTGGGTGTATGGATATCCACACGCCAGAACAACTGCACACCTCTGCCTACCTCTTCGAGGAACCTTGTGGGAAGGCGTTAAGGTAATAAAGTCGCTATGAAAAAAATATTTGAACCGTCATATTGATTAAGTATAATTGATGCAGGTACTGTACGCATGAGATCGTGTAAAAATGCTAAACTCATACACTTGTTTGTTGTAGATGTGTGTAGTAATTTTATATCAAATGGGTCTGCACTTGTAAGAAAAACTACATGCTCAATCGTATGAATTGGCAAAATCCATGGAGTCGAATATTTCAATGTATTTTTGTGGTAAGGCGTGAATATATCCTCACGCCTTCCCACAAGGGTCCCCGAAGGGGTAGGCAGAGGTGTATAGGTAATACCCACACAAGGTGTAAGGCGTGAAGATATTATATAAAAATAAATATTTATATTGTACTATCAAAAACAATCAAATAGTTAAGTTTCTTAGGACATTTACCTAAGAAACTTAATCCTGTAGACATAAGTAATTAATAAGTCATTTACATACATACATACATATCATCATCATTATATCATCAACAACTTATTTTAGAAATTTTAATTGAAATTGAAATTTAATTTTAAAAGATTGGTCTACACCGATTTTTTTGTTCAATATTGTGATCCAAGCTGAAAAAAAGACTTTTGGCAATATGAGCCATTTTCTGTTAATGAAATATTTCCTTTAAACTAATTTAAAAACTTCACCTTAAGATGTATAAATAAGAGCTCTTCAATTCATTTCTCTAGTCGAACGAGTTATCGGCTTTAGTCAAAGGGCCGTCGTGTCGCGCTATTCAAATAATTAGGGCCGATACCGCCACTGGCTCCGATCGAATTAAACCACATAAAAATTGTCGAGAGAACTCGCTCGCCACAAAAACGGTTACCACCATTGATATATTGAGCCTCCGCGAACTCTCGCCCATCATTTATACGAGTTTCCAATAAAGCCTTATACAACTCTAAAAATAATGGCCACCTGCGATTACTCCACGTTTTCCGTGAAATGTGTACCGATGTTTGGTATTGCCGATTATGTCCTCGTCAAGTTCAGACGGCGTGTAAGATCCAAATGGAAACTTGCTACGATTAAGATATCAATTCAGTTCACTGACCCGACCAGGTGTCAGTAAAAGGTAAATATTATGAGTTATCGTTATACGGAAGAAATTACTGTTGGTGTCAGTCAATACGGACGGTCCATCGGACCTTTCACAATACGTTTCACATTACGATAAATTCAATAAAACCTACAATGACTTTAATTTTATCTATCCGTATGGACTTGGCAGCTGTCAATGACGATAGCTCATTTGAATTTCGAAAATGGAACATTAAAAGTATATCAATCAAGCATTTACTTATTCTGTGAACTCCTGTCAATACACGAGTTTTAATAAGGGGGTATCATATATCTTTACGTTTTCCTTAAACGATCTCCAAAGGCTTTGAGGCATCAATAAAATGGAGATAGATATGTAATAATATACACCATTAAGGTCCCGTACCGAACAATTTTATTATGTATGTTTTCTATTTTATAATCTTTAAAGATCGTGGTGTGACCGTTCTGAAAATACGTATCATAAGCGTAGCTCTTATTGCAGTAATGAATTTTTTAGACATCTTGTTGTTCCAACTAACGAAGGATCATTCAAAAAAGGCACACGCCTCCGGTGGTCCGACTGTCAATCAGTCTACCACTACGACAGACGAATCATTATGCAACAATACTGATGTGAATTACTCTACTTCACATACAATTCCGAGGTAGTAACTAAACTTAATTGATATACAACATCCTATCCACAATTTGTAGGCGGCTAAATATGATTCATGTCTAAATTTCTAAGAGGTCACTTAGTGGCAGCAATGTATTATATTGCACATATATTTCATAAAAATTACGTAATTTATTCAAGATGGGTAGGGTACAACGGATCTTCCACTTAGAATCGGAGTTGGCTGACTGAAACACTTGCCACTTTACCGAAGATCGAATTCAAATAGCTGCCTTGAAAGTTAACGTCTCCCCCTTTAGTGCCTCGATTGTGGGTGAAATAAGTTGGGGAGAATGTAAATTGGTGAAGGAGCTAAGATTAAAGATAAGTTGTGCGACTTGAAACACTAATATTGGGTAATAGAGAGGCACAATGATTGATCAGTAAATATAAAACATGAAGTTGTTATCGGTTTACTGACCCGCTACTACAGATGCAAAACTCAAAATGCTTCTCGAAGTGAAGACTGCACTGAATAATAACTACATTAATGAAGACAAAGTACTCAGAAGCATTAATTTATTTGATAATATCGTGTCATACACGCTTTCGAGATAATAACGGGCTATTGGTTGCCCAAACCCTTATTTCCGCTTTCACGGTCATTAGATTTAATGTATTCAATTCAAAATTCGCTAATAACATTGTACCACGTTATGTTATGGATGTATTACGAAGCCAGCGTGCCGGTATACGCACTCATTACCATTGGCACCGCCCAGAAGCCTGGCCTTTCGATGAATGTACGATTATAGAGCTGCATCAGATAAGGTAATATTAGAGCAAGGAACTTTTCCGCAATCACGCAATCATGCTTCCAGCCACAATAATAAAGCCTATATATATTCCCACGCCTTCCCACTGTAGGGGTAGGCAGAAGTGAATAAGTAATACCCATACACCCACTTTCCCCCAGAGATATATTTTAAGTGCCAACGTGATAGATAGCGAGTCCATCGCCGTTACTCAGGCACGACTATACCATACGACTTTGAGTTGCTTCTCAGCGATATGCAGGTTTCCACTCGATGTTTTCCTTCACCGTAAAACTCGTGGTGTGACTAATCAATACTTAAGTTCATAAAAAGTAATAAGTATAATCGGGAATGGGATTCGAACTTGCATACTTTCTATTGCTAGTGACTCAAAACACTCGGCTACCACGGCACCAAACAAAGCGACGTGAAATTACATACGCGTTGGAATAAAAGTGTAATGAGACATTCCCACATTACAAAACAAACCTATCCCTATGATATATTACTTTATGATCATAGAGTTATTGAGTCACATTTATGAGAGGCTAACGAGCCGATAAATTGATCACTAAAGATATAGATCCGTTCACGATCAAGTGAAATAACAAAATATCTTTTCAAGAGCAATTTATAAATGGTTCGTTATAAAAGGCAGCGCCTCGTTGTAATTCAGTCCACTAATTTTAATTTATATTAAACCTCTTAGGATTTTATATTTGATAAAGAGACACATTTAACAAAGTGCAGAGATAACGATGAGGATACCTTCTAATCCAGTTTCATGTATCTTTTTCTCTTCAAACATAGATAACGCTATCAAGATCGACGGTCTCCATAAAACTTTATGATAGTCTATGACTTCTTTTTATTCATTAGTTATGGTTATGATAGAAACAAGCTACTGAGACCTTTAATTAAATACTTACCATCGATAACGTAATCAATTGACTAAATTACAACGTATTACCTGAAATTAGAAAGAGTTCAATCAAAATTAATCAGAGTTGCAGTAATAGCTTCAACAGTCTGACCTTATTCAAAATAAAATCGTTATTCATGAACAAATACCTATAAAATAATACAAGTTTTGGAAGCCGAGCGGCTTAAGTTCCTCTATCCTAAGTATCCCCGACAAATTCAAGACTGCAAGTTGAAATACTGTAAGTGAGATTTTCGTAAATTAGTTGCAGTGATTTATCACACCAAGATCTTAATGGTGTAGGGAAAGATCGTGAGGAAATCTGCACATGTTTATCGATGCAATAAATTTCAAATTACATATGTACTTACACGCAAACTGTGCTTTATATTAAGGAGCATATAATTATTATACAAATAAGAAAGAATGAGCTTAGTATTGTGGTTGTCCCTTAGGTAAGTGTAAAGATATACAGTACATATTTTGGGTTCTATATTTTTAAAACAACATTAATGGATCGATTGATTTTGCGCTTCGCTAGATATATGACTAACCGCATTATTACGTTCAAATGAGAGTTCCATTTATTCAGTCGGTATTGCAACAATGTCATTGACATTAAAATTTAAGTTATATCCAAGTAAATCTGAAAGAATTATTGAGACCGCATCAATCTTCTCACAAATTTTCTATTCCACTGCGCAAATCTAAGGCACGAGTCATCTTTGAACTTTAATGGTACGATGATCTAACCGATGCGATGAAATGGAAAAACCGACTCTTATCTACAAAATACTTTAGAATCTGGATAAGATATCATAATTGAGAGATAACTACTCTGAGACATCATTTGATCGGGTTTCGGGAACATCGGTGTAGGTGAGACCACCGACGTCAATGAAGGAGCAAGTGTCTGCGTTGGTTGTTCGTAATAAAGGGTTAAAAGCGGAGAATTTGCGTAGTTCCGGTACAAACCTGACAGCTCCTGTCGATTCGCCGGTGAACAAGATTTATCGTCATCCATCATGCAATACAGTGATTGCGTTTTGCATTGTTTTAAAGCGGATGATACATGTTTGAACGTATCGTTTCGGAGGACATATGTATAGTTGTTTTATTAAGGTACGTATAAGGGTACGTATAAAAGGTAAAACGTAATCGAAATAAGTAATAGTTTCAACTGTTCTTTGTAAATATTGTTAATTGATGTTATTGTAAATAAAGTGAATAAGTAAAATCTGATTATGGCACAGCTAATTAAATATATTTGTGAAATGTGTAATTGATGAATACTTTTATGAATAAATTTGGTAATTATAAGAAAATTATTAAAGAAACATGAATATTTTGTACATATATTTATTATCATTTCGAATCTCTCACGTGGCAGGTAGTTGGAGAGCCAGTCTTCATTAGACTTACAGACCTCATCATCCACGTTGTCTAACACATGGTCGCCGATTTCGAGTACTCTTAGTTTTTTTTTGTATTAATCTAAATTAAACACTTACTCATAATTATTCCTCCTTACAATTAATTCGGTTACTTTTTGTGAGTTCGACATAATTAGCTGACTTCAAAGAAACCCGTGGAATGAAAGCAAAACAGGGAATGAGACATCTCAATTACCAAATGGACTGCAACCAATGGTAATCGTTATAATTGTCGTTAAGGTGAGTGTCCGATTGGGGTTTAACCATAGAGAATCGCTTGTAGAGCAATCACAAGCAGTAGCTTAATGAGCGGTAGTTGCATAACGAATGAGACAACGCTCAGGCCCGACGGGGACGTTTGGAACGAATTGGCTGGAAACGGAGAATTTTCGTGCCATTAATAAATTCCGTTAGTAGTTTGGCTTAGACTTCGAAAAATATTATGATATAAATTTACATTCAAACTAAGACCAATATTAAACCTGTTCCACGAAGGTACAGATGAAGATTGGAGGTTAATATTAACACTTCTGAAATACATACATGGCATATTTTTTCAGATATTTTTATTATATTATATCTTTTATCATATATGTATTGGAAGAAATTCTAGGTAAAAATAAGCAGATTACTCCTGCTAAGAGATGATTTACCTATAAATAAAAAACATACATATTATCACGCTCAGTCCCTAACGGGGCAGGCAGAGAGTGTACCTAGAGCGCCAGTTCTCTCTAGACTTACATACCTCTTTCGCTTCGTCCACAGTCATCAGTCTAATACATGTTCGTCGGTTTCGAGTACTCTTGACATTCCCGTGATTCGAAAAACGCTTGGCACAATTACGTTATTTCTGACGAAAAGCGGTTTGAATATTACTTTGCATATCTAACAGGAAGATATAGTTTATGATTATTTCCAAAAGTTCATCAAATTACGAAGAAGCCATATATTAATAATAATAAATCAATTTTCATTAGACATGTTCCCATCGCTCGAAACGCTACTATTCTGGTGGTCTTGAAGGAGATCGATGTAATAACGGTGACGAATCCAATATACCGCCGCCGCTACTATTGCTCTAATGGATTTATTACTGCCCAATATGACCAACAAAGGGCCCAATTCACTGCGTCTATTAACTGGGTCTTTATTAAAATTGTGGTTCTACGCGTTTTTTATCGATACATATCTGTAAAATATTAATAAGAAATTATACACCTTTCTATTAATGTTTTTTTTTTATGTTATTAAGGTGGCAAGCAAGCACCCGCTTGATAGTAAGCGGTTAACGCAGGCTATAGACGCATACAACACCAAGTATATCACTCACTCAATACCAACCCTTCATAGTCTCATCCTGCTCAAATAAAGAGAGGTAGAGCATAACGGGTTTCCCGTTCGAATTTGGAGCTGCCTGACTGGGGAAGGATCTCTTACTTTATAGTAGTCTGTAGCCTAACAACACTTTTTATTGTGTCGTGATCTTGTGACTAATCTACTACATTTCAATCAAACATATCCCAAAATTTTATTAAAGAAGTAGTGAATAATGTTACAAATAGGTATGGGCATGTTGGCCTTCCTAGGTATGACAAAACATATTATATTATATTATATTATATTGGCACCTAATATACCTCTGGCGGAAAGTGGGTGTGTGGGTATTACCTATACACCTCTGCCTACCCCTTCGGGGACCCTTGTGGGAAGGCGTGATGATATTATTATTATTATATTTTAAAAGTAAAGAACAATCAAAATGAGTAATTACGACACGATAATACATAATATAGAATGAGAATTTTTAGGCGTAATAAATATTGAGATTAGAACACATAATATAAGAAAATTTTTCATGTGCACAGCCTTGGAATATTAAAGTGATCAATCAAAGTAACACACGAAAGCAAAAAGTATATACATATATTTATTATCTTACAGTCACACCGTTCTTATTTGCCAGACTATAAATATATCACTCCCAATATTGAACCAAAAATAAATAAGGTTGTGCCTTATGTACCAATTTAATAAAGTAATCTTAACAAATATAAGATCATTACTTCACGCACAAAAAGCGATATGAGTTTTAATTACGCCATTATTTTTAATCCACTTCAGATCCTTGGACAATTTCTCATAAAGGCCAGCTCGCGAGGGCGAGTGGTAGCGGTCACGCATGCTCACTGCGATTAATTCCAAGCAATCAGGGGCTGATTACACGCATTAAATACACACCGACTAACTGTAGCGTATCCACCAAACTTTATTGCAAGTGTAATAAAGCTCATATTTCTTTAAATTATTTTATTCGATTGTGGCTCGACTATTAACTGATCAGTAGGCAAGCCGATAGTAGGCTACTAGAATTTCACGCAACTTTGCTTCTGAGAGTTAACATAAAGTTATGCCGAAGGCGACTCGTTAAATGTAATAGTATGGCATAGAGGTGAAGATTAGCATAGAAAAGCCTAAGCTTTCTTCTCGTGATAACCATGGGTATTATATACCTTACCGCCTACCTACAAATATCCCTGAAGGGATTATTTTAACAGCAAATATAAGTTGACCTATAAGATTTTGTTTCCATCTCTCAGGCATGATTAAAAAGTAAACAAGTTATATGAAGATAAATACATTGTCGAATTACTTATTCTACTTTACCTAAGTTCGCAAAACTTTTTACTCAGGATTAAATCTAAATTTCACTAATTATATTTTGCGTATTCACTTGTAACATTATTAAAATTCACTGCAGTAAAGATTTAATAATCCAGTTTGGTGTGAGTATCAAGTGCTCAATCTACATTGCCGACCGTCGACTTAACGTACCTGTTAATGTTTTGTCTATGTTGTTTATACCAAGCAATCAATCTATAACCATTAAGAAATAATCGAACCTATACTAAATCACTCACGCATATGTATCTACTGTGTCTAGCTGGATGCAACTTTATCAAACATTGCAAGAACACAATTTTCGCATTTGACCAAATTAGTTTAACTACAAAAATATTATGGAATTTGTCCCAATACAAAGACAGTTAAGGAACGAAAATGTTCATAAATTATAATGAATGTAATCTTTTGTTAGTCGTTCGTACGTTGTAATATTATATGACAACCAAAAAGTACCTAGTGTAATACTTGCGCTTTGTAAAATATAATGTTTTACTTACTGAAAATTATAAAACAGTATAGCAATTGTTAATGATAAAAAAGTTACACAAAGCAGTGGTGGCCGAGCAGTTCCAGTCTGCAATACGAAGGTGGCAAGTTCAACTCCTGACTGTACCAATGAGATTTTCTGAACAGTATTAGACACAGCACGAGCTTTACGATAAATCAAAAAAATAATTGACTCGCATACTTAAATTGTACGTACTCACTTACTTACACGTACACTAACTTACTTTTAGAAAAATTTAGAATTCCAACCAATTTAACGTGACTTTACAATCGATAAGATGACGTAAAATGTTGAGACTAAAATATTAAAATTCTGTAGACATTCTCTAATGTACCCACAAGACACAAATGATCAAATGATTATATTGCAATTTAATTGAATCGATTTGGCGATGCCTTAAAATCTACATAATTTAGGCCATACAGCTTTCCAAGCACGCGCGTACTAACTCGAGGCGAGCTTTCTCTAATGAATAATGAATGTCAAGCTTGCAGCTCACTGTGGTCGGGGGTCTTGAAATTATATCAATTAAAAAAGATGTGTGGTTTTTATTCCCTCAATATTCATGATGATATTTTTTGTACTCTCCTACATTATAGCCAAGGTGTCACTGTAATTTAAAGGACACCCAAGTGGCAACAAAAGATTGCATCCGATCACGCGAATTGTATATTTCGAATAATTGAAAAAAAAAACGTATATATGGCAAATTTTATTACTTCTCACAATTGAGACCTCCTGTGTCTAGCCACCACTGTTGGATAAGTTAATTTGTCACTTATCAACCCTTACTTGTGGAAAATGAGTTGTCATCTTGTGTGGGCAGTGCCCGCTGCGATCGCACCTTCCTGTATCACGCAGCGCACCGGACATAAGTTTTGACACCGTCAGAGATACTGGCGAGATAATAATAATCAGAGCTTGACCACAGCTAAACATTTACGATTACTAGTAAGTTTTAAAGCATTCTAAATCTAATAACAAAGGAAATAAAGCGTATTTACGCTAGCGCAAACAGTTCATCCTGTATCCAAATATCCCTTTGTACTATCTGATCTACTTACTTTTGCAACTTTTTGCTGCGTATTGTCTCACGTGAAGGATAATGGTGTTTGACTTTTTGTTTTAAATCCCGAGTTGTGGACAAAAGTGCAAATAAATTTAGCAAGAAACGGCACTCATGGTGGCTCTTATCTTGACAGTTCTGTGGTCAGCAAGATTAAAGGTGTTACTTAATATGTTTTCGATTCTAGTAGATTAAAACGCCCCAAAAGTTCTGCAGCTCTTGTTTCGCGTTTTTACATGTTCGATTAGAGTAGAATACATCGAATTTCTTTTGTGTCGACCCAAAGGTAGTTCCTCATTATTTCCTTTCGATTTCAAGCGCGATTAAAAAGTTCCGATATCATTAACGAAATCGAAACCTACGATGCGTTATGTGGCTGAATGTCGTGGCCACAATGAGACCGCACAAAGGCGTCCAGACCGCGCAATAAAAGCGTTCAAATAAAAAGTAAAACCTCAGTAAAGGAAGTGCACGACTTGGCGGGCGGAAATGCAAACTCTCATTGTGCGAACTTGCACGTGTTCCGGCGCGCGTTTTGTGCACGCCCCCGCCTGCAATCGCAAAAGTGCGTGAAAACCTCAATGAAATTCCATCTATTTTCAGACTCCACCGTTAGCCTTTTCAAAGCCAGTTAATAAAAGGTACTGTTTTAATATATAATTAAATAGCTCCTTCGTCTTTGAGAATTCACTTTCAATGTAAATAAAAATACTTTAAATAACTTTGTACTTATTTATCTTATTACAGCTAAGACCAATATATACTAAAACTATAAATGTGGCGATTATTTACAATTAAGACTTATACAGATTGTTATTTGATGTATCATATATTTTTTTATTGATATCTATGGCGTCTTCCAATATCATAATATATTTTCATACGCTCAGACCGTATTAATAGGTTAGTCCTCTTCGTTAAAAGCGACCACAAAGCAACCTCAGTATAATAGGTATCTACAGCGATATATCATGGTGTATCTTCTATTATATTTTTTCCTACGTTTAGGTGTACGGTGCGCACTTTTTCTGCGTACGAAGCTTTAATAAACGAAATAAAATACGAAATTTAGGCAAAAAATCTGTCGGTCGCACAGTGGGGAATGTTTGTGGCTTTGTCGCGCCCACAACTTGACAAAAGGCAAATAAGGGAACTGTACCTCAGCAATACTCTGAAAAAATACCATCTAAATACTGTCCTATTGATGCTTAAAAGCCGTAGAGAAACGCACATTGTTCGCGGGTCGAATGCGGTGGCGAAATTAGAATCGTATTATATCGCCATACGAAGTCGTATCGGTCCGAAGACCGTTAAAACCGATAAACATTCTTGGACACGGCGCAATACATTGTCCTTACGATTTTTGGTCATCGGTAATTTTATTTATGTTTCGATATATTTTATCAAATGTCCGTCGGCGAGTCAGAGACTGTCCATCATTGTTGGGTTCATGCGTAACTCCTTGTACTTGTACGCGGAACGCAGTGTACACATCGTACAAGATAAACGCACAAAAACGTATAAGCTCGTCATAAACAGTGAGTTGTTTACCCTATGGCGGTGGTAGTTATGTATTTTTTTGGGATATTTTTTCGTAAACCGTGCCGCAGAACCCGTGGCCAAATGAAATTCGACCTGATCTTATCTGGATGCTTTTTGTCGTTGTGGTCAGGGACAGCTGTCCTATAAAGTGCCGTGTTTTTCACATTGTTTATAAATTAGCGCCCGTAATATGTCACTCCAAATTTAAGCTTTCTCGTTTATTAATCCGATCATAGAATATATAAAACGTAACATTACCTAATTATATTAATATTCATCATTCGATAGTGGCCCTGCCCCTGTAGTTCAACTATATCAGATCTAATTACAGTTATAAAATAGTTTGATATACCATTCAGAAGTCTCTAGAGGAAGAGACGGAGGTAGACCACGTTCAACTACCTCGATCAGGTCGAAGATACTGATAAATGTTGATGAAACGTGGTAGGAAGTAAGTAAATTAAAGTTAATGTTGTTACCAATTAAATAAATATAGCTTGAGGAGAAAAGAAAAGAAAAGAACAGGAATGGAAAGGTTCCATTCATACGAAGCCGCCGTCCCTTACGGTTTCTAGTCTAATCGACAGATCACCTATCTTTCTTTGAGACGTAAGCGAATGGCACTCAAGCTCCAAACTCCTAATTAGAATCGTATTGCATTATTTTTGTCTCATTTACACATTATATTATGACATTTATAAATAAGGTTTCAAAGAGAGATTAGCACTTTCGTACGGAAAATTAAAGATAACTTGAATATTTGTAAGGCCAAGCGTCAGTTTACTATCTGTTCTCTTTGGTATTTTAATACAATTATTAAAAGTTAAATGAACCTTTTAGAAATGTATTAGCAGAAAAAAGTCATTGGCGTTAAAAGATTTCCGCAAAAAAGTATAAGTTATGAATAAAATCTTAATCAGCGGTCAATAGTAAAGGACTAATAGCGATATATCGATTAAAACAAACAAGGTCTTAAAAAGAGGCGGGGTGATTAATTTTGAGGGCGAATCGAACCGCACCCTTGCCATGTGAAATCAAATTCACGTTACACATTGTCAAAATTAACGCGAACCCTTGGTGTGCGGTGACCATAAAACAGAACTCACCTGTGAAATTTTATTTTTATTTTCTTTATCGGTACAAAACAGCAGTACATTTAAATAATGGTGTTAATATAAGCGGAAACAAATTTTGAATGCACTACCAAATACTTTGCTCAGATTTATTATAAGTCGATTTCATTTAATTCATAATATTAAACAAAATAATAAATAAATTCTAAACTTAAGTACAGTGATTAGTCACACCACGAGCTTTACGGTGAAGGAAAACATCGAGAGGAAACCTGCATACGCCTGAGAAGAAATTCGAAGGCGTATGTATAGTCGTGCTTGAGTAACGGCGATGGACTCGCCATCTGTCACGTTGGCACCAAATATACCTCTGGCGGAAAGTGGGTGTGTGTGTATTTATTACCTATACACCTCTGCCTACCCCTTCGGGGACCCTTGTGGGAAGGCGTGAGGATATATTATATTATTTTTATAATTTATATAATTTTTGTTACATATCATATTATGTTTTTAATTAGTTAATCGATTGAATAACCCACAAGTTTCGATATTGTGCATATTTAAGCAGGGTTATGAATTTATTAATAAATTAAAACATAAAGAAAAGTAAGAGTAAATTGTATTTCACAATATGCAAAAAACTAATAAAAGATATATATATATATATATATAAAGATACAAAATTTACTATAATAAACAAATATTATATATATATATATATATATATATATAATATTTGTTTATTATAGTAAATTTTGTTTCTCCATCGAACTTAAATCATTGATAATGTAACAATGCTTCATTAAATGAAGAAGATATTCGACCTACGAGTTAAAATATGTCTGTGTGAATTATGTTGTAAGACTACTGTCTCCATATTATGGTCACCCTAAGCTCATTTTACGATAAAAAATTGCGTTATTAATATATGTATAGTCGCAGTTAATATATGTTTTTCTTATTTGTTTAACAGTGAGGGGTACAGGTGGATGCTTTGATATTTCACCGCTTGATGCGAAACTAATACGAAGCAATAACCTAAAAAATATGATAACCGAACCGCAAATTCGGAACGGAATTTATGGTTAAACGGTCATAAATGTTATAGTTAAAACTCAATTTTAAGAATGCGTATGAGTAGCAGAACTAACAAACAAAAAATTAGGTGATGAATGTGGATGAAGCGAAAGAGACCTGAGAGAGGAAGTTCTGTGAGAAATTACGCTCTATTTTATCAGCCTACTTCATGAGGGACTCGTTGCTCGTGGCCTTTAACTTCGAGGGTTTATACTCAACATACATCATTTAAATAAAGAGTAATGAAATCATTTAGAATATTGGTTCTGGTTTTTGTCTCTGTGTAAGAGAGATGTGTGGTTCAAAATCTACCCATTTGGCTTAAAAAAGAAAAAAAAATTAAAAATCTCATATTTACGAGTATATTACTTTTTTTTTATTTGCCACAGATATATATTATTATCTAGCTATAAGCACCTGTTAATACATCGAATAGTCTATCTATCCTTTGTAGGTTACGTTTTATTCTTGGGGAAAAAGTATAAGAAATAAAATGTAAAAGGTGACTGCGAGGTACAGCCAGTACATTACATATATGGCAATGTTAAATAAGTTATTACATAGAAAGCTCTTAGCTCCGTGTTTTGTTTTATTAATTATAGTAACATGAACCTTTATACTGCATTATAATTCAATTAAATGTCGGCTTTAACTCTTACAGCTTCCAAGATATTTAATGAATACTTTGCATCGGATAGCCTGCCCTCCCAATTTTACGACGCCAATCAAGCTATTAACCCTATTAGAGGTCATTATAGCTATTATCATTGATACCGTAGAAAGATGTTATGAATAGTGATGAGTAAAGCAAGACGAAGTATGCGTTATACCGGATGAGCCCCATAATATTTTGGCTGTATTATGTTTTCTGACAGATTTATCGTGTGATGTTTTTATTTCTTGGCGTATATTTCTGTGTTCTATGAATTGTTTCAGCGTTCATTGTCAGTGGACAATAATGGAATTATTTTTCTGTTACTCACGGTGACTACCTATTTGAAGTTTTGATTTCGGAAATATTAGAGCTATGTTAGAGGTTTTAACCAGTATTTCTACGAAATAATAATATATATATATACATATATATATTTGTTATATTGTTATATATATACATATATTTGTTATATATATATATATATAACAAATATACGGTGAAGGAAAACATCGAGAGGAAACCCGGCATACGTCTGAGAAGAAATTCAAAGGCGTATGTATGTATAGTCGTGCTTGAGTAACGGCGATGGACTCGCCATCTGTCACGTTGGCACCTAATATACCCCTGGCGGAAAGTGGGTGTGTGGGTATTACCTATACACCTCTGCCTACCCCTTCGGGGACCCTTGTGGGAAGGCGTGAGGATATATATATATATATAAATAACAAATAAATACTGGAATATTTCCACACAAATTAAGTTAGCCCCAAATTTTGCATAACTTATACTATGATAACTAGATAACGATATATGTACATAAATTGAGAGGTCATTTTTTAGGATATTAAAACTAAAAGAAAATTATCGTAATGGCAATAGTTTTAAAACCTAAAGTTTAGACGTCTTGATTTATCCCTTTACGATAACGTCAGTTCAATAGTCACAGTATAACTCTCCGAACACAGAGTGGCAACGCGCAAGTGATACTTCGGTATCGTGAGCGTAAATAGGCTACGGTAACCGTTTCCCATCAGTTGGGCCGTATGCTTGTTGTTTAAAAAAAAAATATATATATAAAGCCGTGGTGGCCGAGTGGTTCGAGCAGTTCGAGCAGAGCCTGCGCCGCAAAGGTCGCAAGTTCGAATCCATGCTGTACCAATGAGTTTTTCTGAACTTAAATACAGTGATTAGTCACACCACGAGCTTTACGGTGAAGGAAAACATCGAGAGGAAACATGCATACGTCTGAGACGAAATTCAAAGGCGTATGTATAGTCGTGCTTGAGTAACGGCGATGGACTCGCCATCTATCACGTTGGCACCTAATATACCTCTGGCGGAAAGTGGGTGTGTGGGTATTACCTATACACCTCGTTTACCCCTTCGGGGACCCTTGTGGGAAGGCGTGAGGATATTATATTCTTGAGCTCTTTGAGAGCCGTGGTGTGCTTACCATCAAACGAATCACATGCTTGCCACCTAAGTGGTATGAAAAAAATACTATACCTACTTGATGGTTCCATGTTACCATCAACAACATCCGTAGTCGGTAGATTTCTTTAATTTAAGCATCGAAGTTATATAAAGTACATAAAAGTCGTTACATTTGTTTAATGTGAGAATTAATATATAGTTTGAATATCTAAAATCGAACGGTACAATACAATATTTTATAGCGCACAACGTTAAAACCCTAATTAAGACGTTTGTGACGTATAAAAGTGATTCCAGTGGGAAGCGGAGCCGAAATATACGACGACCACGGCACTACACAAAGCGGTCAGACTAATAGCGCTTAAACCCGAAATTTATTTTGTCCAAAACATATTGGAGGCAGCGATAAAACAGGCCATTAATAGATGTTGATTGGCCGAAGTGAAAACCCTCCAAGCTCAACCACAGTTCATTTGGATTTGCATTTGGTAAGTTAAAGGGCTACTTCTTGCCGACTAGACACTAATGAGGTGTTAAATAATTAATCCGTGAGATCTTCGCTTAGATAATCAAGATCTTTATCATTATAATCGTAATAGAATGATTTTTCTGTGACGTTAACGGGTGACTTCCGATTTTTGGTTTTGATTACAGAAATAGCTATCTCCAAAGAGTTTTAATTGCTTGTATATTTTCCGTAATGATAGAAAGTTTTCTTTGCCTTTGCGTCTTCATAAATAATCATATCTCATTGAGAGACGTACATTTTTGGACTTGATTGAAACATTACGAGCTGTGAAAGCAATAAACGCATACAGACGGCGATACAAATTCAATCGTAGGTGATAAAGCCCGTTAACAAGCGGCACGTGATCATTGCGTCAATCACACACAAAGGGAGCTGCATATTTTATAATATCAAGCGCCTGATCAATATGGTGATCGGCTCTAATGGCTCCACGATGACTTTCTATAAATTAATAACAACAAGCTAGAGATGATTGGGTCAGGTTAATGAAGTACATCTTCATCTTGCCAGCGATAATCATAAATGTATTAGTTTTTTTGTCGGTGGTAACTTCTGGTTTAGTTTTGTTTGAAACTATTCGTGTATGCTTCTGATATTGATGTGTCTTGAATGACTGTATTATTTTATTCATGTACAACCCGTATTTGATATGTTAGCTGTCAATGAGCCTCCCATTACTTTGGAATATATAACGATAGCAGAAAAATGTAGTCTCGTTTGAGTTATATTATCATGGCTAAAGCTTATTATTTTACAATACCTTGATCTTTTGATTTGAACAACTTAATAAGGGATATCATAAATCCTCAAGATAAAGTATTTAATATTCTGTGAATAAATCTATTTTGCTACTGGGAATCTCACACATCGCAATTACGGCCGTATCGTTACTGTTCCGCCAATTTATTATACTGAACACTTTTTGTATCATAAATAATTTACAACAGAATGATGATTTTACAACGTGTATAGCTGTGCTACTTCCTCCGCACTTCGGTTGAGGCTTTCAATGCGACCGGAAAGTATTTGTTAGGCGTTGTAACCAGCTTTGTGATATGTTCGGACTTTCCACAAAAATTACAAGAGATATATTGTACTGTGACACTTGAAATGGAATAAGTGGCTTTAGTAATGCGAATATTACATACGTTTGGGTAAACAATCTGCAAAGACATCAAAATTTGTGGTTGTAGGTTAACCGGAGGAAGGTACAGTTTTGGACGATTTTTTCCAAAGTAATTTAAATTAAATTGTTACTTTTCGTGTGATCAACGCTTTTGTTGAAATTTAACAAAGATTTTAAATGAAGTTTATTAGCTCGATAATTAAACAATGTTTTGTTACAAAAAAGGCTATGGACCAAGTACCAGCATGCTAAAATTACTCATAGCAGTACTACAAAATATGTATAATTAAATTTAACGCATTGTTTTTAAATAATATTGTCTCAGGCGAATAACAATACTGTTAGACATCTTCAGACTTAAATATTACATTACCTGATACAAATCTTAAAAGATCAAAATACTTGCTCCTAAATCTATTTATCAATATATTGGCTAAAAGCACCGACTTTAATGATACTGGTAGCGTTACATTCAAGTCAGCTGCTGACCTGACAGCAAGACAAGTCCACCCTAATTCTTTCAAGCGGCAAGGCTTGTGCTTCACTACTTCAATAGCTTTACATCTGGTAACTCATTGTGCTATTTATTTATAATGTCGTTACACAATGATCTACACACTCGACGTGCAAATTGTTATCTAAGGACTGTTGACAAAAGCACACGCCTTGAAATTTCGGTGTAATGTCCCTTTTATCTTTCCAAGCATTGTGGTGTGAAGTTGGCCATTTATTCACAATTATTGTTTCTGCACCAGGGGGCGTACTTGCAGAGGCGTTATGTTTGCTTTTATACCGCGTAACATTTTGAATTTATTCATTTTAAAAAGCAACTAACCATTCTAAACTGGACTTTGTTATCAAAGAATTTAAGGGTCAAATTGCCGTATCGGTAAGATAGAGCTAGAATAGATTATGTCACGTGACAAGTGGACCACATTGTAATGAGTCGTGAATACAATGTGTAAACTTCTGTGTCGTTACAATTATCCCAAAAACACATGAGAATGGACAGAGTCGAGTAAACACACCGACAATTTCACATAACAATTACAATGCCGTGATAAAGGTGATAATTATTACAGCGAGGACAAATTGTTGGGATTCAAATGGCTCCACTTTAATTATTGAGGAAAAGCTCGAGGCGAAATCGCTGCAATTAACATTATCATATAAATTAACTTCTCTTTTCGCCTCACATTCTTTGTGAAATAATGTGACAAATTGTAAATAAGTGAGATCCTCAGCAAAGTTATAACAAAATCAACCACTCTACAGTCTCATACATATAGCTGTACCTACTACAGCCTATTTTCATCTTCATTAATTCACCGTGCCGTGGCAGCCGAGCGGTTCGAGCCTGCAACACAAAGATTGCAAGTTCGAATCCCAACTGTGCTAATAAGTTTTTCTGAACTTAAGTACAGTGATATGCTACACCACGAATTTTACGGTGAAGAAAAACATCGAGAGGAAGTCTGTATACGTTTGAGAAAAAATTCACGCTGGCGCCGAAAATATATCTCTGGCGGAAAGTGGGTGCTACCTTTGCCTACCCCGTCAGAGATCCTTGTGGGAAGACGTGGATGTACATCAATGTACCCTTTACACTTCTATTTAAGCACATGGCCTTATTATTATATTTCATTTACCTCATTTTGAGCGGAATGGTGTATTAAAAGCCAACACAACCATTGGTGCTTGCAATACCAGGGGTATAGTCGGGCGTTGCTGACCTTTAAATCGTTATCTAGCTCCATGGAGAACACTAGAAAAGCTGAATAAAAATTATAAGATACTTACCGACAAAAATGAAGTAATGTTTATAATATATCCTCACGTCTGGGTAATACCCACACACCCACTTTCCACCAGAGGTATATTAGGTGCTAACGTGACAGATGGCGAGTCCATCGCCGTTACTCAAGCACGACAATACATACGCCTTTGAATTTCTTCTCAGACGTATGCAGGTTTCCTCACGATGTTTTCCTTCACCGTAAAGCTCGTGGTGAGACTAATCACTGTACTTAAGTTAAGAAAAACTCTGGTACATTGGTACAGTTATAGGTGGTAAAAAAACATTGGTACAGTCGGGATTCGAACTTGCGATCTTTGTGTCGCAGGCAACTGCTCGAACCACTCGGCCACCACGGCTATATGTAATGTTTATAACATTTCGATATCAGGAACATGCGTATCTGAACACACCTGATCGGTTCAGACTAAGTCTACCCTATTACACTTTTCAAGGCCACCAACAACCAACGCATTGAAAACCATTGAGCGCCGCGTGATGAATAGCCGATCTAAAATTTACAATTTCAAATGAGTGTCACAATTGAGGGTTTAAATTACAAATCCCGGTCGCAGTTGGAAAGTCGTGGAATGTATTTCAGTTATTCCAGTGTAGACCTGCGCGGACGATTGCGAACAATCAATGATTGCTGACGTATAATGTTTAATACATTGTGATTAAAGATTACGATTTACGGGCAATGCAAGAAAATCTGAAAAAGAAATTGGTTCATTTGAACAAATAAATTTAAATTCATTTAATTACTCAACATGTAAAGTTAAATGTTCCAAAATTATGTATGGAGTGAATAGAAATAGCAGATATAAAATGCGAACGTGTGTGGAAGTAAAGGCAGAGGAATACCTCGATTCAACTTCTTAGCTCAAATTGATCGGGGACTTAAAGATGTCAAAGTAAAGAGTAGAAGAAGAGAGTCAAAACTTGATAAAGAGTGAAAGGTTATGCGTCTGTAGCGAATAGATGCTTAACTCTCTCTGCCTGCCCTGTGAGAGACCCGGCGTGATAATAGATTAGATAGATACGAATATGCTTAGATACGAATAAATGTATTCTCAAAAGAGCCATTATGATGTAACTCAAGGATCATTAAAACTCACTCGATCAGTAAACATCGATGTATCGTATAATCGAATGTAAAGAGTTGTTATCGGTACAAATTTCTAAGTAACACTTCCTCAGTCGACGCTCATATCTCGAGTCAATATTTACAGAGCGTGGGTGTGAGTATCCATTTATACGCAATCAATGACAAATAGGTACAGACTTGACCGTAGAAGATTTTTACAGATGAAATGTTTTCTAACACCAAGCATGCTTTTATATAGATTTGTATCTATATAAAAGCATGTTGGATCGTCGGACTCTGAGAGAGACTCCTACGGTTTCACCCGCGCAGATTTGATGTCATTAGTAGATTTATTTTTTAATGAAACATAATACATTATGTATTACATAATATAATAAATAATATTTCTTCACGCCTTCCCACAAGGGTCCCCGAAGGGGTAGGCAGAGGTGTATAGGTAATACCCACACACCCACTTTCCGCCAGAGGTATATTAGGTGCCAACGTGACAGATGGCGAGGTTCCTCAATCTATACTCTAGATGTTTCTACCTACATATAAAAAAATCCTTTATCCAATGTGAAAACAACCTTAATTATATAAATTAGTTATAATAATATATAATAATATATCCTCACGCCTTCCCACAAGGGTCCCCGAAGGGGTAGGCAGAGGTGTATAGGTAATACCCACACACCCACTTTCCGCCAGAGGTATATTAGGTGCCAACGTGACAGATGGCGAGTCCATCGCCGTTACTCAAGCACGACTATACATACGCCTTTGAATTTCTTCTCAGACGTATGCAGGTTTCCTCTAGATGTTTTCCTTCACCGTAAAGCTCGTGGTGTGACTAATCACTGTACTTAAGTTCAGAAAAACTCATTGGTACAGTCGGGATTCGAACTTGCGACCTTTGCGTCGCAGGCAACTGCTCGAACCACTCGGCCACCACGGCTATTATAATATATAATATATAATATATTATATATAAATTAGTTAATATAGATTTTTCTTACTCTATGTTATTTTGTGGAACCCAACGCTGGATAAATCTTCCCAATCTTGTTGTTCTCTATAAGAGTATAAAAATACCTTCAACAATGTAAGAAGGAATCAAAATGACAGGGAGCAACGATATTCCCGGCGGCGACTGAATATAATGAGATAATTTCTTATATTATGTTTACATACAACAATGTTAAATTGAAGAATTCAAATCCCTCCAAGCGAAATAATAGACCCTTGTGTTTGCAAAGCTTCATCACCGCAAAGAAACAGTATCAACGGTGGCAGTCAACAAAGAATCGCAGAAGGATCCACTCGACAAGAAAGCTTATAAATAGCCCCCGGACATTGAATCGCTAAAGTTAAACGGTTGCAATGGATAGCAGATACTACTAAAAGAAGTTAACAATGTCCTATATCACTGTTATTCGATTGTCTAACTTAGAAACTGAACCGTATAGTTCAGATTACGTTGCTCTAAAGCATTTAGATGTGTCGTTTTACTTTGTGGATTCGATAGCAGTACCTAGTCTTGAATTAATCTCAATTTGTAAGTCGCGTCTTGTCACGGTGTTTGTATAATGAAATGGAGCAAGTCTGTATCATTCATTAGAGTCGGACACTTCTATACGTTTAATTGTTTGAACTTGCTCGGGCTGCCGTTTAAGATCGTCTCAGCTAATCAAGGCACGGTTAACAACATCCGCTCGGTAAGTGGCTGGTCGATGACTCGACGCATCACTCTCATCGGATGATGCAATTGTCTCGAGATCAAAACTATTATGCAGAGAATTGCGTCTTCAATTGTAACAACTTCCGATTAGGTGTCAAGGATGCCATTGCTGAAGTCAATGGAGTTGAACTGGCATGAATTCATTTCACTGTCTAAAGTCCTGTACGTTGAGGACCAGTTTGTGCATGTGGTATATATAAGGCTATTATGAAGCCGCTATGCGATGTATGAAAACAGTAGTGGCCGAGTGGCTCGAGTAGTTACAGTACAAAGATTGCAAGTTCGAATCCCAACCCTACCAATGAGATTTCTGAACTTAAGTGCAGTGATTAGTCACACCATGTGCCTTATCGAGCCGCTATGCGATGCTATGAGTCGTGAAAATCAGTTACCGGCGCCTGTAGATGCTTGCAATACCAGAGGTATCGGTCGAACGTTTCCTATTCCACCCCGTGCCGTAAATATTTTAATAATTACGATGAAATCATAAAAAAAACTATTGATGCAATTAAAACTCTCGCTCCATGAAAATATTAAGCGGCATAATCGATAACCATAATAATCGTTCTCGTTAACAGTATATCGATAAGAATCGCATAATATTCACAGCTGTATAATCGAGAGACAGGTCCAAGCATCAATTAAATCGGACATTGCGATTCATTCACGAGTTCTTGGTGCCATGGCGACGCCGCAGACGACGTTGGAGCTTGCACGCAAACTGATACGGCCTGAATTTTTTGTCGTCTCAGAATTTCGGGTGAGCATCGCGTGCCTGCTTTGAGCAAAAAATCTGCTCCCATTTACAAGAAAATTGATTATTACGACAGTATTTGTGACGTTGTGTTCTTGCGCTTATAGTGCGTTGAAGGAACACGCATACACATATATCACTACTACATATATATCTACAAAGTTATGAGCTTTTTCCATTTCTAAATGTTAAACAATTTGCGATTCAACTTCGGACCAAATAGTATAATTTTACTTCTGACTCGCTTACATAATTGATGATGTTGAAAAAAAGGTTTTTTTTTTATTTCAAAAAGAGAAGGGAATCTAACCTTTTGATCAAATATGTATTTGACCCCAATCGGTATGCCGCGGCAGCGTGGCAAGAAGACTATCTGCATTATAAATAATAATAAAAAAAAAATATATGAAGCTGGGAGGAATACTGTCTTTGAGCGAGATGTAAGTTTTATGTCTAAGATGTGTTAACTGCACACATGGAAAGTTCAGATAATAAAATTATATAATCGTTTGTATTTTTGTACTTAAGGCTAAATATATAGAATTGGCTTTGAACATGAAAAAAAACTCTTTTCTGTTTTCATACCAAACTTGCCCTTCAATTAGTTAATTAAAAGTCGCTTCCCATCAAATAGAGCGTTAATTTAAGAGCTATTTTTGTACTCTACAAATTGTTCTTAACATTGAACTTAACAGTAGTCGTTAATTAGGAGAATGTCTGAACAAAAACTATGACAGGAAAGCATCATTTCAAGGCATTAAAAGTATTTGTTCTTGACTGTATCCTTGAGCAGAGATGTTAATGATATTTCCCGTAATTACCTACTGTGCAGCTACTATTACTTATATATGTGCCATTTTTATTCGAATAAGTTTGCTCGAATACAATGCAAACGTATTAAAAAGATGTTATCATCAACACCAAATAGTTTCACCATATTACTCGTTATATTATCTTCGTTGTCTATAAAAATAATATCATTTTAAATGTAGCCTTTCTTTAAGTTGTTTTCGGCTGCAATTCTTACTTATTTAAAATATTTAGGTTTGTTTATAATCGTGGTTCTTGAGAAGCATTAAAAAATTGAAATGGTTATCAAGTCTTACCAAAGCCCAATTTAAATTCGAATGCTAAGTTCTTGCTCACCATACCCACACTCATAATTATGAATCTGATACTGGATTTTTCAGTAGAAGCTTATTAAAAACCCATATCTCATACTAAACAGAGGCTTGCGTATTAATTCTCACCAAAAAATTATTCTCGTTTGGCAATATGCAATTTTAACTTATCTTTAGCAAAAGTACCAACTTCCCGACTCAAATTAAAATCGAGAGATAATAGCACATTTTGTTTTACCCAATTACAACACAAATTATGTGTCTAAAGAGAGCGCATCTTTCATCTTGTTCAATTATGTTATTTGGGTGCGCTAAGTACTTTGAAGTTCTTACTTACAAACAATCACGAATTTATTTTTTCATCTTGACTAATCGATAAGCGTAGGTAGGTATATAAAAAGCCGACATTGGACTAATTTATCGCTACCGTGTGTAAACTTCCTATTTACGTTCATTATAAAGGTTTCTTTGTAAGTCTCGCCTCAACATAGAAAAGAAAATTAGAATATGTGGCCCTAAACAATTTTTTTGAAGCAATTAAGCGCTGCTGTATAATTTGTCTGAGTAGAACTTAGGTATTGTGCTATTTTTTATTAACTACCTATAACGAAGTATCGATTGCTATGTTGGTAAATCATTAAAATGTATAAATAACTGCGATATTGCTACGAATTATGTGTAACAGAGATCGAAGAGAGAAGAGAGGGGTTAATTGCTCCACGAAAGTACATTAACCAAATTATACAACAGTCATGTAAAATAAAATGTTATTTCAATGTACAGCGCTCATTAAATAAGTAATTGACAGAAACCAGATGTTTTAATAAGCGTAAAATAAATAGTAATTGACAGAAACCAAAAAGTTATTGACCGAAACCTAATGGTAGGCAATTGAGATAAATTAAATGGTATTTTCAGTCTTCTACGAAATTGTATATCAGACCCACATTTAAGGGAATTAATCGTTTTTATTACATCATTTTGGCCAATCCAAATGTTTCAAGTCACACTTTCTGATGATACCTAGTCTGATTGAAAAACAATAAATTTCTTCTTAAGTATCCTCTGCCGAAAGCTTAATAATACGAATTCTGATTATTACACCGCTGACCTATTTATTACTCGTATCTGCACTATATCTTGATGAAATAACTGTTTAGTTTTTTACACTGACGTAAAAGACACCGAAGTTCGATAAAATTACCTGCTTTTGTGAAGAAATACAACGTCTTGAGTTTTGTCGAGGACAGTTACAATTTTGGCCGTTATAATTGTATAGAATTTCGGTGTGTACATTTAAGATGAAACAGAGAAATGTATTGAGTCGCAGTTGACATTTCTTATTAAAGAAATTGTATTTTCCTCTAAGCGGTTATTAGATACTGATAAAAACCATATCTAAATTAAAATATATACAAATATAGATTAATATTACATCCCTTAAAAAAACCAAAGCATGTAACATGTACCATAAGTGTTATAGACAACAGCACCACCATCAGTATTTTCGAGAATCCTATTCCAACAATTTTTGTTCTGAGCAGCGCGTACCTGCCTCGACCTCGGCACGAAGCGCTGAGAAAATCTTCCAAAACATAATCTATAATCCATCGGCAACACGTGCACGAGACGCTATTATTGATTTTGCCGTTTTTTCTATAAAATTGCATGCCCAGGCTCGACTTGACATTGAAAAAACATCCACCGGGGTGTGTGAATGGGCCTTATTATAAGCTTGCGCAATGACATTTGTGTTTTTGTGAAAGGTTTCCAGACGCGTGTCGACGGAATGCGAAGGGCCTGGGAATACATACTTGTACGTCTATATATTAGGATAAATTCCACATAAGCTCTAACGTATTTTACATGGTAGATGTTATTTTAAATGTAACATAATATAAAATGTAACATATAACATAAGGATAAATATCGAAGTATTTTTCGATTCGTGGGTACTACCTTCACACCTCTGCCTACTCCTTTGGGGCCCCCTGGGGTAATTTTGTTAAGAATACTTACGATTTTTGTTTTAATTATAAAAAAAATTATACATCATTTAATTCAAATAAATACAGTTCCTCTACGTCCCAGAAAAGGTAGGTATATGATATGACAATATCCTCTCTATACCGGAGATACATGTAGGCGCCAATGTAACGGATGGCGGGTCCGTTGCTATTTCTCAGATGACTTATAATATATTTTCTTTCGACTTACCATATGTATTTAAATGTCTTCTTAAATGAATTGGCTCCATGTTTTCCTTTACCGTAAAGCTTGTGTTCTGTAAGGTTGCACTTAACTTTAGAAATAAACTCATAAATAAGGATTGCCGTGATTGGATTGCACTCTCTATCACCAAGGCCAGCCAGTTTACCACTGCTACGCAAAGGCCCACCCCATAGAACGTCACAACGAATGGATGTATTGCGTCTGCATCCAACGGTAACCCGCGACTCAAGAATCACTACCAGGCAAACATGCATAACAGGAGTCAGTATTGCATGTGCTTGAATATAGTATAGTAACTCTATACGAGTTAGTGTATGAGAGAAAAATATAAACCTATATACATCATTACGTTACGCTTTTATCTAATACGCTATACTTAAAAAAAACCTTAATGATTTTTAAAATTCCGGTAGCAGGGAAAAAACTTTGAAAACTAATAAGTCATATTTGGTCGGATGTCAACAACTGACTCGACCCTTCAACGCTCCCGGAAAACGAGTTTAGAGTTACATCTGATGGCATGTTACCCTTTAGTTGGAAAACAAACATTTGACTTATGTAAATATCATTGACATTTCACTTTCGGTACAGGTCACGTTGACAATCGCGGTAGGCAACAAAATTATGAAGCTGCCATGTCTCAATCTCGAGGTGACGTGTCAATGGTTCTTTATCTATATACATACGCTTACGTACGAAAGCACTGCATTGAACCAAGAGGTGAATAATTATGACGAACACAGGTTTTAGAGACATTTGTTAATTTGTTATGTCGTAATCTAGAAAGGCAAAGAAGATCATGAGGACCTAGGCGGTAAAGAGGGCAAATGGAGACGCCCCCCCCCCCCCTTGTGAGAAGTGTAATATATGTGTACGTATATAAACATATGTATAAATAGTGCCATCCAGGGAGACACGCCCCACTATTCTTCCCTATAACTAATAGTGTAAGTGTGTAACCGTCCACTAATGTTAGAGTATTATCGGTACGCACTGATTACCAATGAGAGCACACGCACACTACAATTAATGGACTTGGACCATACCCCACGCAACCCCCTCGACTAGAAACTGATGGGGCGCGTCTTCGTGGATGGCACTAGCTATATATATATATATATATATATACATATATTATACTATCGAGACATTTTCACATATAAAACATACATTAGTAACAATATTAACGGTCCCCTATCTCAAGTTGACAGAGTATTATTCCCAAGTTTCTCACTTTTTAACATACCTCGTAACAAATTGCTCCAAGATAGTACCCGTACAAATATAATCAGAAATCTTTCTGTATCTGATGAGATTGTAAATGGGCCTTTACGAACGTGGTAAAAAGTTATAAAAAAAGAGTTTTAATATGACACAATACCACGCGAAGACAAAGGGAGATTAGATAGCGCGATCGACTCTTTCGGGACAACATAGCTTCGTCGCTTATTAGGTAATCTATTACAGATTGCATCACTAAGTAGAGATAAGTCGGTCAGATAAAGGAAATGTCAAAATATTTAATAATGTATCCTCGCCCCTTCCCATAAGGGTCACCTAGTCTGGGTTCAAACTTGCGATATTTGTGTTGTAGGCAACTACTCGAAACACTTGGCCACCACAACTCATTTTATAATATACCTTAGTATTTATATTGGATTGCTTTTTTGATAGGAGATCAAAATCATACCTTTGTCTGCTGTATATGCTGTAGGTTTAATTCCGGTATTAAACCTTGGTCTTTTTCATTATTTTGAACCATACCCATGGGATTAAAAAAACTATACGGTTAAAAACACGGGTGGTTACTTTAGTTTTTTTATCTAGTATGTGACGTTCAATAAGTGTACCCTGTATGCCTTACGTTGAATAATAGATTTTTATTTTTGATTTTAGTTTCTACATCTACATATAAATTATACGTCAATGCTACCTAAAAATACACATACACCAAAAATCGCTTTAAAAAACCATGAAAACGGAACTCACACGAGCCGCTGGCCAGCAATAGCGATCCAACGAACCGATGGACAAGATTGATGACATAATAAAAACGAGTTTTTATATCTTACATTATTACTTTATAATCTCAAATTTGACTTTTATCTTTTAGAAAGCTTGTATGATAGATAAAGTATCCCAAATGACACGATCGTGTTGATTAGTGGACAATAACTATGGACCGAACTAATTAAGAACTATAAAATACAAGGAAATTATTTTTTAATATACTTTAAGTAGGCTTTTAAGGAATATATTTGCCTAGTTTATTTGTCGTCAAGTGCTAATTTTTATAGTTTCACGTTTAAATCTCTTAACTGGGCCATAAAAACACGAAGTTTATTAAAATATAAATTGATTCTGTAATATTGGTTTTGAAATGCACGCTAGAATATAAATTTTAAGTATTCTGGCAACACATAAAAGTTGTCAGTTTATTAAAAATAATATTTACTCTTTAGATGAGATTTCACATTTATTTTTGTATTCAGATTGTATACAACATAAGCGTTATTATGAGCATAAGAAACTGGTCAAAGAAGAAAGTGAATCAAGGGAAGGATATCCATTATCTCAATGTAGATTTTAAAATTGGTGTGATACAAACTCATACATTGAAGTAGATAATATTATTATAGCGGTTCTGTTTTATATATAATATTATATATATATATATATATATATATATATATATATATATATATATATATATATATATATATATATATATATATATATATATATATATATATATATATATATATATATATATATATATATATATATATATATATATATATAAATATTATAGCCGTGGTGGCCGAGTGGTTCGAGCAGTTGCCTGCGACGCAAAGGTCGCAAGTTCGAATCCCGACTGTACCAATGAGTTTTTCTGAACTTAAGTACAGTGATTAGTCACACCACGAGCTTTACGGTGAAGGAAAACATCGAGAGGAAACCTGCATACGTCTAAGAAGAAATTCAAAGGCGTATGTATAGTCGTGCTTGAGTAACGGCGATGGACTCGCCATCTGTCACGTTGGCACCTAATATACCTCTGGCGGAAAGTGGGTGTGTGGGTATTACCTATACACCTCTGCCTACCCCTTCGGGGACCCTTGTGGGAAGGCGTGAGGATATATTATATTATATTATATATATATAATATATAAATAGTATATATAATAATATATTTATGATTGTAAAGATGAAGAAAGGCATGTTACGTTGGTTTGGACACATAGAAAGGATGAGTGAAGAAAGATTGACGAAACAGATATACAAAGCAAAAGTGTGTGCAAGAAGAGGCAGAGGAAGGCCACGTTCCAACTACCTGGACCAAATAGATCGGACTCTCAAGGACGGGAACGTTAAGAGTACTCGAAACCGACGAGCATGTATGAAGAGACTGATGAATGTGGACGAAGCGAAAGAGGTATGTAAGTCTAGAGAGAACTGGCGCTCTATACTCTCTGCCTACCCCGTTAGGGACTCGGCGTGATGATATGTATGTATGTATAATATATTTAATTAAAAAACGATTCATTATGACAACTATATTGCAAATAAAACATCAGAACTTGACAAATCCCGAACTTTACGATGTAAAAATACATGATAAGCCTAAATATGTCTGAGAAAAATTTGAAAGATGTAATACGAAGTAATAATTAATGGCTGAGAGACTGCTAATAAACAAACTTTTTGCTTTGATATTATTTCCATATCAAACATTGGTATATCCATATAATATATCTGAGGGATAATGGGGTGCTACAGCGCCAATGCCTACCCGAGAAAAAAAATACAGCATAAATATCGCAAATAGGTTTGGTACGCATGTACCGCAGCTCGACTTGAATACGCAACTGTATCAAGAACAAAAACGATCAAGGCATTTATAGTTTCCAAGGATCAAGATTGAACAGTGGCGCTACATCCGCAGTGATATACGGCAGAGATGAATGAAGCGCGTGAGAGCACTATCTGATGCGGCCTGCTAGGCGTTTTACAGCTTTTTGCACGCTTCAGCGGCAACATCGTGTAAGCTACATGCGAGCTTACATACCTATTCATCATTTTTATTGCGTAATATCGCTGCATTCTGGACTAAATTGTGAAGGGAAGAATTGCAAGGCGATAGATATGCCATTATATATTACGTACATATTAGAGTACAAAAGTGAACGCGTAAAGGATTATAGTTAAATATTATTAACATATTACTCTTTAAAAAAAAACTAAAAAACACGCTTTTTATAGAAAACCGAACTAAAAAATAGAAAATAAATTTCGATAATATCTTAAAAAGCGTGGGGTGCATGGTGTCAATAGTTATAAATATTTTATTGACAGATATTAGTAGAGTGATTATCATTTCGGTAATATCTTAAAAAGCACCCCACGCTTATTAAGATATTATCGAAATTTATTTTCTATTTTTTAGTTCGGTTTTCTATAAAAAGCGTGTTTTTTAGTTTTTTTTAACTATTATTTATTTTCTACTTTTTAGTTATTAGTGTATTGTCATCGGTCCTCGATAAGTCTACAAAGTTTGAACGAAATCTGGCCGTTTAAAGTGGGTCAAAATCGAGCTCAAAGAAGTCGGTTACATACATACATACAGGTGAAGCTATTTTTTTTTTTTTTTTTTTTTTTTTGTATTGTCTCTCGTAGCGTGAGTTCCGGGAACTTTTGCTACTTAACCGGTCAATGGCGAGACCTAGGCCTCCAGCCAGGCACTTTATTTCTAAGCAACACAGCTAAGGGCACCCCCTGTGGGGTACGAACCTCGGCTTAGGGCGTTGCTGGATCGCGAGCAAGGGAGCTGGGCTGGACTGGTAATTTTATTTAAATATTATTTGGGGGCGGGATTTGCGCGTCAGGCTCGGCGCGGGCCGGACAGGTGAAGCTAATATAAAGCGTGTAAAAAATATCAAATTTTATTTAAAACATTTTGCACGCAATAATGGCAGGTAAATGCCTACGTACTCAAGTACCTAAAAGTATAATTACGGTGTCCTAAAAGCATTTTATTAGAATCGCAACAAAAAAACCAAAGGCTATCAATATAACGCCAACAAAAAAATACGTAACTCCGTCACTTCTATGAATTATAAGCCAAGTGAATATGTCTCTGTAATTATTTTATGCTAGAAGCTTTCCAAGCACATCGAATGTGAGCCGCCTCTACCTCACACGAGCTCTACAACAATCATACTACAGAGCAATGTCATTCAAGATATCCCGAGCGAAGCGTCTCCCATACTACAGTACATGCAGTTCCCTCTTTTTACTTATTGATAAGAATGTGTTCCTGGTTGACGAGCTGAGGAATCCAAGAAGCCTCCTCGTTACATACCGGTCCATAATAAAATGTAAATAGTTTCGATTACTCATTTAAACTCTCAAAAACAATTACAAACAACGCAGCAGTATAGCATTTTGAACACAAACCGGATCGTATCAATATATTGATTGGCATTCGCACGGCTGTCTTGCAGAAAACGTAAAAACAATATAATAATCGCTGGTAACAGTTATCTTTCATATTAAGTTGACAATTTGTAATTCCAAATTCATGAATTGTAAACACCTTTTACGGAGCCGCATCCGTTGAACAGAAAACAGTTACCATTTCGATACGACATTATTGTTAATATGTTATTATGATGTAATTCTTTTTGTTCTGTAGGCTGTTTTAATGTAATTTTCCTGAATAACTTTGGCAAGCAATGTGTTGGAACAGCTTCTTTAAAAACCTGAATTGATAATTATCAGAGGCTTCGCGAATTAAAAATTATCAATAATATAGGACGATTTTATTGGCGAAAAGGTTATTGGAGACGCATAAGACCATAAAGGTCTAGTTAAGTGTAGACCGAGTATTCCCTTTGTCTACCCTATGACGTACTCGGCATATCTATATTAATGAAATCCCGTAATTATATGAAAAAAAAAATACAACCACGAGGCGTATTTTTTTTGGAGGAGAGCTCCAGAGTGGGAGAGACAGAGAGAGACGAGCCTCTGACCTCTGAAACGTCGCACCGATAATAAGAGTTATAAGCTGTAAACGACAAACAAATTATATTTTTGCATACATATCGTCACGCCGAGTCTCTCACGGAGTAGGCAGAGAGAGACTCTTTCTAGACTGACAAACCTTCTCGCTTCATCTATATACATACATACATCTGCCCTTCATACATGCTCACCGTTTCGAGTAATTTATATTTATTTTGTGATCCAGTTTGAGGTACAAAACGGTAGCGTCGTAACGAAAAGTTCAATGCTTAAAGTTTCAATTACAGCTTTTACTTTCAATAGTTTTGTATGTATATGGGATTACTAACGCTAAATTTAACAGTGGACGCGAGACGTGACGGCGGCATTGGCAGAGGTTCGCAGAACCGACACCCCATTGTTATGCCTGTTATCGAGTGTACTTTTACACTTCTCCACGCTACGTTACTAATGTTGCTTTTCAAGTTTTTTTTTACTATTTCTTTGGATACTTGAAGTTGTAAAACAATGATATTGTAGAAATGTCTGAGAGCCAGAACTTCGTCGAACATTCAAATCAAATCAAATAAATTTATTGCATATAAAATTACCTGTATACAGACATCATTTACCATTCTACTATGCTTAAAGATAAAATTACACCCTGTTTGATGGCACAGCAATATGATGGCGGCTTCATGGCATAGGCACCTACGTTTTACTTTAATACAATTGTATTGTATGCAATATATAAAAGGCACTATATATATAGGAGGTCCCATTTGAGAACACACTCATCACGAAATCTCAGAAACTATAAGGCCGATTGACTTGAAATTTGGTAGGAGTATTCCTTACGCGGTGTAGAGGTCAGCTAAGAAGGATTTTATGAAACTCAACATTTTATGAAATAAAAAAAACACGTTTTCTTCCATAGTTGAAATACGTGTTTTTTATTACTTTTTCACCCGGGCGAAGCTGGGCTGGACAGCTAGTATCATTATAATAATAATATTATTTGTGATATTAATAATATACCATTGTAACAACTCACACATATAATGCATAGAAACACACCTTTCTCCGACTATTGTGTATTCAAGTTGTAACTCTGCTCTCATCTCTTTCCTGGAATGAGTGTTGATATTTGTGACACAGTTTACTACAACTTTTAAAGCACTATCGAGTCTACATTCTAGTTTCTTAATCCTATTATAAATATATATACATATCTTCACGTTTGGAACCACTACCCACATGGATCCTCGATGATAGGTAGGCAGAGTTGTAACAACACCTACTTTTCGCTAGAAATTTTGGTGCCAGCGTGCCCCATTTGGCGAGTCCACGGCCGTATCTCGAGTACGACCGTCTTTGATTTCCTTCTGAAACTTACGCAGGATTCTTCCTTTTATTGATTTTATTGATAAAGTTCGAGGTGTTATTAATCGTGTACCTGTGTCTGTTATATGTATGTCCTTTTGTATAGAGGCATTAAAATTTAACTCAAAAATGAATGCTTACATTATAATTTTATTCCGTCAATAGCGTCGGACCGCTTCGGACCACCGTGTAGCAAACAAGCAATATGGCAAATTGAAACGGATGAAAACAAATGAAAACGAGACATTAGAATTGACCCTTTCAGTAAATTTAAATTCAAATAAACAATCGTTAAAACGACTGCGTTTCCGATATTGCGAACGAATCGAGCGAATACTTGTGCCTTATACAGGCTGTGCAATAAACCTTTACTCCTTGCCGTCGGTCAATTTGTCCTGTTTATTTTTTGCATAATTTTAGACTCCACTTACTCTCGAGATAACTAATATGAAATGTTTGAAATGCGTTCGTTTAGGCTGCTCATGTTTTATTATTATTAATACAAATAAATTGCAAACAAACAGAGTATGCCTGATGTAAGAGGTTACCGAACAATACTACTAAAAGTACCACTCAAATGATGGTTGTTTCATAACTTGGAGTGGCTATGTTAGCAGTACAGTTAACTGGCGGGTTCCGCTACTCCCAGCAATTCCAGTCCTGATAAGTTTACACATCTTAGAAGCATAAAACTAGGGACAAGGTCGTGACATTTGGCTAGGAACTGCTGTAAAGCAATGCTCTAGTCGTCTTTTAGTAAGACAATTATAGTATAATACTAGCTGTCCCCGTGACGTCGTGGAATTTAACAAAAAAATATTGTTCAATTTCTGAAATAAAAGTAGCCTATGATACTCCTTTTTTACTTTGTGCCAATGAAAGTCCCGTCAAAATCGGTCCAGTCGTTTAAGAGATTAGCCGGAACAGACAGACAGACTGACATAAATTGTCCAAAAAGCGGTTATTTTAATATTACAAACAGACACTCCAATTTTATTTATTTGTATAGACATACTTACGATCGTAGATATTATTTTATGCAAACCTTTGTTAGCGGTGCAACAATGCATCCACAGAAATCATCGACAAAAATAAATCACTCTCTAAACGGACTGTCTTCAAAGTTCAATCAGAAATCGGCGAGCCCACCCGTTACATCGCATCCCCTGGTGGTCCAATCTTCAAGATGATTAAATTAGGATCCGAACTGATATAACAGCGAAATGATATACAATGAACCGAGAGACTCCGCATAATGAAGTAATCAAATAGTTTCCATTGTACTTCTGTGAAACAGTCGCTTTGAGGATAACGTAAACTTTTGCGTTTGCTTGCTGACTAAAATGTTACAGATGACTGAAGTATCAAGGTTTTTATTAAGAACATTCAGTCAGATGACGAATAATATTTTTGAGGCTTGCACTGAATTAAAGTTACGTACTTTATTTTACGCAATGTTACTTTTCTTGCGTAATTTTTTATACATCGCATCAGATAGAGTTAATGAAAGATGATACACTGTTCTAGAATCGATTTTTTTAAATCTTGCTCATTTAAAAAAATTATTAACTTAAAATGTATAGACTTACTTAAATGTACAGATTTTGTGTTACGATCAAAAACAAACGAACGTAGTCCGCGCTCTTTTGCATAAAGTAATCCTGTTCAGATAGTAACTACGCACAAAAAGTCGTTGCATTTTAAAATCCTTCTCGAAAGCAAACATTTGACGTTTCGAGGGAAATTGAGCGGAAGGCTTTTTGTAAGTCTCTTTGGAATGGAATTTGGATTAAAGGCACGAGTGTACTTACGCTAAGCCGACAGCCGGTAGCACAGCGTTGCGAATTAGCATTCGATATTCTCGCACTAAACATGATTTAAGCCATCATCTTTATTGATTTACTCGATATCTCCGGCGATATATATTAATATCGCCGTTGGACTGTCCACTCGTCGATATATCAGCGACATTGTCAGTATAGCGCCTTTGTTCGCACTGAAATTTATAAGTTAGACGTTTCCCATTGTGTAAGCGTAAAAGGTAACACTACAATGCGATGTATCTCATACCAATCATAATCTGGACGTGTGGTCAAAATGTGTCGAAGCGTTGTAGATTTATATCAACGGGCTCGCTTTTGATCCACTGGACTTTAGGTAGTGGGGTAAACATTATACATGCTGCTAGCCTTGTCATGAGAAAATTTATAGGAAATGTGTATATATATTAATATTATTGTGATATAAAAAGCCGTGGTAGTTGAGTGGTTCGAGCAGCCGTCTGCAACAGATTGCAAGTTAAAATCCCGACTATACTATTGAGATTTACTGAACTTAAGTACAGTGATTACACATCACGAGTCACATCACGAGCTTTACGGTGAAGGAAAACATCGAGGGGAACGTCTGAGAAGAAATTCAAGGGCGTATGTATAGTCGTGCTTGAGTAACGGCGATGGACTCGCCATCTGTCACGTTGGCACCTATTATACCTCTAGCGGTTAGTGGGTGTGTGGGAATTACCTATACACCTCTGCCTACCCCTTGTGGGAAGGCGTGAGGATATATATCGTCTTATATATATAGTCTTGCTAGAAAAATGCATTCATTCTGACGATAGTCCAAAAAGAAATCAGTAACATGCTTGGTCAGAAGATACAGAGACTGCCTCTAAGACGAATACATACCCGGCTGGAAGTTCCCAGATTGCCAGCAACGCTTTCGCGCTGTATGGCTAAGAACTACGCTGCAACAAATGTAACCCAGTAAATAAAAATATACACTTAAAAAAAATCACGAAAATGTATACACATTAACGCCCTGAAGGAATCAAACCCATTAGGTCCGTCTTCTTGGCCTTCCCACTAGCCCAGCGAGCAGTTTATTTTTTCTTTTACTATAAACGTAGATATCCTACTAAATACCCATGTAGTATTGTTATACTCCCGGAGTAAATTTTACTTGTAATTATACTATAACAGCGTAGCCTCTCAAAGTTTTAAGGCAAACTTAAACCTTCTTTGTAAACACTAATTGGAATTTATAAATTAAGAGACCAGATAGTATAAAATTATACAATAGGCTATATAAAATAATTATACTTAAGAAAATATCGTGAAATTATTTATTTTCACCACAATTACTTTAACAGTGGTATCGTAAAAATACCTAAGGAGTTATTTGCGTTGCCGATTTACGAGATATAATTTTAGTTATTGGTACCTACATTGTAATAAAATGTAAGTATCATGTCTAATCATACGCTCGATATATTAACAAAACGTTTTATGACACGAATCTGCTTAAGCTCAAAAAGATATATATTTCGGAGAGATACAAAGTAAAGCTAACATAACAGTAGGAACACCGCCTATTGGTCTTGTTATTTGGTCGCTTAGTACCGCCCTGGGTTAGGCGGTGTCTCTTTGCTTATTATTGTCACAAGAAAAGATAGTAATTTTATTTATTAGCGTGTTTTGTTACATGTCAAATTGCGGAATAGTACGTAGCTCTCTTTTTGTCTGTCGTTGGGCGGTGCGCTTTTATGACGCCGACGTGTGTCAAATCGATTGGTTTTAGGGTTCTGCCGAACGAAAAGTTAATGGTTAAACAATTTTTAAGCTTTGGTGATAGATATATATATTTGGAACGAAAGTTTAGTAATTTCTTATTTCAATTCATTTTTCCGTTACAACTCATTACGTATATTCATAATATATTACATTGAATATTACCGTACACTAAAGGTATGATCATTTTTATATGTGTTTAATAATTAAAGTAAAACATTTTTTTAGGTTAACTCCTACTATACTGACTTCTTTTTGTAAAATAACGCCATTAACGACACAGGTCCTTGTGTGAAGTTATGAACACAAAGAGTAAATGTATTATCGAGTTATGTACGGAATACTCTCTCAAAGAGAAAAAAAAACATTTGCTCAAATGTTAGCATTTTAAAATGAGACTAATATCATAGGTTATGTATGCTAATTATATTTTTACAATTTCCTGTTGCTATCTTTTTCGGGAACAGAATAGGTTAGTAAAAATTTTTATATTTCCTCACGCCTTCCCATAAGTGTCCTCGAAGGGGTAGGCAGAGGTGTATAGGTAATACCCACACACCCACTTTCCGCCAGAGGTATATTAGGTGCCAACGTGACAGAATGGCGACTCCATCGCCGTTACTCAAGCACGACTATAAAAATTACAAAAAAGATACAATTAAACGAATGAGTGGCACATACACATAATAATAGTAAATTTTAATATGCATAGGGCCTGGTGGGAAACGGTAACCGCATTGGTAGAAGCCATTGCAGAAGCACTCGCGTTTTGCCAACATTCCGCGTGGATTACTGGAAAGCTTACGCAAGGAGAAGGCGCTACCTTGAAACAGTGCTATTCGGCAGCGATCTTGTAAATTAATAATATAAATAAATTAAGTATGATCGCAAGAAACCAAATCTAAACGGGAGATCCATTCCACCATACCTTTTTGATTACCCTGCATTCATAATACATAATCATAACATGTGTTGTTGTGTACCGCGGACGGGTATTAAAGTATCGTCTAACACTATCGTAATCTACTGTCGGCGTCTAAACTTTTCACACCTTGTAGTGGGTCAATAAGTTGATAATGCAACCCCATTAAAGCCCATATCGTTGGTCAGTGACTGGCGACTTAAAACAGCCCCTTAGGATGTCTGACACACTGGTGAGAAGGTAAACCTACATTACGGTTGTTCATATTTCAGTGTGTTGGCCCGCTATTTATCAATCCTCTTAGTCTATGGTATTAGCTAATCTTACCTTAGTAGCTAGTGTTCATTTTGTAAAAGAACTAGCTGAGCCGAGAAAAATTATATTTTATTGGCAGATATCAAATTTGTAAGCTAAAAATGTTTTATTGTTGTTGAAAGTCAAATTTGTATTTAATCAGTTTTTTCAAATTGAATGTTTCACGACGATTGCTCATCTAAAAGTAGGTAATAACGAAACGCAAGCAATTGCAAGATATATAGATATACTATTATGTTGACGTAACTAACTGTCAATGTGTATCACTTCTAGCATCTGCCTAACCCGTGCACGCGTAATCAAAATAAAAATATTATTTTAGTAGATTTATTCGATAGTGATCGGCAGATGTGTCGGCGCGCGCGCTCCTTACTCTCTATTTTTGTTGGTCCTTCATTGTTTGAACGAGAGTCTCAAAGGGTCAATATCCACTCTGGCTTCCGTTCCGTGTACAACCTACTTCTTGTTTTGTCTGCAAACATCTTAAATAACCGTCAATCAAGAATAAGAAACCTTTCTCTTTTAAATATCGCAATAAATCTTTTAGTTTAAATATGTGGTGTTTGGAATTGATTTGATGGTGGCTCGAAGGTTTATCCTTATCAATCTGTCATGCATCTGATTCGTAGATATGTTACGCTCTAAGTGCACGCATTCCTGCAGGCTTCTGAGCATATACTTACTGTCAAACTCCGCGTCATTATAGGTACCAAGCCATAGATACGAATTTATGTGAGTACGCTAGCATTACACAATAGCCAATCATGAGTATAATAAGTACCTATTGTACATATATGTGTATATTTATGTTAAATATTTTCTATTTAGAAGGATGATTCAATAATAATATCTTAAAACATTTAAAAACGATTAGAGATATTGAAATATATAATAAGGCAGTATATTGTTAACAAATGTTCATAAAAACATGTAGGTATGTTTTAATTAACGTTATATGCAAAAATTGTATATGTACCACATATATTGTATATGTATATATACACATAATTATATTTGTTCTACTTATTATTAGAAGTAAGATATGTTCCATACATTTTAATGAGGTCATTTAAATAACTAAAAGATCCAGTGTATGGTGGACTATGGCTAGAGGTCCGCGCTGTCGGGCGTCGGTCTGTGATCGGATTAACACTATTTACTTCTTGTTTCGCGCACTCCACTTATTCTTTTTAATGTGTAAATTAATTTAAATCGACCTTTGGAGCATGAAATTCCCAATCCATTACTCGCAGGACAGTTTAATGCGAGCTCCGAGACTCGGGTGAAATAGACACAGCGGCTTACTTCGAAATCCGCGTATTCTCAACATACTGGACACAGGTGGCAAATTCTTGAAATAGAAAAATCGATTTATTCCTCTTCCACCATACGATTTGTGCGAATTTGTGAACATTTATTTTAAATACTTACAAAATACGCGCTTTTTAGGCTGACATTAAAATTGCATACTTGGCTCTCGCAGTTTTAATTGTGGCTCGAGATGTACAATTAGTTGGGTACTGATTTAATTTAAAGAATTTGAGGTTAATTCAAAAGAATATACCTATTGAGGTATTAATAAAGGTAAAGTACCAAGTTCCGTCTTATAATAAGGTATCTCCTCATGGTTCTCAAACTTTGGTAATAAATAAATAGAATTGGCGTCTCTTATGAAAGACGAAATTATTATGTATAATATTTTTATAGGCATTTTATTTTAGGTAGTTAATTATAATAATAGTCGTAGTGGAAAAGTGGCTAAACGAGTACCCTGAGAATCAGGAGAACGTATGCAAAGCTCGGAGGCCTGTATCAATGACAACTCAAGAACAGGTATTAGGTCAAAAGCTTTACTATTTACTTTCCAATATACATATATGTATTTTCTATTAAAGACGCGAAAGAGGTATGCAAGTCTAGACAGAAATGGCTCTCTATTCTCTGCCTACCCCGTTAGGGACTCGGTGTGATGATATGTATGTATACATATTTTATATTCTATGGTTTTCTTGGTAATGTGTACCAAGAAAAACCCGAAATATGAAAAATATATATAATAATATATTACAATAACAATGATTAATAATATTTACAAAGAACAGTTGAAACTAACTACTTACAGATAAAATATTTGTCCCAAATCAGTATCCCGAGGCAACGTGCCATAAGTATATTATGTTAATTATATATATATTGATGTAACAAGAGTGAAGGAAAATATCGAGAGGAAACCTGCATACGTCTGAGAAGAAATTCAAAGGCGTATGTATAGTCGTGCTTAAGTAACGGCGATGGACTCGCCATCTGTCTAGTTGGCACCTAATATACCTCTGGCGGAAAGTGGGTGTGTGGGTATTACCTATACACCTCTGCCTACCCCTTCGGGGACCCTTGTGGGAAGGCGTGAGGATATATTATTATTATTATAAGTTTCCAGCCAGCAGTCGCACTTGTTCAAGTACTGTTAGTTTCTCTACATTTTTAAGAGCCAGTTATAAGAAGCAAAATAAAAGTGTAGTTCTTGATAGTGCGTAACGAGGTACTTTTTCATTTTAATTCGCAGTTAATTAACGTACGTTCACTTATCTGGAGTCTAGGTGTTAAGGACTAATTGATAGGTGAAATGAATGAATGTCTATAGACTGGACTAATAGCCTCGCTGGTGTGAACGTCGCTTAATCAGAAGCGACTTTTCAGTTGTCCAGTGAGGCGATAATACCTTAAGGACAGGTCGAGTGGCAGCCGTTGAATATCTCCAGAAGTTTTATTTAAGCAAAACGTAATAAAAGAGCAGAAAAATCACCTGTCGACAAACGGTTACCCTAGTTTATAAGTACATATGACGTCATGCTGTTTATAGCTTAAGAAATCTACGCTTCCCGGTCCTACGAGCATAACTTTCTAACGCATGCAACCTCTTGGTTGGAGAGTTTCAGCTACGCCACTTGCTAAATAAGTTGATACCTAAATAATCTGAATGGTTGCATTGGCTGCCCGTGTTGCAAATTTGTAATGGTCAAAATATCTGTGTGTATGCCGGGTTCTGGTTCCAACCATAGTATTTTTTTTCCTAGGTGTAATACTTCTTCTTCTTCTTCTTCTTCATCGATTCCTCATGTCTGAGGGTCGTGACCACCATGAGTGGCCTGCTGGACTAGGCCTCTCCAAGAGCTGCGGCACTCTGCGTGTCTGCGTGGGCAGTTGGTATGTCTCGTTTGGTGATATCTTTGACGGCGTCGGTCCACCTGGTTGGCGATCTTCCTCTACTCCTTTTTCCTTCCACGTGACCAACAACAATAAGTTTTTCCAGATTGCCTGGATCTCTTCTAGCCACGTGTCCGAAGTACTGAAGTAGTATCTGGAGGCATTTTGTGGAGAGCCGAGTTTGGATGTTTAATTCTTTAAGGATAGATGCGTTGGTGCGGTGTGCTGTCCTGTGTGTCCTGAGCTGTGTACATGTATGTATATACATTGATATAGGTGATGTATACACTGGCGATTTTGATCCGATTGTTTTGTAACCTTGCGAATGCTGTATACCCTACTTTGTATGACAGGAAGGTCTTTATTCCTGACCGGTCTGGATTCCAGGCCGGGTGAGAAAACGATCGCTTTAAAATTTTAATGCGCAGGCGATCAAACATAAAGAGTCAATTGACAATCTGAGCCCGACGCCTCTTGCGACGGAATAACTGCCTCCAGCGACGGATGATGAAAAAATATTGCCACTTTAGAGTATTAAATATCACAAGAGTACGATCATATTTTCAATATAATTACGTCAATAATTGGCACGCACAGAGAGGTGGTATGTCTCATTATAACGGCAAGGATTTTACCACCAACCGCGACAGATTAATCGTCTTAACTATCATATAAGTTAACATTCGACTGTGCCTTGGTACTTGGCTGTGTCAATTACACGGAAAAATTACAACTCTCTATTATTCATACCGAGGTTTAATAACTATTCCGAGTTAAGTGAAAACCATATTGCATCGTCGGAATGCAAAACGCTAGCTATAAACTTATGAATGAATATTACTTTACACGCAAAAAAAATTGTTCATTGACAGCTTTATAATAGAAATAATTTTTTTAATGGTAGTTTAACATAACGAGTAATAATTCTCTTTTATTAAACGATTAAATGTTTTCTCTAGCATACATTAGCCGGGTAGTTTAAATACTTGCCTGAACACAAACATTGCGAATGGGGAACTGCAAGGACCCGTTATTGTCACGTTGGCACCAAAAAAAATGTCCGTAAAAAAGTGTGTAGTATTTACAAATACCTTCGTAAAACTTCGAGTTCTCGACACTTCCCGCGACAGCGTACCAAGAAGACTAGCAGAATATTATACGTAATACTTAATGTACCACAGGAAATTAATACAGCCGTATTACGATCGTGCAGTGGAAAATTTAGAAATAAATGGTATTAGTAAAAAAAAATAACAGAGGACTTAAAAAGTATCCATTAGGAAACTAGTGACAAACACTGGCTTTTGTACTTACTGTTGGACCCCAAATGCCATTATTCAATACAAGCACCGCTTCAAAGGCCGGTGTCACAATAGTGTTGAAACATGGAATGATATCGTTGATCAGTCTTTTGATATTCTATGAATAGTTTCAATATCACAAAGTCGTCACTGTTGAATGGACTCAACTGATATCATCGAAGACAAAGTGAAAAGCGCAGTGTGATACGGAATAGCTTGCGGTCAAAATATCCAAACATTGTGATTCCGATTATCGATAATTTTAATCGTTTGCGATAAAATCGGTGCTATTTTGAAGTGTGAAACGCTACGCATGAATAATGTAAAATACAATAATGGAAGCATATTATCGATAGGTCGTCATCCAGAAGATACAAGGACAAGAAAATAATTTTGTAGTTATATTAATAAAATTCATGAATATAATCGGCCGAGAAAATGATATACGATGTAAAATATACTTCAAAGCAATTATAATTTTACCTTCAGTCTGAGGATACTGTATATGTATTTTTAGTAAAGTAATTTGATAACCATCTGCAAAGCACTTTTACAGTATTTTTTATATTATAGAACATATTACTCGAAACCGGCGGACCTGCTTGTACTCCACACATGCTCGCCTCCTCCTCTCTCCTCCTTTTTTCTTACTCTTTCCTTTCCTTTCTACTTTCTCCTTTTTCGTTTCTCTCGTCTACTTTTACATCCAGCCACGTTCGGCGTTTATATCTATCCAAAATTGTTCTTCTTTATATAAGAAGTAGGTACAAGATTATATGATGCACTTAGAGCATCAATGTATAGTGTTAAATGTAACCGTTTTCCAAAAGTCATAACTCTAAGTGCGTGTTGGTAACCGTGTACCCACTGAGGGGCTAACTTCAACAAACATAACTCGTTTATTTGCATTTTGAGTGCAGCGAGTTTTCACTATCGTTGACTTGTTGATTATCGCATTCGTTGTAATACACCCTAAGACTATAAAAATAAAGTATTTCATACGATTTTGCATATTCATAATGTAGCGATCATAATAGCTTCAGGACAACATTTAAATAACAAGTGAACATGGTTTATGCAGCAAAACGTAGCTTATAACGAATTATGCGTGGAATTAAATCTATTGATGTAGATACTGACTAAGAGTAACTCAAACTTTGATCACAGACAGATTTTCACTTTAATATTAGATACTAATAAGCCTTCTCGTGTAGCATATATCGACAACTGCCGAATCAAGGACATTTCTCAGGTGCTATCTTATGCTGCGCGTTAACTTCTTTACCTGTTTGGAAAAAAAAACCGAAAACACACTTTTAGTCTAACCGACCTTTCAAGGCCCAAGTAGTGTAGGTATACATTTACTGTATAGATAGCAGTCATTCTATTCTAGGCTAAATTGCGGAGATTGCACTTTTCAACGTCTCTAAGACCCGGCTCTCAATTATTGTCACTTCAATAATAACTCCGCCGGGTGCATCAAGAATAAAAAATCCAATACCAACATTCACTGCATTAATTAATAATAATAATAATAGTTTTATTTCAGTCACATTGGCAACCATAAAAATAAATCAATCAATTTAACACGTATACACACAAGAACACTAAAATAAATAATAATTACAATCCATTACATTAAATTCAAATTAGGCATACAATTGAATTCATTCTATAACATTATAATTTATTAAAAGATTATTAGTTATTATAGTAACGGCGATGGACTCGCCATCTGTCACGGTGGCACCTAATATACCTCTGGCGGAAAGTGGGTGTGTGGGTATTACCTATACACCTCTGCCTACCCCTTCGGGGAGCCTTGTGGGAAGGCGTGAGGATATATTATTATTATTATTATATCGATAATAACTACTTCTCAATGCATATTATTATCCACGCCTTCCCACAAGGGTCCCCGAAGGGGTAGGCAGAGGTGTATAGGTAATACCCAACCCACACACCCACTTTCCGCCAGAGGTATATTAGGTGCCAACGTGACAGATGGCGAGTCCATCGCCGTTACTCAAGCACGACTATACATACGCCTTTGAATTTCTTCTCAGACGTATGCAGGTTTCCTCTCGATGTTTTCCTTCACCGTAAAGCTCGTGGTGTGACTAATCACTGTACTTAAGTTCAGAAAAAACTCATTGGTACAGTCGGGATTCGAACTTGCGACCTTTGCGTCGCAGGCAACCTGCTCGAACCACTCGGCCACCACGGCTTCTCATCATATTATTATCATCATATAAAATGCCTCTTAAAGATAGCTAAGACAATTGCAGGCCATTTTATGCTGGCATATGAGGCTTAACTCTCAAATCTTTGTACCCTACCCCAATCCTTGTAAACACGCCGAATTTTTAAACAAGAAACCTGGTTTCAACATACTTGAATATATCAATTTCAACACGCGTTTATTCTTTAAAAAATACCCTTTTCCGCGCAGTAATTATAATACATTTTCCACATGAATACTTTCATTTTCAAATTTTATTTGTAAAGCGATTAACGGGAGTACTATTTGTCCACCTGGCATAGTTTTCACTTCAACCGTCACCCTACATTTCATATCACACAGTCTATAGCAATGTCCTCGAATTCCCTAAAACGAGGGGTGTAGACACACCTGCCCGCACCCTCACTGCCACGCGACTATCACAAGTTGCACAAGCGCGACCAGTGTAACCAGGCCTCAAGTCCTCCACAACACATTCACAATTTAGTTAAAGATACATGGTTAGTACCGGTCACGAGAAGCCTGTATATAATGGTTTAAAAGGGTGCAAGCACAATGAATGCCCCAAATCTGTAGAGTAATTTGCATTGCTATAGATATGCAGGGAACATTGTTTAAGGGTATTATATTTGTTCATTATTCCTATTACTATTTCATAGCCGGTTGATAATAAGTTACGTACGTACGTACAAAGTACTTTATAATAAAATGACATAGTCAAAACCATTGATAGATTAAACCTCATCAAAACCAAATAAAATTCGTTTTGTCATGTTCATGTCTTACCTGGGCTGTTTGAGTATCTCAGAATTATAGCAGAATGTTTGCGCACGAGAATACATCCATACAGCAACCTTTAGTACATCGAACTAATGTGCCCAACGTCCAGTCGATCAGTTTATTGTCAAGTGATCAGTAATTATCATTAGTTATCATTGATCAATGTCGTGATGCTTGAGTTAAAAAAAACCCTCTGACCAGCGGAATACATTTTAAAGTTAAAAAACAATATAAAGTAGATTGTTGCTATTTTCGTGCAATATAAGACAATAAAAGTGGTCAGTAGGTAACGAATTTATAGGGACAGTTGAGTTGGTTAGGTTGACGACGATTGACGGAGATCTATCGACTATTGTGTACGTACCTAAACTGTCGTTATTTTAGTACCGACACTTGTACCCACAAAGTGATGCCGGCCCATTTACATTTTAGTACTTATTTGGGATTTACAATTGTATAGTATGTTCTAGCCTGTTTATTCATGTGTTTATTTATTGAATAAAATTTTGATATTTCTTATTTTGTATTATTAACTATTGCTATTTGTACGTAACGAAAACTTCATGGTAAATTATTCTTGGTTCGTTGAACCAATGCTGACAGGTTAGCAATGCCTCTTGTACAACCACTCCTAATTTTTTATGAGATTTACTGGTACTCATACTTATATTTTTTCTTCTAACTACTTATTTGCATAAAATAAAAAATAAGGTATCACTTGATTTGACCGAGATAGTTTTTGACGTGGTCTTGCACTGCCTCTCCAGACACTTTCGCTGTGTATTGTATCGCATCAGTAACATCCACCTTTTTCAGTCGTCCTTTCTTTAACTTTCTTAATCTTTACAACCATCTATTCCGGTATTCGCAAATATAAAAATTGTATACAAGAAAATTTCAAACGGCGACTTCTTCTGCGATGGTGGAAACGGAAATTAGAAGGCTTAGATAATATTATTAAACCCAGTTAACATAAACCTGAGGATAAACTGGTACAATACCAGTTTACCCTGTCACGTGCGTCACGTGACAGCGTCAGCAATAATTATTATTCTACAAAAATTTACTATGCGTTATGCTCCGTGATCATCGAAACACGTGCAGGCATTAAAATACCGTTGCATTAATAATAATGATTTCGTAAGCGAAATAATAATAATTTTATAGTGCGGCGCGTGGCGTGCGCATGCGACTACTGGTACTACGATAAGGTTTGTTCACTGATATTTATGACAACGGTTGTACATTACCTGCTCTGCTTAAATACGCAGGAGGTTTCGTGGTTGAGGCAAAGCAATGGAATTAAAAAAATACAGAATAATTCTTTGTCTGTTGTCGATCGCTATTGTGGATCTAGGACAGGTGACTGTCAGCCCTTGCTGAGTGCGTTTTAGGGAGAGGGTGAATGTAACACAATTTTGCACTAAATAATTCAGATTTAATCGTGGAAAACAGGATTTACGGGTAGTAGAGAAAAATATATATTATAAAAACCTAACCCACCCGGTTACATATGAATATACGATACTACAACATTCAACTTTCATTTGATCCTTTTATATAATATAGGAAATAGATATTTCTTAATGGACGATTTAGACAGTCAGTAAGTCTAGAGAGAGCTGGCGCTCTACTCTCGCTGCCTACCCCGCGATGGAGTACACCGCCTTGATATGTATGCATGTATTAGGTACAGTTAGGTACATACATGATAATGTATGATCATGATGAAGTTTATAATGCGATGACACCGAGTCCCTAACGGGGTAGTTATTTTTATTTCTTTATTATAATGGACTTAATCAATTAACGTCTTTGTTTAGACAAGTTAATGAACAAATAGCATACAACAAGTCAAGATCTATTTTTTAAACCAATATGAATAGATGCTATGACTCTACTAGCACGGAGGGTTTATCATTGGAAACTGGAGAGCAAAAAGTTTTTTCTGGTCTTTCAAAAGCTACCAGCCTTTTGCCTTGAAAAGTAACTACGTATATGTACGTAGGTATATAGGTACAATAGTATTAAGCAACCAATCCCATAATTAAAATGCAAGTAACATTTAAACAATGGCACAGCAGCCCTTTCTATCCGCTAATTAGCCCAAAACTCGTTACGTGCAGTATTGGCTGAGGCAAAAAGCTGTTTATGTATCCGTTAAGACACCGGAACACCTCGAGCGAATAGTATAGTTATCTGAATATGTATGCTACGTACGTATGCATACATTTGCATGAATATATTTTAAGAAGACAAGGCGTGGGAACAATTTAAGATTGTATTTGTATTTTTGGTTTGATTATTTGTACAAAACATATTCTTTAAATGTTTATAACCTGTGCACTATGAAGCAGTTGCTAAAGTAATTTTAATATTAAAACCACATTGTCATAGTTATACACGTATTCAACATATTATTGAGAGCAGTCCCAATTGGACACATTTTGACAGCTTTGAACGTTCTTGATAACTAATGAGGTTTAATGCTACAAGTCGAAAAAAGTCTTGATGGTGAGTGCAACAGCCTATCTACGAGAGTTATTTTGTTTCGACAGAGAGTATATTTAATCTTAATATATATAAATTACGTGTCACGTTGTTTGTCCGCGATGGACTCCTAAACTACTGAACCGATTTCAATCAAATGTGCATACCGTGTGCAGTGTGATCCAACTTAAAAGATAGGTTAGCTTACATCACAATTGGACCCGATAGGTGGCGCTGCGATCGTGTTTCAGGCAGTTTAAATTTTCACCCGGGCGAAGCTGGGCGGGACAGCTAGTATAATAAATAAGTTGAATATTGTTTTACTAACTATTGCAAAATCGAAAGCCTTTTTTGTACGTAACGTAAAAGTCTTTTGACAATGAGATATTGACTAAGTAACTGAAAAGTAAACGTTATCTAATAATTCATGTTGAAGCAATTGTGTAGTTTTAATTTAACACGACATTAAATTATGATGAGGTATTATTTTAATTACCTATCGAACAACTAGCTATATATTTCAAGTAATTAATAATTAATAGATATTGTTCGCTGAATTCAGTTTTTCTATAAATTCAGTACTATATATAAACTATAACATTATATTCATATTATTTTATATATATTCAACAAAGTACGTAACTTAAACGACCGCAGATTAATACATTTATAAATAGCAGACCCAGATGCAGCCTCCTTAGAAGCTTGTTTTTATGGGATCAATTACTGGGACCGCTATGGTACGTATCGGCGATCGCCTAGTATCAGTACACTAATTGCCGGCTCCCGTAAAGATTTAAATCTTCATAAAAAAACATACCATACACAATTTATTACAGGGATTTGATAATTGCACGGAATTGAAATGCAAACAAACAGAAACAGTTTCCTACAAGGCAGACCCACCGGTCGGTTGAACTTAGCCGAAAGCAGGGGGCGTATGTTCACAAGAATATTTTAAGCGACGAATTTACGTGTTCATATGTTGTATCTCCTTTCCTGTAGTGCTGTAATGAAACAATTCTGTCCTCTTGATACACACAATAGTGACTTGACTGTACATCTTCGACCTTAAGTAATTTATGAATTAGGTACTTTATGAGTTCGAGTGTGATTATTTACAGTGTCCCCGATTGGTGTAGCATAAGCTGATACTGGTAAATAATAATACTGTACGTAACGTAAAAAGATTATTATTTACTTACCTTGACCGGGTATATGCTCCAGCCTGTAACAGTAAGTTATATAAATGGGCAATGATTAATTGTGTTTAACATGTTTACAATCAATAATACGTCAACCAGTAATCATGTTGTAGCAACAATTTGGCTACCCGACAGTCGTGGGAAATCAGTTTGATAATATGTGGGCTGCCATCTTATTGTTTCTCCAAGATTGATGGCGGAAGTGCCGTATCTGGCATCGCACTTGTTTTTATTTGTCATTTCCGTTCGAAAATTTTTAAACATCGACTACCCTATTCGATTCAAGGAATCGATTTAATGTATTCCAATTTTAAAAAAGGAAAATTGATGCGATTTTAATTACGGAGTAACATTGATACACCGGTATCCGCGTTAAAAAATATTTTATTCGCACTAAATAGTCAGTGAGACCATCAATCATGCGCATTCGTTAACTAGGAAATGTTCAACTCCATTGAAAAAAACTATGAATATAAGTGTCGTGGGTGTTACGCAAGACTCGTTATAAACACATTTCGTAGTTTTGCACGAAATGTAGGCGGCGTTGGGACAGTGGGAGCTAGATTCTTTCTTAATTAATGGTAGATTAATGACACTGCAAATTCGCTGACGGACAGTTGCAAGCCGATTAATAAATTAAATCTGATTGCTGAACTGCTTAGAAATATAACCCTTATATACAAAGAAAATAACTTTAGGATAGAAGTAATTTAAGTACCTACATTTGACAAAATGAATTCTAAAAATACCCCAAAAAGTTACTTCCTTGGAAAAATTCCTTATATAGTAAATGTCCCTAAATGTCCCTAACTTCACACGAGTGCAATGTTGTTTTGTTATATCTCAAAAGGTTTAGGAAGCGTTATCGATTCAATTTCTCAGGCGGCTTACATTAACACCTACCACTATATCATCACCAATACATTAAAAATTTACAAATTTTACACCTAAATCCTTCTGGAAAATGTATGCTAAAAATTGCATGACGATTCGTTCAGTAGTTTTTACTTTTATTGACAGATGGGGCGGGGGACTCTTTTTGTAATATGTACATACATACATATCATCACGCCGAGTCCCTAACGGGGTAGGCAGAGAGCGCCAGTTCTCTCTAGACTTACATACCTCTTTCGTTTCGTCCACATTCATCAGTCTCTTCATACATGCTCGTCGGTTTCGAGTACTCTTGACAATCCCGTCCTTGAGCGTCCGAAATGTGTATATGTAATATGCAGTGATTTCATGGAACTTCAATCTCATTCCCTAATTGCAAGCTTTGAAGGCATTCTTTTCGAACAAAATTATCTGAATAATTAAAACCTTATCATGAAGTCAGGACCGCAGTCAAAAGATTATCGAGCGTCGTCAACCTGCGTTATCTTCATTACGATTCTCGGTGCAACTTTAATACACTTGTCCATTAATATTAAAGTCTGCCGCGTGCATTTCTTGAACCAATAATTATCTTTACGGTAATATGTTTAAGGGAGCAATATATCACGAGAAAATCAAACAAGGTCGATTGAGCATGGATACATTAACATTATATCCTAGAAGGTATTTTGAGATGGCAGATTTAAGGCACGGTATGATTATAATAATAGCTGGTTCGCGTAACAGTTTAATAGCTAAGCTATTCCAGCTTGGTCGGTAATTATCGATCTCTGTTCATAGTTGTAAATTGTTAAGAAGTGTTAAAATTGGTGATTATTTATGGGAAACAATAAAGTATGCAACTCTTGTTGCCATATTTTTTGCGGATCATGCATCGTGTATTTAAAAGGAACATCTTCCACATGTCCATTTTATAGTTTCGTAACTATCGTATAACCTCAATTCAAAAATATTTTTAAACCTTAGCTACAATAACCTTTTTTCACCGGTTTGTCAACGTGACGGACCAATTATAGTTCGTGAAAGAGAAAATGGTATGTACTGATAATATCGCTCTTAGGCAACTTTATGTGTATAATTAATATAAATACGGTGAAACATTGAGAGGAAACCTGCATACGTTTGAGAAGACATTCAAAGACGCATGCATAGTCGTGCTAAGTACCTAAATGCAATGGACTCGTCATCTGTCAATTTGGCATCTAATCTATTTTCATACATAGTAGTGTAAGGGATACCTATATTTATCTTATATTTTCCCTTCGAAACCTGTATAACAAGCTGCCTAACAGTATTAAAGAGATTCAGTCCTTCACTTTATACAAAAAATCTCTAAAGCACCACATTTTAAAGGATATTTCTCGATTGTAGATTAGTTCTGTAATTATTTCCAAATATTGCTATCTAAGTGCCTTCTCGAAGCGATACTTAATAGGAACTACTGTATTGTTTACTTACTATGTTATTTGAATATCAAGACTACCCACCTTTCGTTCTTCGAACCTTAATATTTGTGCTAGTTATAAGTAAACCTGTATTTCTCAATTTAAGTGAATTGTATTATTTTGAGAAATAAATATGTTAAACCATAAAGCATAAATATGTGTGGCGTAACAATTTGAGATCGAATCTGCAATTAAGAGATTTGCAAAACAACGCGTGATGGAGGGTGTGATCGTAAAACTGAAGAAGTGAGTAAGTAAGTAATAAGTGTAGTAAGATCGATGAAACAGATATACAATGCGAAAATGATTGAAGAAGAGGCAGAGGAAGACCACGCTCCAACTATTTACATCAAATCGATCGGACACTCAAGGATGGGAAAATCTAGTGTAATTGAAACCAGCAAGAAAGAGTATGAAGAGAATGATGAATGTAGACGAAGTGAAAGTGGTATTTAAGTCTAGAGAAGACTGGCCTCTAATCTCTCTCTGCCCACCCCGTTCAGGCCTCGGCATGATGATAATGTATGTATGTATGCTACGTAGGAGGAATTTTTAGGTGCCAACATGACGAATGGTGAGTCTGTCGCTTTTCCTTGGGTACCGGTACCGAGTCTGAGAAATTTGTATTCAAGTGTACGGTGCCAAGTCTCATATTTCAATGATACAATTAGTTTCGTATTCAGAAAAGTAAAATAGCAAGGTGATTTTCGTAAGTTTAATTTAAACGAAACCTGTGATCGTGATGAAACCGCGCTTCATTCTGCCGTTTGAGTAAAACTTTTATTTGGTTTAAAATTCTAAAATTGTTCCTAAATATTAGGTATCTGCCCATCGGTGGAAATTATTTGGTCTTTCAATTACCATAAAAAAGTTTGTTGGTACGAGTGGACGACACCGGCACTGAATATATTTCCTAATGATTATTTCAATAGTTCTTACTCCTGTTTTATTGACTATTAAACCAGGCCATGATTAAGGGTAATGAAAATGTAAATCTCTTACACAAATCGCTCTTTCTCAGTAAGAATAAATTTTCTGGAATAAAAAGCCGTAACTAAGCTGTTAACCAAATTCAATTATCACAAAATGATGCTCTCTCCTTAAGCTTTCCTAAAACGCTTGCACTTTGCAACGCTGCAACGCTTGAAAGAAGATGTGGGCAAATCAAGTTCTATTATCATTAGCAAGTCGGAATATCTTTACAAATTTTAGTACTAAAGAAAGGATAAATAAAGATAAAACAGATATACAATAGCCGTGGTGGCCGAGTGGTTCGAGCAGTTGCCTGCGACGCGAAGGTCGCAAGTTCGAATCCCGACTGTACCAATGAGTTTTTTCTGAACTTAAGTACAGTGATTAGTCACACCACGAGCTTTACGGTGAAGGAAAACATCGAGAGGAAACCTGCATACGTCTGAGAAGAAATTCAAAGGCGTATGTATAGTCGTGCTTGAGTAACGGCGATGGACTCGCCATCTGTCACGTTGGCACCAAATATACCTCTGGCGGAAAGTGGGTGTGTGGGTATTACCTATACACCTCTGCCTACCCCTTCGGGGACCCTTGTGGGAAGGCGTGAGGATATATTATTATTAGATATACAATGTGAAATTATGTGGAAGAAGCAAAGCAGGAACCCCTATCTAACCTAGATCAAATCAATCGGACACTCAAGGATGAGAACATCTAGACTACTCGAAACCGACGAGCATGTAAATCATCATAAAGAGACTGATGAATAGACTATCTGTAAGTCTAGAGAGAACAGGGCCTCTACTACCCTACCTACCTACCCGAGAGGTACAGTTCGCCGAAATTCTAATCTGCGGCCAGTACAACTGTTATAAAACGGAGTAATAACATACGAGTAATATAACTTTATGAGCATTTATTATATTGCTCAATATTGGTTTCATAACAATCTTAAGCTGTCAATGACCGGATTTTTTTCTTAACATCTAGGCACTTAATTCCAGAAATAAATAACGAATGCAGACCGATAATAAGCTGAAGACCGAAACCACTTTTTGCGATCAACATGGCTCTTTACTTAAAAATAATAACTTCGATCAATCTCTTTTTATTTTCAGCACTTATTGATACGATAAAAACGTTACAAAATCCGTCTGTTGCTGCCAGTTGCTACTGTTTTGATCATGTGCGCATACCCGGCCCACCCTTAATTGCTTGTCAACAAATTCTTGAATGGGCAGCTTCGTTGGACACACAAGATTCTTCTTTTTATCCACCCGAATACTCGATAAACAAGTCATCAGCCATGGAACCTTGTCGAAACAAAGCAATCTAATAAGTGAATCCTTAATATCTCTCCGTGTGGTAACAAAGCCAGAGCGACAAAGTTGCAAGCGTAATCTTCTAATGATGTGTTCATACCAATTATATTTTGTAACAAATTCAACTTGTGCCGATGGTGTCCTCTGCAAGTGTGGGTTCATTGCCCTTAGTCAGTCGGAATATTTTTTGCGGTCCTTCGTATACTTCAATTGTTATTGAGAGCGAAAGTTCTGGATTATTTGAAGATCTTTACTTCTACTAACAAAATTATTGCGAAGAATTCGCTATTCGTTAAACCGGTATTATTTATAAAACTTACTTTTCCCACGTATAAATACTCGATCACCATTAATGCATCCGACAAAATAAAATGGCATCTATAAATATTCGTGATTAAAATACAAATTCCTATGCAGATCTGCAGAGTGCGATCCGTTTCGCTAGTTCTTAATTAAACACCGCAACTGGACAGTCGTTTTGCTTATTAAGAAATAAATTAAATACATGCCATCGAAATTAATGTGGTAAACAGCTGCTTTGAAGTAAATCCGTCATGTCACCTGACGCTATAATTCTTTAATGTATTAACTTTGTTGATAAACCACTTTATTATATCGGGAAAGTTTTTTTTATATCGACATATATAATAAAATAAGATTTTAGAATTCATTGCGATTTTTTAATGTACACAAATAAAAAAATGAAGGTTATAACCGGCATTGGATTAAACATTAAAAAATAAACTAAAAAACAATAAATCAAAATTTTCTTTATCTTTAATAACAACGTTGATAATGATTCTTAATTTAGCCGCATTGTGTAGAAATAATTAAAGCAGCCCACAAACCCACAAGTTTATTTTTATTTAGGAATCTGCTTTGCAAGCTGCGGAACCAGTCGTGCCACGCGCCACTGTCGCGCGACAGACACGCGTCTCACTTTACATACTCAATGAGTGCAACCTGTCTTTACGGGATAACCTATCTGCGTTGAAAATGAAACTTGGATGTTGCCTCAGATATCGCCAATAAATAATAATTATGCAGGTGTATCCACAGATTGAATGCTGAAATTTAAGACTCCAATATGTTTATAACTATCCAATTAAACGAAAGCTACTTTTGAAGCTACGAAAGTATTTCAAAAAGACTAGATATTATAAACATATGTACCTACAATATATATACGGGTAGAGGAACCGGTAAAAGAAAGGGTCAAATAATCAGGGAGAGTCAAGTGAAGGTACCTCCTAAAAGCGGAGAGCATGTCTGAGGAGACTGAAGAATCAGGATGAAGCGAAAGATATCTATTTATACTATATTGTCTAGAATCTAGATAAAGAGAACTGGTGCAAGTCTAGAGAGGGCCGGCGTTCTAAAGTGTCAGTCTTGCATGTTAGGAACTTCGTTTAAATAAATAATAAATAGTTCTACATAAACTGACCTAGTCCCAAACTAAGACTAACGAAAGTTTTGTAGTATTATTATGTACCTGTAAGTACCTATTTTGATAAATTTGTAACTATTTTCTTAAAGGGACCGCCGTTATCAATCCGAAACATACGAGGCAGGCAGAGAGTTTAAAGCAGTGGTTCAGACCATCATATCTTAAGCTTGCCAACTTTATTCAGAAATTAATGATGTTTGGAGATCACGGCTCTTGAGTTGGTGTATCGTTAAGTAAGCAAATTGTTTCAAATCTATATATAGTTGCCTCGCTTATGTCCACTTTATACCACAAGATTGTTGAATGCATTGCCTGGTTATGGCGAAGTAACAAGAAAACAAAAAGGAGCACATTCAGTTCCAGAGCTACAAATGGCTATTCAGTGACGAATGTCAAAAGCGAAGCGTTGAAACAAATCATCAATCAAACGCGGCCCGTCATCTGGACCCATAATAAATTTCAGCTGAGCCTTATTTGTCTCTAACAGCACAGTTAAGTTTCCAACTCACTTTTGGTTGGTGTACTTGCAATTTTCGTTTTTGTAGTGAACAGAAATAGAAAGAGTTTTGCTGGAACGGCCTAGATGGAATCCTGACGCGACCTTCGATCGACTGTCGCAGCACAATACACGCATCCAATTAAGTTCGGTAGCGCCTCAAGTAAGGTACTCGGGCGAGTTTTTGTCTCGGCCCATATACTTGGCCGGGCAACTCGACTTAATTGGCGGATACACGTCATTAGTCATGTGCGATGTGACATAGTGCGGTTAGAATCAGTTTTTACCGCTTAATCATATAGATAAATAATAATAATAATATATCCTCACGCCTTCCCATAAGGGTCCCCGAAGGGGTAGGCAGAGGTGTATAGGTAATACCCACACACCCACTTTCCGCCAGAGGTATATTAGGTGCTAACGTGACAGATGGCGAGGCGAGTGAATTTCTTCTCAGACGTATGCAGGTTTCCTCTCGATATTTTCCTTCACCGTTCAGCTCGTGGTGTGACTAATCACACAAATCATATAGATACTTATAATATAATCATTCGTTTCAGCATACTACTTCATAATTAAGCTGCATTTCGCTGACTGTGGCATGATTATAAATTTGACAGATTTCTCAATTTGTATTACCATATCTCCCAACAATGAAAAAATATGAACACAACACACACAGAATCGGATTAAAAGCGTTCTGTTATAATGAGCCTCGCGATTAGCTTTTTAAAAAAACTAATTAATTAAAAATCAAAATTATATTTGAAATAGAAAAGTATAAAAATATTAATTATTTATGTCCTTTGGCAGCCGACGCGTAAGAGAGGTGGAACGAGACTGATCTGAGCATTAGAACTAAACTGAGACACTAACATAGAACTGCTGATGCAGCAGCATCAGCTAGCACTTAGCTTTACATGTATAGGGTATAACAGCCCCCCGAAGTGAACTAAACTTTGGGGTTGATATTTCAAAGTTTATGTAAAAAGATTAAAATACTAGATTATTTCGCGAAGACGGGGAAGTCGTATAGCGTCATCTTTTTCATTCATGTTTTCATTACGCGTATTTGGTTGGATGAAATATGTCTGTAGGCTGCCGCCAGATTTACAATGGTAAATTAATTTTATAAAGGATACAATACTTAGGGCTAATACAAGAAATATCATAATAAACATTAAGACAGAGTAATGTGGTTGATATTTAACAAAGTGTGGTTCAGCAGTAGTAATTTCATCGACATTATCTAGTAGTGATTGGAACATAATATTATTTATTCTTAAGCTATCTAGGTCTGCTGATTTTAGCGGGGTTAATGTTTTGTTAAATATAATCTTATTTATTTTATCAAGTGGGCAACAAGAATCGTTAATAAGGTTAAAATCTGTATTTAATATAGAAAGGTTGATGCTAGCTGCATTATATTTTGATATTAATTTTGTACTTTTACAATATGCTGTGCAGCGAGGTGTCAAGGTTAATATACCTGTTCCTGATATTCGGAAATCATGAGAGTTTGAGTTTTCACAATCTATACTTAATTTAGTTATTTCAGACTGAACAAAAATCCATTTATTGTTTGACAAACTTTTCCAAATATCAATGTTGCCATAAATCACTTTCGTATCACATGTTCTTGGTAATGTGTCTACAACACGTGTCAACAATTCACTTTCGCAACTAGGATTTAAAGTAGTAGAGAATACATCGGTAATTTCACAGATAAAGTTTTGGTTGTACAAAATATCACACTTTTCTAAACTATGTAAATTACAATAATGAGTTTTGTCTTTGGTCACGGCTGTATATACACTGCTAGGGATTACAGTGATATATGTATTTGATTTGTTATAATAGGGCATAGGCAACGGTAAGTTATGGTACAGGGTATATTCCATAGGTATAACCAAGGGTATTTGCAATACAAATACAATTTTCCTGTCATAATAATAACATAATACTTTAGATATAGTTAAAATAATATTCATATAATCTAACTCTAGACTTAAAGGTAATTGGATACCGTTAGGCAGGTGTGCGTGGCTATCAGAGAGTTCTCGGTATAGTTGCATAGATGTTATGACTGACGGGTGTACAATGTTCTTACTGCTCAACACGATTGCATTGGTTATATCATTCAATTGGAATGATAAAGTTAATAGGGCTGTCTCTAAACTAGTTATTAATGAATTAAACTTTGATCTTAATAAAAGTTCATTCGAGAAAATAGTTAAATTCTTAAAGTTTTTAGAGAGCTCTTCGATAGCATGGTTTAAACTAACTTCGTTATTTTTTATTTGATGTAGTGTTTGATTATATGCATTTAAAGTAGATCTTGTCAAAAGAACATTTTGTTTTAATAACGATGCCAGTTCTTTATCAGTTTCATATAAATGATCCAAGGCATTATTGTATTTTAAAGCATCGTCGTCGTTCAACGTGCCGAAAATCTGTTTCAAAATAGTACCTCCGACTCCAATCCAGGCTCGCTTATTTCTATTGGGTATTAAATGAGATATTGATTCGTATTCCCTTTTTACATTTTGGTATCTTACAGTAAGCGGTTCTAATATGTTGTGACATTCTATGTCATCTATAATACTTGATTGCTTACATAAGTATCTTGTTGTACTTAAGGTTGAATTTATATTTATAATATGTGGGTTTATGTGAGTAATGTCCAAAGGGATTATAACGCTAAGATAACTACTTTTAATTTTTACTTTACCTACGTAATCGAAGTACAACCCTGAACTTGAAGTTATAGGCTTGATATAATCGGAAGATGCTTCGACAGCGATACTGGAATATTAATAAGTATGTGTTAATAGTAATATCGTATAATTAATACAAGGGTTCAGTATATTATATACATATTACTTATGTAACAATATGTTATATATAATAATAGATACTTTAACATAGTAGATAACTAAAATACCGGTCTTATATAATTTTAAGTACTTAAATAACTTGTTAATATATATAGGATATATATCTAGTTCATTATCATTATTAAATGAACTAGACTATTCGAATTTTATGAATTAGTATCAAGGACAGCTAACTTAGTCTCATCGTAATGATGTTTAACATATCGCCTATTGATTAATAAAGAGAGAGTGTTATTACCGTGGATTTTGACCACTTTATATGGTCCTTTCCATAATGGAGATAATGCTTTCCCGAGACGAAGGTGATTCTTTAAATAAACGTAATCACCAACTTTATATGATTTTGGTCGAGTATGGGTGTCGTAACGTGTCTTAGAATTTTCTTTAGAATTCAAGATGTTCTGGACGGCTCTCTCTCTCGAGTGCCTCATCCTATGCTGTAGCATCCTTACGTATTCAGGGTAAGTGCTGTCAGGGGTGGAGTCGAATATGGAATCAGGTATAAATGGTTTATGACCGAAGAGGAGCTCATAGGGAGTGAAATTGGTTGTACAGTGTGTGTTAGTATTGTATGTTAACATAGCAGTGTACACGTATCTTGGCCAATTGTCTTGATTAGAATCGACAAAGGATTTAAGATACTCCTTGAGTGTCGAATGACTTCGCTCTAAGGCACCTTGTGTTTGAGGATGGTAAGGTGTACACCACAATTGTTTTATTTTGAGGAAAGTGCAAGTTTTTCTAAAAAGGTCGGCTGTAAAATTTGTCCCTTGGTCGGTTAATATGGTTTTCGGAATTCCGAATAGGGAAATGAAGTGAACAAGGCAGTCAGTAGTTTCTTCAGAAGAAACACTGCGCATTGGATAGGCGACCGAATATTTTGTAAGGTCATCCTGTATGGTAAGAATGTACTTTATCTTTGCGGTACCAGATTCAGGCAGGGGACCTACGACATCAAGGGCTACGCGTTGAAAGGGGCTGGTAGAAGTGGTAGTAATTTGCATTGGCGCCCGATTCGTTTTCCTCAGTGCCTTGTTTTCCTGGCAAGATGAACATTTCTTCACATAAGACTCTATATCTGAGCGCATGCCTTTCCAATAATATCTTTCTTTAATTCTTTTCAGCATTCTAACGGTCCCGAGGTGACCTGCGATTGGTATGTCATGATTTTCTCGTAAAATCTTCTTTATTTCAGTAGGAGTGGGAAATATAATATTGTTATGGTATATGTGTACTGTTATATTGGTATTGTGAAAAAGGTAAGTAAGAATATTGTAGATTTTTATAAATGAGTGTTTTTCATAGGGGCTTTTGAAATCAGAAATAGCTATTTCATTTATATTGCTTAAAAGTGTAAATTCGTTCCTTATTAATTTTAGAACGTTGTACATTTCTTTGTATGAGGATTCGTCAAAATGATGGACTTTAGTATACAAAAGGTAGTATTCTTTATTATTTATATCGAGTTTTGTAAATGAATATAATTCTCTTTCACTATTGATAATATCTTCAGGGTTTTCTACGCTACTAAGGATTTCTTGTATATAGGGGTTAGATTCGTCGAGGTCTAAAGAAGTGGGAATTAAGATGACTTTGCAAGATGTTTTAGTTAAGTTTTCGTTATGTTCTTCAAGGTTCGTATTGAAGTTTTTATTTGTCGTAGCCATTTGTTTCAGGAAATTAGAATAATCGTCGGAATTCCAGGCTATGTCGGAAAGGGGGTCTATCGTTTCAGGATTCGGAGAAGAGGTTTCAGCGTTAGTCAGAGGATTTTGAAGATTTTCTTGTAATTCAGCGTTAGGACTCAGCGAATTTTGTATTGTTTCAGGAATAGGAATGGTAGGATTTGGATTCAGCGGGTTTTCTATTGTTTCAGGAGTCGGAGATATTGGATTTGGTATGTTTGAATGTTCTGCGGGATTGGAAGGACTTGGGAAAGGGTTCGGCGGAGATGGAAGAGATGGTAAATTTGATGGACTAAGGTACCAGTTAAGATTGTCATCGAATGGACCTAAGTCAATGGTATCGAAATCGTCGTTAGAGGTAGAAGGTTCTTTGCTTATAATTGGGTTTACTGGGAACCTAGAAAGTGCGTCAGCAGCGGCATTTAATTTACCTTTTCGGTAAAGGATTTCGTATTCGTATTCTTCTAATTTTAACCGCCACCTTTGCATTTTACTGCTCGGGTCTTTATGATTAAACAACCACTTAAGCGGTCGGTGGTCAGTTATGATTTGAAATTTCCGGCCGTAAAGATATGGACGGAAGGTTTTGCAACCAAATATTATGGCTAAAAGTTCCTTTTCCGTGGTGCTGTAATTACACTCGCTTTTGTTTAAAGTACGAGAAGCAAAGGCAATTGGTCTGTCTTTACCGACGGAACCTTGAGATAGAACTACGCCGATGGCGTGATTTGAAGCGTCGCAGGTAAGGACAAAAGGCTTAGTAAAATCAGGATAACAGAGAATAGGGGCAGTAGTAAGTTTCTCTTTCAAGAGGTCAAACGCCAATTGCTGTTGGTTTTCCCATTTAAATGGGACTTCTTTCTTTAGAAGGTTTGTTAGGGGCTTAGCAGTTTTGGAGAAGTCAGGGATAAATCTGCGATAGTAAGAGACAAGACCGAGGAAGGATTTAATGTCTTTGGGTGATTTTGGTAAAGGAAATTGGGTTACGGCTTTTATCTTTTCAGGATTAGGTTTCACACCGTCTTCTGATATGATATGACCGAGGTATGCGACTTCTCGCCTTAAGAATTCACATTTGTCCGGCTGGAGTTTGAGGTTAAACTCGCGTAACCTCTGGAATACGGTGGTAAGGTTCAAGATTTGGGATTCAAGGTCGTGGGAATAGATTACAATGTCATCAAGGTACACGAAACAGCGAATACCTTGAAGACCGGAAAGGGCTGTATTCATCAATCTTTGGAATGTTGAAGGTGCATTCTTTAAGCCGAATGGCATACGGGTAAATTCGAAATGTCCTTCTGGAACATTGAAAGCTGTTTTTTCTGCATCAGCTTCATTAATTTGGATTTGATGGAAACCAGAAGCAAGGTCTAAGGTGGAGAAGTACTTGCTGTTGCCCAGCTGGTCTAAGATTTCAGTTATCTGTGGAATTGGGTAAGTATCTCCTACCGTAACATCATTGAGTTTACGATAGTCAATGACAACACGCCACTTTTGCTTACCTGACGCATCAGCCTTCTTTGGCACTACCCAAATGGGAGAGGACCAGGGAGAGATAGATGGTTTTATAATACCTTGATCGAGCATCTGGTTCATTTGACTACTAACTTCAGCTTTATGAATTTCTGGGAAACGATAGGATTTAGTATGTATGGGATTGTCAGAAGAGGTTTTTATGTCATGTTTAATAGCGTTAGTAAATGTTAGTTGTTCTCCTGGAAGATGGAAGATATCGGAAAAGGATGAACAAACTTGAAACAGTGCGTTAACTTCTTCATTGTTAAGATGTGATGTTCTTAATTGGTTCAGTACTTCTCGTGTACGTTGAACTGAAGATTTACTTTGTATAATAGAATGAATAGGTTTAGTATCATCAGAGTCATTGAATAAGTCGGGATTAGTAGGTGAAAGAGTCAAGTTAAGATTAGATTTTAAAGATATAGGAGATTCAGATGTATTTAATACGGTAAGGTTAATTCTTTTATTACGTTTTACACGAACGAGGCAATTTGCAATCAATAAATGATTAGATAGACTTTGGTCTAGTATGAGGCCTTCTTTAACTTCAGGGTTCGATACAGAGCACTCAACAACAGTTTCTGTCCTAGGAGGTATGATGTAAGTTGGTTCACTGAAATGCAATTTAATTTTCAGTTTTCCTAAACGCAAGGTATCATCGGCGTAGTCGATGGAGCATCCGAACTCTTTAAGAAGATCGTTGCCTATTATACCATCATATGGTAAATCGATTTTATTTACGACATGGAATTTATGTAAAATAGACCCGCGTGCCTGATCAGAGAGTGTAAGTTTTAATTTAAAATGTCCAGATGTTTTTGTGGTTTCTTGGACAGGATCTATTCCTTTCAATATAATCTTCTCTTTTATCAGAGTGGGGTTTTTGTGAATGCATGATTGCTTGATAAGACTTACTGATGAGCCAGAATCTACTAACATTGATAATGGAATTTCAGATACTGATGATAAAACCAGGACATGCGGAAGTAGTAATTTTGAAGGGTCACTGGATATTTCATAGACTTCAATGATGGATTCGGAGTTACTATTATTGGTTTTAAAATCAAGATCAGTGGACGTAGAATTTGATACAGTGGGACAAATATCATGCTCAGTGGTTACTTCGGCTGCAAAGGATTTGGTGTTGAGAACAGTAGGTTTAGTATTGGAGTTAGTGGGTTTGGCAATAGATACAGTGGATTTGGTACTGGATACAGTGGATTTAGTATTGGAATCAGTGGATTTAGCATTGGATACAGTGGATTTAGCAATGGATACAGTGGATTTAGTATTGGAATCAGTGGATTTAGCATTGGATACAGTGGATTTAGCAATGGATAAAGTGCCGCTTTGTAATGATTGACATCTCGCACGACACCCAGACGAGATGTTAATTAGTTTTTTTGTATATCATCTACTTCATCACGGGAATCATCACCTTCATTTGGATCAGGACCATCATCCGTATAATGGACCCTTTGGAATTGTTTGGGTTTGAAATTGAAAGTAGATGGTTGGTTTGAGTCAACATATCGTGAATTTCTGTTATTATATTCTCTTTTCCTACAGTTTTCTATTGTGTGACCGGGAAATTTGCAATAACGACAAATAACAGGATTTTGGAGATTATTGTTATTGTTAAAACGTGCAGGGCGAAATGAACGCGCACCATCTTTAAAATACTCAGCCTTATTTGAAGAGTTTTGAGGGCGATTTACTGAATGGTTACATACTTGTGATGGAGACGCCCTTTTAAAAGTGCCAAATAAAATTTTCTCCTCTGCTGTAGCAAAGTTAATAGCAGAGTTGAGATTGTCGGGATCACGACATCTGACTATAGTAGCGAGCTTGGGGTTCAACCCAGTAATAAAGGTATGCAGTGCTAAATCTTCCATTGCCGCGACGCGGCCAGCCAGTTCCATTTTACGTTTAGTTGGAATTGATATATTTATTTCAGTTAAAAGTTTAGACAGGCAAGTTTCAACCTTTAATGAAAACTGACTGACTGTTTCGTCGGGTCCCTGTTTACAGTCTTGCAAATCAGAAAGCAAGTGCGTGTAGTGTTTACGCTCCCCAAATTGAGTCTTTAAAAATTCTTCTAACTGGGGCCAATCGTCAAATTCTTTTATTGCACACGCGGCTTGAGCTCTGCCTTCTAATTTACTGACTATGAGTTTGAAGAGTACATCTTTTTGTGACGTACTAGCTAAGTTCATTGCATTCTTACAATTAGTTAAAAATGGGTTCAGTAGTTCACGACTTCCGTCGTATTTGTGAATAAATTGGATTAGAATGTTTAAATCTAATGTAGTCACACTTGTGACATCTTCCTTGGTTTTCGACATTATTCAAAATTAAGAAATGTTACAGTAAAACACAAATTATTTAAAATAAAATTAACACTGATCCCTAATAAAATTGTGACCAAAGACTCACAGTACGGAGAATACGTAGGCGATTGCGATAAGCTGCATTCCGACACAGTGGACACGGTGTTATGACACGGTGTTATGACACAGCGGACTCGGTGCGACGACACGTAGACACGGTGATGATGACACAAGGTAGCCTTGACCTCGCGTAACCGAAAAGTGGATGGACGGTTGATCAATAATTCTTGACGTTACAGGACTCCTTGGTTTGGGTCAGCGACTTGGCGAGTTTTCTCCAAGTAAAGTTTTCAGGTAAGTAACTTTATTGTAATTTCGTAGTTTAATTTATACACTTTTATTTTCAGGAACACAGGGACAACACAGAGAAAGGACTTCAAGAACTTATTGGTAATTTCTTCTCAAGTTCAATAGTAACACTTTCTTGATTTTATTGTAAAGATAATTCTTATTGTTTTATTTTTTCAGGGTTCAATGATACAGCTCTACGCTGCCCACTTTTATATTATTTTTTTGAACACTGAACTGTTTTAGATCACTGAGTTTTGAAGCGTGTAGTTTTTCATACTCGGAAACGGTTTAGCAGGATGTAGTAGGATATAGTAGACACAGAGTTTTCACGAATTTTCACACTTCACTATTCGCGAACTTGAAATACTTCGGAAACGTACCGGGGATTTACTTTTTAAAAATCCCTTAAGCTGCCACCAATGTTATAATGAGCCTCGCGATTAGCTTTTTAAAAAAACTAATTAATTAAAAATCAAAATTATATTTGAAATAGAAAAGTATAAAAATATTAATTATTTATGTCCTTTGGCAGCCGACGCGTAAGAGAGGTGGAACGAGACTGATCTGAGCATTAGAACTAAACTGAGACACTAACATAGAACTGCTGATGCAGCAGCATCAGCTAGCACTTAGCTTTACATGTATAGGGTATAACAGTTCGTACCATATTAGCAGAGTGGTTTATGTAATCAACTGCTAAGTCAAGATTGCAAGTTTGTTCCCCAGTAGTCTCTAAAGCAAATGAGTTTTCTCAAATATAGTGATATATGTCAGATTATAAACACCTGGTCTCTGAGGTGCTGGGTGATCAGTGTAGTTCCTGTCCTACCATAGCTATTATGTGTGGGAGAAGGGGAAATATGACTAAAGATGAAATGACCAAACTAATTGACTCGCTAAGTTGTCTTAGTGTAAAACACATAATTTTATTTGCATTTCCCTATAGCACAGGTTTGTCACAGAGGGAAAATTCAACCAGATATCGATTAAATTGCTGCATGCAGATTATAAGCAATTATGATAATAAATTTTCATTCATTGACTTGAATAATAATAATAATTCAATAATTTCACATTATAATTTGATAAATGAAAGATATCATCTTTCCCATAAATTTAAGGGACAAGTAGCAAGTATGCTACATTATTTTATACACATATTTAATTTAAGTTCAGCCAAATCATTGGCTACCAATACTGCTTCTATTGAGCAGTCAAACCATGATCACAATAATTATTCTTTGGAATACGTTCCAAATACTTTAAATTAAGTTCTAAGACAACAGAGGCTTTCTCTGGCACAACTCACAAGTATAATGAAAATGTTTTTAACCTGGTGCATCAGAATATACAAGGCATTTTAAGTAAAGAACTAGAATTGGAATTGTTCATGAACTGTAATAATATTAATATTTTATGTTTAACTGAACATTGGCTAAGGGACGAGGAGATCATGCTCAATTTCAACAATCACCAGGTTGCTAGTGCCTTCAGCAGGAAAGATGCAATACGTGGGGGTTCCATGATAATATTGGAGAAAAATATTAAGTATAAAGAACGTAGGGACATTGTGCATCTCTCTGTTGAGCGTACTATTGAATTGTCATGTATAGAGTTAGAGCGATACATTGTTGTGTGCGTATACCGACCCCCAAGTGGAGATTATGAACATTTCGAAAAAGCGATGGAAGAAGTCTTAAATAAAATTTATAAGACAGGCAAAAATATTATAGTATGTGGAGATTTTAATGTAAATATACTAGAAAACTCATCCACAAGTAGCAGTTTTAAATGCCTTTTTGCCTCTTTTAATTTTAATAATATGTTTTCGGAGCCAACAAGAATAACTAGCGTATCAGCTACATGTATTGATAATATATTTACAAATTTTGAGCCTATTAGTAAAACCATTATAAATAAACTAGAATCAGATCACTGCGGCCAATTTGTAAGTTTTAGAAAACATAATGTTAATGTTCCCAAAATGAAGATTACTTATGTACCTGTAAATGCAAGTCGCTTGAATAGTTTTCGTGGTAATGTGCTCAGTAAATTTCCTTTAAAAAGTAACCACCTAAATCCACAATCAATGTATAACTCTCTTTTCCAAGTGGTACATAAAGAACATGAGCGCATATTTACCCCTAAGACTGTTCAAATTGGTAACCATATGGCGTTCGGTGAGTGGGCTACCACAGGTATTCACAGAAGTAGACGAAGGCTGTATGAACTATACCATGAGAAAACATTTAATTTTGATTTAGAATTTATCAATTATGTTAAAAGTTATTCCAAATTGTTTAAAAAGGTTTGTTCAAACGCCAAGTCTATTGCTGTGAGAAATAAAATTTCAAAGTCATCCAATGTGTCTAAGGCAACATGGAATATTATAAATAGTGAGACTGGGAAATCGGCACAAAAACAGGATAGAATAAAATTAAATATTAATGATAGTTTAATTGAAGCTGATTCTGCTGTAGCCGCCGCTTTTGAATCAGTTTTTGCTGATATTCCAGTCTCATTAACAAAATCATTAACTTCATCACCTTCCTCCGCTGAAAAAATTCTTAAAGCTCATGTGGAAAAATCTGATACTGAATTCAATTTCAATACTGTTACCCCCGAAGACATAATAAAAACTTTTAAATCTCTTGATATGAAAAAGTCTACTGATTTATGGGGACACTCTGTAAAAGTTCTTAATAGTATTATAGACATTGTTGCAGTAGACTTAGCATTAGTTTTTAATGCGTGTATTGCTAGTGGTGAATTTCCTGATCAAATGAAATATAATAAAATCATTCCTTTATTTAAAACTGGTACCATTACCGACCCAAACAATTTCAGGCCAATCTCAATATTGCCAGTTTTCAGCAAAATTTTTGAAAAAATTCTACTTAACCAGATGCTAGCCTTTTTTAACAAACATGAGTTGATGCATACTAAACAATACGGCTTCACAAAGGGTCGCTCGACTACTGATGCAGGTGTCGAACTTATTAGGAAAATTCTAGAGGCTTGGGAGGATTCAAAGGATGCTTTAGGTGTTTTTTGTGATCTATCCAAAGCCTTCGATTGTGTGCATCACGAAACATTGATCAGGAAGTTAGACCACTATGGTATAAGGAATTTAGCTCTTAACCTTATATCATCTTACTTAAGTAAACGAGTACAAAAAGTGTGTATACGTGGAGAACTATCTCGGGGGTGCCCAGTAGCTATGGGCGTTCCACAGGGTTCGATTCTCGGTCCATTTCTTTTTCTTATCTATATCAATGACCTACCTCACCTGGTAAATGATAAACATGATATTGTATTATTTGCTGATGATACATCTTTACTATTTAAGATAGACCGACAGAAAGAAAACTTTGACGATGTAAATAATGCTCTCTCTGACGTGGTTCATTGGTTTAGTGCAAATAATTTGGTACTTAATGCTAAGAAAACGAAATGTATTAAATTTACAATGCCTAATGTGAAAAAGGTTTTAAATACCCCTATAGTTATAAATACCGAGAAGTTGGATCTTGTGGATTCAACAGTCTTCCTTGGAGTCACATTGGATCACAAATTGCAATGGGGCGCCCACATTAATGGATTGGCGAATAGACTCAGCTCTGCAGCATTCGCGGTAAGAAAAATCAGACACTTGACTGATATCAATACAGCCCGTTTAGTTTATTTCGGCTATTTTCATAGTGTCATGTCTTACAGCATTCTTTTATGGGGTAATGCTGCAGACATTGGATCTATTTTTGTGCTGCAGAAGCGGGCTATTCGTGCAATTTATAGCCTTAAACCTCGGGATTCTCTCAGAGAATTATTCAAGGAAATTGACATATTGACCGTACCATGTCAATACATATTCCAAAATTTGTTATATGTTAGAAAGAATATTGTAAAATTTAAGAAAAATAGCGACTTGCATACTGTGAATACACGGAACAAAGATAAACTCCATGTTCCTACAGCTAGATTACACAAAACTAGGAACTCATTTGTCGGGCAAGGTATACGCTTTTTTAATAAGCTACCTCGGAAAATAATTGAATTACCTTTTGTAGAATTTAAAGCTGTCGTTAAAAGTAAATTAATTCAAAAGGCTTATTATAAAACATCAGATTATTTTAATGATGGCCATGCATGGCAATGAATTGCTCCTCTTATACAAAGTTTATATATGTAAATTTAATCTTTCCTACCCCTACGTAAAAGGGAACAAATGTTAAAAAAGCAAACCGGGGAGTTTGTTTCGCCGTTTCTTCTCCTGGCAGGTATTTTTTCTTGGAAACGGTGGTAACTTTAGTTTATATTAAATATGTGACGTTCAATAAGTGTTCCCTGTGTCCCTTACGTTGAATAAAATATTTTGATTTTGATTTTGATTTTGACAACATCAACTTTATCGGGATTGAAAATATCGTGAGGAACCATATATATTTTATACTTATTACGCCGCAAACGCCGCGCCCGCGCCGCGCCAGACGCGCAAATCCCGCCCCCAAATAATATTTAAATAAAATTACCAGTCCAGCCCAGCTCCCTTGCTCGCGATCCAGCAACGCCTTAAGCCGAGGTTCGTACCCCACAGGGGGTGCCCTTAGCTGTGTTGCTTAGAAATAAAGTGCCTGGCTGGAGGCGTAGGTCTCGCCATTGACCGGTTAAGTAGCAAAAGTTCCCGGAACTCACGCTAAGAGAGAAAATACAAAAAAAAAATTGGAAATAAAGATGGAAAATGGGTGTGTGGGTATTTATTACCTATACACCTCTGCCTACCCCTTCGGGGACCCTTGTGGGAAGGCGTGAGGATATATTATTATAAATAAAGATTATTGCATGTCCTATGTGTTTATGTATATGTAAATATATCGTTGTCTATTGAACATAACACAAGCTTTGCTTAATTTGGGGCTATGCCAATTTGTGTGGCATTATCCCAAGGTATTTATTTATATGTATGTATGAATGTTTCCATTAGTGGTGTGAGTTCTCCAATATCTACTTTGCAATTGTACCTCAATCTCGGTTATAGAGAATTTTTAAAAGCTAAAATGCATAAGTGCTATCGCTTTTATACGGATTCTACTAAGTGATCGATGTATATGTACATCCAATTACTTCTGGTGTCATTGTAAATTGATTTACAACCATATTTTGTTTATTTATCGTGAGATAAGGATAAAATATGATTATATTTACGGTTGAAAATACATCTGCCAAAGCTATAATTACATCGATTAACACTTCCAAGTCGCTTATCGCTGACAAACAGTAAGACAATTCTTTTCGCTCCTTATGATAAAGGTTTTTATACCACAAAGTCGCAAACAAGCGACCTGATGATAAGCGGATACCACCTATGGACGCAATACCAAGGCTTTAGGCTGTCTGTTACCGGACTAAGCTAAATACCTAAGAAGAATAAAGCATTTGTATAAATATAATATATAATAATATAAATATAATATAAAAATTGACCTTGATTGTTGTAATAATTAGTCACACCACGAGCTTTACGGTGAAGGAAAACATTGAGAGGAAACCTGCATACGTCTAAGAAGCAATTCAAAAGGCGTATTCGCTATTCGCTGTTTAAGCACGATTATACGATGGACTCACCATCTGTCACGTTGGCACCTAAAATATATCTCTGGTGAAAAGTGGGTGTATGGATACTGCCTATACACCTCTGCCTACCCCTTCGGGGACCCTTGTGGGAAGGCGTGAGGATATATCAATTCTAATAAGAACTCATGAATTCGATCAACTTTATACCTAACGACATGTTGATAAATGAAAATGTGTAATTAGGTATGTGTCATATTACGATCCAAAGGCGTAAGATATTCGTAGATATCCGTATAGCTAGATAGCTTGATCGCAAACGTGTTTCCACATAGGAGTAGCATTAGCTTGTAATGGATATCAGGCGAACCTGCTGTGGTCACATATAACGTCCGTAGCCCCGAACTGGTCTCAATATCGCTTATTATGTATCGCCTTTGTGTTAATCATATCTCTCGCTCAGTATGGCGACTGCGGCGGCTACCGGTCGATGTCTATTAATAAAAGCCAGGCTTCAGCGGGCGGAATGCTTGCAACCTGCCATTGTACTCTAGTGGTTAAGGAATTTGTCTTTTTAATCGCGCTGCCTCACTGTGCCCGCGGCCTATTATTAGGGTTAATTGAAATAATCAGAGTTCTTTTTTTTTAATAGTAACTAGGAGTTTTAGCGGGAGTGGTGCAAGCGAGCCACGGAGCGAACCGAGCTTTTAGATTAATTTACGGTTAGAGTACACGTTATGGTAAAATTACCATATAGAGAGATAACTTCGAGCGGAGCTTTTTCAACAGAATAAATAATACTTTGTACTTTTTCTTCATTTGAAATTATGTCAGATACAAATCATAACGCCGTTATAATTATTATTTAGTTTTTATTTATAAATATTAATTATAACGGCGTTATGATTTATGTATAGTTGTAATTGAATTATATAGTCAGATTTTTTAGAGGGACTATCGTCTAGTTACCTCCATTATTTCCAGAACCACTACAGAAGAAAGAATCATGATGTTCTGGCGAGGTGTATGCGAATTAGTAGTTACATTAGTTGTAGTCTAAATAACTAGACTGATTTTAGTAAATGAGGTTGTACTTCTCCTGGACTGAATTATTACGTAGGTATATATCTGCACACCTTTCCGCAAGCGTCCCTTAAGTGGTAGGCAGAGGTATGTGGGTACTTTTCGCCAGAGATATAGTATAGGCGCAGACATGAAAAATTGAGAGTCCATCACCGTTACTCAAGCCCGCTATACACACAAACGTCATTCAATTTCTTCTCAAACGTCGCGAACAACAACAATATATGCCTAAAGTTTTAAAGTTACTGATTGTACTCCGCGGTTTCCCTCGCGTTACATTTGATTTCATTGTTAGCTTATTATTACATTATTATGATTTATCTCTGTGCTAAATTTCATTCACTTCCATCTTGTAGTTTTTGCATTAAAGAGGAACAAACTTCGTTACGAACTTTCGTATTTATAATATTAGTAGGCTTGTATATCGGTATTTCTGTATTGTCATTACTCTCACTACTATACGAGTTCTGTCCATTGACATTTGCATAATAATCGGCAATTAATTCGTAAGTGGCGTGACGACGAATAAGGTCTTAAATAGACTAGTTTACTATCGAAATGTTCGAGTCCCCAAAGGCCTGTGCTACAATTAAGCTCGGATGGTACGTCATTAAATCGACATTATGTCGCGGATGCCATCGAGTTGAGGATTCGATTATTAACTGCCAGTAATCGATAATCATCGAGAGTAATTTCTGTAGGCTAACCTTTATATTTAATACTCTTGTCAAAAAAATTTAATCGAGCACGATCTTTGCGCCACCTATCGGGTCTTATCATGAATCTAAACCATACATGAATCGATGTTATTAATTCTCTAGGTATTGCGAGACTAACGCACGAAGATTGATTTTATATATAGGAATGAAAGATGAAGAAACCTATGATAAAAAGAGGTAAGCCATCAGTCAGAAATATATTTTTAAAATGATCGGTTATTCCCCATTCCTCGGTAACATCATCACGGAATACACATCATAATACCATGCGTGCTACATATATAAAACATAATATTATCTTTCCGAATCCATGCAGTACTAGCTATCTCTTGACTACTTGTACAGAGTTACTTCATCCTGTCTATAAAATAAATATAGGAATTATGGTGTGTTTATTTAAAATATTATTCTACCTACAAATGTTCGAATAATACAGACTTATTGCACTATAGGTTTGCTTTATTTTTTTTTTCCCTTTATTGGGACAAATAACAGTTATACATTAAATTTTACATAAAATATGAGTAAATATAACAATAACTAAATGTATAGCCCACACCATTGCCCACAAAGTAATGAATAAGAAATATAAATATCTACGTATGCAAGTGGCATAATATTTTAAAGCTTTAAATCGATAATTTAAAAATGTACCTACATACCGGTTATCTCACCACGTTCTTTATTAACTGGCGTACGTTGGCAAACGATTACCGATTATAACCGAATAACCGGCGAAACAGAGGTGTTGTCACACCCCTCTGCCTACCCATTTAATTTAGGCAGATAATACAAGCAGAGGATAATTTCGATCAAATATTTTTATTTTCCGTCTTTTATACTTCTCTGCCTACCACGTGAGAGACTAGCGTTATGATATGTATGTATGTAAGCTTCTTCAAATGTTTATGAGTAGAGTACATTGACATTCACGAACTCATATACATATAACTATAAAGATGACTTAAGTATGTAGGTATACTGTGATTCGCTCCTTATTAATTTATACCATTGATTATTTAGTCAAGGTTTAAATATAATACACATAAAACAATGTAGGAACTAATTAAATAAAAACTTAATAAAGCCGTGGTGGCCGAGTGGTTGCCTGCGACACAAAGATCGCAAGTTCGAATCCCGACTGTACCAATGAGTTTTTCTGAACTTAAGTACAGTGATTAGTCACACCACGAGCTTTACGGCGAAGGAAAACATCGAGAGGAAACCTACATACGTCTGAGAAGAAATTCAAAGGCGTATGCATAGTCGTGCTTGAGTAACGGCGATGGACTCGCCATCTGTCACGTTGGCACCAAATATACCTCTGGCGGAAAGTGGGTGTGTGGGTATTTATTACCTATACACCTCTGCCTACCCCTTCGGGGACCCTTGTGGGAAGGCGTGAGGATATATTATATTATTATAATAAAACTGGATGTATGACGTAAGTTTTTTCCTAAAAAATATATTTTGTCATACATTTTTGCCTTTGTATTTTTTCCATACCTCCAGTTCCAGATCCAATAGGCCAGCGTAGACTGTATCGCTCTTATCTTGTCTCCTTGAGAAAACGATCTTCAGTTTCTTGTGTTGAATGTTAGATGAATGGGATAATATAATCAGTTATTACTTATTTGATTATACCGCTATCAACATTACACGCGGAATAACCATATAAGTAAATTCAGACTATACATGAATCTGTATTTCCGCAGTCTTTTAAATTGCATTTCTCTTGAATCGTCGCGATAAACTGGTAATATTTAAATTTCTGGGGATCGTTATCCCGATAAATAAGTAACATCAGTCGTGTTCGGAAGCTAACTGAAGGTAAACTGAGTTCTAGTCGTCTCTGCCGCTCCGAGATATGCGTAAAGTTTCAACTACCCTCATTTAGCCTTTTCTTATACTTCAACGTCTTACTCGTAAATATTACAAGTGGTTTAAAAAGTTGGTAAATCACTAAAACGTAGTATACGTAGAAAACGTAGGTAGTAAAACATTGCTAATGAAAATTTGCCTAATTATATTCTTAATTTGAAAAACAGACAATAGATGAACGAAAGAAATATGAAGTTAATCTATGCAGTATTATGTATGCAGTAAATTACAGAAATAGTCTTTCTCGAGAGATTTATAATATTTACAAAGAACAGTTGAAACTAACTACTTACAGATTAAATATTTTTCCCAAATCGGTATCCCGAGGCAACGTGCCAAGAAGACGAGCAGCATTGCCACGCTGGATAGCAATGCTGATTCTCTGAGCGAGATATGTTCCAGCCCGCCTGTCACGAGAGGTCTCGACTAGACGGCGCGAGACCTTTTTAAAAACCCCAAGGCACCAGAGTTTCAAAAATTCATTTATTATTTTGTTTACTATTTAGATATTTGATCATTTGTTTATTACACAAATAAAATACAAACGTATTTAGATTCTACATGTATAACCTCATCGTTGCAACAGATATTCTATGCGAAAATGTATTAAAAAAATCAGCTTAGAACGTAGTTGCAATAGTTTTTTATTAATTCCTTTAATTACGTCCGATTACATATTAAAGCAATGGACCTATTTTCTGAGATATCCTGACTATTCCTGATATTGTAATTTTTAAAAGAATCAGCTTCTGTGCTTTAAAATATGCCTGATGAAAACGAATGAATAAAGAATAGAAATAGTTCTCTTTACGTATATTGTGCTGCAGGCATTTGGCGTGACGTATTAAATCTGAGTAAGCTCTTAATCATTATCACAATATAAATATTTATTTATCGGTCTACAAACCTCTATTCAGGAGCGGTTCGTTTAAAGGAGACTTCACATTTCAAAGATGTTTGTTGATCTTAGTTCTGTGGCTGTTAAGTTAGGTAGGTACATTGTTTTTATTTAAAAAAATATATAAACATCGTAATATTCAAGCTGTAACTTTTCAAAATTAATAACGTAAAATAATGTCAAATTTTGTAAATATTCAGTGTCACACAAAGATAATTACAAAAACACACGTGCTCTCAATTCCTAAACTAGGCTTGGGTCGTCAAGCTGGGTAAAACATTACCTAATAATTTACTATATTAGTATGTGTAAGGTAGAAACATATTTTGATTACTTTAAGCAAGCAAATAATTTTGCAACTTTAATATGTCCTTCGACTTCACATCCATCCAAAATATTTGTCTTAAGCTCAGCGATATGTGATTTTTGGGGATCAAAGTCAAATATGTCAGAAGACAGTTGTGTAATCCTCTTTAAAACCAACCAAACGTTAAAACCGACACCTCATTAAGGTCTGGAATACATTCGGCGCCCGCGGCGATGCCCAGTGCAACAGTAAAACAAACACGTATATTAATAAAATTCCACTCTAAACAGAAAATACTAACAAAAAATAATACAAACATCTGTATCAATCATTCGTAACGTCCAAAACGTTAATCGATACAGATTCGAATATTCAAATCGGTACCTAACACGGCATATATCGATTACGTTGTTTATTAAAATAAATTGGAGTTTCGTGATTTAGAGGCAGCTTCTTTAATGCAAAGGAAATCGAAGTACTTTTTACTATGAAGTTATTTAAATGTATCTCACGCATTCTTGGGAAAAAACTATTTTGATTCAAGATTACTTGCCAACATGTGAAGAGTGAGATCAAAGGAATTTTGTTGATGCCGATTGCTTAGTATAGCGTTTCATTAGAACCCTATAAACCTCAGTACTACTTTGCGAAGCCAAAAATCGCGTTTTGATTGTGTGATACTCCGAATATAATTATTTCAATAATCGTTCCAGATACCTTCTTTGAAGCTTAAAGAAACTCTCTCTCTCTAGTCGTTCCCTCATGACTGAGGATCGTGGTCATCAAGAAGTGGTCCACACTTGGAGTGAATAATTTGCTTCCATCGGCTTCTGTCCATCGCGGCCCTGACGACGGAGCTAAACCTCGGGGACCTGGAGTCTTTTATTTGATCGGTCCATCTGGTAGGAGATCGGCCTCGGGCTCGCTTGCCATTAGTGTTCCCAACCACGATCAATTTCTCCAGGCTCTCATTACCCCTTCGCATTATGTGGCCAAAATACGAGAGAATTCGTTGATGGCATATTGTGGACAGACGGGTTTTTATCTTGAGCTGTGAGAGGATCGACACATTTGTTCGCTTGGCCGTCCAAGGTATCCTAAGCATACGCCTCCAGCACCACATCTCCAAGGCATCAATCCTCTGCCTCTCTTGAGCTCGTATCGTCCACGACTCCACGCCATACAGAAAAATGGGGAATATCAAGGCTCGTACTAACCGGATCTTGGTGTTATTAGTTATTCCCCTCTTTTTCCATATTTTGTTCAGGCGGGTCATAGCATCCTTGGTCATACCAATACGTCGTTTTATCTCCGGCACACAACTGCCGTCATTGTTAACCTGTGCGCCCAAGTAAATGTAATGCTCTACTGTGTCCACCCCTGGAACGATGTCTACCGTGTCAGCCAAGTGACCAGCACGATCCACCACCATAATCTTGGTCTTGCTCCTGTTCACTGCAAGACCCATGCTATTGCTTTCAGTTTCGAGTCTTTGGAACAGTTCCTTCATGTCATCAATAGAGGTGGCAAGGAGGACCGTGTCATCGGCATATCTCAGGTTCGACACCCTTTTACCACCCACCGGGAACCCTCTATCCCAATCCTCCAGGGTCTTTCGCATAATGGATTCTCCGTATATGTTGAAGAGTGCCGGAGAGAGAATGCAACCCTGCCGTACTCCTTTCTTGACTTCGAATACACCTGAACAGTTGGCACCAACTCTGACGAAAGACCGGTTATCATCGTATAAATACCGAATCAAATTGAGCAGATGCTGCGGTACCCCCATATCGTGCAGCACAATCCACAGTTTCTCCCATTGAACGCAGTCAAAAGCCTTACTGTAATCAATGAAACACAAGATAACCGGGCAATTAAACTCTCTGCTCTTCTCTATCACTTGCCGAACATTGAGTAGTTGCTCTCTCGTGCCCTTGCCCCTCACAAACCCTGCCTGCTCTTCGGGGATCTGACGACGGAGGTAGTGGCCGAGCCGCTGGCTCACAATATGCAAAAGGATCTTACTTGCATGAGAGATAAGAGCGATGGTCCTATAGTTTCCACAAACCTTCGTGGAGCCTTTCTTGTGAAGGGGAATGAATACAGATTCCGTCCAATCTTCAGGCCATTTTCCTGTTGTCCAAACGCAATTGCATAGGTCTAAAATAACCGCTACTCCCATGTCACCCAGGTTTTTCAGCAGTTCCGCGGGAACCCCATCTTTACCCGGAGATTTTCCGCATTTCAGTGCTTTAATTGCTTGTTCAACTTCCGAGCGCAGAATATTAGGCTCATTCGGCATCCACTCACCCTTTTCAGTTGATGGCAAGTCGGTGTCATACAATGATCGGCAGTATTCCTTCCATCGCTCCAGTACCTGCGTTGTATCGACGAGGAGGCGTTTGTTTTCGTCTTCAATCGCAAGAGGTTTGTTAATTCGGGTCTCGGTCAGCTCCCGCACTTTGCGAAACAGTAGTTTGGTTTCGTGCCTTAAAGAATTACGCTCCAGCTCCAGGCAGATGTTATTAATGTACGCATTGTAGTCTTGCCGACATCTCTTTTGAACCTCCCGGTTTAATTCCGCGTACCTCTCCCGGTTCCTCACATCGGTTGTTCCAAGCTCTTTCAGCTGACGACGCTCCAAAATTATCTGACCGGTTTCTGATGTGATGAAATCCTTCATACCGGGTTCCTTGGGAATGTGGTCTCTTGCTGTTTGCGTTATCAACGTTTTCAATTGCTCCCACTTCGAATTCGTGTCCGCCGTGCCATCAAGTGCCACATTTGCTATTCGCTTCTCGAAATCGCTAGCAAAACCCGCCAAATCCACTCTTCGCAAATTAGGGATTGGTTTCGGTTTGTGGATTTTCTTTAAGCGGATCCGAATAGTGGCAACCAGGAGCTGATGATCGCTGCCGCAGTCCGCCCCGGGAAGGGTAGTGACGTTTGTTATTGAAGTCCTCCATCGCATGCCCATTAAGATGAAATCTATTTGGTTTCTGTGTCTGTCACCTGGAGAAATCCACGTGTATAATCGCCGAATGTGCTGCTGAAAGCAGGTATTTGTAAGAGTGAAACTTTCCTCATTGCAAAACTGAAACAAACGGTCACCTCGCTCATTCCGGTCACCGATGCCATATTTGCCTACCACTCGACGAAGATGAACGTCGTCCTTTGTGCTGCCGACCTTTGCGTTAAAATCTCCTATAATCATAGTGATTTCACGCTGCGGTATGTCTCTAAGGGTTTCTACCAGGGCAGCGTAGAAATCCTCCAAGTCCTCCTCTGTAGACTGAGCTGTAGGGGCGTACACTTGTATGATATTCAATTTGCATGGTAAGGTGTTTAATTTCAAGGAGATAATACGATCGTTGATAGGTCTGTATCCTAGTACGCATTTGGCCATGTCCGGTGGAACTATGAAAGCTACTCCTCTTCTGCTTTCATCCTCAGGTCCCGAGAAATACACATCGCTCCCAGAACCAGATAAAAAGTGACCTTGACCCCTCCAATGCGTTTCACTAAGACCCAGAAGACTTAGACTCTTTCTTCGCATCTCGTTCTCCACTATTTGCAACTTGCCGGGTTGATTTAGCCCACGTACATTCCACGTCCCAACGCGGTGGGGCCGTCGGATGGAATTGCATGTGTTGCGGTCACCAGTAGCTGAATTTCCATGCAGAGCCTGGCGAGCCACTAGTGCATGGCCGGTAGCAGATTTCACACCACCACGCCCGGGTTGGTGGCGCCGGGCGTTAGCCGGGTCGTATAACATACTCACATCCGTTGCATGACTCTTCATAATGACTTTCTTGGGAAAAATAGAAGCAGTGGTTTCCCGTTGCCTTCTGCCCCAGACTTTTTGAAGTGATTTAAACTCCAAGGCCACTGTAGCCTCTTCTGGCCAGTTTCCCGGCACAGGTGAATGGTTATCCCGCCATTTACTCGGACGCCAGAGCCTCGTCCGTTATCCAGCAGGGAGCACCACGGTAACCGACTGGTCACCGCCGCCACCCGGCGCGTGCAGGTGAGGTTGACATTAGGGTCGGAAGGCTGGTATGTTCCGTTCTCCCCTTACTCCCCTATCCCCAGATACCTTCTTTGAAGCTTAAAGAAACATGTAAACCTTAAATAACAAAATGTATTAACATTCTGTAATATTGGCATAAAACAAAAGAGATAAATAGAGAGAAGGTATGTAAATTTTCGGAACTGTCGTAGAAATTTCTCAGTCTCACCATAACAGAGAGAGTTTTAGCATGCATCAAGTGATTTCTTTACGTTCAAATTTAGTTTTTTCATATTTTTTTACATATTATTAATTTTATTGAAAGGTAGGAAATTTGTGCAGCATATATGTAATTATAGCAAATTATATTTTTGTTTTACTATGTTTTAGGCAATGTCTTTTCTTCTTTTATTTAGTATTTTTGGATTATATATTAATGTTTTGTTGTTGTAATGTTGCATTTTATTAGAGGTCGTCTTTTCGCAATTTTTTTAAAATTTATCATGGCACGTTGTCATACATGGCACATATGTGGATAGTTAGCTCGTTTTCAAATATCAAGGTTATTCTGAAGGCGAGGCCAATTTGAGGCTATTTAATCAAACGTATCCTAAAAATTTTGGACATAAAAAAATATATCGTAAAACACATATTTAATGTACACGGTCCAAAGTGTGTATATTGTAGAATGGTTCAGTAGATCACAACGTTTAATGGCTTCATTGAAAAAAGCTCGTGGTCGATCTTTACAATAAAATCGTCTGTTAATCACCTCGCAAAACCATCGTCTCTGCCAGAACGCAAAAGTGTTTTCTTTTTATTAAGCCAAATCTTGCCCTAATTATTCCCCCGTCTCCAATATATTTAAAGGAATATAACGACTGTCGCCATATAAATCGATGTTTTATAACGTACTTAGCACAAATCTGGTATTCTTGAGGATCCAAGTCGGCAGCACTCCATTAAGCTAAACATGAGAATAATACCTTGCGAAAAGGGATAATATGCCTTATTAAGGAGAACTTAATGTCAGCCCATATGTAATGTAATCCTGATACATCGATATTCTATTAACTGAGAGAATTTAAGTTCGCCAGAATTCATAAACATTGAAAATACGAAGTATTCAACGCGATGGAAATGACTTAAGGAGGACTTTGTCAAGCTTTAATTTGCCGAAATTGTGTTTTATATTGTAACAGCGGATGGTGTTAATTTCAATGGAGATGATTTGTAGGTATTATAATAATAATAATATAACCTCGCGCCTTTCTACAAGGGTCCCCGAAGAGGTAGGCAGAACAAAATAGCTAGTACCCACACAGCCACTTTCCACCGTATTTAGATGCTATGGTGGTGGCAGATGGCGAGTCCGTTGCCGTTACTCAAGCACGACTATACATTACCTATATACGTATGTTAGTTGGCAAGAGAGTAGAGAACTAGTTATATCTACACTATCTGATGAAAAGTAGGAGTTTTAAACCTCCTTATTTAATTAATGACAAAATGTCTTTTATAAAAAATATAAAAAATCCACCAATTTTACCAAAATCCAGCCATAAATTATGCGCCGTTTTAAAACCGGCCACGTCAGCTAGTTCTGTATACCTTGCACCATTTTATTCAAAATGCGTTTTTACATAACAATGCATCTACATACAAAAGAAATAGAGCCGCCGAATGATAAACGCATCATAAGAGCCTAAGGCATTTCATCCGCTCGATATCTGTTCGGAACAAATCACTGTTTTATCGTTACTAACATCGTAAAAAATATTGATATCAGAATAAAAAGTGGCCTAAAAACAATGGGAGGAATGGATTGAAAGGATTCTAGAGATAGATAACGAGGCTGTTAGAAAAAAGATATGTATTAATAATAGCTTTATAGTGACCGTCATTGAACCGCTGGTCAGCGGTCGATTGTTTGTGATCGATATAGACTAGACAAAATCCTTTTCTATTAGCATTCACGCTATCCGATATCAATAATTTGTATGGTAGTGACTGTGCTAGCTACAGCTAGTGCTGTAGAAAAACAGCGGCAAATGTTATTGCCAAACAATAGTTAGCGTGAAAGCTACCAGAAAAGGATTTGGCTAGAGCCGCAGTATGGTAAGTTATTGTTGTATATCTCCGAATGTTATGCATGGCCTTGATAAATTAAACTTACCTAAATTAAGATTAACTAAAAACGTAAGATTTGTTTCAATACACGATTGTCATTAAAGGGGTAGGCAGGAGTAATAACAAACAAATTTTGCCGTTGTGTGATAGCGGGTGTTAAGCACTCCTTCTTGCAATACTTACCATTACTACTATCAGAATCTATTCCTATATAGATATGTACAGGTTTTCTTCTACAGTACTTAGAATGTGTTTGGTACGATAAATAAATGTGTATAAGTTAAGAAAATTTATTGACGAAGATCCACCGGATCCGACCCAGTCAGCTTTTGCAGCTCAAATCTTTAGTTACTCAGTCATGACAGTTAAAATAATATCACTAATACCTTATACAATATATATCCTCACGCCTTCCCACATGGGTCCCCGAAGGGGTAGGCAGAGGTGTATAGGTAATACCCACACACCCACTTTCCGCCAGAGGTATATTAGGTGCCAACGTGACAGATGGCGAGTCCATCGCCGTTACTCAAGCACGACTATACATACGCCTTTGAATTTCTTCTCAGACATATGCAGGTTTCTTCTCGATGTTTTCGTTCACCGGTAAGCTCGTGGTGTGACTAATCACTGTACTTAAGTTCAGAAAAACTCATTGGTACAGTCGGGATTCGAACGTGCGACCTTTGCGTCGCAGGCAACTGCTCAAACCACTCGGCCACCACGGCTCTACTCGGCTCTTATACAATCCTCCTTGAATTTACGTTCTAGAAATCCGTTCACCACCTCAATAGAGACTTAACTAGAGACGCCACTTTTACATAGCTACTGTAGCAGCCAGTTATGAATATTACGAAGGTAGTTTATATGACTTCCATATTCATATTATATTCACGTCCAAGGGGCCCCGACGACGTAGGCAGTTACCACCATCTCAGCATCTTTCCTCCAAAGGCTATATCGGCGGATTTTTAACTCGTCTTTAATTAAATGTAGAAGTTATGAGAACCTGAGATAAAACCTGAGGTATTTTTATTGTCACAAATACCCAGACAAATTATGATGTTTTGCCCAATGCCATAATTTCTGAGCCACAATTATAATTTCCTAATTTGCCATTATTTATCTTGACCTACCTTAAATTGTCGAATGTTAATAGTGGCCACGCGTTCGACAATAATTTACATAACAACGACCCTGTTTGTAATCTAGTAACTAATTTTGTTGATGTGATTAAGACGTCAAAGCGTGCTATCAATTTCACGGTCGGCATAAAAGATCGTGTTACAATTAAATCAGCTTGAAAATGATATTCTAATAATCAGTGAGTTGAAACGAACTTGGTCGATGGAAGAGGTTGATTACAAAATATAATATAGTATTTTGACAGCCTTAGTGGCAGGTAGGTACCTAACTTTAACGTCCGATAGTAGGGGATAAGCTATATAGGTGTAGTATTGTGTATGTATTTAGGCACATAAGCACTATGCAGATTAGCTTTGCAAGCAGCACTTATGGATGAACCAATCCCATAGTTAATGTTTGTGCCGGCACTCTCTATTGGTTTTAATATATTTCATACTAGCTATTACTCAAACATCGTCCGCGTAGACTATCATTTTAATTTAATATATAGCTCTTGTCCGCTACTTCTACTATGTAAAATTAATACTTAGAAATTATTGATTCTCTGTTAAATATTTTATACCTTTTACGTGCCATTTAATTTTCACTATTGTGACAAATACCAGTTGTGTGTTTCTCAAGGGCCCATCTTTCGCTGAACCAAAACTCATAAATATTGGTTAAGCAATTAGCAACAACGAAGCAGATTTACAGTAGTAGTATCAACAGATGTTGCTCGTACTTCTATTAACTGCGATCGTCTTAAATCAATCTGAGCTACTTTTTTCTGCAGGCTGTACATTAATAGAGGAAATTCCAATAATATAATTTGTCACAGCAACGACTGCAGTCATCAATGTTGAAAACACGAGTAAAACAATAATGGTAATTACCGAATCAATATTGCAAACTGAGAGAACCGTGCCAATTAACCATTTGTATGCAACTGGTGACATTATACAAGCAATTATTGGTGAAATATCATTCATTAGACCTCGTTAGATATTTAAAATAGCAATTCTTGTTCCCAACTATGACTTAATCATCTCCTTTCGCAACAATATACTACCTAAGTTATAATACCTAACTGGATCGCTGATTTTGGAACAAAATATTTGAATGCATTCTGGTATGCGAATAATTATACAATATTTATTATGATTAGACATTTATCTAAATTAGAAGTTTACCTACGTAAAATGAACTAGGACAAAAATGTTTCATATCATTGCTGAAGTTTTGGGAGTCATATCGTGGAGTTGCAAGCGTCTATTATGCGGGCCATATGTATTATAAAAAAAGCACAGCTCTTAGCTTATTCTCCTATCTTCTTATGCTCTTATCTTCTCTGCCTACCCAGTGAAGCGTGATGATATAACTACTCCTCAACTGAACTTAATTAGCAATATTTGCAGAAAACTATAACTGCTCTTTCCAAATACTGTATTTTCTATGCAACTGTTGTATCACTAACTACTGACAGATAAATATTTGACCCAAATCGGTGATAGTTATGTGAAGGAATATCGATAAAATACAAGTGTCCCACGTTGTTTTTTGATACATTTCGGCAAAACATTTCCGACTAAAGAACGTTATCGCAAAACCAGAGGCTTATCTGCATTTCCCTTGTTTTGCGACAGCAATAAATTGTTTAAATATACCATAATTCTTTGCTTCCTAAGATCAGGACGCGATAAGTGTTTATTAGAACACGGGTGGTATAAACTCTTGCGACATCTAAACAAAAACATGTGAGCGGCGAAACAGTGCCGACTTTTTTGTTTCACGGCAAACGTTAAAAAGTAATCCGAAAAATCCTTGAGCATGTTTAGTGGTTATCGTTGTTTGATTTATAAATAATGAAAGTTGTAAAACCTTTTGACTTATTGACGATAGACTAGTAATTAACATCTCAAGCATAATCTACCTACTATGGGTTGAGGTTGGCTATGATTAACCGCTACTAATGTAAGATATAATTATCTTCATCTTCACGCCTGTCTACAAGGGTCCCGAAGAGGGAGGCAGAGATGTGCACCGACACCCCCACTTTCCGTCAGATATATATTTTAGGTGCCAACTTGACAGATGTCAAGTCCATTGCCAAGCCGGTGAGTATGTGCATATGAAGAAACTTGTGAAAGTGGTTGCAGCGAAGGAGGTCTAAGGTGAACTGACGCTCTACTTTCTCTGCCTACCCTCTAGGGGACTCGAAGTAATGATATGTATGTATAAACATATACATGTACGATACCTTAGACTAAGGATCACATATTGTCTTCAACAAACAAATATTTCCCTTTAGCGAAAATCAAACCCGCCACCCCAAGTTATGTAGCCAGTTCTGTTCTGATTTCTAGACCAGTTGGGTTCTACACCTTGGTAACAACTCCTGGCCAAAGTACCTAATATTATTGGAGTGTGTAAATGTGCCATCGGAATAAACGTCGCCGCCGTTGAGTAAGCTAGTACCTTATCTCATGCCGCCCCTTTCCTTTAGTATGATTGCTGTATTAAAGGCGGAGTGGTCAGTTGCTGGTATTTGCATAAAGGATTGGCGGTTGGGGACCGCGGCGTGTGTGGCATGCTTCTGTACCGCGATATGTCAGCACTCGGGCAAATTGAGGTTTCAAGAACACTCGTTAACGAAATAAATGCTTCGCCGCGAGCACTCAGAGGATTTCATCGCAGTCCAAATTCATTTTTACTGACGGATTCTGTTTCATTAAAAACTTCCAACGCCGATTATAATATTAAGGTTAACAATAACGTTGATTCAGTCCCACAATTATTCACACTCGCAAACACGAATGAAACGTGGATAATAATGAATGAAAATATCGTGCGAATACATTATATTAATTTACCGAATTGAGTTGCAAATACAAGATATTTAATTGGAGTTGATATCAGCGGCCGCAGTGGCATGGAACGTTTTCGTTATATATAGAGGCGTTTCTGAATAAGTGACATAATAAAAATGTGAATGAATTACTATATCGATATCCACTGCGGTAAATTAACGATTCAGATCGACGCATCGCTGTGATATTTATGAGATTAATTTGTCTGCCAGTTGCGCAGTGTCTCATTACTGAGGCCGACAAAGAGTCGGCCGCGCAACATTTGTCACTTGAACAGTTGCAAATAGCGTAGTTCTTTAGAACCTATAATTATAAACGTGTGATTTCACAAATAATTAGAGACTTATTGCTGTTTGCACTTAACAAGTTTAACAAGGTAGAGAATTATACATACTATAAGGCGAGTGATCGTTTTATCATCCCTTTCTTATGCTGACCTGCAACCTTGACAGTGAAATTTAAATGCAATTCAAGCTTTTTTCATAAATATTTACCTCAGTATGGTCGTAGTATATGGTAAAGTGTATGGTCTTCTACGTGGAGGAGCTACGTTTTGGCCCATGGCATGCTCAATATTTTGGACATTAACAACAATAAACTTAAAGCATTCCCGAAAAACAGCGCTGTCAGAAATTTATTTGTAGATATTTATACTAAAAAAATATTCTCAGAAAATATACACACATTACAAGCAAACCTATAGGAACCTAAAGTTATCTGAGACCTATCTTATAAAGAGGCATACATATAACCTTATATATATATATATGTACATATATCCTCACGCCTTCCCACAAGGGTCCCCGAAGGGGTAGGCAGAGGTGTATATAGGTAATACCCACACACCCACTTTCCGCCAGAGGTATATTAGGTGCCAACGTGACAGATGGCGAGTCCATCGCCGTGACTCAAGCACGACTATACATACGCCTTTTGAATTTCTTCTCAGACGTATGCAGGTGTCCTCTCGATGTTTTCCTTCACCGTAAAGCTCGTGGTGTGACTAATCACTGTACTGTATAACCTTATAATATGTGTTTATTTGAACGTGACAATCTCAATAACTACTAATCCTATTTGACAAAATCCTGTGCATTAGAAAGCTCGTTTGGTGAGGAAGGCTATAAGATAGAGGCTATAGGCTATAGAAAATATATCATCGTGCTATATGGCTACGTATAGCTTAGGTAACCTAAGAGTGCGCAGCAGTAAACACATATTATATATACATACCGGAAAAAGAGTGGCGCAATTGAAGTGGCAATGGGCTGGTCATATATGTCGCAGAGGCGATGACAGATGGAGCCAGCGAGCGCTTCACTAGAGGCCGCGAACGGGTGGCAGAAGCGTTCGAAGACCGCAAGCCAGATGGTTGGACGACATTAAAAAGACGGTAGGGCCGACCTGCAGTAGGATCGCCGCATCAAGATCAACTTGGAAATCCATGCAAGAGGCATATGTCCAGTAGTGGACGCATATATGCTGAGAAGAAAAGAAAAGAAAAAAGTGAATTAAGCTCGTGTGTGTAAATAAATAAATGTATGTATAACCCAATTTGACGCGAGTCATAACGCTAGTTTTTTTACGTAACTTGTGATATTGTTGAAGGTAATATAAATTAATCCTGTGATTAAGACGTTACTGCTTGCTTTGGATGCTTTTCACCTGAGGCTTGTAACGACAAACGACCGCTCGTAATTATTAATTTAACCCATCGGGATCCTTCTCCTTAATACCACTCCTTTGGCTCCATGTAAGGAATTCTTTAATATTTTTCAATGTGTATTACCACCTGGAGATTGGAAGATATTGACTTAATCAGTTCTACTTTTAAAGCAATAAGGTTCGCATTAAAAGTAAATTATGCAAAGGTTTGTTGCGTTATTTATGCTGTAAGGAAATATACGAAGATAATGTTAAACCACACGTATGTGAGGAAATATAATTATAGGCTTCAAGATATGTCGATCATTTAATTACACTCTCAAATTTCTATTAATTTATGATTAAATATTGATATTTCAATATATGTTATCAAATCATATGTGACAATGTAAATATCATATCAAGACTTAAGTCTAACCAAAGATTACACCACGAGCTTTACGGTGAAGGAAAACGTCGAGAGGAAACCTTACATAGAGAAGAAATTCAAAGGCTAAAAAGTATAGTGGTGCTTCAGTAACGGCGATGGACTCGCCATCTGTCACCTCAAATATATCTATGGCGGATATATATGGCGGTATATGGGTACTACCTATACTCTGCCTCCCCCTTTGGGGACCCTTATGGGAAGTGAGAACGGAAGAAGTAGGAAGGAAGGATATATATAAATATATCATTATATTGCAACGTTTTTAAATGTGTTGTTGATATGCCTTATGATTGATAAAATAAAAATAAATTCCTGAACGAGTTTCGTACTACTAAGATTCACACTACAATATCATCCACTTAGCAGTTCTAGGAGAAAGTGTGACACCGAGTCAATATACCAGACACGGCCTTGTAAATCCTTCAATTAGTCAAAGCAAAAAATCCTAACCCGCCATTTGCAACACTTCACGTTGTTAAAGACACCTTTACATGGCATTACACACGCTATAAAATCCACAAGACAGTAAGTACGTCTTGTAGAGATATCGCCACAGCTCACAATGGAATCGAAAAAACTATTACCTCCTATGGTATGGACGTGCGTAACCGTGTTCCCAACAGTATATTGAGGGCATTTAATGTGGATTCCCAAAGGAGGCTCAAGTAAATAAGGCTGGTTTACGAGTGGCGATCTGTGGAGGTGGTATGCCATTGTAGCGGCATCGACGAGTGCACTTTATTGGCTAATTTAATTCAATTAAATTGTTCTCGTTGCGCCGACACCCGGCCGGACTTATTTTAACGCCTTGGAAATTATTGCAATAGAAAACACTAGCGGTTTCCTGGGACTTCGTCCGCTTAAAAACTAATAAAAACTAATTGATTATTATGTAAGAAAGTTGGAGGAAAGATCGAGAAGAATTAACTGATCACATTGTCCATACTAACTTTCAACCCATATTTTTCACCCCATCGAGATAATTTTTGGATATAAATTATGTCTTTGGCCAGGATATAAACCTATTTAATTACAATCGCTGAACAGCCAGCAACAAATTTAGCAAACAGACTCTTTCAGATATGCCTATGTAGTTCTCTATGTTATTTTTGTATTTCTTCTTAATTAAGAATCCAACTCCATGGAGCCCTTCAGATTTATGTATATGTTGTTAATGTCATGGAAATTTTAAAATAAAGGCTTTATTATTATTATTATTAATTACAATCGCTTCAGCGATTTAGTTGAGAAAAGTAATAAGTAAGTATAGTAGGTACCTTTACAAGTATAATATGCTAGCTATACCCTGCGGTTTCACCTGCATTAAGTTCATATATTGTGATCACTGATCCTTTCCCTTGAGTAGTACAGTATTAATACTCCTTAAATAATCGAATCACTCTTACGGTGAGACCTACTCCCATATTCCTCCTCCACTCACATCTTTTCCTGAAAACTGCATGAAAATCCGGTCAGTAGTAGTGGTAGACAGACAGACTTGCCTTTGTTTTATAATGTGTAGTGAGTATAGATAGTTCAGGGCATGAGCTCGGACGCGAGTGATGTACAACCGGCGAATCACCCATGTTGCGCTAACGCACTTGCCAATTTATTGTAATGACTTTGACACGTACCGCTCACATTAAACTATAAACATAAACTAATACGATCTCGTTACTATCTCCTCTCGCCTACTGGTTTAATGGGAAGGGTTGAAATATTATAGTTATATGTTAATTTCTAATATTGCCAAGCGGGTGGTGGCTTCCAAACGGTGAATAGTACGTCAACCACATGCTGTGAAACCACTTTGAGGTTTCACCACAATATCGTGGATGGGACAATACTATTATCTACCCTTTGAGTAAAAAACTGGATTTCAGTGAACTCTGCTCGCATCACGCTGACATGGCATTTTATAAATCGTTTATAATAGAATTTATTTGAGCTGCGATGCGTATGCGCATAGTAAAGTTGATGCTATCACGTGGCTATGAATGTTGACATATGAACAAACGGAGTTCGGAAAGGGGTTGCTTTGTTGTATTGCCAGCAATTAATACGCATGATACGTTGAGATATTGTTGAATTTAGGATATGACATTTTATTGTGTAAACATACATACCATATGGAGGTCTTTATCACGAATTGGTGACAGACTAAATACGTAATCCTCACTAATATTATAAATGATTACGTGAGTTTGTTTGATTTTTACGGGGTTCAGTTATTTAGCGTATCATCGTGCAATTTGGAAAACACGTTGTACTTAAATTTCAACATTATATAAATCTACAGTAACATGAGAAAGGTATAATAAGAAGACAAACTCTATATACAATACATTTCATCATTACCTAGGGTCATGGGCTTAAATGGTAATCCACACATCTACATAGCCATAAATGGTCACTGCTCCGCCTTTACACAGTAACATTAGTAGCTATAATTATTTTGAAAATGGAACACACTATGGACGCAAGCAAGTGGTAAAGAATAACATAGTCTGTACCATTGAATATCTCCTACCTATTAAAATATACCGGTATATATGTCCATATTAGTGTATCCATAGGCGAAGTATTTTAAGATACAGCAAAATATATGTAAAATTTAAAGATGAGTCTGCTACTTTATAGAAATGCCAAATTTTAAGAAACTTGTATAGAAATTCAAAGATTGCTTGATTAAATTAATATTATACATTTGTCAGTTTCATCCAACAATAAAACAAGATTTTTTCTCTGTTCAAAGCCTTGTTCCTTTGTTGTTTGATTACTTATCATCACGTCATCTCTTCCGCAAACAACAAAAATTGCATAAACCGCCCCGTTTTGGAATGACATCGTCATAAAACACGTCAATAGGACGCCGAAATGTCCGCACCATAAATACGAGGACAAAACATAAATCGCCAGAAAAACAAATAAAATTATATTTAATAGGCTCGTGAGAACTGTCGCCCACCACCCACTGTGGGTCTTTCGTTAAATATTTTAATTGCGCCGCTAAAAAGATCCCAAAACTTTTATTCCTCGTAAATCAAAGCCGTGTCCACGGTAGTCCCACTTTTTTCCCTCAAATATTGTAGACAAAGATATTATCATGAAGTGATATGAAATTATATCCTACGAAAGATGGACATTCATGTCATACTGGGTAGGCTCTCGTTCAAGTTCGTGGAGTAATTGTGTATGATTAGTTACTGTACTAGGAGGAATTGAGAGGCTGGGAGCCTAAATTTATTTTCGTGTACTAATTATTGTAGTTAGTAAGTACACTTATCATACAATATTAGAAAACTATCTAGAATTAATGGATTGAACACTTAAGGATTGATTGAAAACCGGAGAGCAGCAGAAAAGACTGATGAGAATGTCATACATACATATCATCACGCCGAGTCCATAACGGGGTAGGCAGAGGGTATAGAGCGCCAGTTCTCTCTAGACTTACATACCTCTTTCGCTTCGTCTACATTCATCAGTCTCTCCATAAAGGCTTGTCGGTTTCGAGTACTCTTGACGTTCCCGTCCTTGAGCGTCCGATCGATTTGATCCAGGTAGTTGGAACGTAGCCTTCCTCTGCCTCTTCTCGCACACGAGAGAATGTCGAAGAAGTGAAAATGGTCTATAAGTCTAGAGAGTACTAGCTATCACTCTACTATCGCTGCTACTCTACTACCCCGTGAGGAATGATAATATGTATGTATAAGAAAAAATATACAAATATTACAGACTTCATCTGCTTGCAAACATCCCAAACATTGTTAGGGATAGGACTTACTTAGTCAACATATTATGGCATTATTTATATCAATTTGACACCACGCCAAATTGTCTTTACACTTCAAAGATTACTAAAATATTTTAGTTAACAAGCTTAGCGGATTTGAAATTACAGAAAGCCAGTTCTGTGTCTACTATTAAGGAGAATGTAGTTTAATAACAACACGTCAGCTTTAATATGAAAAATCCGAAACAGTTACAACTTCTTGTTATCATAGAACTTTTTAAGTCGTCGCATTTTTAAACACCAATAACCAGACCGAAGTGGTTGCTTCAACCAGAGCAATCTTCAAAGAAGGGTTCAATTTCTATGTCGCGTCACCAGTGGATCGTGAAACTGAACTCAACAGATAAGCATCGATTACTATCGCTACCCACACCCGTCAGCCCGATTTTTCGCTACCAACTTCGTACAAAACCTGATACATTTAATACAATCCGATGAACAGATAGATTGAAATTCTTCGAGTCATGCGCATCAAGAAATCATAGGGCAGTTTAAGGAATTTAGATTTTTATTATATTAAATCTTTTTATTATATTTTTAAATGTTAGTTATATGGTACAAATACAAATTTCAATTTAATTTCTATCGAGCCGTTTCGGCACCAAACATTTTTGTAAGTTGTAGGAATTACGAATTAAAACTTAAACGTGGACAAGCCTCATCGAGGTATTGGCTGCGCCACTGGGGTCAGCATCCGTGCTGCTTCCCCCAGGAAGCCCGAGCCTGAGAAGGTTCCGCAACGAGCTAACGACGAAGACGGAATTGTGGTGGTGCAAAAGAAAAAGCGTCGCTCACGCCCGACTCAGAACCGCTGCGGCAAGGGTGCTGCGGAGCCCAATGTCACCATACGGGCAGCGCAGCCGAATACTCCGGTCTATGTCTCCCGCTTACACTACACTATAAAGGCGGAAGACATAGAGGAGTATGTTCACCGGAAGTTCAGGTACAGGCCGAGAGTGCAGATGCTGGAGTCGCGCCGCAACGTCAATTTTAAGCCGTTCGTGGTGCGCGTGCAGACGTGCTACCTGCACCTTGCCATGGACGAGGACTTCTGGCGGCAGAACGTGGTGTTCCACCGCTTCCGCGGACAAGTGCCACATGAACCCGTAGTGAAGTGAACTATGGACCTTAATATTTTGTTCTACACTATCGCATTGGGGAACCCTGTAATGATAGATGTTAGTAAGAATAAATAAATAAAAAATTACATTCTATAAAATATTATTACTTTGTAACTTACTTAACATTCGCTTGCTTATTTTATATGCGTAGTCTAAATATAAAAAAATAACTCCTTCTGTAGAATCTGTGCACATAGTGAATAGTAATGTAAAAGAAAAAGAAGTTTAACAGTCTTTTGGACTACTTCACCCATTTGTTATTGGACTCATACAAACGCACGTAAGGAGTACTTAACTAAGGATGGAAAATGAGCATCTGATATGTGCCCGTACATTTGTCACCTTAATGCAACAAAAAAAAAGCATCACAATCTTGTAAACGATCTCAACGTGCCTTCACATTCCTGGTTAACTGTTTATTATCAAATAAATCTAATCTAACATCATAATTTGTGTCTCCAATCATAAGTTGAATAAAAGAAGTAATTTTGTGTCATCAGGCATCGGAAGCCCCACTCAGTCATAGGCAAGTCATTCGAAATCCATCATTCATTCGCAACGAGACGTTCGGAATAGTAAAATTTCCGAGTCAATAAACGTTTCTGTTTGTTTTTCTAACAGGAAATATATTTGGTTTTGTAAAAAGTCGGTAAAAAACAAAAAGGAACTGTGTGGGTGGCGGCTGACGACAGTTTAAGTGTAACTCGATACAATTGAGTCCAGTTTTTCTTGCGCACTCCAAATTGTCCGGAGCCAATAAGCTGATGATATTATTTTGCCGATGCCTCTTTATGGACTCATACCGACCCTAATGTTTACGGAAGCGGCTTCCTAAGCCATTTAACTGTAAGTTTAGTTTTTATGTTCTCGTAAAATGTTCATAGTTTGGGGCAGTTTTCTGCTTGAAGGTTTCAAATTTAATGTGACCGAAGAGTTTTAATTCTTTCATAACATACTTTATAAATTTTAAACTTTCTTCATGTTTTATACTGCAAAGGGAATCAATCATACGGTCCGCATAGGTAGGAAACAGGTAGGTACTGCTGGTAACTACCGTATCAGCAGTACCGTAGAATCTGTATAAAGCATAGCCTTTTGTCGGATCGAGAAGCTGTGCTATCGACACAATGGATGGCCAGATTTATCGTTAGCTCACATCATTCCGCGTTAAAATATATACTCGAAACCGAGGAGCATATATGAAGAGACTGATGAATGTGGTCGAAGCGAAAGAGGTATGTAAGTCTAGAGAGAACTGGCGCTCTGTACTATCTGCCTGCCCCGTTTGGGTCTCGGCGTGATGATATGTAAATGTATACTTATTCTATTGAACTAATTATGATCCTATATAAGTATTGTGTAGTTCATGCATTTAAAGCCAAGTTAATCATATAAGTCTTATTGGAGCCAACAACGGAATTAACCAGAAAGATTTTATCCAGAGATCAATAATGTAATCGAGCGTTGCCGCTCTCACACATATGTGCATGTGTATAGACAGAGTCGAGCGCTTGGTTCAACCCCTATTATTATTTTGTCTCCCTTGTACGGAATGTAACCTCCACAAAGTAGACAAAGATGGAAAATAAAGTTTTAGTGTGTGAGTAAGGCGCGGGCCAAACATCTGCCGACGCTGATATTTTTTGGTCGGTTGAGTCAAAGCAAAATAATAATACTAACACAATAAGTTTAATTGGCGTTCTGATTACCTCTAATACGAGCATGTATGAAGAGACTGATGAATGTGGACGAAGCGAAAGAGGTATGCAAGTCTAGAGAAAACTGGCGCTCTATACTCTCTGCCTACTCCGTTAGGGACTCGGCGTGATGATATGATGATGATTACCTCTCAATTTGTAGTTAACATGTATTTGTTGCAAGGGATATTTAAAATGCAAGAGTAGATATGGAAAATAGACTTCAAACAAATAATTCCCACGCCTATTCTAACAAAAGAGCCGCCATTGTAACGACACCGTCTTCTCGCTGCAGAAATATTTAGGTTTCAACGTGACAAATGGCGTAACTGTCGCTGTTACTCTAGCAATAATCACACGTCTTGGATTTCTTATGCTTCTTTGTATATTTTCTTTTCTGCTCGTAATGTGATGAATCAGAGAATTTAAAGTTAGGAAAAAGCTCGTTAATACCGCAGGAATAAGCAATCTTGATTTTACAGGTGCCTATTTAACCACTCGCTTACTGCAATATATCTAAGCAGTGGAGGGATTGGTGGAGCCCTTATCCTGTAGTGTATCAATACGCCCAATATTATAACTAGAATTCAATGCATCTTTTACTTGTAACTTTTTAAAACACACTATACCGCATGGCAACAAACTCATTACGATCAATATAGCAAGTATAAGCCCATGTAACGGTCTTACCATTGAAAACACGAGAGCAAATTGTGCTGAGAAACTCTAAAGGACTTGATCTTGTAAATTTACCAACTTAAAATTTACAATTCAATAAATGCTTGAGTATCCTTATTTAAAAAAGATATAGAGTATATAATTGAATGGAAAAAAAGACCATGTGAGTAATAGTAAAGTGTCAAGTTTGGGGCAAGAAGTTCATTGAAAACGAATGCAGCTCAGTAGGTACCCAAGGAAAGGGCAGGTTTTTCGCCTCGTCTGGTGTAATACAAAAGCTTTGTAAAGACTTTTGTGTCTGGACCGTGGAGTTCTTGAATGAAGTTGCATGCTGATATTATTTCTACTTAAATTTTTCGCATCAGGTATTAAAAAGTCGTTCAAAATTTTGATTCAAAGACATCGTTACCGGTTTGCGTAAGTAGGTAACATAAGCATGATTGTGATCAATAACTTGTGTTTTAAGTATATGCATATTTATTTAGAGCTAAGATAACGAATGGTTTAAAGTAGTCACCTACAATGCAAATTTTCGAATGTTCGAAATTCCACCGTAAAAAAAAGTATTTTGCTAACTGAAGTATAGTGATCTGAAAACTGCATACATCTATCGTGAAATTCAAAGTACATAATATGTATAGTCGTGTTTCAGAAACGGCATTAGACACGCTATCTGACACCCTGGCACCTAAATATACTTCCGGCGAAGAGAGGGTATATTACTACAAACCTCTGCCCACGTCTTTTAGGATCCCTGTGGGAAGGCGTGTACTTAAGTTCAGAAGAAACTCATTGCTACAGACCGGGCATGAACCTGTGATATTGACGTAGCAGATGACTAGTGTGTCATCTGAAATTTTTCACTTCTCATTTGATCTTCGATTCAAAGATTCTTTACTTTTTCAATCAATCAATTGAATTGTTGAATTCTTCAAGAATTTCATAACTTAATTATTGGAAAACCACAAACTTTGACATAAACCACCGAATTATTTCGTACAGACGGAGATTTGAACCTGTACACACGGCCTACAGCGTGCAGTTCATTCAAACCACACTGCTACCACGGCTTACATTTTAAAACTCTTATTAATCGTATGAGCACGTTCAACGTAAAGCCCGTTGATGGTAATTCAAATAAAGGTGAATAAATAAATAAACAAAACGCATAAATGGGTCATATCCTTCACATTGCTAGCGAACATTATAAGCGGATATTAAGCCTTTATTAAGTTCCTTTGCAATCCTGTGAATGCCTGGTCTAGCGTCTAGATGCATGCACGTCTCGTCGGCGTCTTTGTACCGATGACCTTAACTTATTTATTTTCAAATTGAAGGTTAACTATTATTCCCTCAATGGTGCGTCTGGGGAAGCCCTCAATAGCCTAACTATTTCAAGGCGTCGTGCATTGAGATAGGTTATAGCATTAGACGGTATTCAAAACACAGCTGTGGAGTAAGGAAATGAATGGCAGGTTGCCTTTGTTGGCTTCGTCTAGACTGTTGTGACTTATTTAAAAGGGTTTTCGTACGCGTTTGAGTTCAATAGATATATTTTTATAACTGTACAATAATTGGGTAGGTGATAATACATCTTAAACTATTTGAAAATCTAGGTGACGTGATTCAAATAAAAAAAAAACTAGATACCTACCCAAATATTCATCAGAAGCGATTTTAAATATTTGATTAAAACTAGAAATTCATTATATTCAGGATCATTATATTAAGGTTGCATTTACTTATACATATTATAAACATCTATATAATTTTCTTGTTCCGATAGCACAAGTTTGCTTAATTCGGGCTAGGTTCTTTAATAGAGAATACTCACAAGATATTATTGTTACGCTTAAATTCTCGAATCCCGTAAAAGGCCCGGTCCTTTATCTAGGCTTGCATGATACATATCCAACAGGTAGAGGACCCTTCGAGAGTTTTAATATAAGTAAAGGATTAGGTATTAATTTTATCATGATAGTATTCTTAAGCAATCTCTAAAGGGTTGTAATGTTTTGACAGGCTAAATCACGTTCCCACGTGTTCCTTTAATTTTCTGCACCTTCGCTTGGCGACATATGGTGGTGCTAAATATAACTGGTGCCCTATGTCTTGGCGGCACATGTTCGCAAGATGGTGGGCTTCACCTTACTGAGCGGATTGCGCGAAAAAACGACACATCTCCACTTACAGGATGTACTTTTAAGTATCGAGAGCTTTAGAAGTAGTGGATATTTAATCTGTGCGTACATTATTACCATAGAACTTATATAATATTTATTACTTAATTTGTCTTCGATCAAGTTGGTAGGTATTTTTTTTCTTAACATTCCACGTGAATTTATGTACCTTCGCTAACGGTTCATTCTGAAAATGTTATAAATGACAAAATATAATTGAAAATGTCTACAACAAATATAATGGGCATCTCGAAAAAAGTGCGATTAACACTAGCATATACGCATAGCATGATAAGCTGTTATTATGAAAAAAATCCGGATAGCACGGCGGAGCTATTTTTATTCGAACTAGGCAACCGTGACGCGCCTTTTTGAAAATGTGTATATAAAAAACCAAACGTATAGTTTGCTCTATTGTAAAGTCCAGGCGTTACTTAATGGTTAGTTATGGTAGCAGATATGCATGCACTTACAATGCAGGGTACAACACCAGTTCTCCCAAGACTTACAGATCTCTTTTGCTCCATCCACATTCACCAGTCTCTTGATATTATGCCAGTTCGAGTATTTGACGTTCCAATGCTTTGTTATGGGTATGGGCTAAAATTTGGTCTTCCTGTGTCTCTTCTACAATTTAATTTTATCGGTTTCGTCAAAATTCCTTCCTCACTCATCCTTTTTCTGGAAAGCCTTTATCTTTTCTTTCTTTAATAGTTATTTTATTGTCTTAAAATTTAAACCATAAGCTATTTTAGCATCTTTTTAATATAAAAGTGAGGATGTTTTTTACGTAAATTACGCCAGTATGACTGTACGGAGTTAGATGAAGAAGCATTATTATAGCTTATTTATCAGCTGGATGCTCACATAAAACACGTCCTTGGAACATCTACAACGAGAACACGATTAGGCGGGTGAAACTGCAGGGCAGAGAAAATGTTCTACAACTGAAGAACTTAGTTAAAATTACTTTAAAAGACACGTTACGTTGGTATGGACATACCTATTTGGGAAGAAAGATTGACGTAACATATTATAAAGCGAAAGTGTGTGCAAGAAGAGGCAGAGGAAGACAGAGTTCTAACTGCCTAGATCAAAACGATCGAACACTCAAGGAATATTCTTCTCTATTGTCTTCGAAACTGGCGATCATGATGAATGTGGACGAAGCGAAAGAGGTATGTAAGTCTAGAGAAAACTGACGCTCTACTTTATCTGCCTATCCCGGTAGGGACTCGGCGTAATAATATGTATGTACAAATGTATCTGCTCATTATTTTCTTAAAATAACCATAACGTACATACTTAATATTCTTCTTCTTCGTTTCACCAAAAAAATATCAGTGATATAGGTAATGTCATATAAATAACATATTCAGGTAGTAATTGAAGACTTTATACGTGTTTATAATAATATTGGTAGTAATTATAGTTCCTTCATTTAGACTATGGAGTTTTGAAGATGCGTTCGTTAAGATTAAAAAAATATATTAATATTATGTTGTAGATAATATTTCTGACCGTATTTTTCAAAAGAGTCCATCTTTACCGAATGAAAGCGAATTCAGATGGAGTGAACCAGCTTAACGGCTCATAGGTTAATTCAGTTTTTCCCGTGTGTTAATCTCAAATAAGCCTTAAGCGATTAATTTTACGATCGAAATTACTACTAACACTAAACGAGTTCACATGCACAACAATGGTCATAGAACGGCGCGTGCCACTACACAAAAGCTAGCACGCAGCTGTTGTAGGTGGCCTTACACACACAAAAACACACACACACACACACACATAGCGCATTGTAAACATCAATTTATCTATTTAACCACAACGAGAAGAAGTATTTCCAACAAATGGAAGTGAAACCTATGAACCTAGTTTTAATAACCAATATGTATATTAATTACATTCTAGTTATATAATTATAAAAAAATCAAGACGTAGGTTATTTAAGGCCCACGCACCGTTTTTTGTATATTAAAGATTGTTATTTAGATCACCTTTGTATAGTATTAACCCGAGCTATTAATAGTAGGTACCTAAATATATACTTACTAAGTATGCCCCGCGGCTTTACCCGCGTAAAATTTTATTTATTGATAAATTATTTTTCTAGACTAAAATATTCCAGCTAAAAAATACCCCCATGCCAAATTTCATCCAATTCTGTTCAGTAGTTTTTGCGGGAAAGAGGAACAAAAATCCTTACAAACTTTTCTGTGTGCAGTTATATACGGCCAGTTTCCAATGTGCCTAAGAATTTGGTTACTGCATTTCGTTTTGATATCAAAAGTGACGTTGGTTGGCTATTGTATGCGCGCATGTGTGTGTGCGTGAATCTGTCATATGTTGAAAGGCACACATACATACCTGGGTTGTTGGGTGCGACACCCCATGAAAATGGTCATATCCAGTGTAGTTTGTAATCGGGGAAGCGTTTTGGTTCGAATTGGAGTAATATTAGAAAAAATATAGATTAATTTATTATCAAACGCCAACGTCACCACGAAAATTTCAAGTTTTGTATGTTTTATAGGCAAAAAATGGAATGAAGTGTCGTATCTCTTTACACGTGCCGACACAGAATATGCAATGAACAAAATCTGGTTTGTTCTCAATCAAATTATGAAATTGCTAGATCATTTAAAAATATATATACACAAAATAGTAAAAAAAACCTATAAAAAATTAAATCTATATTTTATACCAGTTTATTACTATGAGAACTTTTAAGAATAAAATTTACAGTTACTTCCCTTCGCATGACTCAAAATGTTACACTTATGTGTGAGTATTCTGTTAGCGCTCACAAAAATGCGTACTATAGAAATTGAACCCTGACGATTCCCCGATCCGCCCTTTGAAAGAGCATGTGTGCAACTAGTAAAATATAAGTACCCCTGTTGATCCCCCCGCAGCAACCCCAGGTGCGTCCGCGCGGCACGCGCCATTCCTATCGTGACTGGCGCCCTGAGACCACCTCAACATATCTACTTCCTTCTTATCAAACAACAGTTAGTTTACTACCCGTGAACTCATCAAACTACACTCCGCGACTAAACTAACTCAAGCAATAATAACAGTCATGTGAAAAACCCCGAATCACCATCGAAATGAGTTCAATCAGCGTAGTTGTGTTCCGCAACTCACCACTGGGAAAGGCGCAGGTGCTTCAAGAATCCGTGAATAATTCTGTGAATATAACAAACAACGAAACTAATCACAATGTTAGGCGTGAAATTATCATCTCGAAAAACAAACAAAAGGTGCAGCCGGGCACAGTGTCAGTGACGTCATTAGTGCGAAATATTGAGCCCGTTACTTCAAACGTTCTGGCCAAAAGGCCTCGAATCCGTGAAAATAGTGGCGACGAAGGCCGAGCTGCGACCCCGCTCGCTGTCGCTCGGCGAAATGCGCGGGAAAGAAACAGAGTGCGCCAAGTAAACGACGGATTCGCTGCTTTACGTCGGCATATTCCTGAAGAAGTTGCATCTGCATTTGAAAGCGTAAACTCTAATAGAGGGCCTAATAAAAAATTAAGCAAAGTGGAAACATTGCGGATGGCAGTTGAGTATATTCGGAATTTGGAAAGCTTGTTAAACATAGGACATGCTGACAAAGAAAATGCTGGGCGACCCTCAATGGAATCATTTCCTTCGCCAGCATCTTCTTCACCGAGAGAAAACAGTCAGGAAAGAAGCTACTATTCAATAAACTCACCAGTACTTGATGACGAAGAAATGGATGAAGACGAACTTGACGGACCTATACCTTCTATGCCTCAACATCAGTATATAGAACTGCCAGCTGCAGAAGCATTTCATTTAGTGTCTACGCCACATTTATATGATGAAGAAGAAGCGCAACCATTAACACCTTCATCAGATCTTCTCGGACGAGATGACGCAAGCCCTCACCTTTTGGACGGCAATTTTCCCTTTCCAAGCTCAGCTGAACAGTTCAGTATAATTCCAGAACAAAATTATCTTATAGATTCCAATGTTACAGTGGCTGATAATGACTTTGAAGTAAAATATGTGGCCTCAATTCATCAGAACTACGGCCCAGAAAATGATCTTCAATTAGAATCTATTAATCCTGACTTGATATTAACTAACGAGCAGTATAAATTTAGAGACGAGGATACATTTAAAGAGGCAGAATATGCTGACGTGGAGTTGAAAAAGGAGCTTCCAGATATACACGTGACTCCTGAAGACAGGGAGCAGTTTGAAGAAACCTTAAAATGGTGGCAAGAGAAGACGAGGCAAGCTCGTTCTATGAAGAATAGTCATTAATGAGTAGTTTTATGTATTGTAGATACAATTAACGGTATAGTGTGAGTAGCCAGCAAGTATACAGCTGTGAGAGCCAAAGTGTGCGCGGTCGCAAGGTGCAGTGTAACGGTCAAAGCGCTCTTGCTTTGTTTAGTTCAAGTTATACGAGATATATATCTTACGCCTTACTCCTGTGGATAATTAGGTACCCATATTTTTTGCTTGGAATCTATCATATTCAAATCATAGATATGATATGAAATCAATTCTGTAAAATATTCAGTAATCTTAAAGTTAATTGTTCGATTATCAAATTGTAAATAAGGTTCTAATTGTGAGTTAGTAATAAGACTAATGTTAAATTAAGGAAATGGCGTATGAACCTTTTGTAATTTCTAGTGCCTTGCCTTATGACAATATTGTGATGTTAGTAAATTAATTTATATCTAAGTATACTAAATAATAAAGACTTTTAATAGACTTGTTTTTCACCTCTTAGTAATGCAATAATTGATACTTCGTAATTACAGGGATACATTTATGCCAAACTTAAGTTCTTGAGTACTAAATTCTTGCACTAGAAATCCGAAACTACTATTCAAGTAGAAATTAGTTATCCTAAAGGGCAATAGAAAACAGTCCTATTATTATCGACTCATTATTTTAATGTCAACCCTTTGAAAAAACCCCTATGCTAATGCGACCAAATCACTAAACGACCTACTTATAACACCAATCCTACTTAAATATGCCGAAACAATGAGTTGCACCATTGTTAAGTAAATCAAATGTCAAAGTTTCTACGGTTAGATATTTAATAGGAGTTTTTGTTCTGTTAGTGGGCGAACCGAGCATTATAAGCTCCAGGAGTTCAAGACGTTAAAAAATGTTTTGATAACTTGACCCCTATAATTTTTATAACTATTTCAACACTGATTATTTTTATGATTTACATGTAGTTTCTTAATCGTTAATCAAAATCATTTAATATTGTTGTGATACAACTGGGCCTAAAACCCGGACCGTTAACGGTAAGCCGATATCGCTATTATGATTGTAATGTGCCGCCGTTATCCCGGGTAAAAAATACTCGATTCCAAGGGAGCGAACAAACGGGTGATTACAGTTTTGGGGGTCGACTGCAAGGCTCAGATTTTTTTTGAGAAGCATTTGCATCACGCTTGAAAGAGTAATTCAAAAATTGAATCAGTCTATATATTCTTGTAACATTACCTTAATTTAAATGTGCAGCATATTTATAACCAGGTGCTTTATCTTGTGAAATAGTTTAACGAAAAAAATAATAAAAAGCAAGCGGTTAATGAATTAATTACTCATTAATTAACATCACACCGCGTCCTTCAAGGGTAGAGAGATTAGAAACCCAGTTTCCTCTAGTCGTCTTCCGATTCATCTAAATTAATTAGTCTCTTTGTTACATGCTCGCCGATTTCGAGTATTATTGCAATCCCATTATTGAGTGTGAGTTCGATTTACCTATAAATAATATAATTACCTTTAATATAATATTAAAATGAATAAATGTCATTTAATAAATTACGTGATCGTTATGTGAAGTTTTATTTATTATATTTTATTTATAAGTATTTCCTAAGGATATCTATTTTTCTTTGGTTCAATAGAAATATCTTTGTCCCTGTACTTACCATAAATCGGAAAAGGATTTGGTTAACGTAGTTAATTTAAGTTTTAAGTAAAAAGCCGTGGTGGCCGAGTGGTTCGAGCAGTTGCCTGCGACACAAAGATCGCAAGTTCGAATCCCGACTGTACCAATGAGTTTTTCTGAACTTAAGTACAGTGATTAGTCACACCACGAGCTTTACGGTGAAGGAAAACATCGAGAGGAAACCTTCATACGTTTGAGAAGAAATTTAAAGGCGTATGTATAGTCGTGCTTGAGTAACGGCGATGGACTCGCCATCTGTCACGTTGGCACCAAATATACCTCTGGCGGAAAGTGGGTGTGTGGGTATTTATTACCTATACACCTCTGCCTACCCCTTCGGGGACCCTTGTGGGAAGGCGTGAGGATATATTATTATATTATATAATTTAAGTTTTCATGATGAATAATGCTAAGGTCACAAAATTTGTAAACTTCATAACTTACACCTATTTCGTGCTTCGTTCCGCACGCTCCCACATTTCCGGAAAGGTAAAGAATTTTAATTTCTCCCTCGTATTTTTTATAAGAAAGATATCGCCATATTTTACCGGTTAAGCGCTTTGCACGCTAGTCTGACTTCCATTTAAATTTTTTCCGGTTCATTCGTCAGGCGCTGTTAGTTATGTATAAAGTTTTTGATAGATGGCAACTAGCAACCAACATGAAGTATTTATTGCATGAGAAAAAAGTGTTAATATGTCACTCACAACAAATGGCACACATTATTAGTATCCAGTACCTACCTACTCATATGTTAATAGTTTTATATTGAAATTATACGAATTTCAATATTACATACATTTGCATAATTAGACAGCGTAACAAACTTTTCTATCAAACATGTTATGAGATAAAAATATATTTGTATATTTCAAGGGCATAATACTCTTGCCGGATGAAAGAAGAATTTGTAGCCGGTGGTCAAAAAATTTGAAATAATCTTTTCGTACGTTGCACCATAATACCTAAGTGAATATTGAATTATTATTACATTGGTAACCACTTGTAGGCATATCTTCGTAGATTATCACTGTACTTGAAAAAGTCAAGTGTTTTTAAAAGTATTCTGCTCGTACACTCATAAAGTTAAATGAATAGCCAGAAAACGTAGCAAGCCACTAGTTACCCTTCGTCCGCTATAATTGAGGTACCCAAGGCGCCTAGTAGCCTAGTGGTTCAAGTCTCATGCAAAGCATTAGTATATATACAGGTTTAAACCTCAGCCGGTACGAAAGAGTCTCAAAATGTTTAAGGAGGAACACAAGCATGCGGTCTATTTATTATCTAATCATGTATTTTTCTGCCTCGTTGTGACTCAGGCAGTAGACAGTACTTACCTTTAGAACACCTTACCTATAAACAAGGAATCATGGTAGCAACGCATGTGTACGCATTTATAATAGATTAAATACTCCCTAATCATTTATTTGTTCTTATTTGATTTTGAAATTACAAATGTATTTTTTTCCCTTGATATACAATAAAATAATAGATCAAATACATCATTTCCACAAGCTTTTTCGCACATTATTTACCTATGGCAGGTAAGTGGGTACGGACAACACATATTTACATAGCCGGAGAGATTAACAAGCGTAAATTTTGCGGTAGTTAAGTGATTATCTTATACAAAGTCAACTAATCGTAAACTAGAAAGAGATTGTAATAAAGATATCAGCGACTGATAAATATACTTACTTACGTGAATGTGAAGAAACATTTAGATAAAAATTACAGTGGGATATAAAAACAAACAAATAAGATAATATAATTGTATTAATTATAAAAAATATGAAGGCCACGTTCCAACTACCTGGATCAAATAGATCGGACTCTCAAGGACGGGAACGTTAAGAGTACTCGAAACCGACGAGCATGTATGAAGTGACTGATGAATGTGGACGAAGCGAAAGAGGTATGTAAGTCTAGAGAGAACTGGCGCTCTATACTCTCTGCCTACCCCGTTAGGGACTTGGCGTGATGATATGTATGTATGTTTTTAATTATAAAAATAAAAAAAGCTCTCCTGCCCAGCTTCGCTTGGGTGAAAAAAATAAATTTCCTAAAACACGATCGCATTTTAATGCGATCGTGTTTTTTATATATTGCGAGCGATTTATCGCTCTAAATGAAAATCAATCCGTTATCGAATCCACTGAAACACAAACAAAAAAAAATCAAAATGGGCTGAGGTATACAGTCACATACAAACGCAGGCAGAGGAAAACTAATAGGATTAAAAAATATGCATTTGATACCCAATTTATTGAAGCAAGAAGGTAGTTGTGGGAAGGCGTGAAAATATATTTTTTATTTATTTATATCACAGCATAATATATTCCAGATGTCTAATATAAAAAATAATAATTAATCGAATTTAATAAAATTAGCGATACAAATTTAATTTTAAACACCTACCGATTTATATTTACACAGTCAAAATCTTTTAAGTTACAACCGGTTGGTTAGGTGCCATGGGTGAAAACCAGGTTAGGCTATGCGTGGGAATGTAGATTTGCTTAGCATGACAAAACCAAATACTAAGGAAGCGATCCTGAGCGATGGTTTTTGTAAAAAGTCCGTTGCTTGTGAGCCGCTATTCGCCCTTTATTGTCATTGAGATACAGTGTGCACAACCGTCCTTGATACTTGGTGTTATTGACCTAAGGAATTGTTTTTAGATAAATCGATAGTTTTGTGTAGAATAAAAAAGGCACCTGATTAATATTACATATTACCTAATAGAGCTAAAGCTCATAACTATAAATCTACTTTCGTACATATTTATGTATGTATACCTACTAATAAATTTCTCACTACTTTAAATTATTTTAATGACTATAAAAGATACTTTACAAAAAGAGCTAGTATACTAAATCAGTGAGTGTTTTACAGAACCTTGTTTTAAATTCTTGTGTATGTCAACATATTTTTGCTGATATGTTATTAATTAATTAAAATGACTTCCAGACTCAGCTCCAATATATTTAGGAATACTCGATGGACACAGTTTATCTTTTCATTTAACTCCTTTGTGGTAAGAGTACCGACCGACCAGCTGCCGACTTTCACCCAGGAGGAATTTATACACTCGAGGATGGGAACGTTCAAGAGTAATCGAAACCGGCGAGCATGTATTAAAAGACTGTGGCAGAAGAAAAAGGTACGTAAGTCTAGAGAGAACTGGCGCTCTACTTTCTCTGTCTCTCTCGGGAGATACTCGGCGTGATACTATTATAATGTAGAAATAGAAAAAATTAATGAAAACCATAAAGTATCAAAATGACTCTGCCGCGTAACAATGCAAGGTAAAGAAAGTCAAAGGAGCTACCCTATTGTTGTGTAATATTTATTCTTGCGTAGATCTCTTCGGAGCCTTTCAGCGAGGTCGAGGCCATTGTCACAGGGTTCATGGGAACCAGCAAAAAACGGACTTTACCTTTAGGGACCCGACTTATAACGTACAGAACTGAATAAGAACTTTTTCTAAACACAGTTCTGCAATAGTACACGTGTTCAAAGATCTCAAACTCAGTGTTAATCTGTCCGTCTTATGCAAAGGCCCTCGGATAAATGTAGGTAGATTTTAGTTATGTTTGCTTCTAAAATAACATTTATTTTCACAAGACTTATCCTACGACTTAGACTGCGTAGAATTTGTTCTTTCGAATTATTTCTTCATTTCACCATATCGCTCACTTCAAGTATCAATTTCGCAAGAGTTATGTCCTTCTCATAAGTCCAAACCTACCAAAGTTTGTTCAGCAATTTACTCCTGAATGTGTAGTAGACAGACAAAAAGACGGTTTTCCCTTTTCTATTTACAATATTTGTGTAAGATTATTTATCGAAGGTTAATATAGGCAGTTTATAGGCAGTTTCTTTTTATACCATGGCCTCGATTTATAATAGGATTATTAAAATAAAAAAAATCGTGCTTACAGTTTTATCGACTAAGTAATTCATATTCGAACTACCAAGGTGTATATGCGTTAAAACCTTGAACAGAGAAACGAGTTATAGTTCCTAAATAAAAAATATTAAATTAAATAAGTCGGCAATGCCGTTTACAAATTCGTACGCAGTTACAAATATTTAATCTTTACTCTTGTCTTGCTTTAATGGCTTAAAGCCGGATAAAAAGTAAGTAACTTTTTGTGCTGCATTTGTTATACTGCCAGATTGTAGACAGTGAAATTACGCCAAGTTCCAGTGTCACCAACTGTTTGAAAACTTTCTCCCAAAAGCCATTTTAGGATCATTAAATTCAAACGAAAACTCACCAAAGACGGGCCAAGCATTTATTAGTTACAATATATATAGTTATATAAATAATAACAGTTATTTGATGCTTTAAATATTTGTTAAACTGGAGCATAATCATTTACGGATTAATTAATTATCTTTATTGTAACTGTCATAGAAAATACTGTGACTTTAAAAAAATACTACCCTTTATAGATTTTTCCCCTAATTATGGGGAGAAATCCTGGAGATGGTATAACTGCCAAGTTCCCGTGGCTGCATGGTTTGTGACGCCATACGGTATGCGTACCACGCCATCTGGCGATACGTCAAGATTGTTACAAAAACTAAATTAACTCCAGTCTAAAAGTTTAAGAGTCACGGTGGCATATGCATTTGTTTGTCTGTTAATTGTATAATTCGATTCGTATTATCTGGATTGCAAAACACATGGTACCTACTATAGGAGCCTTATCTTGACGGGGCATTACCTTATTGTTCAAAAATACAAAAGGGATAGATTTCAAAGTATGTATATACAACACTAACGTATGAGCATTAGCATGATGATGAATAGCTTAAAGCGTTCCTCAATATTCCATTCCTCAATGAGGAAATGATGTAAGAAATATTTTTAATTCATATTAGTAGTGCCTATCATTTGCGCGTCCAATAATAAACCGAAATATAATTACATTTACCTACACAAAATTCGTAGTAAATTATTTTATCTAAATAAATTTATAGTTATATTCTTGGATTATACTTGCTATATTATTACGTCATAGTAAAGCCCCTGTTGTATATGTATCAAGTCTATTTCATTTCCGTTGACACATGTAAATAAATAGATGACTCGTTGGTAACTCTGTGACGAGTTTATCTCGCAACTGTTAGAATTGATTTATCGCACATAAACACGTGTCTCGCTTATATTATTGGTATCTCCAATCAGTTTATTATGAATGACCTCATAAGTAATCATACCTCGCCCACATGTTAAACCCAAGGAACGAATTATGTTACATTGTATTACACTTGCGAGACTCAGTAGATATGTGGCTTCAGTACCTATGAAACTACATAATTATTGGAATATAATTCCAAATTTATCCAAATATTTGAAATTGGTAGCATAATGGGACTAATTCTCTGCCAACATAATAAAACAATCCCCCCACTTCACAAGGAGCTCATTATGAGAAACCTTCTTATTCGCCGCACAGTAACACAATATAAAAAAATCTGTTATTTGGCTACGGACTTCTATAAGGTGGAGGTCCTAACCCAGTCGGGCAGCTCAAAATTCGAACGGGAAACCCGTTATGCCTTACCTCTCAATCGTCATTCGTTTTAACTCATATCTTCAATGTCTTCTTAAAATGTTATCAATAAGCAATCACAGTATCATTAGGACGTGTCATTTTTACCAAATAAATGACGCAATAGGTCAAGAACTTCATTGATATCAATGGAACATCGCCCTGTTTAATAATTTTCGTAATTTCTTACTAGATTAAGTACCTATAGTATTATTACCGTATTAATGCTATCCGATATATTTATGGCATTTAATCATCAATGCATCTGCATGAACATCAAATTTTGTTCATTATCAATGCGAATGTTTGTGACAATATTTGTACCTCTTTCACACAAAGAGTACTTAACGGAATTAGATGAAATTTTGCACAACGATAGATTATTGGCGGGATTAACATATATGTTATATTGGAACGAAGTTCCTTATCGCGCGTTGTGAAAGGGGGCTAGACGGAAAAAAATCTTACGAAAAGTTGTCACGACATTCTTACGAAAAGTTGTCACGACACTCTTACCCAACCGTTGGGTACGTAGGTTGGGTACGTAGGTTGGGTACGTAGGTTGGGTACGTAGGTTGGGTACGTAGGTTGGGTACGTAGGTTGGGTACGTAGGTTGGGTACGTAGGTTGGGTACGTAGGTTGGGTACGTAGGTTGGGTACGTAGGTTGGGTACGTAGGTTGGGTACGTAGGTTGGGTACGTAGGTTGGGTACGTAGGTTGGGTACGTAGGTTGGGTACGTAGGTTGGGTACGTAGGTTGGGTACGTAGGTTGGGTACGTAGGTTGGGTACGTAGGTTGGGTACGTAGGTTGGGTACGTAGGTTGGGTACGTAGGTTGGGTACGTAGGTTGGGTACGTAGGTTGGGTACGTAGGTTGGGTACGTAGGTTGGGTTAGGTAAAGGTTTGTTTGTTTATTTTTGTTTCTTGTCGTTACGTAGTCTGTTAGGTGAGAAATGGCGGCGTTAATACAAATAGGTTGTTGTCTTACAGATTACCTATTATTTGCTGTATATTTATAACCCCCGTGTGAGTGACGTGTGCTTCTTGAACTTCGTTCCATCCGGGTGTCCCTTGACACCTCTCGAGTTTTTTTTATTCACGTACTACGTACATACGTACACGCCGAGTACTACAAGGCTAGGCACAGGCGTAGAGCGCTAGTTCTCTCTAGTCCTTTTTAAATAGTTAATGTGAATAGTACTCCATCCATTAATATGCAGGTATTTATTATAAACATTAAAGAAAAATTTGCATAGTTTAGTGTCACCTTGTGTAACGTATTATATATTATATATACATCACATAAAGACAGCCAACAAGTCATTTCCATAATCATAGATGAGATTACTCAGCGGAACAAGTTGATGCAACCACGTGTCTTGCAGACCCAATTAAAGTTACTAAAATAGTAACAGTCATGTGCTTTGCATTCCCCGGAAAGTGGGTGAATGTGCTTCACATTATTCAAACCACCAAAGAGGGTGACATACGCATCTCTAGTCGTATAAGATAGGAACATAAACAACGCACTAATACTACTGGACTAATCTTTTACTGCGGTAAATGTACGTTTTGTAGTTCCGTGTATAACCTTATTAGCTTGGCCTGTATTTATGTAAATTTATAAAATAAATACCATAATTAAATTAAAGCTGGAATAAAACATTTGATGTATTACTTTATTCGTCAGTAAAGGAAACTAATAACGTATTTACCGTAATGAGAGACGGCGCCAGACGTCAGGCATTAAAAACAATTTATTTATTTTATTAATTAAGCAACCAGATTGAGGTTAATGAAATTTAAAATACAAAAATAATACATTTGGATTTGAACTAGATAACAATCCAAATTTATATATATATAAACGCTTGCTGGAACAAGAATCCTTTTATATATACATATATATTGATTCTTGTTCCAGCAAGCCTTAATAAAATAATACTGATCAATGTGGATGAAGCGTAACAGATCTGAAGTCTAGCGAGAGCCACTCTACTCTCTCTACCTTTCCTCTAAGTATGTATGTATCTTTGAGTTCACAGCGAACTACTAGACTCTCTACCTATAGTATAGGTAATAGGCTAATATCTTTACAAATCAAAATATGAAAGTATAATAATAATATCCTCACGCCTTCCCACAAGGGTCCCCGAAGGGGTAGGCAGAGGTGTATGAGTAATACCCACACACCCACTTTCCGCCGAGGTATATTAGGTGCCAACGTGACAGATGGCGAGTCCATCGCCGTTACTCAAGCACGACTATACATACGCCTTTGAGTTTCTTCTCAGACGTATGCAGGTTTCCTCACGATGTTTAAATGAAAATGTAATAAATCTATTGCACCCTGAGGCCGGACTATTCTTTCAAATAAAATGTATGGACGTAATAGTCTATATCTTACGCACTTAGCATCAACAACGAAATTGATAAGTATCATATTACTTACTTATTTACTTAATTACTGAATTATCATACTACTTGTACGTATAGACTATGCTAATTGCATGGATCTAAATGTTACAGTAAGAGTTCTTCAAGAAGAGTGAACAGATTACTGCTGGGTCGGTAACGCACGAACTTTGGTCTTGCAAGCATCCATAGGTGTCGGTAATCGCTTACCACTTTACCACAAGCATGCGGCCAAGCGGGCCGCATGCTTGTGCATGCGGCCCGCTTGGCCGCATGCACAAGCATGCGGCCCGCTTAGTGGTAAGCGATTACCGACACCTATGGTGCTTTCGTGGTATAAAATAAACGGTTATCATTATGCGGGCCTCTTTGCCCCTAAGTAGCAGTCAAAAAACACGAACAGATCAACTAGACACTTTGTGTTAGGACGATGAAAAATCGTTATATGTATAAATAAGATACAATAACAGATTGGTAAATTAAAAAATACCACCCGACTAACCTTTCGTCTAACCTTAGATAAATGTATGGATAAGACCAAAGAACGGTGAACTAATTTGTAATGTAGGTAAACTAAATTCAAAGAATGAAAAGGAAGTGTATCTAGATTTTTAAGTATATTACGAAAATAGCACAGTAGGTACGAACAAAAGGTGATGTCGTTAATATCATACGATTGTGAAATGTTCATTTTAAAAGAGAGGTGCGGATTTAGTAGCCACTGACTAAATAAAGACTGTAAGCTAAGTAAGTAAAGACAGTAAGAAAATCCCAGCATCCTGTCTCAATGAGTTTTCGAACTTTAGTACTATGATATATCATACACTGAGGTTTATGGTGATGGATAGCATCGTGAGGAAACCTGCATACGCTTAGGACGAAATCAGATACCAAAATCATTCTATTCATTTTAGCCACCGGTTCCATAACATTCTGTTCATAGTTCTATTCCAATCAAAATGTATTGTGAGTCTAGAATTGGCGCTCTTCTCTCTCTGCCTACCCCATGAGAGATTCGGCGTGAATCGTCGCGAAGAAAAAAACAGACGCACTAATATATCAATATTAGTGCATCTGTTTTTTTTCACTCTTGATTTTTGTTTGTGATAAGACCACGTTTTACGACAATGTCATTGCAAACAGAAATATTGAACGCAATCACAAAACCTGCATTTTCATGCAAACGAACATTTTCGCTTTGTCATTTTGCACCGAAGTTATGGAATATAAATGAACGCAAATCATTCAATAATACATTATTTCAATGTATTAAATCATTCAAGCAATGCATTATATGTACATTATTCTAAATATTTCCACAATTAATATTCACGTAACAATTTAAGGAATATATTCATAGCACTTCTTTTGTATTACTGAGATTAGTTCGTGCATTACTACTTCTCGTTCTCCAATGGGTATTTTAAACATCGTCAGACTTGATATGAGGAGAGTGACGCCTGTGCAATGTAGCGGCGTTGCGTTGCGGGCGCTGTTTGTTTGTTCTAGAGTTCCAGATTTAGTCAATTTTAATGTTACTATTTAAGGACGGAATATTGAATTTTTTAGAGGACGCAATTTTATTTTTGGGACATGTGTGGGGGTCAATAGAAGCTTAACCTGAAGTTTGTGGGGTCGCCACCTTTGTCCCCCGGCCGCCATCTTGGAAAAAGGTGTGACAACACTTTTTTCGCGATATCTCGGAAAATATGCGTCACATGTCCCAAAAATAAAATTGCGTCCTCTAAAAAATGCAAAGCTCATGTAACATTTCAATGGACTAATTCTTTACTACCATCATTGGCAATATGAACAGGGTTGTTTGTGAACTCATTTTCTTTAATGCGAGGTCGTGCTATCAATTGCAATAACGAATAGAGTTTTATTCCCGTAAGGCATTTATTTCACTATAGACACGTTACTGTACCTGATACTTCTATCATGACTACTGTGCTTTTGCAATCATAGTTCAAGAATGCTTAAGTGGAAAAAATATTCCAATAGAATGTCTTAATATGGAATAGCGTCATCACAACCTGGTTTATCTTTGATAATGAATTAAATTAATTTGCTACAAAATCTTGTCTAACGAACACATGTGTTCCGGATGTCAGTCGAAAATGTATTTTAATAAATCTATGGTATTTATATTAATATTCATAACCAGTTATATCCAGATATTATCTGTTGAATCTTGATATCACAGTTAATTACTAATATCGAAAATAGCGCGCTCGTAAGGTCTATAATTGTGTGTTTATTTATAAGCAAAAACGATTTTGTGCTATAACACATTCTTCTAAGTCTTAACAGAAGGGTTGGTTTTATTGAACGCTTTATCATTTTTATGCTACAACTCCGCCTACTTCAAAAGGGCGAGCTTCAATAAAGTACTAGTAATTTTTTTGTACAACTACTCTACGTCTAATAATTGATAGCACGTGCATGCCTTCCGTTCAGCCACGTGTCCTATTGTAAATCATTAATGCATTCGTTCCGCCCAAAGGCAACCCTGGCCTCATCGGACGAATATGTCAGTCGTGCTTAGGTAACCACTAAACACGAAATCTAAAGCTCATTTACCTGCCTTACATTAAAACACTGCGGGAAGTTCATTGTTCACTGTGATTCTAAATACTTTATGACCTTTTAAATATTCAACTGTTTCCGTAATTGGAATATTGTACCTCGCGTAATTAGACTATCAATAGACATACATTGATCGCGTCGCTATTGTGCAAAGACAAATAACATTTGGCGCCATAACAGCGGCAAATGGACACTCAAAGTTTTCTATTTGTGGAATTAAATAATTGCCGTTCTCTTTTTGTTATGAACTTTCACTTCTTAAAGGACTTTCGAATACCCAACTGGAATAACTTGAATGGCACTATTGAATTATTAATAGATATATAATATATATTTAGCGGTAGGCAATAATAATAGGCCGCCAGATTGGGCTACGTGCTAACTCGTCACCTTATAATATAAAAAATGAAAAACCTCCGTTTTACGTTACTTAATATTGATATATATTGGATATAAACTTTTTTAATTAATCGATAAAATGTGACAATAGCAACCAACCAACCGTTTTCGATGCATACAAATTCTACTATATTTTTCATTAATCGAACGCCAACATTCATTTTTTTAGAGAGTCCCTCTAAACAATAGTTGTGGTCAATATAAGGGATAACTGGTACCTTAAGCTTTGCTGTCTAAAATGACAAATACCAAACTCGCATAAATGTATATTAGTTAAAAAAGTTTGATGTATAATGTCTAAGATTAACAACAAGGATCTTTTAAAGCTTAGATTTCTAAGATAGTATAACTCTGAACGGATCTCTGCCACAGACCTCCGCCATCCGTCAAAACATGCACGCATTCATTAATAACTTCCTCACACTTAACTTCATAAACACATCTCTCTGAGCTAAAAATACCTACAACCCAGATGTTTTCCTGGTTGCTTTTTGTTCCTGAACAAAAACATGTCGCGACGTCGTCGTGGGAACTTGTTGCTTAGAAAAACTCCTTCGCAGATGTCGGCGAATTTTGTAATATCCACGTGTCACAACAGGAAGAAAATGTAATTTAGTGCTAAGACGCGTGCCGCTGGCCCCAACTGCAACGGACTGTGAAATAGACCTGTTTTTATTAACAAGGGTGCAGACTGTCCTTGTTCCACCTTCGCTTAAGCGATGGTCTAAGGGCAAAGTACAATGTAGACGAATGTTAATTAGTCCATTTGTAATGCTAATAGATTTTTTACATGCCTTAATAACCTATAGTAATTTTGTGCTATATATTGTTAACACGAAACGTTTCGTTAACGTTTCTGATCTAGTGCATTCGTTTTAATAACGTTCTAGTACAATTACGCCTTCCCGTAAGGATCCTTGAAGGGTTAGGCAGACGTGTAGCAAAACTCCTTTCACCCATGATGTGCTAAGGTGACGACGTGACAGTTGTCGAATTTGTCGCCGTATCTCAAGCAATATTCCTACTTGAATTACTTGTGAAACATTCAGGCTTTCTTGAAGGAAACCATAGCGAGAACACCTGGTTATGGTGAACCATCAAGCGTTTATTGTGAGTGTGAAAACGTGATGTAATAAATCATTGTACTAAAGATCATAAAAAACTCCTGCTACCTACAGATCGCTAGGGGCTCGAACCTGCAATCTTGATGACGCAGGCGACTACTCAAACCACTTAGCCATCACGGCTCTTTGATTTAATAAAAACAACGTACCGTATGAACTCCGTAGTCTGTAATAAATTTGTTTAGTTTGAAGTAGGTACCCGAATGTTGAATAGCTTTTTAGGAACCTATTTAGTCTATTCGTGAATTGAACTCAGGAGGTGGCACATAGGTCAATAAACATTATTTCCTCGTTTTCATCGTAAACAAAAATACTTCAGTAATAGTAGGTAATTAATATTGTCGATATATACAAGGGTCCCCGAAGGGGTAGGCAGAGGTGTATAGGTTACCCACACACCCACTTTCCGCCAGAGGTATATCAGGAGTCCATCGCCGTTACTCAAGCACGACTATACATACTTTTCCTTTTAATTGCTTCTCAGACGAATATAGGTTTCCTTTATTTTATTTGTCACAAATAACACAATCAGACTTAAAGGCAAACACTCATATATTTTTTACTACCTACACATATTAAGTAGTAGTACAAGAATCAAATACGCAATTTATTGGTGTAAAATGCTTGGTCACCGGGCCCCAGTCGTAATTAAATTTTACATTGGCTGCGAAAAAACTATTCAATTAATTACATACTTTGAACCTACTAAATACTTTAAAGTAACAAAACAGATATTGGTCTGTGGTAGTGGATTGGTTCGAGTAGTCGCCTGCCACACCAAGATGGCGAGTTCGAATCCCGACTATATCAATGAGTTTTTCTGAGCTGAAATACAGTGATTGGTCAAGTTTCAAGGTGACAGAAGACATGGGCGTGACAAAAGGGGGTTCTGCTGCTGCTCATTTTCTTTCGTTTTCCAGGGGATGGTTTGGAAAAGTTATCAGCGAATAGAAGGAAGGTATTTACTAACACGAAGTAGACCTACAAGTAACGCGAAAGTAGGCGCGGCGCATTCACGACTCGAGGGTTGCCGCTATTGCTAGATCTATTCCCGAGCATACCTTATGAGAAAGTCATAACCACTGTCCGTCAGCCTCCTTTTACACACTACTAAAATCAACCAACTCCATCATATAATACGTTATCTCGTTATGTCCGTCCTAGAGTTCTTATCTTCAATTTTAAAGAAGCCGTGGTGGCTGAATTGTTCAAACAGTCGTGTGAAACGAAAAGGTTGTAAATTTCATCACGAGTCTACTATTTTGTTTACCAGTGATTAATCACACCACGAGTGGTGAGTATGAGGAAAATTGTATACGTTTTAGAAGTAAATCAAACAAGCGAACTTGACTGATATGTCTATCTCGCTGTCACCTTATTGTGACAACGTCTCTCCAGCGAACAGAAGGTGTTGATAGACCTCAGCCTATCCTAATGGGAACGCGTGAAAATTATTAAATACCTACCTATATAAAATACAAAATAAATTAAATAATAAATAAAAATAAAAAAAATATTATGAAATAGATATATTCTTTAGGATACTATATTGCTACATATTATGGTAATTGCCATATTATATACCTAACCTAACCTGATTGACAAATTTAAGTGTATTTAATTAATTTCAGTCGTATCATCATACAAAAACGTAATGTAACTGGAACCTACGTAGTTCTCATATTATAACTATGCATTTTTATAGTAAGTATTTTATTTCGCTAAAAACAAACACTATTTGTATTGACGACCAAAATTTTGTAACTACAAAAGTTGTAGGTAATTGACGAAAACAAACACTACATACATACGTATCGCTACGACCTCGTTTAAGTCGAACAATGTCGTTGTACAAAAGGTTTTGACAAGCGTGAGAATGATAATCAGTTACAGTAATTTCATATCAATGTAGGCAATTGGCTACATTTGAACACCAGGAAAGCCTTGCTTTCAGATGACGTCGATCAGGCGTCATTACATGCTCAAACAATTAAACTACATAATTAATTGTAAATTTTGTAACAATTTCTTTCATAGCATACTTCCCTTTAAGCGATAAAGCTGTAAATTAGTTTAGGAATAAGTACCTATTTGTTACCCAACTAAATTAGGTATTTATCTTCTTATCAATCTAGGTTATTGTTCGAATGATAATACAATACAATTCTTTCTTACTACAGTGTATTCAATTGGTAGTTCTAGCCCACTGCTTCAATCGCTTAGTTTTAAATAGAAAAGTAGCTTTCCCAAAGGTATGACTATCTCTTGCATTAGATTGACAGGCACTTCAATACTTTTATGTACTATGTTTATGTGGAATATAATCCATTGGCGTTTGAAAGCGGGCACCAAATTAATTGAAGAACAATGATTCAACCAACTACAGACACTCTTTTCCCAGTAAGGACAGTGATTGGCTAATTCATAATACTAATTAAAACAGACATAAGAGATCTTTCAAATCCTTCATTAGGATGACCTATATTGTATGCTTCTCTCTTTATCATAAAAATAAGATAGTTCATGGAATGAATTCCCTTGCATCCTGCAATGTAACAATATATTCACCGTCAAGCATTACTTGTTGAATTTTTCGTTTCAGTGTTCTTGCCTTCTCTAAAGTGTTGTTCTATTTGTAGCAGAGTCTTATTCTTTGTCTCTGGTAACCAGAAGAATAAAAATATAGTTCCCAATAGGGTTGACAGCCCATAAAACAAATAAGTACCATGATGTCCAATGCTTTCAAACATTGCGGGTGCAGTTTTCACCGCTCCGAAGAATGCAATAGACGTCATCATAACACTGATGCCTGACCCTAGACCTTTAGTTTCTGTTGCGAACAACTCACCCACCATATTCCAAGGCAACGGCGCTATTCCCATGTGGGACACGAATATATAAAACGCCATCAGGCCTAATGAAATGAATGGTGATACATGTCCTACGGACCCGGAGTTCACTAAATACAAGTACATGGCCAATGATAACAAAGATAAGGACGTAAATGCGCCACTAAATATCGCCATCGGTCGACGACCTGATTTTCTCAATAACACACAAGCAATTGCCAAAGCAACGCATCGTAAAACATCTACGCTCAACATTGCAGCATAGGCATGTGATTTGCTGGAATTTTTACCGATCAGTTCCTTCATCATGTCCGTAGTATACGCACATATCACATTGATTCCTGATAATTGGGTCGTAATGAAGAATGCTGTCATTATAAGCAAAGGCTTCCAAAATTCCGGTTTCTTTATGTTCTCGGTTAGCGTCTTCACTTTACCTTTCGATTTGTCCTTTTTCGTCTGTTCTGCAATCATTCTATCGAGCTCTAATTTCATTGTTGGGCTCGTTCCGCGATACCATTGGAAGGACAATATACAGTCGTCGATTCTGTTTTTCGATGCAAGCCACGCAGGTGATTCAGGCGCGTATAATATGATTATTCCTCCTATCATAGGAAATAATCCACAGAGTAATGTGGCATATTTCCAATGCATCAAAGTTCCAAATAAATGTGATAAAAATACGCCAACTGCAATACCCAGTGACAAAGCTGCTAAAAATAATCCTCTATAACTTGGTGTACTAATTTCTCCGATAAATACTGGTCCAAGAGGACCCAGCCAGCCTTGACAGAGGCCGGTTATAAATCTTCCTAGAAGAATGATATAAATCAAGTCATTGGAAAACCCAATTATGCACCATCCGAGTATGAAGAAAATAGAGAGCATTAATTGAGACGCTCTCCTGCCGAATCGTTCCATTAAGTATCCAGATAATAAGTTCCCGAAAAGAAGAGCCAAAGATGATATTGCGGCTGGAAAAATAATATTATTAAATTTTTGGTGACTGTAGGTAAATAAGTAAATGACCTACAAAAGTGAGAGGACACATACCTACCCATGATACCATTTCAGTGGAGAATTTATGTCTACCCTTGCCATGTTTTAGTTGGGGAATAAGGATAGCCGAGATGCCGGATGTAGCTCCAGCTCCAAGGGTCAGCATAAAGGTGCCAAATGCTATAAGTGCCTGAAACAACAAAATACCATTTATTCATATATATTATAATTTAGTAGGTACCATTGTGTTGGACGGAAAGTTTTGTAGTACTTGGACTTTTATTTCAATTCTAAATAGTATGTTGAAAATCCAAGTAATAATAGTTTAAGTCCCTTCAATTCTCTTGAGCGGACTTGCTTAAAAAACTGCTCTTATTCAAACATCGCGCTACCAGTGCAAATGATAATGAAACATCTATCTTAGTCATTGTCGTCTGTGCTATGATTCAACCACATGATTCCATTATGCTGGTATCTTTTCTTATGTAAATGTTATTTTAGTAACCGTATGGGAATGTCAAGAGTGCCAGAAACTGGCGAGCATATTAATGAAGAGTACCTTGTGATCTTTAGTACCTCTAAAAAGGTCATTACGATTATATGATCGAAGAAAGAAAAATATTATATTCGAATACTCATTTAAATCTTTTTGAGAAATAACGATGACACACATTGTTTATAATGATGGAAAGATTAAAGTTATTTTTAGATTATATTTATTATTATAATGATAATAATATATTAGAAATAATTATTTATATTTATTCAATACTGTTATAGCTACATCTTAAAACGCTTTAAAAATTCACGGTTTTATCTTAAAAGTAGAAACGAGAATAAGATTTATTTTGTAATACAAATCAACAGCTTGTCGGGCGAGACTAACTTTCGACTTTAAATTACCTATTAATTATAAGTAAGTATGTTAATGTTTGTTTGTTGATTGTCTGTTTGTAGACTTGTCATGGCAAAAAGCTGCTCTGATAGGAATAACCGCTTTGCAGTCGTTGACCTGCGTAAGTCCTCATACAATTCAATTTTGGATGTAAGGCCACAAATTACATTGACAATTTATAATGTAACTATTTAAACTGTGGCGAAAGTACAGATTAACATTATTTTACCCTTAATTAAGAAAAAACTGGTCAAATGTACTTAGTACAGCAATTTTTGTTTCATACAATTTCCTACATTACAATTCCATTTACTACATATTTCAACATAACACCTTATCGTAGGCCATAGAAATACAAAGTTGGCTATCTGATTCTCTTTGGTTTTATACTGTTAAGCAAACTAAGAAATAGCTTCTCTTGATGTTTGAGATTTGTACGAACTAGGCCATAATGAGGATCTAATGGCAAGAACGCCTGGCCACACCACTTCAGGTCGCAGGTTCGAATAATCGACATCTTTGATATTGTCAGGTGTACCAACGAAGATCCAAAGAAGAATATCTATTTGTAAGTATAGTTTGGGCACCCTTTCAAGTATCATCAGACACCTGGGACTTCCTTATCTAAGTTTCACAATTATATTTAAAACAACATGCTAGTAAAAACAGTTCAGGAGGACATAAAATTAAATAAAACAAATTTAAATACTTTTTAGATATGAGATTGTGTGTGCGTGGGTGTGTGTGTATATGTGTGTTTATGTGTGAGTGAGTACGTGTGTGTTCGTGTGTGTGTGTGTGTGTGTGTGTGTGTGCGTTAGTGCGTATGTAAGTCTGCGAGTGTCTGTGTGCTCATATGTCTGTCATCACATGTATTATAATATGAAATTTTCATGAATGTTTCCACTTCATTATAACTAAGGTTTATTCTAACGAAAATTTTCTCTATGCGATATTTTATTAGGGAGGCTAAATTGTTTTCTCTTTGTTGTAAATATAAAATAGACTGCCTTTCGTATGTCTGTATACCATTTTAATTCTTCTACTATTTAAAGTTGGTGCAAAGCCGATTGCAGAACTCTGGGCTGGCAGGATCGCGACGTGCATGCTTCCACTATTCTCCCAAATACATCCATACAATATAATAGGTAATAAATGAAGGTCAACATATTATGTTGACCTTCATTTGTTTTCAAAGTCATTAATTCATTTATTATTTTATTTATTCAATATATTACCAATGAGTTTTTCTGAACTTAAGTACAGTGATTAGTCACACCACGAGCTAAACGGTGAAGGAAAACATGGAGAGGAAACCTGCATACGTTTGAGAAGAAATTCAAAGGCGTACGTATTGTCGTGCTGGAGTAACGGCGATGGACTCGCCATCTGTCACGTTGGCACCTAATATACCTCTGGCGGAAAGTGGGTGTGTGGGTATAACCTATACACCTCTGCCTACCCCTTTGGGGACCCTTGTGGGAAGGCGTGAGGATATATTATATTACAATATATTTATATAATTCTGTTAATTAGACTAACAAATTATATATGAAAATTCCATATTTTTTTGTATTGATTGTATGTACGATAATTACGAAGGTAACGCAAGCAAAACGCAATACATATCATGTCAATGCTAAAACATGAATAAAATTATTCGATTATTGAAATCAATGTTTGCAATTAGGCACATTTAATATCACAAATCCATAATTGGTACTTAATATCGAGACCTATTTGCCTATGTATAAACAAAATAGTGTTTACAATTTTAGTATGATGTAAATTAATAAATTGTGATTCAATTCAAAATAACATTAATTGATTTGATAACAAGAAAATTTTCCGCAGAAAACACTGAGTATATTTGCGTACATCTGAAACGTATTTCTAAATGTATATGATGTTGGATCAAAATATAATTTATTGGGCGATAAGGTGGTGTCATTCACCTCTTCAAAACCCTTTGTGTTGGTATACCTGCTGTACCCATGGACTACAGGTAGTTAAACTCAAAACGTTAACTCCTAAGAAAAACCTACATAAAACACCTTGACATGAGAATTGGCTTCTTAATACAGATTAACAAAATTGTTGTTGCATGTAATTGTTGTTGTAAACCAATGGCCGAGTGGTTTGAGCAGTTGCCTGCAACGCAAAGATTGCAAGTTCGCATCCCGACTGTAGGTACCAAAGAGTTTTCTGAACTTAAGTACAGTGCGAAGTCTTACCATGAGCTTTCCGGTGAAGGAAAACGCCGAGAGGAAACCTGCATACGTTGAGAAGAAAAGAGAAAGATCTCAACAGTCTTATGTCGTTATACATATATATATATATATACATATATATATATATATCTCTCTCTCTGGCGGGATGTGGGTGTGTAGGTACCATCTACACACCCACATTCCGCCTACCCCTGCGAACATTCTTGTGGGAAGGCGCGAAGATACTATATTATAAAATTGTAAAAAAATCATAGCCTTCAACTATTTACTATAATTATTGGAAAATACTGCGTAGCAGTGATAGTTAAAAAATATCTACTCTTTCTAAACATGTATTAGCTAAATTCCATAGTACATAGTATTTTTATCTCTATAAATAACGTTTTATTTATTCAGTTTTATGAGTTCCTACATTTACATAATGCAGATAAGGAATGCCTTAACAATGTATCACAAAGACTTCTTTATATATTTTTAATTTTGAATGAATAAACATGTATTACTAATCATTTCAGACATCATAACACAAACAATATCGAATCACTTGGCTAAAAATCTTTATATTATGAAAAGACGTAAACAAAGATACCAAGCATTAAGGATAGTTTCCATGAATAGTCCAATTCATCATCGCGCGAGTCCCTCACTGGTAGGTAGGTATGGACAGTAGAGCGCCAGTTCTCTCTAGACTGACATTATCTCTTTCGCTCCATCCACATGAATTACCTTGGATTATACTTATTTGTCAATGTCACCGTTACATTCACAATTATAAAACGTATGAAAGACCACTTCCTGGCCTTCGACAATGAGCAAATTGAACGAATCAAATCGAAGAGGGGTTGTGTAGAGTTGGGTGTATATCTTTATAATTATTATATTAATTAAATTAGTGTTATGTGACAAATTTTATTAATTTCAGGATATATTAAAGAATAATAATTAAGATTAAACTTTCTACACAATTAATTAATTATTTTAATATTCATTACTAAATAAATTTAACAAATTTTTGTAACACCGTTATCATACCGGTCGAGAAATATATTATAAAGCTTAAAACAAAAGAAAAGCTCGAATCGCACATAAGTATATCATATTAAGAACAAAGACTTAAATCCCCAAAAATAAACATAAAAATCACACACCTGTCTCCGAAACGGCGACTGTGTACTATTGTGGTATTCTTCATGGTCGTCACTTTGCTTTCCAGTATCATTTTTGTTTATTTTTTCCAACTCTGACACTCCGTCTTCCATCTCGCACTGCACTCGGGACACTGTATCACACATACTCCCGCAAGTTATAAGAACGTTGTGGATTTCACTTTATCTTATCACACACTAACAGACGAGACGCCTCACGGCTTCCAAAACTCATATAAAATAAACTGTGCTCAAATTCCAATGTCAAGAACCCGCTATAGAGGTTTATATACATATATATTATTTACCTTTACTATATATATAAACCGGTTATGCTAATAAGAGTTGGAAAAAATAATACCTTCCAATGACCTGCAGCTTAACACAGCCGGAGCTTGGACCCTTAAGACGATGCAATGTATATTTTCAAATGACTTGTAAGAATCAGGGAAAATGTATGTCAACTGTCTTCTGAAAATAGATGTACTCTATATCTGTTTGCTAAGAAACAAAGGCTTTTATATATTTAGGTATTGTTTGATAATATGATATAGGTAATTAAAAATATATTATTACTCTTCGCACTCATAATACTTCTAACACACGCACCTACCATATCACTAAATACCTACCTATATCATAACATTTGCCTTGGCCTATTCGGTTATCAAATTATAATTCTTTGATTCGAAATAGACAAGTGCGAGTTGCCAGATTGGAGCCATGATTTCGACTTGGGTAAACAAGGATTATGCACGTGTATTTTTTTGTATTATAAGTGTCACATATAATGGAAATAGCACTTTCGCCTTTAGATAACGTGCGATACAGATAGCGTGTTTGTTCCCGTTCCTCGACTCATACTTTAGTCTTATTTGTCAGAATACTAAAATGACAATTTATTTTTATATGGAGTTTACAAAAAATAGCATAAGATTACTGTAACGAACAAAAAGCCTAAACTTACCTACCCAACGCGCAGCCACATATTTTTAAGTGACGCACACATCTATTGGTTCCATGTATACCTAGTGATATATAAAACCTAAATATAATATATAAATAATATATCCTCACGCCTTCCCACAAAGGTCCCCGAAGGGGTAGGCAGAGGTGTATAGGTAATACCCACACACCCACTTTCCGCCAGAGGTATATTAGGTGCCAACGTGACAGATGGCGAGTCCATCGCCGTTACTCAAGCACGACTATACATACATACGCCTTTGAATTTCTTCTCAGACGTATGCAGGTTTCCTCTCGATGTTTTCCTTCACCGTAAAGCTCGTGGTGTGACTAATCACTGTACTTAAGTTCAGAAAAACTCATTGGTACAGTCGGGATTCGAACTTGCGACCTTTGCGTCGCAGGCAACTGCTCGAACCGCTCCGCCACCACGGCTCTATATAAAACCTGCCATTCATTTATCACTCACATGGCATGTTTCCTTGTGATAATAAATATAACAGGCAGGGAATAAAGCGCCTGGTAATAATATTATAGCAAGTAATAATTCCTACACTATGTTAAAATTATACACGAAAGGTGTGAATGAGGCAAAGGCATGTTGATTAGTTAAATTCTTTAAATTTTGTAACATAAAAACATCATAAAAGCAGTTGTGATGCGTTCCTTTTGAAAAATGTGGTCCACGATTAAGAGATTCGCATAGCAACTGGCAGAAGATGAGCGTGAGTATGCTAAGATGAAGAAAGACATATATATATACTTACAATGCGAAAATGCCTGTTAGAAGAGGCAGAGGTAGACTAAGTTCCAACTACCTAAATCATAACTATCGATCACTTGAAGATGGGATTTAACAAGTAAAACAGAAATAGTTTGGATACATCTTCTAATCTAAGTTTGTAATTAGTACTTATTAAGTACTAATTTACTTTTTTTTATTTGTATTACTTGTAATCAGTACATAAAAGGTACTAATTACAAACTTAGATTAGATTAGAAAATCAATGTTCAAGAAGAAAAGCGAGGAGTTGGATTCGCCTTTTCTTCTCCTGACTGTTTTTTTTTTCTTGGGAACGGTGATAGCGGTGATTTACATTGAACATGTTGAATGTGGTTCAATAACTGTTCCTTGTGGCCATTATGTTGAATGAAACCTTTTTTTATTGCATATTTATATTCTTTGGGTGGGCTAAAGTGGGTGGTTTGGGCTAATAAGGGTTCGCGAATCTCATTGCCAATTCAATCTCAATGCATTCCCTCAATAACAATAAATGCTTGGGCTTTTTGTTTTCAATAGGTACATAAAATATATTTGTTATTATTTCTATAAGCATGATAGCTTCTCTATCTGATTAGATAAAATATGTTTATGATACGTAATTAAGTGTACGTAAAATGTTGCGTCCTTTTAGTTTTAATTCGAAGGGTTCTTTATTTTAAAATAGCTCACCGTTTGCATGGCAACACGGCAATGATAAAATTAAAAGACATTTTGTGTCTTACACAAACAGTCATAAAAATATTATTACCCATACATTTCTCATATCTTGAGATAACACGGCAAGTCGAAAGGGTCTATCGAATGTGGTAATCAAAAGGATTATTCAGATACCAGCTTACCTAAAGGCTGGTAGCTTCAGATACTAGTCTCCTGTCTTCGCGGGCGTTAATATTGATTATCTTTTGGGATAGACCGAGAGAGTACCTTACAGTATCTATCGCTTCATCCGCATTTATCAGCCTCTTCATACATGGTATTTTGGGAACTTATATAATTCCCTTAAGTGTTAAGTGTGGTCTTCCTCTGCCTCTTCTCTCCAGAATACTACGAACCCCTTATATTATAGACGGCCGTCTGGTTTAGTGGTTAGAGCTACTGACTGCGAAACCTGAAGACGCGGGTTCGAATCCCGCTGAGGGCAGATATTTGTGTGATGAACACGAGTATTTGTACCTTAGTCTTGGATGTATTACGTATTTATGTATATATCTATCTATATAAGTAAATATATCGTTGTCTAGTTACCATAACACAAGCTTTGCTTAATTTGGGACTAGGTCAATTTTTGTGGAATTGTCCCAAGTTATTTATTATTTATTTATTTATTATCTTATTCTGTAGTTTAGGTATCATATTACAATTTTATTTATATACCCATTAAAAAAGTATGTCTTTACTTTGGGAACAGTAGTTTTCTCTAGATGAAAAACACCTTATAACCCTTTCCATACATAATGAAACGACGTTCAGTTGAACTCAACTAATTCTTGTAGACTATTGTTTGATAAAAGTATTCTCTTATCTTTCAATGATTATTACTTTCGTAACAGCCAGGTAACAGCTGCTATCGCTAACTTTGTTTTATCATACAAGAAAGGTAGCAATCCTTTGTCATATACGGCCCTTCTCATGAGAATCGCTAACTGTAGTCGACCTTCAATGCTGCTGCTAATGAATGCTACCTGAAACTACTGCTGAAATAATGCTACCAGTAGAGATAGAGTAGGATCTCTATAGAGAGATCCCTCTCTCTATAGAGAGGGATCCAGGGAGCGTTGTGCTGGCAGGACACAATGACTCCTAAGCCCACTCAAGGCTTAATAATCTCGTCAATGTGTATTAGTCAACTGGATTAGTTTAGGTACTGTTATTAAGAACCTAAAGGTCACCAAGGGGGTTTAAGTGAGTAGAAATCTCATATCACCTACCCACGTAGGAAGATATCTAAGACGTTTCTGACTAATCAACGACAATAGCAGTAACAGTGACCTTTCGCCGTCACGTAAATTCCATAATAATTTACGGGTAGCTAAAAGAAATAAAGTTTATTTTATAATTAAGTAGATAAACTAATGTATTAACAATTTTATTTAGTTTATTTAATAGTATGTACTTTGTACGGTTGTACCTGCTACAAACGTCATGAAAGTTTCTTTACTGATTTATTCCGCGCAATTTAACAAGGTCAACGGGACTCTCAATCACAGACTAATTGTACTTCCTATCCTGCGAAGGTCCCGACTGCACGCTAGACTTAAAGATCATCCAAATTCATGTCTTTTCGTTCATGCACGCATAGTACATGCGTGCATGTATCCTACCCATGCTTATTTTTTTTAATTAATAATAACTAATTTATATACGTTGTTCACAAGGGTTTGAGTAGGCATTTTGGAGGCAGTTGACATTGAAATCTTTTCGTCTTCAACATTTCTCAGTAAGTGTTTACCGTCTTTGGAGGCTTGAATATATAACTATATACTCTCTAACTACCCCGTTAGGGACTCGGCGTAATGATATACATATACGCATGTATCCTACATAAAATGCGAAAGTATGTGTTTTTTCCGCTCTAGTAAAAAACCTACTGGATGAAATTTTCACGGGGTATGTCTTATTCCAGAAAATCCATATAACAATCTAACAATCTAATCTTTGAGAGAGGTAGGGCATAACGGGTTTCCCGTCCGAATTTGGAGCTGCCCGACTGGGGCAGGACCTCCACCTTATAGAAGTCCGTAGCCAAATAACACAATTTATTGTGTTGTGTTCCTACATGGTGAATAAGGTTTCCAGTAATGAGCTCCTTGGGGAGGGGGGAGGATTGTTACATTCTGTTGGAAGCAGAGGGATTAAACCTTATGCTGCCAACACACTATAACTCTCCGAACACAGAGTGGCAAGACGGTGGCACACGCAAGTGATATTTTCGGTATCGTGAGCGTAAATAGGCTACGGTAACCGTTTCCCAGCAGGTGGGCCGTATGCTTGTTTGCCACTCTTGTCAAAAAAAAAATAACAATGATATCAAACGTTACAACAAGTAATTTCATCAAAGCTCAAAACTTCCGAATTGATACATTTATTAATTTTATTGAGGTAAATAAATACGTCTTTGAGTCAAATGAACAAAGGTTAATGTTTCATTCAATTTGCATTTGCATACATAATCAAATGTTGTTGTTTTTCAACTTTTTAATCTTTATTTAAGACTATCTTGCTGACTGATTGTCTAAGTGTGATGGACATGGGTAATTGTACCTTAAAATTGGATGACCTATAGTTATATTTATCTTTATAGGAATTGTATATATCGTCGTCTGGTTCTCATAGTACAAGCTTTGCTTAGGTTGGGACTTGTCAATCTGTGTGGTATTGTCCCAACGTAACGTAACGTAAAATATAAATATATACATATTTATATATTCATATTATTATAGCGTAAACTTCGTAATCTATACTAATATAATAACGAGACAGGGTTCAAGAACTACTTATCTGTTTTGACCTCATCCTCACGCCTTCCCACAAGCGTCCCCGAAAGGGTAGGCAGAGTGTATAGGAAATTCCCATACACCGACTTTCCGCCAGAGATATATTTTTAGATGCCAACGTGACAGATAGCGAGTCCAACGCCGTTACTCAAGCACGACTAAACATTCGCCTTTGAATCGACGACTATAAATACATATGCAGGTTTCCTCTCGATGTTTTCCTTCACCGTGAAGCTCGTAGTGACTAATCACTGTACTTAAGTTCAGAAAAACTCATTGGTACAGTCGGATTTCAAACTTGCGATCTTTGTGCCGCTGGCGACTACTCGAACCACACGGCCACCACAGAACCACAAAAAGAAGAAATAAAAACCTAATAATATTTTACTTTTGCTTAGGACTAAGAAGCCGTCAATAAGCGAAAGTCGTGGCTGCGCAGTATTCGCGAGTGGACTGGCATCAACAATGCTGCTGAACTGTTTCGCCTCGCGAAAGACAGACAGAAATTTTCTGAACTGACGGCCAACCTTGATTAAAAGCAGAGGCACCTAAAGAAGAAGAATAACCGAAAGTCATTGAATTGCAAAGCATGGAGCAAATAAAATAAATAAAGAGTATTATAAGCTTAGCGTATTTATCTATATTATAGAGCCGTGGTGGCCGAGTGGTTCGAGCAGTTGCCTGCGACGCAAAGGTCGCAAGTTCGAATCCCGACTGTACCAATGAGTTTTTCTGAACTTAAGTACATTGATTAGTCACACCACGAGCTTTACGGTGAAGGAAAACATCGAAAGGAAACCTGCATACGTCAGAGAAGAAATTCAAAGGCGTATGTATAGTCGTGCTTGAGTAACGGCGATGGACTCGCCATCTGTCACGTTGGCACCTAATATACCTCTGGCGGAAAGTGGGTGTGTGGGTATTACCTATACACCTCTGCCTACCCCTTCGGGGACCCTTGTGGGAAGGCGTGAGGATATTATTATTATTATTTTATTTATCTATCTGTGCTTCGTAGCTCTGAAAGGGTATTTATATTATGCGACGCGACATTATATGATGCGATGACACTAGGCTAAACATGTTAACTTCTCATATAGATAACAATTGAAACTAACTACTTACAGATAAAATATTTGTCCCAAATCAGTATCCCGAGGCAACGTGCCTAGAAGACTAGTAGCATATTATATTAAACCTAAAAAACCAAAATATCAATTATGTTTCACGTTTTACATATTGAAATAGGGTTTGCAACTTGGGTTTCAATGCAACAAATGCAACCAACATTAAAAATATATATACAACAAGGTTAATGTGTGCAAGAAGAAGAGGCAGAGAAAGACCAGGTTCCAACTACCTAGATTAATTCCAAGGGACACTCAAAGACGGGAACGTCAAGAGTACTCGAAGCCGGCGAGCATGTATGAAGGGATTAATGAATGTGGACGAAGCGAAAGAGGTATGCAAGAATAGAAAGACCTAGTGTTCTATTCTCTCTCTGCCATTCCTATAAAAAACATTTCGATACCAACCTTCGATATAATACAAATCAGCCAATTAACCACTAGCGAATGAATCAATTTGCTGGCCATTTACAAACAATGGGGAGTCGGGGTTAATGTCAAGTAGTCCGTAAAAAATATTAAGGGTAAGTTATATTTTTACGTACTGACGGAGTAGTCAAAGTATATTCAAACCATATAAAGCTTTTGAAATTCTTTAATTACTTGCAAAATGAGGTGCAATTAATTGGAATAGCTTACTAAATCACGAATGATTAAAACAAATTCAAGCTACGTGTCCTAGACTGAGCAAGAAGGCTCGAACTGTCCACAAGGCTATATTGGTACCTACCTTGTTGTATGGCAGCGAATCCTGGGTATGTCAGAGGAAGTATGAAAATAGCTTGAATGCAGTTGAGATGCGACCTCTTCGAAAAATGTGCGGAGTAACTATATTAGATCGAATCCGCAATGAAGAGATTCGCAAATCAATTGGAGTGAATGAGAGCGTGATTGTAAAGATGAAGAAAGGCATGTTACGTTAGTTTGGACACATAGAAAGGATGAGTGAAGAAAGTTTGACGAAACAGATATACAAAGCAAAAGTGTGTGCAAGAAGAGGCAGAGGAAGGCCACGTTCCAACTACCTGGATCAAATCGATCGGACGCTCAAGGACGGGAACGTTAAGAGTACTCGAAATTGTCGAGCATGTATGAAGAGACTCATGAATGTGGAGGAAGCGAAAGAGGTGTGTAAGTCTAGAGAGAACTGGCGCTCTATACTCTCTGCCTACCCCGTTAGGGACTTGGCGTGATGATATGTATGTATGTATGACTTCTTTGATAGTTTCACCAAAGTTGTACCTACAAGCGAACAGAAGGGCTTGATAAAATTAATATCCTAAGGCTGTGAACTCGCACTTAATTCGTGATGATAAAAACTAGAGATACCTTCAGTAGAATAAAACAAAACAATGTGCTATTTTTTCCGTTCAAAACAACTTCTGCTTATTTTTTTAACATTGCGCTTTGAATATGCATACACGTCAGTGTCGATGACACAGCCGTGTTTTATATTTAAGCTGCCGTTATGTAAAACAGTCGGTCATTTATTTTTCTTTCCCGATCATTGTGGACTTACTGGACATCCTTGGAGAGAACTATTTGAAAAACTAAAGGTTGGCGAAGTAGGGTATGTTACCATCACACCATGTTCTATTAATATTTTCCCGACATTTAAAATACTTTGAGTTACAACCTCTCAACCTCTTTAACAAAATTTAGGAAAAATATCTCAAATGATCATATTTAGACACGCAGAAAAAAATTATTTTTATCATAATCACGCCTCGTAATACTTAATATATAATTATAATAATATAATAATATATATCCTCACGCCTTCCCACAAGGGTCCCCGAAGGGGTAGGCAGAGGTGTATAGGTAATACCCACACACCCACTTTCCGCCACAGGTATATTAGGTGCCAACGTGACAGATGGCGAGTCCATCGCCGTTACTCAAGCACGACTATACATACGCCTTTGAATTTCTTCTCGGACGTTTGTAGATTTCCTCTCGATGTTTTCCTTCACCGTAAAGCTCGTGGTGTGACTAATCACTGTACTTAAGTTCAGAAAAACTCATTGGTACAGTCGGGATTCGAACTTGCGACCTTTGCGTCGCAAGCAACTGCTCGAACCACTCGGCCACCACGTCTATTTGTTCTTCTTATATACGCTCTAGTCCACTACACTTTGGTTGGTATATAACTCCCGATGGCCAACTCTTGTCCGGAAATACCATTTTCGATTGCAATTATGCGTTGTGTCCTGCCTCACATATAACAATTATACCTCCACGCCTTCCCACCAAGGTCCCCGAAAAGGCAGGTAGGTGCCTGTATTTAATATCCGCACACCCATTTTTCGATGGAAATAAATTTAGGCCTTGGTGGCCGAGTCGTTCGAGTAGTTGCCTGTAACACAAAGATTGTTCGACGTTCGAATCCCGACTGTACCAAAGATTTTTTCCGAACTTAAGTACACTGATTAGTCACACCCCGAGCTTTACGCATACCTACATACGTCTTAGAAGCAATTCAAAGGCGTATGTATAGTCGTGATTGAGTAACGGCGAAGGACTCGCTATCTGTCACGTTGGCACCTAAAATATATCTCTGGCGGCAAGTGGGTGTGTGGGTACTACCTATACACCTCTGCCTACCCTTTCATGGACCCTTGTGGGAAGGCTAAAGGATATATTTATTAAATAAATGTAACCTTCGAGATATAATATATACCTATCCTTAATAAGAATAATCATTCGCTAATTATTACTTCTTGACAATGACAATGGAATTGCTGTAATATTATTACATTTGATTTTGTAATTAATTAATGCTTTGACGTAATTTAACCTTCCCATTTACAGTACTAATTTTTCCTACCTATGTAAGGTGAAAAACCAAAGACACATACATTTAATTCTACGAGTATAAGCAAGAAACGGTTCAAACTTAAAATGTTGATGAGTAATATTGAAGATAGTTAAAAATATATCCTCACACCTTCCCACAACGGTTACCGAAGGGGTAAGCATAGGTGTATAGAATACCCACACACCTACTTTCCGCCAGAGATATATTTTTGGTACTATCGAAAACGATGGCGATACCGTCGCTGTTACTGTTAAGCACGACTACAAATACGCCTTTGAATTTCTTCTCAAGCGTATGATATTTTCCTCTCGATGTTTTCCTTCACCGTTAAGCTTTTGGTATGACTAATCACTGTATTTAAGTTCAGAAAAACTCATTGGTACAGTCGGGATTCGAACTTGCAATCTTCGTGTTGCAAGCAACACTTCGGCATTCGGCCACAACACTATTCGGCCCCCACGGCTCGAGTTAAAAATCTAAGTATTTAATTTGCATTTTATACATTAAAGAATAAGAATATTTTTCATAGGTAGATTTTCCCTCCTCCCATGACCGCCGATAAAAATGTTTGCATTTAAGTGAAAAGGTATTTCTCTGCTCCGTAAAAACGTGGCATAAACTACAATTAGATTAGATTTAAAGAAGTTATTATCATAAAAATACATAATAAAAAATAAACTACAATTAGATTCATTTTATTTCCAGAAAAATGAGTGCAACTCTGGAAGAAATCCCAGAACACCACTATGACTCATCCCGGCTGATATTCTATCCGCTTCTTTTCTTGACGACGGCATTATGGATGCTGCACAGATGGCAGCAGCAATCGAGGTTTCACAAGATGGGCAACAGAATCCCTGGACCTGACCCTTTGCCATTCTTCGGGAATGCTCTTCTTGTTTTCAGGAAGAAACCCTCTGGTATTTATTTACCACGCTTTATCCTAAAAAAACATCGTAATAAAACTATTTACTTACTCACGCAGTGTTTTCTGTAAGGGGTTGTGCCCTACATTAGACGTACAAGTATAATGACAGCAGCAGAAAAAAATATGTAAAGTTTATTGTAGGTTCGGCAACACGCAATATACCCTTGATATTGCCAGACCCGAGACGCGCAGATTGCATATACGGCGGTAACCGCTTACCATAATTCAGGCCGTAAATTTGTTTGGTACCTTAGTATCATATTTTTTTATTCTACTTCCCATTACATAGTGCTTTATAAAAAAATAAACTGCGTCATCGGGTTCACCCACATCACATATTTTCGACCTTTTTCTGTCAGAACTGGTCGTATCGTCGGTAGATCATAAAATAAAACCTTAGTGGGTTTTAATGACTTAAAAAGGTACCAAGTCAATGACCTCCGTAATGCAATGAGTTCGTCACTTTGGGATATTTCGGAGTACTATATCTATTTGAGTATACTAATAAGGCTCGATATTACACAGAGAGTTTTCATTATTACTTTCACCAATGTCCCTGATCTATATTTTTTGCCGACAGAAATTGTGAAACTCGCCCTTGGATATGCAGAACAATACGGGACAGTGGTACGCGCGTGGCTTGGCTCGAATCTAGTCATATTTTTAACAGACGCCAATGACGTCGAGGTAATTCTTAACAGCCAAGTACACATCGACAAGGCTACGGAGTACAAATTCTTCAAACCCTGGCTCGGCGAGGGCTTACTCATCAGCTCAGGTAACCTGTAGAATTTATTTATAGACATAGATATTTGTCACTTTACCATTACCCTTTGCCACCTATTGACCTACTTTTTTACACGCTTTATATTAGCTTCACCTGTATGTATGTAACCGACTTCTTTGAGCTCGATTTTGACCCACTTTAAACGGCCAGATTTCGTTCAAACTTTGTAGACTTATTGAGGACCGATGACAATACACTAATAACTAAAAAGTAGAAAATAAATAGTAGTTAAAAAAAACTAAAAAACACGCTTTTTATAGAAAACCGAACTAAAAAATAGAAAATAAATTTCGTTATATCTTAAAAAGCGTGGGGTGCTTTTTAAGATATTACCGAAATGATAATCACTCTACTAATATCTGTCAATAAAATATTTATAACTATTGACGCCATGCACCCCACGCTTTTTAAGATATTATCGAAATTTATTTTCTATTTTTTAGTTCGGTTTTCTATAAAAAGCATGTTTTTTAGTTTTTTTTAACTACTATTTTTTTTTTTTTTAGTAAAATATTTTAGCCACAAAATTTTGCATACCACTAGTATTCTTAACTTCAAATCGAGTTTCAGTTACTCAGAATATTGTCGATATTTAACCATCTACAAATAATTATTATTGATTATCCTTAAAACAAAATATTTTTACAGGCGAAAAATGGAGATCCCACAGGAAAATGATAGCTCCTACCTTCCACATAAATATCTTGAAATCCTTCATGGGAGTGTTCAACCAAAATAGCCGTAACGTCGTCGATAAATTGAAAACCGAAATGGGCAAGACTTTTGACGTGCATGACTACATGAGCGGTGTTACTGTGGACATTTTGCTAGGTAGGTTCTAGAACTATGGGTTACAAACTATGGGTTCTTTGAATTAAGGCATATTTTCTTTTAAAGTCGTGTTGTTTAAGATATAGGTAATATCTATCAGCATCAGGAAATAAAGATGACAAGTGATATTTAGTGGTCGTAATAAGATAATATTTTTTTTTACAGAAACCGCTATGGGCATTACGAAGAAGACTCAAGATGAATCAGGATTTGATTATGCAATGGCTGTTATGAAGTAAGTATAATTTGAATTTGGTAGTTTTTAATATTTCATATTACTCTTATTAGGAGGGTCAAGTGTTAATTTAGAACCCGGTTTAAAAAAGTTTGTACCCATCTCCAACTAGAGAAATTTGTTCTGAAACCTGGAGTTTTAATGCCAATATGCGCGGTGGGCACATATACAAATCATAATGCTTTTTTTGTTAGGTTGAAAGGTGAACATGATAACCATTAAGTATTACTCGAAGACAAGACTAATACTTTCATATATTTTTTCTAAGGATGTGCGACATCATTCACCAGAGGCATTACAAATTCTGGCTGCGTTTTGACGCTGTTTTCAAACTAACCCCTTTCTTCAAAAAGCAGATTGAACTTCTGGGGATCATCCACGGACTTACGAATAAGGTAAAATATGCTAACTAACATGTGCCCTATAAACTGAAATATGGCTGCAACAAAATACCTACTCTGCAGAAAGAAACGAAGATCTAACTTTCAGTAGGTCATAAAACATAACCTGTATTATTATATAGTTACAACAGTATAATATAGTATTATTCTTCACTAGAACCATAATTAGAACAAAATTGCCTTAAAATATGCTCAACACTATCCAATAATAAAATGTGACCTAAAATCTTCAGCCTTCATAAAAGCCGTGGTGGCCGAGTGGTTCGAGCAGTTGCCTGCGACACAAAGATCGCAAGTTCGAATCCCGACTGTACCAATGAGTTTTTCTGAACTTAAGTACAGTGATTAGTCACACCACGAGCTTTACGGTGAAGGAAAACATCGAGAGGAAACCTGCATACGTCTGAGAAGAAATTCAAAGGCGTATGTATAGTCGTGCTTGAGTAACGGCGATGGACTCGCCATCTGTCACGTTGGCACCAAATATACCTCTGGCGGAAAGTGGGTGTGTGGGTATTCATTACCTATACACCTCTGCCTACCCCTTCGGGGACCCTTGTGGGAAGGCGTGAGGATATATTATTATTATATATATATATATATATATATATATTATATATTAAAATCTTCAGGTAATCAAAAACAAGAAGTCTACCTATCTAGAGAACAAAGCAAAGGGTATTGTCGTACCTACAATCGAAGAACTTACGCGCACAGTAGACAGCAGTAATGAACTTGCAAATGACACCAAAGCTATTGCCGACACTGTATTCAAAGGTTACAGGGACGATCTGGACTTTAACGATGAAAATGATGTCGGTAAGAATAATAATAAGACTTCCACACTACTTCCATTGATAGGTCCCTGAAGTGGTAGGGATAGGTGCTACATTCACTTGTTGCCAAAGTTGAATTGAGAAGCCAACGTGCTAGATGGCGAGTCCATCGCCGTTTTTCAAGTACAATTATCATACGTCTTTAAATTTCTACTACTCAAGCCTCTCGGCCACCACAGTTCTAAGAAAATTGTTCTTAAACGATTTAACATACCAGTGCCTTATGCTCTGTAAATCAAATTGGGTAGAGCAACGATGACCTTGTACAGACTATGTGAATATATGCGCGATGACGAGCATTAATTAATACAATTGACGAATGTACAACCGAATATGTTTGACCTAGTGGTCAGAGCGCCTGAATACGAAGCTTATAATCCAAGTATCGGCTCTGTGGGGGTAGATAGTTATATAATGATTTATTGTATCTTTGTTTGCATGTCCTATGAATTACAATAATATTTAAATATGAATGTTGTGGATTGGTAAATTTTATAAAAAAATGCAAAATAAGCAAAATTTCTGTAGGATTTAGATAAAAAAATATAGTTTATCTATGCATTTTTTTTTATATACAACAAGAGTGGCAAACAAGCATACGGCCCATCTGATGGGAAACGGTTACCGCAGCCTATTTACGCTCACGATACCGAAGTATCACTTGCGTGTTGCCACTCTGTGTATGGAGAGTTATAGTGTGTTGGCAGCATAATGGGTTTAATCCCTCTGCTTCCAACACAATGTAACAATCCTCCCCCCTCCCCAAGGAGCTCATTACTGGAAACCTTATTCACCGCGTAGGAACACAACACAAAAAATTGTGTTATTTGGCTACGGACTTCTATAAGGTGGGCAGCTCCGAATTCGAACGGGAAACCCGTTATGCCCTACCTCTCGTACGCAAATATACCAAATATTTTTTTAGAATTTAATTTGCCAATAACCCAGTTTTATCGCCGAAAACTGTCCCAAGAAATTAATGTCCATTATTTTATATTTAAAGGTGAAAAGAAACGTCTTGCTTTCTTGGACTTGATGATTGAGTCAGCTCAAAATGGAACCCACAACATTAGCGACTTTGAAATCAAGGAGGAAGTTGACACCATAATGTTCGAAGTAAGACATTTTGTGTAAATTTATCATTGATGTCCCTGTTAATTCGGTATTCATTGGCCTGTCATGTTATCATATCATGGGTTCAATTCCCGCGTCGACATATGTATATGTGGTATCATGTGGTCTCTAAAGTTTTCACTGAGTATTTTTCTCTAGAGCTACGAGCCCGCATATTTGTGATAGACGAGATCGTGCATGCTTGAAAACTACGAATAAGAAGAGAACCCAATGGAATAGTTTTCATGGTTTTGTAATTTAGGGTCACGACACAACAGCAGCTGGATCAAGTTTCACCCTGTGCCTACTCGGTATTCATCAAGACATTCAAACTAAAGTATACGATGAGCTTTACGAGATCTTCGGAGACTCCGACCGGCCAGCCACCTTCGCGGACACTCTCCGCATGAAATACTTAGAGCGAGTCATCCTCGAATCTCTGAGAATGTATCCACCAGTCCCAATCATCGCCAGGAAGCTGACACGTGATGTTAAAATCGGTAATTATAGCATCACTATTTTATTATGAACATAACTTACGCAAAGGACAATAATGACAGCTCGTTCGAAATTTGAAAATATAAAACCATAGATTTTAATTTAGAAGAAATTTAACTATGCGATTTAAATGACGTGTCCTGGACAAAGAAAGCGAAGCTTGACAATATTTTAAAATTGAGATTTTTACTTGTTGTTACTAAAATGAAAGTTACCCCTGACTGCATGTTTTAGCCACCAAGGACCACGTACTCCCCGCTGGTAGCACAGTCGTGGTTGGTACATATAAAATCCACCGCGACCCCACGTACTACAAGAACCCGGATGTGTTCGATCCTGACAACTTCTTGCCGGAAAACACACAAAACAGGCACTACTACAGCTATATACCATTCAGTGCTGGACCCAGGAGTTGCGTTGGTAAGACTTCATTTGTTTATAGACTTTTTGCAGTGACGTAGCACAGTTATCTCAGCCTATAGACACTTATAAAAATACCTGGTTTTTAAGACACTATAGCCACCTATCGTTGAGGGAACTGGTTCTTGTAAAGTTATTCATGAGGAAGGGCTTGTCGTGCTTCGATAACCATATCTCTTTGAAGTTCTCATGAACCATGCCAGTTAAATAAGACTGCAAGAAAGGTAAATACATAAATACCGATTTTGGTGATCTTAGATAATTGAAACTCCTTTGCAGCTTTGGAGTGTTTGTGAGTAGAGAGCGACAATAAATACCTACATTATTTTATATATAGGTATGGACATTTCCAACAGAAATCTTATCAAATCAAAACAATCAAAGACGTCACTAATTTGAGCTTACTTGTAGGTATATCTTAAAAAATGCAAAGTTATAAGATTAAAAAACTTTATTTTCAGGCCGCAAATACGCGCTGTTGAAACTGAAGGTGCTGCTGTCGACAGTCCTGCGCAACTTCAAATGTGTTTCCGAAGTGCCCGAGTCTGATTTCTTACTAACCGCAGACATTATCCTCAAGAGAGCCGATGGATTCCGTCTGAAGATAGCACCCAGACAACGAGTCCCGTCTTCTGCTTGAATAAAACTTTTGTTTAATTTTGTGTCAATATTTTATTATTTTTCGACCTATATCAAATACTAGCTGTCCCGCCCAGCTTCGCTCGGGTGAAAAAGTTAAATTGCCCGTAACACGATCGCAGCGCCACCTATTGGGTCCAATTGTAAATCTAAACCATTCTCGAATCTAGCTTAAGACACACAGAAACATACAGAAAGCTTCGCCCGGGTAAAAAGGTAAAATTCTTGAAACTCGATCGCAGCGCCACCTATCGGGTCCAATTTAATATAGCCTATGTTACTCGGGGATAATGTAGATTTCCAAAGGTGAAAGAATTTTTGAAATCGGTCCAGTAGTTTCGGAGCCTATTCATTACAAACAAACAAACAAACAAATCTTTCCTCTTTATAATATTAGTATAGATAATTAAGCATATAGCATGAGCGATGTCTTTGTTTTTAGTATAGTCTTTGTAAAAAATAGACATTATTAAAATCCCTATTAATTTAAGAGTATTTTCAAATAGTACGCTGTGATTGGTGAACTCGTTATTCTAAAATCTCGACATTGAGACGGATATCAGTTCTAGATATTAAGAAATCAGTAAATACTTTCAGTGTTACTTTTTCTAAAAGTTAATCTCGAACCAGAAGTTTTGTATATGTAAATTTAATCTCCGGCGATAAGTGGAAGTTATTAATACACTATAGATAGTGTACAGTGCTATTCTCGAAGACGCGCCCCACTATTCTTGTTAATAGTGTAAGTGTGCAACCTTTCACTAATGCTTGAGTATTGTCGGTACACACTGATTACCTATGAGTGCACACGCACACTACAATTAATAGACACGGGTCATACGCCCCGCATCCCGCGACCCCCTCGACTAGAACGTGGTGGGGCGCGTCCTTGTGGATGACACTACGTATAACTATGTATAGCAATTCATAATTTAAAGTTGTATACTTATAAATACCTACTTTGCGTAGGTATTCTTCATATATTCAGGTGAAGCAAATGTTAATTTTAGATTTCATAAATAAATTAGGTACACACTTTTGCTAGGTCATTCTACAAGGCATAATATAAATATAGTTACCATAATACAGAGTACAAACTTTGCATTTGCGTTAAGAGTTTCTTTATTAAACTAATAATATTTATTTGGCATGGCATGAAGGTAGTATCCACACACCTACTTTCCGTCAGAGATATATTTTTTCCAACGTGACACACGGCAAATTCATCGCCGTTCATGGAGCATGGCGATTTTGCAGTTCTTCGAATATCTAGAATTTCTTGTAGGTAACGCGACCGATTATGGACTGTAAAAGAAAAATGGTAAGCGCGCTAGGTACTTTAGCTGTTTTTGTCTTTCATGCGGACTAAGTCGCCACAAAGGCTAGTATTTATAATAATAGTATTGCTTCTATTCGTAAGACTATATTTATATGCATACAATTAATGCAGTAAATCAAAAATTTCAAAATCAAACGCGAACAATCGTTAAAATGCTTAGCATTACTGATAACATTTTCATAATTATGTATATTCCAACAAAGCATTATATAAAATGCGGTACCAAATATAATAGACTTCCATTTATGAAAATAGCGCTTTAGAACAAGCATATTATTAAATTTAAAAGTTAATAATATAGCTTCAATAAATTGTATGGAACTATAATAACTAACTAACTAACTTCAATAAAAAGTATTGACGTGGATTGTGAGGTATAAGGTGTGATAATATGTCAGTCCCCATTGACGAAACGGATGGATCATTGCCGGCTCAGTCGTTGTTGATTCCCATCGCATTAGTAGCATCGGGCCTGTGGGTCTTGCACCAATGGCAGCAACGGTCTCGCATATTCCGGATGGGCAACAAGCTACCAGGACCCAAGGCGATTCCTTTCTTTGGAAACGCTCTGCTTGTGTTAGTTTATAAACAAGAAGGTACATGTCATTTTTTATTCCGTTCACAATTTTTGTGAGTTGGTCGTGACTAGCAAGTGGTTCAAGTCCCAGGTTCAAGGAACCAATATACTCACAAACATTCGCAATTATAATATTAGTAGGTAGGATAATTTAAGCATAACCCACCCTCGTTATAGATTTCGTCGATATCGCTATGCAGTATTTGACAAAATACGGTCCAGTGGGACGCGGGTGGATAGGATCAAAGCTTATCGTCTACCTCGTAGAGCCCAACGACGTGGAAGTTATCCTCAACAGCTACGACCACATACACAAATCAACAGATTACACCTTTTTCAAGCCTTGGCTGGGAGAGGGGCTTCTCATCAGTTCTGGTTTGTATATACACTTCTATATAATTTGAAGTCAAAGTAGTTTTGACTACTACCTACATGCAAAATGTATCGTATACGAATCTGACTCTACTGAGTCAGGTTAGTCGGTACTTTTAAAAACGGCTTTTGCGTGCGATTCCCTGCAAATATTCAGTTATAAAATATTAAATATAATATAAAACCAAAAGCAGTCTTCTATTAACCAAAGTAGCTTTGACTAACTTTCTTAATTAAACTAGTACCTAAGTAGTTCTTCAGCCCAGTTCTTCAGTGTCTAAGTTATTTGACAATACTATAATTTCAGGCGAAAAATGGCGGTCTCATAGAAAAATAATTGCGCCAACATTTCATATTAACGTTCTAAAGTCGTTCATAGACGTGTTCAATGAAAAGAGCCGAAGTGTTGTGGAGAAGATGAGGTGCGAAGTGGGAAAGGTTTTCGATGTGCACGACTACATGAGTGAAGTTACTGTGGATATTTTAGTAGGTAGGTATGCAAACTGTGTTTTTAAAGGTTATAACGCGCTAAACGTTATGTATTTATTTATACATACAATAACGCGCACACACGCACTTACACACGTACAATTTTGTTTACTAAAGTGTGAAAAATGTAGAGTTGAAGAAACATTTACTACGTTTATAAAATTCAGGCCGTTATACAAGGGTCCCCGAAAGGGGTAGGCAGAGTTATGTACCTAGTACGCATATACTCACATTCCGCCACAGATATTTTTGGTATCAACGTGACAGATGACGAGTCCACCGCCGTTACCCAAGCACGACTATACTTACGTCTTTGAATTTTATCTACTTATACACAAAGATTACAAGTTTAAATCCCGGAGTAGGATAAATAAAGAGTTGTGGACCAAACAAACGACAAAATAAACTCAAGACCACAGAACATGAAGCGTAGACGTGGATGTAGCAGCTACGCACTCTTTATGATAATAATTCTAAAATTTTGACAATTCTGTTCCTTGAACGTCAAGTTTATGAACGGCGTGAATTGGTTCCGCCCGTAGACAAGATCATGGTCTTCATTCATAGATAGTGCTAAATGATAATTAGTATAGTAAAGAAATCCAGTTAAATAAAAACCACAAGATCAAAGACTTCAAAGGCAAAGTGAAATTCTATCAATCTCAACTATCTTGTCAACTATCTTGTGTAAGTAGCCGTGGTGGCCGAGTGGTTCGAGCAGTGGCCTGCGACGCAAAGGTCGCAAGTTCGAATCCTGACTGTACCAATGAGTTTTTCTGAACTTAAGTACAGTGATTAGTCACACCACGAGCTTTACGGTGAAGGAAAACATCGAGAGAAAACCCGCATACGTCTGAGAAGAGATTCAAAGGCGTATGTATAGTCGAGCTTGAGTAACGGCGATGGACTCGCCATCTGTCACGATGGCACCTAATATACCTCTGGCGGAACGTGGGTGTGTGGGTATTACCTATACACCTCTGCCTACCCCTTCGGGGACCCTTGTGGGAAGGCGTGAGGATATATTATTATTTATCTTGTTTCAGAAACCGCTATGGGTATCACAAGGAAAGAACAAGTTGAATCCGGCTTCGATTACGCTCTAGCTGTGATGAAGTAAGGAACAAATTGCTTTTATTTTATCTCTAAGGAAGCTTTGGTGGCAGAAACGACGTTATTCAGATTCAGTGTTCATAGTATATTTGTCAAGTACCTATTGTGAACACAGTTCATCGTGTGTAGCCAACAATTATAACAAAATATATAATCATAGTCACATAAAATGCGAGATGTGCTTAGAATGTGTAAAAATACCCTGAATATTTGCAGAATGTGTGACATTATTCATCAAAGGCATTGGAAATTCTGGCTGCGGCCTGATTTTTTGTTCAAATTGAGTCCTTGGTTTAAAAAACAACAAGAGCTTCTAGAAGTAATACACGGGCTAACTAACAAGGTACCTAAATCGTTTTAATTTGTTGCTAATAACCAGATATGTGTCAGTAGCTTGCTCATCAACTAAAGATGTTGTTTTTCTCCATAGGTGATCAAAATTAAGAATAATACATATGAAGAAAACAGAGCTAAGGGTATAATACCTAAGCCGTTAGAGGATATCATAGCTGGGCAGCCTGACATCAACGGTCAGGTTTTAGCAAATGGTGACCAAACTGTCTCCGACGCAGTGCTTAAAGGCTATCGCGACGATTTAGATTTCAATGATGAGAATGATGTGGGTAAGTTACATAGCAGTGGTACAACACTCTTCTATATTTACTCTCCAAATTGTAATATTCACGGATTGCATAAAAAAACGTTACAACAACACATAATTAGTTAAAACGTCATTCTGTGCTTCTAAGGTTATCAAAAGCTCCGATACCAAAGGGACGTAAAAATTAAGAAACAAAAAACACTACACAGATATTTTTTAAATATATTTTTCAGGACAGAAAGAGCGGCTGGCCTTTTTAGATCTTATGGTGGAGTCGGCGCGAAACGGTGCGAATAACATTAGTGATTCTGAGATCAAAGAGGAGGTGGATACTATCATGTTTGAGGTAGGTGCTTCGCAAATCACGGGTTTTAAAATAACGGCACTCAGCTTTTTTATATTTTTTATTTATGGTTTTTTTTGCTGAGTTCCATTGAGTTAATGAATATGGGTACATGTTGTGGAAAATAATGATATCGATCTTATGTTATAATATTTAAAAAATTTATAAGTCAGTTGGATGGCGAGTCCATCGCCGTTACTCAAGCACGACTATACATACGCCTTTGAATTTCTTCTCAGACGTATGCAGGTTTCCTCTCGATGTTTTCCTTCACCGTAAAGCTCGTGGTGTGACTAATCACTGTACTTAAGTTCCGAAAAACTCATTGGTACAGTCGGGATTCGAACTTGCGACATTTGCGTCGCAGGCAACTGCTCGAACCTATATTTCCACCGAGGACAAAGAAAAATTTTGTGTGATAAAACAAATATATTATTTTCATCATAATATCCTCAGTATTTTACATATATGTATCGTTGCGTTATAACAAATAATACAAACTTGACTTGTATCGTGGTTTTCAATAAATTTACAATGTATCAAATATTATTACAAATTTAAATACAAGTCTCGAAAAATAATGGTTCACTGAAAATATTAATTGGTCAAAGTATTATATGGTCTTCCTAAACAAATCTCAAAAAAACACAGAATTAAGTACCTTATTTTCTAAAAGATCTCATGCAATCTAAAAGCCATCCAGGTCAGTTGCCGTAAAACGGCTCGTAGCTTAGTCGTCCATTATTATCAGGGTCACGACACGACTGCAGCTGGCTCCAGCTTCGTCCTATGCATGCTGGGTCTCCATCCAGACATCCAGAATCAAGTCTATGACGAGCTGTACGAGATCTTCGGGGACTCCGACCGGCCCGTCACCTTCGTAGACACACTCCAAATGAAGCTACTAGAGAGAGTTATACTCGAGACACTCAGGCTGTACCCGCCTGTACCTATTATTGCGCGAGAATTGAAAAAAGACGTTCAGATTGGTAAGTAAATCTACCCATTATAACCAAGAAGTTAAGAAACAAACAAATATATATATTTTTTTTAAATGACAAAAGTCATATATTTTTTCAATTACAATAAACAAGGAGTATCTAAGGGTTTAAGGCCGCGGTAACTATAAATGTAGGAGCAATGCTCGAGTCTTAGAAATGTACCTACCGAAAAAAATATACTTTTGAAATAAAATTTTACGAGGGTTTTGCTACTATATCATAGACCACTACCTTTTACCTGGTCCAAATCAATCACACTCAAGGACGGGAACGTCAATAGTACTCGAAACACGTTAATGTGGATGAAGCAAATGGGGTCTACTCTCTCCCCCTACCTACTTATAACATTTTTTTTGGTTAAACGTGTTCAAATGTCGTTTTGTTCTCAGTAACGAAAAATTACATCTTACCTGCGGGAACGACTATCATCATCGGTCCGTACGGAATCCACCGTAACTCCAAATGGTTTAAGGACCCAACTAAATTCAACCCTGACAACTTCTTGCCGGAGAACACCCAGAACAGGCACTATTACAGTTTCATACCCTTTAGTGCAGGGCCTAGGAGCTGCGTCGGTAAGGTCATATTGTTTCGTATGGGAAAAGCTGATGATATGAATCTGCTGGAAACAATTAAGCTATTGTTTTTAAGTGTTTCAATTACTCGAGTACTCGAAACTGGCTAGCATGTGTAAAGAGACTGATGAATGTGGACGAAGCGAAAGAGGTTGAGAACTGGCGCACTACTCTGTGGCGCTCCGTTAGGGACTCGGCGTGATGATATGTATGTATATTGTATATCAACTAGGTGAACGATGTTGGCCGTGATTCGAGTAGTCAACGCAAAAAGTTCGCACCTCGACTCTATCAATAAGATTTTTCTGAATTAACTGAACAGCGATTAATCACTACCTTCTACTACATCGTCACTACCACACTACTACCGCGAAGAATAAATATATATAAAGAAAGAAGGAAGATGTTCTTACATTCACATAAAGTCGAAAAAAGAAGCAAATCAGTTGGTAGAATACAAGTTTTTAGCATTAAGGGTCCCACTCTCTCCATTAACCGAGGTCAGGCTGGCTCTTGGTAGACGAAATTTTTTTGCGCTCAGGGTCCATCAAACAATGGATCAGAAATGCCAGGACAAGTGTGTCTGTCAAGAGAATTCATTACTATATCATTGACATTGACAACTTATCTATACTATAATATTATAAAGAGGAAAGATTTGTTTGTTTGTTTGTTTGTTTGTTTGTTTGTAATGAATAGGCTCCGAAACTACTGCACCGATTTCAAAAATTCTTTCACCTTTGGAAAGCTACATTATCCCCGAGTAACATAGGTTATATTAAATTGGACCCGATAGGTGGCGCTGCGATCGAGTTTCAAGAATTTTACCTTTTTACCCGGCCGAAGCTTTCTGTGTGTTTCTGTGTGTCTTAAGCTAGATTCGAGAATGGTTTAGATTTACAATTGGACCCAATAGGTGGCGCTGCGATCGTGTTACGGGCAATTTATGTGTTTATAAAGATTAAGTTTTAAGTGTGTTTTTATCAGTTGTTATTATTGGTGTATAGGTTATTAGTTGATAGTATTTTTCCATCGCATTAGGTCTAAGATACTGTAAAGGTGGAAAATGAAAATGAATAAATAAATAAAGCTTAACAACCATTTTTAGGAAGGAAGTACGCATTGTTGAAGCTGAAAATATTACTATCTACCATCCTGCGCCACTACAAGACGACATCGGCGGTGCCAGAGGAGCAGTTCAAACTGGTAGCCGACATCATACTCAAGAGAATAGACGGGTTTAGAATCTCGATTGAGCCTAGAGTCAGAGTACCGACTTCTGCCAAATGAATTATGAAAGTTAATAAAGATTTAAGATGATTTATTTGTATTATTATAGTTATATAGCAAAAAGCCGTGGTGGCCGAGTGGTTCGAGCAGTTGCCTGCGACGCAAAGGTCGCAAGTTCGAATCCCGACTGTACCAATGAGTTTTTTCTGAACTTAAGTACAGTGATTAGTCACACCACGAGCTTTACGGTGAAGGAAAACATCGAGAGGAAACCTGCATACGTCTTAGAAGAAATTCAAAGGCGTATGTATAGTCGTGCTTGAGTAACGGCGATGGACTCGCCATCTGTCACGTTGGCACCTAATATACCTCTGGCGGAAAGTGGGTGTGTGGGTATTACCTATACACCTCTGCCTACCCCTTCGGGGACCCTTGTGGGAAGGCGTGAGGATATATTATTTATTATATTATTATATTATATTATTATATAGCAAAATATAATTCCCATACGAAACAATATGACCCTACCAACGCAGCTCCTGGGCCCGGCACGTTAGCACCTAAAATATATCACTGATGGAAAGTGGGTGTGTGGTACACCTCTGCTTACCCCTTCGGAGACTCTTGAGGGAAGTAAGAATATATATTTTAAAAGAGTTTTCATACATTGAGAACACTAGGCGTGATAAACAATTTAAATGAAAGATTCTGAAATCTTCACACACTTAAAATGTATCGCAACTCTCGCCATCGACAGAGAATTCATCCCCATACCTTGGAACTACAGCAGTTTCGTACCGCGCGCCAAAGAGCCACTTAGTTATTTCACAGATTGATATTCAAATGCAATTTACAATATATCCACGGCCACCAACAAAGTGGTGTCGAACCTATATTTGAAAAGTAATAAACACATCTTATTATTATTCTTAGAATATGTGTAATTAAGTTTCATTCTCACATACGGCATCGTTAATACGAGTATAACGATACCAGAATAAAATTACTAATCGGTCCACTTTTATCCATGATACCTAGCCCCAAATATAAAAAGAGCTTGTGCTTTGGTAACTAGACAACGATATATTTACTTAAATACATGGAACATCCAAAACTAAGGTGCAAATACTCTTGTTCATCACACAAATATCTGCTCTCAGCGGGAATCGAACCCGTGATCTCGAGTTTCGCAGTCAGGAGCTAAAAGCAGGGCGTAAAAAGATTCTACTCTTCTTCTTCTACTTCTCTTCTTTCGGCACCTAACGCCCCAAAAGACGGGCTATTTATTCATCAGTTGGTGATTTGCATCTGTTTTATTAATAGCTAGAAGGCAGATAAATTGTGACATGATGCGTGCTGGTGGTTCGTGCATTAAACTTGAGATAGTTTGCTTACATGCGAATAAACTCGCTGAAATAGTAACTTTATAATAATAGTTTATAACTAAATCAGTCCATTAACATAACTTTCGTAAACAATTATTTAAAAATAAAATCAATATGTATACGTATTAAATCAATACGTTACAGTGAGTACCGACATATGCCTATATAAATGAGGCAATACCTATATATAAAAGCATACATAAATTTTACTTATTTCCATTTTAAATAGTAGGGCTGAAGGAAAAACACCTATCTAATGTGCTTTGGAAAAAGTTATACAGCTAAATCAATTGTATGGACCGAAGTATAGACGACGATTGTGAAATAAATAATAATATCATCACGCCTTCCCACAAGGTTCCCCGAAGGGGTAGGCAGAGGTGTATAGGTACTACCCACACACCCACTTTCCGTCAGAGGTATATTAGGTGCCAACGTGACAGATTGAGTATAGACGACGATTGTGAAATAAAAGGTGCGATAATATGTCAGTCCCCTTGGATGAAACTACAACGGATGGGTTTTTGCCGGCTCAGTCGCTGTTGCTTCCCATCGCATTAGTAGCATCGGGCCTGTGGGTCTTGCACCAATGGCAGCAACGGTCTCGCATATTCCGGATGGGCAACAAGCTGCCAGGGCCCAAGACGATTCCTTTCTTTGGAAACGCCCTGCTTGCAGTAGGATTAAAAGGAGAAGGTACGTAACTTTTAATATTTATCTAAGGTTACTCTTAATGTTTTCGTGAATAATGGAACCGTCTTGACAGCGTTGTTGTTGTTATATACGTAGCAATACTTTTCTTTAATATTGTGATTTTTCATACTGCCAGCTTTAAGGTGAAGGGAAGCATTGGGGTGAACAAACGTAGACGTTATTGAAGAAAATTAAAGACGTTTGTATAATAGTGCCTGAATTCAAGCGGTTCTATCAAGTACGACTGCCCATACAAAACGTATTTTTTTACTATTATTATCAATACAAAAGTTTGTTCCATTTTAACTCGAAAATTACAAAACGGAATGGATTAAATTTGTGCAAAGAGATAAATTGTGTTAGCTTGATTAACACACGGAAACCAGGGTGTTTTATTCCACAAAAAAAAATATGTCAATAAAATCAAATAAAACGCAGGCAAAACAACGGGCAATAGCTCTAATGTAATAATAAAATAAAAACATCTTGTTTTAGATTTCATCAAACTCGGCGCACACTTACAACAAAAATACGGTCGCGTAATCCGCGGGTGGATCGGATTGAAACTTCTTGTGTTCCTCATGGGGCCCAACGATGTGGAAGTTATCCTCAACAGCTACGAGCACATAGACAAATCAACAGACTACAGCTTTTTCAAGCCTTGGCTGGGAGAGGGGCTTCTCATCAGTTCTGGTCTGTATATAATTCAATTGTCCGAACACATCTGATGGTGGCAACCTCATCCTACCAGCACTTCCTGCAAAAACTAGGAGTTCATTCATTCGCCGAATCAATCTCATTTTAAATCGCACAGTACATGATTTTGCGTGCGCGTTTGGTTGTTAGAGTAGAAAGATGCTGGTTCAAGCACAGGTCAATAGGTATTTATAATTACCTATTTCTTAACGTAAATATAATGATTTAACATACCACGATCTTTATGGTGAAGCCTCTATATGTCTGAGACGAAATTCAAAGCTGTAGGTATATAAATACGTTTATTTATATACATATTTTGTGAACAAAATTATGTTATATTTTACTATTCTAGGCGAAAAATGGCGGTCTCATAGAAAAATCATTGCACCAACATTTCATATCAACGTTCTGAAGTCGTTCATAGACGTGTTCAATGAAAAGAGCCGAAGTGTTGTAGAGAAGATGAGGTGCGAAGTGGGAAAGGTTTTCGATGTGCAGGACTACATGAGTGAAGTTACTGTGGATATTTTAGTAGGTAGGTATGCAAACATCTAATCACAGTCAAACCCACGCGCACACACACACACATAATTCATGTAATTATATTTATACATTGCCATATCTCGCGAAGAACCGACAACCGCTGGGGTAAACGTGTTCTTCAGTGGAGACCTCGACTAGGCAAACGTAGTATAGGACGCCCTCCGACCAGGTTGGATGACGATTTGCGATGGACTGCTGGCAGATGCTGGATGCGGCAAGCTGAAGACAGGGCGCTATTGCGCTCATTAGGGGAGGCCTATGTCCAGCAGTGGACTAGAGTGGGCTGATGATTGATATTTATACATTGAGCTAACAAATAGTACACTGCTTGAATCAATATCATTGAATAGTGTAAAAAAACAGTGCCTTGCCGCTTTTTGAAGCAATGTTGTAGGACTTAACAAATGTCATCAGTCATCACTAGGCGTTTCTTGCTATGCGCCGCCATGTTATCTAAACTAAGTATGTTTTGAAGGCATTATAGAGCAACGGGTTAGCCGATTCAGAATTTTGAATCTTACCTGCTGCCTGTGTCTAAGATTTCATTCATTCGGAAAACTAATTGATACGCCACATTTTCTTGTTACAGAAACCGTCATGGGTATTTCTAGAAAAGCACAAGTTGAGTCGGGCTTCGATTACGCTCTTGCCGTGATGAAGTAAGGAAACATATGTTTTGTTTTGATAGTTACATAATAAACTGTAAAAGATTTGCATCACTCGACTGTTTCATTATTGTATCCATACAGCGTGGTATTGCTGCCAGCATTCTTGGCAACCACTCGCGGGACGATTTGGGACAGGTGTTTTATTTAGAGAACTGGCGCTCTATACTCTCTGCCTACCCCGCTGGGGACTTGGCGTGATGATATGTATGTATGTATGTTTTATTAAGTGTAGCTCAACTTAATTTACTAACGTAGTTTTATATATATTTCAATATTTATAAAAGTAATAATTAGCTGACTAAATTCCACTAATTCCGAGTTTAGATGTTCAAACCAAAGGTTGGTACCAAAGGTGTACTGTAAGGATGTTAATATGATTGTGGATAAATTAATAAATAAAAAAACTGAGACTAAAATTAGACATGGATATAATTACTAAAGATAATCGTAGTTATTGTTCAAACAGTGTTCTCTATATTTATTGTGTCTTATATCTAGATGGAGCGCCAATTAAGACAGATAAGAAGAAGGGTCATATATATATTTTGGGATGAAGGGTCATTGGGAATATGTCTTTAAAACTTGGGCCATTCATAAAATATAGTTTGTTGAAATACGTTTAGTTTTATTATCCAAACTGTTCACAAATCATACTTATGAGCCTACGAACGTACTCGTATATTTTTGTGTTACAGAATGTGTGATATTATTCATCAAAGACATTGGAAATTCTGGCTGCGGCCTGATTTTTTGTTCAAATTGAGTCCTTGGTTTAAAAAACAACAAGAGCTTCTAGGGGTAATACATGGGCTTACTAACAAGGTAATTTTAAGCTTTGGTTCTTAATATTATAATAAAATAAAAATTATACTACGAGCTTCAAGGTGAACAAAACATCGTAAGAGAACATGCACACGTTTAAGACGATAGTCCCGACTATCTTTGAGAGATGATAAAGGATTCGTCATATATCGCCTTGGCACTTAAAAATATATCCGGCGAATAAAGGTTGTTTAAATACTTTCTTCTGTTATTATTCCTTATTATAGGTTATCAAAATTAAAAAGAAAACATACGAAGAAAACAAAGCGAAGGGAATAACACCTAAGCCGTTAAAGGATATCATAGCTGGGCAGCCTGACAGCAACGGACAGGTTTTAGCAAATGGTGACAGGCCTGTCTCCGACGCAGTGTTTAAGGGCTATCGCGACGATTTAGATTTCAATGATGAGAATGATGTGGGTAAGTTACATAGCAGTGAAATTCCACTTCTAATTCCAATGTCAGGGTAAAACGACGAGATTGATATCAGATATTTCATCGCAAAGTCCGAAGCATTGTTAAAAACCAATTTGCTATCATTGCACTGATAGCCATATTCTTCTTCTCAGCATATATGCGTCCACTGCTCGACATATGCCTCTTGCATGGATTTCCAAGCTGATCTTGATCCGGCGATCCTACTCAAGGTCGGCCCTGCCGTCTTTTTAATGTCGTCCGACCATCTGGCTTGCGGTCTTCCAACGCTTCTGCCACCCGTTCGCGGCCTCCAGTGAAGCGCTCGCTGACTCCATCTGTCATCGTCTCTGCGACATATATGACCAGCCCATTGCCACTTCAATTGCGCAACTCTTTCTCCGATGTCGGTAACTTTCGTGCGTTGGCCATATTCTGATGCTACTCAATCAAGTACAATCAAGTATGCCTGAACAGTCTTGGATGAAATTTGTCACAGCGATAGGTTAATAACTGGATTGTAAACAAAGATTGTAAGGGTAGTTTTATTCATTTATATGTAAAATCCTAAAACTACGATATGTGAAATTAAACCTTACGCGTGTGACACCACGGGCATAGCTAGTATGCTATACATATTTAACATACTTACACTACACCAATCATTTTCATAACTTTCAGGACAGAAAGAGCGACTGGCCTTTTTAGACCTGATGTTAGAGTCGGCACAAAACGGTACAAATAATATTAGTGACACTGAGATCAAAGAGGAAGTGGATACTATCATGTTTGAGGTAGGTGGTTAAAAGGGCATTCACTATATTTAAGTGGAATTCATTAGTTATTCTCCGTTCCAATTATTTTCGAACAAACCTATTTAAATTTCATTTTTAGCTTTAAGGTTTTCCATGCATTGCATGCTATGGTTTCCTATAATTGAGGAAACACAAAAAAAAATATAACGTCGCTCTTAAGAATGTTTTGTGTATTCCTTATTGGAAACTCTAATAAATAAATAATTAAATATTATTAGGTAGATCGTGATCGATGGAACTCTCAAGGATAAGAACGTTCAGGATAATGAAAGGGCGGGCATATATGAAGAGACTGAAATTTGATGAAACGAAAGAGATCTGTAGTCGTAAGTGCAGTAGTAAGTCTAGAGAGAACTCGCACTCTACTCTACGCTCTTTCACAGCCTACACCGTAAGGGATCGGCTTTATGATACGTATCTAATCTACATATGTTTATACATACTATGTGAATTAATAGCATTCAATAAAATATTTCTAGCTAACTCTTCAGGGATCCCTATGGGAAAGCAAGAGGAAGATATATAAATATTTGATTGCAAGCTAAAAGCTATGCTAGCCCAGTTGCCTTATTTACGTAGCTAAGCGGTATTTTATTATCAGGGCCACGACACGACTGCAGCCGGCTCCAGCTTCGTCCTATGCATGCTGGGTCTCCACCCAGACATCCAGAACCAAGTCTATGACGAGCTGTACGAGATCTTCGGGGACTCCGACCGGCCCGTCACCTTCGCAGACACACTCCAAATGAAGCTACTAGAGAGAGTCATACTCGAGACACTCAGGCTGTACCCGCCTGTACCTATTATTGCGCGAGAATTGAAAAAAGACGTTCAGATTGGTAAGTGAAGTTACTATTATTTTTATACAGCCGTGGCCAAAATTCCTACTTACCTACATAATTTACCATAACCTTTATAATTTCTAAGTACTAGACTAAGCCAGTGTATAGATTTGCTACATACTGAATAGGATAGAACAGGAAGGTATAGGATAACTGCATTCCTTTGAAATGAATGAATTATGTAAAATCAAAATCAAAATATGTATTTTATTCAACGGGACACAGGGAACGTAATAAAAACGAAAGTTACCACCGTTCCCAAGAAAATACCTGCCAGGAGAAGAAACGGCGAAACAAACTCCCCGTTTCTCTCTTTTAACATTTGTTCCCTTTTACGTAGGGGTAGAAAAAGATTAAATTACATATAAACTCTGATAAGAGGAGCAATTCATTGCCATGTATGGCCATCATTCAAATAATCTGATGTTGTATAATAATCTTTTTGTATTAATTTACTTTTAATGACAGCTTTAAACTCTACAAAAGGTAATTCAATTATTTTCTGAGGTAGCTTATTAAAAAAGCGTATACCTTGCCCAACAAATGAGTTGCTAGTTTTGTGCAATCTAGCTGAAGGTACATAGAGTTTATGTTTATTACGTGTATTCAATGTATGCAAGTCGTATCTTTCTAATATATAACACATTTTGTAATATATATTTACATGGCACGGTCAATATGTCAATTTCTTTAAATAATTCTCTGGGAGAATCCCGAGGTATAAGGCTATAAATTGCACGAATAGCCCGCTTCTGAAGCACAAAAATAGATCCAATGTCTGCAGCATAACGCCATAAAAGAATGCTGTAAGACATGACACTATGAAAATAGCCGAAATAAACTAAACGGGCTGTGTTGATATCAGTCAAGTGTCTGATTTTTCTTACCGCGAATACTGCAGAGCTGAGTCTATTTGCCAATCCATTAATGTGCGGGCCCCATTGCAATTTGTCATCCAATGTGACTCCAAGAAAGACTGTTGAATCCACTAGGTTCTCGGTATTTATAAGTATAGGGGTAGTTAAAACCTTTTTCACATTAGGCATTGTGAATTTAATACATTTCGTTTTCCTAGCATTAAGTACCAAATTATTGGGACTAAACCAATGAACCACGTCATAGAGCCGTGCCTGCATGCATAAAGCCGTGCATAGAGGCCGGCTGTCAATCTGTCGAGTTGGCATATAAAAATGTTCTGGCAAATAGGCTGTAGTTAGTAACTCCCGTCTGCGAACAATATCAGGACCACCCGAGAAAATAAAACTATACTTTCACCGTTAAACTATAATTATATTTTGTGTTTTTAAACTATTAATTTTTTCTGTTCTGTCAAAAATACAATAATTATATTATGATATAGGTATAATATCTAATATCTATACAATAAATAGGTAATATCTGTAACGAACAGACTTTTTCCGACGAATATTCGATTTACGCCTTTTTCTGAAATCTTACTACTTATCAATTGTATGGATACGAAGAAACATAATCCTCGTAATCATACTGCTAGATCATTACTAACTCTTTGTGTAAGGTGTGTGCATAACGACATTTCCTATTCATTTCCGTTCGCAGTTACAAATGACTATGTAATCCCTGCTGGAGCGACTGTTATCATCGCACCGTGTGCAATACATCGAAACTCGGACTGGTTCTTGGACGCTAACAAATTCAATCCTGACAACTTCTTGCCGGAACACACCCAGAACAGGCACTATTACAGTTTCGTACCCTTTAGTGCTGGGCCCAGGAGTTGCGTCGGTAAGGTCATATTTATCTGTTTTTTTCTAAATAATTAGTACAGGTCTTTTCACTCAAAAGTTTACGTTCCAGGCTCATTCTATATAGCTCTCTCTATCTATAAGAGACAAAAAACCAAACGGCCTGATTTTAAGGATTACTTCCCTAAGAACACTTGCTACATCAGGGGTCTCAAAAATTGGGGACCCAAAATGTTGCTTAAAACTTTTGTATCCATTTACCGGACACATACTTAAATCCCTGGCTATAAATTATAATAGATGAGCAAATTTAAACGCAGAATAGTCTATAGTTTCACTGCTTAGGCCTCGGACCATATTGTAGTAAGGGTCACCCGCGAATATGCATATGTACACAGTACATATGAAATAATCTTACCCTTTATTAATGTATGTTGAAGTGTGGTTCGGGATAAGCGACTAGGGTTTTGGCAAATTCCATCGGCCATATGTTGACAATATACACCGTGAAAGTTTACTTTAACAAAAGTAGACTACTAACTTATAAGAAAAAATTCTAAAACATATGTGATTTTGCTTTTCAAATCATCGTACCTAATCATCACGATTTTCAGGACGAAAATACGCATTATTGAAGCTGAAAATACTACTGTCTACAATCCTTCGTCACTACAAGACAACCTCGGCGGTTCCAGAAGATCAGTTCAGACTAACAGTCGACATAATTCTTAAAAGGATAGACGGGTTTAGGATATTGATCGAACCTAGAGCTAGAGTGCCGACATCTGCCAAAAGAATTGATGCACAGTAATGTTTTTTTGGAAATTATTTAATGTAATAAAATATTGTGACGACAAGATCACAGTTTATTGTCACAGTCACACACCTTCATGCATTCCTGCAAGGGTCCCGAGGTGTCACAACACCCTGCAATCGCAGGAGGTAAATATATTTGGGTGCCAAAGTGCAATGGCGAGCTCGTCGCCGTCTTTGCATATACATAAAATATACGTCTTTGAATCTCTTCTCAAAGGCACTGTTTTCATCGTAAAACTCCAGGTAAATATCTCTCAATATAAATCTTGTCTTAAGTCTAGAACATCATTGGTTGTTTGGACGACAGTATATACATTGTAATCTTTGCTTGGACGGTTGTCTTTGTTTGGACAACAAAGCTACATTTAGAAAAGAACCATAGTAGCCATGGGCTAAGAGGTCCGAACCAATGAGTGTTTTAAACTACTGGTGGTTCATCACACCGCGACTTTCACGGCGAAGGAAATATGATATATGTATACACAAAGTTGAGACGCGAACTCCGAAAAATGTGCGGAGTAACGATATTAGATTGAATCCGCAATGAAGAGATTCGCAAATCAACTGGCGTGAATGAGGGCGTGATTGTAAAGATGAAGAAAGGCATGTTACGTTGGTTTGGACACATAGAAAAGATGAGTGAAGAAAGATTGACGAAACAGATATACAAAGCAAAAGTGTGTGCAAGAAGAGGCAGAGGAAGGCCACGTTCCAACTACCTGGATCAAATAGATCGGACTCTCAAGGACGGGAACGTTAAGAGTATTCGAAACCGACGAGCATGTATGAAGAGACTGATGAATGTGGACGAAGCGAAAGAGGTATGTAAGTCTAGAGAGAACTGGCGCTCTATACTCTCTGCCTACCCCGTTAGGGATGATATGTACGTATGTATGTATGTATATATATACTAAAAAGCTACACCGGATAAAACACACTACAACACTCATCTATCAGGATTTAGCGGTCCAATGATACATACATTTACATACATGCATGATGTATGGCGATAAATATGCAACAGCTTTCTTGGCTCCCACGTGACAGGGATTTTAGTATTCATTTTTAAATTTGAATATGCAGTGTCATCTATTTAGCCTTTATTTTATCGATACATTTATACAATCTTCTAATAAGACATTCAAATTGCCAAACTAACATACTTAAAGAGATAAGAACGCGAGTCTATTATATAACTAATGACCATTTCGATAAAGAACCATGTTAAGTAAAGATATGTTTTTTTTTTATTTCTTTCAAATGACAAATTTCTAGCACACACACATACACAAATATAAATACACACTCACTCATTGCTAAATTCAACACATTTAAAAATATCTTAACCGCGTTATTCTTATTTGTCTAATTATTACTTTAATTGTATGAACTAGGAACTCTGTAACATCTCTTCCTTGAGATGAGTGTTAATATATGCGACACACATTTTTACTACTGCAGTCATGATAGATAGTTGACTGCATTTATTGACCAGGAAGAGGATGTATGGATCAAACCTTCTCGCTTCGCGGAATCGCGGAAAAGTTTTTGGATATTAACCAAAGGGTTTTCTGCGCTTTCGTCGACTTAGAGAAGGCATTTGATAGAGTCGTACGAAAGGAACTCTGGGACGTGTTGCCTGGATATGGAGTGAGCAGTTCCCTACTGCATGCCGTGAAATCACTCTATAGTGATAGCGAGGCGTGCGTTAGGGTTAACGGTGAGATGTCACCCTGGTTTGATGTGAAGTCGGGGGTCAAACAAGGGTGTATCATGTCTGCCTGGCTGTTCATTATATATCTAGATAACTGTCTGAGAGCACTAAGAACGAACGGATGTGGAGTGAAAATGGGAAACTTAGTGGTCAACTGCCTACTATACGCCGATGACGCGGTTTTACTGGCGTCATCAGAGGGCGAACTGCAGTCACTAGTTACCATAATGAAAGAAGAATGTGAAAAGAAGGGGCTGCGCCTAAACGCTGGCAAGACTAAGGTTCTGGTATTCGAAAGAGATGAACAAATGACCGAGTGTGCAATATCGGTAAATGGGCAAATTCTAGAGCAAGTGAATGAATTTGTATATCTTGGAAGCATGTTCACACGAGATGGAAAGTATGAAAAAGATATTGAAAGAAGGATAACTGCCGGAAATAAGGTGAATGGAGCCATGTCGGCGTTGATGGGCAGTAAAAGTCTGAGCAAGAATGCTCGAGTTGCTGTCCACAACGCGATATTGGTACCTACCTTATTGTATGGCAGCGAATCCTGGGTATGTCAGAGGAAGTATGAAAATAGCTTGAATGCAGTCGAGATGAGATCTCTTCGAAAAATGTGCGGCGTAACGATATTAGATCGAATCCGCAATGAAGAGATTCGCAAATCAACTGGCGTGAATGAGGGCGTGATTGTAAAGATGAAGAAAGGCATGTTACGTTGGTTTGGACACATAGAAAGGATGAGTGAAGAAAGATTGACCAAACAGATATACAAAGCAAAAGTGTGTGCAAGAAGAGGCAGAGGAAGGCCACGTTCCAACTACCTGGACCAAATAGATCGGACTCTCAAGGACGGGAACGTTAAGAGTACTCGAAACCGACGAGCATGTATGAAGAGACTGATGAATGTGGACGAAGCGAAAGAGGTATGTAAGTCTAGAGAGAACTGGCGCTCTATACCTACTCTCTGCCTACCCCGTTAGGGACTCGGCGTGATGATATGTATGTATGATGAGCCGTGGTGGCCGAGTGGTTTGAGCAGTTGCCTGCGACGCAAAGGTCGCAAGTTCGAATCCCGACTGTACCAATGAGTTTTTCTGAACTTAAGTACAGTGATTAGTCACACCACGAGCTTAACGGTGAAGGAAAACATCGAGAGGAAAGCTGCATACGTCTGAGAAGAAATTCAAAGGCGTATGTATAGTCGTGCTTGAGTAACGGCGATGGACTCGCCATCTGTCACGTTGGCACCTAATATACCTCTGGCGGAAAGTGGGTGTGTGTGTATTACCTATACACCTCTGCCTACCCCTTCGGGGACCCTTGTGGGAAGGCGTGAGGATATATTATATTATTATTATTATTATATTATAATATTTTCTTCTGGCGCTCTACTCTTTGTCTACTCTTTGAGAAACTCGCCATATGGTAGGTTTGTATTTATATATCTATCTTCACGTCTTCGCCCAAAGGTCCAGGTCAAAGGTCTACCTACATACCCCTTACCTAGGTAGAAGTATAAGAACACTCTTCGTCGGCGATACATTGAGGTGTAAACGTGACGTGTGGCGAATCTGTTGCCAAAATACGAAATAAATTCTTCTGAGACGTATTACAGCGATGTTTCACATCATCGTAACGGTCGAGGTATAAAGTCACTGTTCTTAATTTGATAGGAGCTACAGATAGTGCCGTCCACGAAGACGCGCCCCATCAATTTCTAGCCGAGGGAGCCGGGGTGCGGGGAGTATGACCCGAATCTATTAATTGTAGTGTGCGTGTTCACTCATAAGTAATCAGTGTGAACCGATAATATTCATTAGTGGAAGGTTGCACACTTACACTATAGACTATAGGGAAAATTAGTGGGGCTCGTCTTCGTGGATGGCACTATCTATAACTGGTACATAGTGCCGGGATTTGAAGTTGCAATCACAAGGTTCATTGACATCATAATCTGTATGATATTTAGGAATATATAATCTGATGATCTTAAATTGAATCTACTTATTTAAATTACCATAGATGGTTATCGTCCGGTTTCTTATTTGATTGTATCACAGAATAGCTAATATGTAGCATGACTTAGATTATGTCTCGCCCACTGACAGTCCATAGTGTTCAAGTATAAGTTGAATGTGTAGCCCAGCTTCCTAGCTCGCGAATCAGCAATGCCCTGAGCCGAAGTTCGGAGCTCACTTTTGGTCTCGCTATATTCCGTTGAGTACTGAAAGTTCCCGAACTCGGGATACGAGATCGTTTCGTCGTTTGTCGAGATTTTTTTTAATTATGTTTCAAAATCAAAAAATCAAAATCATTTTATTTCACATAGGCCCAGGTGGGCACTTATAAAACGTCGAAAAAGAAGCACGGTTCGGGTTGGTCGTTTCCATGGAGAAGAACCGGCAAGAAACTCCATGGTTACTCTTTTTAGTAGTTTAGTTTCTTTGTAGTTTAGCACTACATACGTTATATTTTATACTCAATAAATCCCTTAGTTTATTATAACTAAAAGGCAATTGTTTACAATAATTTGTTTATTTAATTTAACATTAAGAGATTTTTATGATATATATATACTACGTACCTACTTAGTATAATAATTAGGTACATTTCTACAATATAAAATAACATACACACTTTTGCGAACAAGTTACGTAATTATTATATAGTTTAAGAAAATTGCAATATACTAAGGTTAAAACCTACTATAGGTACAAAGACAAACACCCCAGCTGAATAAAGTATTCGTCATTGAGAAATAAAAAAATCAAAAAAGCAGCTGCATACTTTTTCCACACTAAAATAAAAAATAAGAAATACATTTCTAGTTTTCGTTTTATGAATACGTATTAATTTTACAGGACCTAGAACCTTACCGCAGCATACAAGGCTAATATATATATGTATACACTGTACCGTGACCTGCTTTTGAGTGACAGATAAATATACCATTAGCATTATTAAAAAATCTGTCAGTTAATAAAATTATGTCTGTCCCTTTTGCGATCATATCGATCGCATATTTTGGTATATATGTTGTTCTATAAAAATTACAACTGGGGTAACATCTTACTTTGTACAAAAACACCTTTCAGCGAGTACCTTTGAAATATTATTTCGCAACTATCGTATCGTATATAATCTATGGCAAATGATGGCATAATTATAATCTAAAGCAAATTATCCTAAAACATTTATAAATTATGTTTAAATGTTTTATACTCAATCACACCATAAAAGCTGAACGATTTTGATGAAATTTTCTGAATGATGATGAAAATAAGAAGCTGAATTGACATATAGGATACATTATCATAAAAAAATTACCTTAGGTACATTTAGCGGGAGCATTTGTTATAATAATACAACTGTCGTATCTATACAATTATATATACTCTATCTCAGAAAATAGAACAGTTGCCTATTAGGAGTTGTGACTCCCTACAACTTCTAGGAGGCAACGACCTTATGACGATGCAATACAAAAAATTGCTCCAAAGATGACAAAGAACAATATTTGCTGTGAAAAAATTGAAAATAATTTCCATACAATCGCGTAAAAGCTAATAGAAAAGTAATCAATCTAGGCAGATGGGATAGAGAGATAATTATGTAAATACTCTATTCGTGAGCTGGCCAGCCGATATTACTTATCTATATATTGAATTAACGTGATTATAGAAAGCACCAACTGGACGCAAGCCAAAAATTAAGATAAAAAAGTGTCTTTTAAAATCGACTAAAACGCATTGGATCAAAATTAATATCGAATATTCTGTGTTAATAGAATGCACGTTGTTGCTCTTCATAACATTTCTATTTACTTTTAACAACCGTGTTTATACCTTTCTATAAAGATCGCCGAAGGATTAAACACACCTCTTCTCGGCAGAGAAAGCTGCCAACGTAACACGTGGCGAGTCCATCGTCGTAGAACAACTTTGACATTTTGGATTTTTCTAAAAAGTTGTTTCTCGATGTTTTTTTTTTCACCGTAAAACTGTTGGTTTAATGTACCTACTGAAGCTCAAGAGGCTAAATTGATAATCGTGTTTTCCATTCATACTACTTTATTCTAAATTATATATTTGATACAAGGTAATTTGCATTAAAATATCTTATAATAGAAGGCAGTTAAACAACAACATATTATTTTTTTCTATAGATAACCTCGGCCGTCAGGTAATGATGCTTATCTAGTAAGTATAAATTGTCATAGCTACTAGGATTCAAGACATTTCGTAAATTGGAGTTAAAACATATAAATAAACTCCTTATAGAACATTGAACCCAATATAGCTAAATGTACACGCCCGGTTATGAAACAATACTCATCAGACGTGTATCTTAGACTTATTATACTACTTATAGAATATCATAACAGCATATTGAAAAATGCACATAATGTCTAACGCACTAGGGGTCATATTAAAGTATACTCAACGTTTTAAGTTTCCACAAGAATCACTACACATAACATATTTATATATTCAGGTTCTATCTTTCAGATATTTAAGACCTGTTCTTACGGTAGACGAAGTACTCAGTAGTCCAAAGCACAACACAGATTAAACAGCATATGCTCATAGCGAAGAAACAGTACATATAACTTCCTGTGGCTTCATACAGCACACCTGTAAAAAAAAGTAGAATTGGACGTTTACGAACTAGTGAACTAACCAAGAAGGTTTTAATACTCGAAAGTTCAAAAAGTTGTTGATTTGCTTACAAACTCTTGTATTTATTTATAACTTAAAAATGATTACTGTTGAAGATTTTTTATCTTCAGAGACCCTGCAATTAAGCCCCAGAAACTCAAAGCGAATTTTAATTAAAATATATATCCGAACTAATATAAACACGTTTATAACAACAAGGTTGTTTATATTTGTGTAATTATCTGTGATGTCTGAAAACGGGGTAATTTGACCAGAACTTTACATGAAAATAGAATTAATTTAAATTCATTGGGCACATGATCTCGATTTTCGTAGTATTGTGATTGATTGAGACATTGGACAAAAATATTGTCACGCAGCGATTGTCAGTTGTCGTTATATTGATCTTGATTAGTCCCTAATGGAATCTTTTTTTGTATGGGATGTCATGTATAAATATAGCATGTCTTATTGAATGTAACTAATTATTGTGTGTCTAAAGAAACTGATGAAATAAAGTTGAGACTTGAGAATTAGTTTGAGAAGAACGAAGACTCTTCAGTAATGCAAAAGATGAAAGGAAATAGAAACTGTTGAAAAGAAACCGTATATCATAAGATAAAGTAGATTGAACTATGACAAAAGAGCAAGAAGCAATATGAAGCAAAAAGAAGAAATAATTTAATGAAGGTAATATAAAATATTCATAATACTACCCAATTCAACAAATTTAATTTAACAAATGTAGTACATGAAATATTACCTATTAGCGGATCAGCCATTAGCATAAGCACTCCTGAGAAGAGAATATGTAATGCTAATGCGGCTGGAAATCGGTCTGGAGCCGCCGCTGACAGTACTAACGGGAACAATACTTGAACTGAACACCTCACTAGACCAGAGATAGCTGTTACGGCGAACACGAACCAGAGATCACCGGAGCTGACCAATGCTGAAAGAGAATAACTTAGTGATCATATTGAATAACTTCCATTAAAACCAACCTCTCGGAGCGAGAGACCAACTATCACACGTATTGCTGTCAAGTGATACAATAGTGCGAAAACAAAACTCTGATGAGTTTCAAACCATTTTAAACCACCTTGATGTTTCGAGGTACCTATAAGGTCCAATGCTCGTATTAATTAGTATCGCCGGAATTTAAAAAAGAATCTCAAAAGATTATCTTTATAAATTGCTTACCAATACGAAGTAGAACAGTGACGCAGGTGCCAATAAAGAATATTAGGCGGCTATCGACTGTGTAGAAATATGTGAAGACTGCGAGGCCGAATCTAGCAATAAGATCCGATATCGCACCAACCATAACACACGTTGCTACTTGCATCTGTAACAAATCAGAATATTCTGTATTGCTTGCACTGCCTCCATAGATTTTCAACGATATTTTTTTTTGTTATTAGAAGCACTTGGACATCAGAATGTTTATGGTCTGTCATTTATCTAACATGTGAGCAGGACGATACCTTGTTCTGACCATCGACATTGCTCTTCAACTTGGCAATGCTACTTTGCAAACCTTAGAATACTCTCATAGGTCAACATATTTATCTTTTTAGTTTTACATGTATTACTTATAGATATATCCTTATTTTCCATTTCTTTCTTTTGCGACTGTGTCAGAGAATAATTTAAAAGTTTCTGAAACAGTTCAGATAGCCACCTATCAGGTCCAATTGTAAATCTCGAAACCACTTGAACACACGGCAAAATCGGTTCAGCCATTTAGGAGGAGTTCAGTCACAATTCATCCAAACCCACAGAAGAATTATATATATTTATATAAAAAATTGCAGTCTGTACCCACCTGTTCAAATCCGTACGAGAACAGAAGTGTCGGTTCCATAGCTAAATACGTCACATCCGATACAAAGGCGAACCCAAGCCCCACCAAAGTGCTCACAAATCGAGGGTCCTTCAGTAAATCCAATTCTACGTTATCGTATAGGATTTTTCTGTAAAATAAATTCAGCATTATTAATTAGAACTCCAGACCGAATTTTGGTAGAATCTCTGCACGCCTTTCCACAGTGTCCCTCTTTTCACCGGAGATGTAAGATGCGAATGTGAATGAGTGGTCGAGTCCATATTTCAAAAACAACTATACATAGGTTTTGATTTCTTTTCAAATGCAAACAGATTACTTCTCAATGAGTTCCTCCTTATACTTCATAGGTGTGTTGTGGTTTCGAACTTTTGCCTTGCAGGTTCTCTTTCCTAGTAGAATATCGATTATAATCTAGTAAATGTAAAAGAAGAATGCTTACAATAAACTCTTTTGCAATGACTCGTGCTTCTTTGACTTGCAGTCTTTGATTTCTATTTCATTTTCCTGACCTGGTAACATTTTGACAATAGATTCATCATAGCCCTCAATTTTTTTCTGCTTAACATTTAGGACGTCACATTTTGTTAGTGTTTCTGAAAATTTTGTCGTGTTAGTAGCTCCAGCGACAAAGGATAGAGTTGAGATGTTAATGAATTGTGTGAAAGATGCATGCGCAAGTAACTCCGTTACCACGTATACAATAAAGATGGGTGGTACTTTGAAAAAGGATATTATAGTTTACTTATACATACTCTCATAACTAAAATAACAACTCAAAAGGGTTGATATAGGAGATGAAGCTATTCAAAGGAAAGCATTAATTTCTACAGTTAAGGATATAGAACATCAACTCGAAGAAGTAATCCCAAGCAGACAACGTGGTGGGTAATTGGCAGTTTTAAATAGATGTTACATTTTATGATATCATTACTTTATGAGATTTTAATGAATTACCTATAGACAATTTATGGGTATGCAATGATATCAGATTATTAATATTCAAACATATCAACACGCAGGGCCCCTCACGGAGCAGACACATATATCACCAGTTAGTCCTATGTACCTATTAAATTAACACTATTAATTCTATGTTTGTTATTTTATATATAAAAATGAGGCATTCTGGCTCAATTTATGTTATTCAGAAGTATTTTTCTTAAATTATTTGATTAGTTATGTCAAATTATTAGTATCGTATTTTACGACAACTTGAAGTAACGCTAATCTAGTCATTAAATTACAATAATTTATAGCCTACAGTTGGGCAATACATTTATTAGTGCGTCCGTTAATGATTTATACCAAGTAATGAACCGCAAATCGTAATTTTACGATTTTCAATGTTTCCTATTCCTTACCAATGGTGCAAAAACTACCTATACCAAATAGTTTTCTATTAATTGAGGACTCTAGGTATAAATAAAAAAAACTAAAAAACACGCTTTTTATAGAAAACCGAACTAAAAAATAGAAAATAAATTTCGATAATATCTTAAAAAGCGTGGGGTGCATGGTGTCAATAGTTATAAATATTTTATTGACAGATATTAGTAGTGATTATCATTTCGGTAATATCTTAAAAAGCACCCCACGCTTTTTAAGATATTATCGAAATTTTTTTTCTATTTTTAGTTCGGTTTTCTATAAAAAGCGTGTTTTTTAGTTTTTTTTAACTATTATTTATTTTCTACTTTTTAGTTATTAGTGTATTGTCATCGGTCCTCGATAAGTCTACAAAGTTTGAACGAAATCTGGCCGTTTAAAGTGGGTCAAAATCGAGCTCAAAGAAGTCGGTTACATACATACATACATACATACAGGTGAAGCTAATATAAAGCGTGTAAAAATGGCGAAGGTGCTGTTTGAACACACGACCGATTATATCATAAACAAAAGTAATAAACGAAAGGATTCATTAATAAATTGTAGTTTTCAGCTGACAATTTATACGTACGTAATCTCCATTTGCACGTCATTAAATGCGCATATATTGATGTTTTGAATAATTATCTCAATGAGTTAATATTTTAATATCGTTTTATATTTTATTGGATTGTAAACATGTCTTTTTTTAAATTTTCTGATTATTATAAGTTAGTCTACGACCTCGAAATAACGTCAAGAGTTTAATGTTAACACAGATGTTTAATACGTACATGATGATTATGTTTTCACATCAGTGCGTCTGTCTGCCAAATGTTTTAAGCACTTATTAATTATAAGCCAGTATATAAGCACCATATCGTGTAAAATCCCCATTTTTCCCTAATACACTTACCGCTTAACTACTGACATTACCTAGAGGTAGAAAATCCATCAACAGGAACATTCAAGGATCGATAAATTTGCAAACATTTTCAATTTTGGTATTTGTAAATAGGGCAAAAGCGAGAAAAACTAAAAAGTTATAATATTTTTCTGTCAAACATAAATGCGTCAGCATTAGATACCCAAAGGTTCCATCAGGCATGCCTGTTGAAAATATACCAAGCAATTCAAGGTGACACTCTACTTTGAGCCTTACCATCCAGGTTTTTTAATGTAATATATATAATAATAGTAAATAATTTCCAAAAGGGTCTCCGAAAGGGTATGCAGAGGTATATAGGTATTTTTAATTTTTTTTGTTTGTGATCACATGACAAGAAGTATGAAACAAATTCATTTGATGTTTATATGAGTTTAGTGAATGAATATCTACCTCCCGCAGTGTCTTCAGCCTTCACCAAATGCCATTCAACTGGATGCATCACGATCATTGCAAAGACCAGATGCAGGTCCACCGCCATGATAAGAGCCAGGGTCCACCGGAACCCGTATTCGGACAAAAGGAAAGTGACGAGTATGGGGAATGTAATGGAAGCCATGCTGCTCATTGTTTGATTCGCGCTCATCATGGCAGTTCTCTTCTTAGTAAAGTAGCAGTTGAACGCTGTAAAGCTCACTGGGATCATCACGCCGAAGCCAGCTCCTGAAATCATTATTAATATTTTTTATAGTACAAAACTGCCAAGTGATACTTGGACTGCTTAATGGTAATGATGATGATCCGAGCGATTTCGGTTATGACGACCGCTTCAACTCCGATTGAGTGTCTCTCGCATCTGGCTCATGTAGCCAATCTTCTTCTGGAAGATTCTCGCATATTGCGTGAGCACACCATTATTATAATAGCAATTGAAAATCACAGGTTGACACGCTTGGCATCAAGCTCTGAACGACGATGCTCTTAAAATTCTATGACTTTTTTTTAATGATGGACCTCCACTGAGGTCCCTTGGCAGCAAGCTGCTCCCAGTTTGCTGGCTTCTTAATGGTAATCGGATACTAAAGCGTAAAGGCGTAAGGAGCAAGAGCCAAAGTGGAATTGCTTTATTAACAGCAAGCAGCCCCACTCTTGAGTCAATAAGCTGTTCGGCTTAGCACCTCCACGTTTGAGGCATCGGCTTTAGAATAACCATAGGAAATTGCATCAATCCCCAAAATACATAGTCAAATCAGATTTGAGAAGTGTTGGATGTCGTGGTAGCATCAGGGGTACTTAGTCTAGCTTACAATAGTGTATGAAATATTTCTAAGAGTGGAACTCTAGGGAACATAGGAGGAACATTTAACGGAGTAGTCAGAAGTATTGAGACTAGTTTCGGTCCCAAATAAAATAACGTACCAATGTGACTGATGGCGTAGGTATCGCAACCGCAACCTTTCGTGAGTAAAATATTCTTAATTTTATCAAATGTTTTATGTGCGTCTGATGGTATTACTAAAAAATACAAAACCATATCAAAGGTCGAACTTAAAATTCGGATATTTTTATATGAAATGTTTACCTGCTATCTATGGTTACCTTCATTAGTCGTTTACTATTGAGAAAAAAAAGCACTGTGATGAATGTATATTATTACGGTCGTATAAAAAAAAAGTAAAAAAAAATTGCGTTCTTTTAGTATAAATTGTAAGCAAGTACGCTTGTCCTGAGTGAGATTACGATGACGCTCTAAACGTGACCATTATAAACCAGTATAATAACCAATACGTTTAAATATGTGCCTACTTCATATATTTGCATAAAATATTTTTTGTGAGTGCGAATGCTAAAATGAAACTAGACGAGAAACATGGTACGTCAACTAGGAAAGTCGTAGAGTCGATAATTTTAAATATTTAGATAAGTTCAATATAAAAGAAAATAGATCTTCACAGCGTCCGTATAGGGTAACCATTGGGGGTAGGCAGGCGTATATTTAGATCGCAACGTGATAGATAGCTTGGGTTAGCAGTTTTTTTTTTTTTGTTAAATTCTGTTTATTTCTTCATCCCTACCTAGAAGCCTCGCTTAGGGCTTGGAGAGTGTTGACAATGTTTCATCAGATATTTATTTAAGTACCAACATGACTGGTCCCTAAGTCATGACTCCACATGCTTCTTTGAAATTTCTTCTCTCCTCTCACTCCTTCACTAGACTATGTTGAGCAAAACCACTGATACAGATTAAGATATAAAGAGATCGATTAGATCTAGGTAATCGGAACGTGGTTTTATTCTGCCTCTTCTTTCACACACCTTCGCATTCTATCATCTTTTTGTAAATATTTCATCGCTCATTCTTTCTATATGTCTAAGCCAACGTAAAATGCATTTTCTCGTGTCTTTCCCTTTACAGTCCTCGTTCACGCCAATTGCTTTACGAATCTCTTTAAATAAGCTCTTTCTTATTATTTTACTGTATTCAAATATTGACTATTTAAATGAAAGAATTTCATTAATTGTCCACTTTACTTGGTACTTGAACTATATTTTGTCATTAAAGTAGGAATTATTATATACTCGGTAATCTTTATTATTCAATACAGTCACGACATTGTTGTAAAACACGCGGAAATATAAAAACCTTAAACTGTCTGCGTAATATATTGTCCAGATTGGAACCACGCTAATTCTTGCGTGGTACATTCTTTAGTAAGGTTTGTTAAGTCCTGACGTCAGTATTTAATGACATAAAACCTTACATCAATAGAATGGTACCAGAATGAATATGTATGTCGCAAACATAAACGTCATATGGGCAATATTCTTAGATTAGGTACCTATATCAAAAGCACTTTACATATAGATCCTTCCAACCAAAACCTTCAAACCAAAACCACCATTGAAAATAGTGCTAATTAAACGATGTAGTTTTATGTAAAGTTGTCGCTATAGATGTTTAAAAGTTGATGACACTGTTTTTACTAAATGAATGATACCCACCATTACCAGTGAGTTTGAGAAGTTACTTACTCATTGCAGATATGCAGGTACGAACTCCATATGAACGAAGCCGACTACCGCCTTTAAAGCCAGATATCGAAATGAATGCAAGTAAACGGCAAAATCGGGCGTTGGGTAAAAACGTAGCTATAAATAGATAAATAATGCTTACCTCGTACTACCCCGAAAGTGAACACTAGTTGGTAAGTTTTTTGTACGAATATCGTCAGTATATCGCCGAGCACGAACAGGCCAGCCCCCACGAGCCCGACCTGTCGAAACGTGTATTTCTTCAAGGCGATCCCGCTGAGGAAACCTGTAAATGCACAACACGTGACATAAAGTGCCTTGATCTCTGGGACACGTTCCAACTTCCTAAATCGATCGAACACTCAACGATGGGAACGTCAAGAGTAATCAAAAGGCGAGCATTTATGAAGAAATTTATAAATAGAGTTATGTAAGTCTAGAAAGACCTGGTGCTCTACTCTCTCTGCCTACCCTCCGGTAAGTATAGAACGACAGTTCTTCTAGGCCCTCTTTCACTCCGTCCACATTCATCAGTCTCTCATACATGCTCGTAACTTTCGAGTACTCTAAACTTTCCATCTTCGAGAATCCGATCAATTTGATCTAGTTATTTGGAGCGTGGTCTTCCTGCGCCTCTTTGCACAATACTTTCGTATTGTATATCCGTTTCGTCAACCTTTGTACACTCATATTTTAAGTCGAAACCAAACCGTAAACATATCACCGTGTACGCAGTGAATGCAATATTCTCTTCTCATGGATACTGAACTTCATTGCATTGCTTGAATAGTTATACAATCCCGTCGAATCAGTTTCGTAATTCGCAGAAGTATATTAATTACGGAACCTTTTCACTTGTAGTGATCAAATGTCATGATTTATTATGATCGATAGATCTAACAACAATGTAGATCGGCCTCTTTGCTCAATCAGCTTTAGATTAACCGATTTGCGCTCATTCTATCGTTAATTAGGGACAGTAACTTGAGCTGAGCCTTACTGGGACATATTTAAACTAGGTGAAATGGAAGGCGAACCGACAAAATCGAGTTAAGGAATCGATTCAGTACATTCCGTGGTGGGTCTTCTATTGAATCGATTGGGAGAATGAAACAATTCTATTAAGGAGAATTGAGGAATGTAGGGACTATGACGTGATCCGAACCATTTGAAGAAGTAATTAAAGATAAATGTATGTGAATACATTGATGTAAAACCTCATTGTGTGATTAGTGTTGACGGCACGAGTAGGTATATAGCCCAGACCACTATTCCCCACTAGATAAAATCCCTTTCTGTTCACTATTCCGTTTACTGTGATATTACTTGCAGAAAGAGTTATGTCATTGTCATACAATGGACAGCGTGGGCGAGAACTGAGGGGCATTTTGTCTAGGGGAGTTGGTTTTTGTCTTCGGAGGTCAATAATCTGTGACGCACGTGACAAGAACTCGAAGACTTGAATAATGCTTATATTAATCAAGTTCTTGCCACGTGCCACGTGCGAATATAAACTTACCAGCTATGGAGAGCGCGCCATTATATACTCCTATCACTAAAGGCAGGCCACTGCCGCTGCCTTGTTCCAGAAAAAAGTTATGGAACAGGATGCCGAATGCATTGGATGAACCGAATCCCAGCATCTGAAATATAACTTTACTTAAGGTCACGATTTTTTAACATCATAATTAGCAATATCCTCACGACGTCCCACAAGGGTCCCCGAAGGGGTCGGCAGAGGTGTACAGGTAGTGATCAGATGCCAAAGTGACAGATTCCATTCGAGGCGAGTCCATTCGTAATTAGTAGGTATCGAATTATCTTAAATATTAATGTAGTATGAATATCTTCATTAGCATGTATGAAAAGATTTATGAATTTGGTTGAAGCGATAGACGTCTGTAAGTTTAAAGAGAACTGGCGCTCTCTCTGCCTGTCTCGTTACGGACTCAGCGTGACGATATGTATTTAACATAACATTTCGTATGAATAATAAACTTTATGATTTTACCAAACCAGTGTTCTGACTTATCCTCTTCTTTATTGGCAACCAGCGTACTTACTTAGTGCTTGCAAATATTCATGATAGCTTAAATATTATCTTGAAATGCCTGCGTAGCTTAATAGCGTAATGGAGTAACAGGTAATTTGCGCTAGGTACAGGGATAAAAGGCAAAATGTGAGGCATTTGCCTTTGAAAAATTATAAAATAAACTTTTGGGTTGTAAAAAATACAATTCCAATATGTTACGATGTGCTCCCAACAATGACACTGTGCGGCTTAAATAAAGTGCATTTTTTAATATTTTTCTTCTGTATAGGTGCTTAGCAACTCTGGCGGAAAGTGGGTGTATGGGTATTATCTATCTATATTAAAATCGCTCAAATTTCATTCGAAACCAAATAGTCGAAGCTTGTACAATGAGAACTTAAGTACAAAAGAGAACGACAGACGTAAGTATATTTAAATACAGAGGTGTATACACATAATTGTGAGAGAAATCCGAGACTAAGGTACTATTTGTACCTTCATATCATCACAGAACGTTTTGACGTTGTAGTCATCAGAATTGAGAAGCGTTTGATATAAGCCGCATTCAATTCGACACGTGATATATCCACCGGTTGGCTTCTTCTCAGGGCTTATCTTATCAATACTGCCCTTTAATTATAGGCATCGTAACATTGTCAAGATAACGTAACATATTAATTAAATATAAAAATTTCTAAAATGCTTAGCTTATCATATATTAATAAGTAACTACAGGAAATTTTAATTTATCGAGCCCGTACCTACTTATAAATATTAATGAATGGCGCCTTAATGAGAATCCGCCTACATTAATTCAGTTAAAGTTCTGTTTATCTACATTACTATGATTCCGTTAGATATATACGAATCTTAAGCTCCAGGAAGTTTGTGAAATAATTTATTATTATACTAGCTGTCCCGCCCAGCTTCGCACGGGTGAAAAAGTAAAATTGCCCGTAACACGATCGCAGCGTCACCTATCGAGTCTAATTGTGATATAAGCTATCCTATCTTTCAAGTTGGATCAAACTGCACACGGTGTGCAAATTTGATTAAAATCAGTAAAGTAGTTTAGGAGTCCATCGCGGACAAACAACATGACGCGTAATTTATATATATTAAGATAAGATGTTTAAGCTTCCTCACAAGGGTGTCCAAAGGGGCAGGCAAGGGAGTTATTTTGATTTGGACTTTTTAATTTCACTCTTTTGTAAAAAATAAACAACACTTCTATTTTATTTAATCAATTTATTGATTTTAATGTTTGAAATAAATTAATTATATCCAATTTCTTTTCGCGGGCAATATATCTTTATATACACCTACTAGTGCTGTCCCGCCCAGTTTCACTCGGGTGAAAAAATACGGTGGTGGCGCCACCTATCGGGTCGAATTGTGAATCTATACCGTTCTCGTATCCACCTGAAGATACACAGAAAATTTCATCAAAATTGGTCCAGCTTAGGAGGAGTTCAGTGACATACACACGTACAGAAGGAACAGTTATCACAATTGTACCCGATAGGTGGCGCCACCATCGTATTTTTTCACTCGAGCGAAGCTGGGCGGGACAGCTAGTTAATTTGTATTGGTTATGGACTAAAGTTTATTACTATTATATAGGGTATGAACATGACGGATGGATAGGATAAGATATACGAATCTTTCCCCATCTCTAAAAAACTTTACTTTTATTTTAGAATTTTAGATACTTTTTACATTACTTTTAGATACGACTCCGAATTTGTACGTTCACACGTTCTTACGAAACGTATGCCCTCCCGATGTTTTTCTATACATGAGTGTGATAAATAGCTGTATTTAAGGTAGGAAAATCTCATTGGTACAGACTTGCGGGGTGCGAATTTGATATCTTTTCTTCGCAGATGACTACTTAAACCGCCACCACGGCACGGCAGGAAAATAAAAATTACTTCTAGAACAACTAAAACATATACATATTTTTCACAGTATATATAATATTATCATACCAACCTAGGCAGTTACGAAATCAATAGTAATAATTTATTGATAATTTTGACCTTTCAATATACGTAACTACTATCTGATCGGTATGAAAACATTAAAATAATATATTAATCTGTATTAATTACGACGAGTCATAAATAAATATGAGAAATGTATTATTAAAACATATTTCTACAAGGCCAAGCATAGTAAACCTTATGGCAAAAAGATCTGTCGACCTAATACCACAGACGCGAAATTTTAACATCTAGCAATAAACAAAGAGTTGAGAGATTATAAACGTATTTAGGGAATGTCATCCAGTAATCATTTCTAACTCTCATATAATATATAGTTTGGATTTATAGAAAAGTAATGCAACGAATGGTTATCAAAAAAACAAGTGTCTAGAAAAGTAGGCAGAGAAAGACTCAACTCCGCAAAAGTACCTAAATCTTTTCGATCGACCAATCAAACTTAAAATCAAGCATTACCCTAAACTGGCGAGCAAGAAAGAAGAAACTGATGAATGTTGATGAACCAAAAGAGGTATGTAAGTAAGTCCAGAGAGTGTTAATTATATCTGCTGTTAATTACGAAATGGCGAATTGTTTATAGTAAATTATCTAACCAAAATGTATGAAAAATCCGTTAAATTATTAAAACCTCTCTTTAGTTTCTCTTATTTTTTTTTGGTAGGTATTACTCTTATGTATAGTTACCTATATACTAATATTATAAAGAGGAAAGATTTGTGTGTGTATGTTTGTAATGAATAAACTCAAAAACTACTGTATTTTACATAGATATACATCATTTCATAATATTTTATTTATTTAGGATATGGTCCCCACGCTTTGACATCAAATTTTCCTTAAATTACATTAGTAATTCTATTTCAAGAACATACCTAAATACATATTCAGTAATAGTTCAGTAAGTAGGCAGAGACCGCTTCTAACTTGCCATAACTTAATTTATCACGTGAAATAAATATTGACCTCGTAGTTATGTGATAACATCAAGTTTGGTGATAACATCAGGACATCTCTACACATAGTCACGTGATTATTAGAAACAATAATCTGATTATTCGGCGTAATATTAAGCCTGGAACTTTGACCCATGAATTTCAAGTAAATGATTGCAGACACTCGGTCTCATTGACGTAATTACTGTAGAATGACAAACTAAGCTCTGTTTCTTATGTAATTGGACACATTTAGTTCTGAAATTCTGTCTACACTGCACAAAAAACATTGTACTTGGTTGAATTTAGCTTGAACGCGTTTTATGTAAGCATTTGTGATTAGTGCTGAGTTGACTAAATCCAGTACTTTCGATATTTCTTTCTTAAGCTTTCGTGTCTCTCAGAAGCAACGTGCTGATCAAAACTTTGCAAACAAACCATCTTGTCAAGTCTATACGTGTTTAAGGAACGAATTTCCTAGCAAAACGAACTACAAACGGGTATCGTAACAATTAACGGGTAACGGGTACAGACGGGAGATGTCTTTTCGAAGTGAAGGGCTTGTGGAGAAGAAGAGATGAAAGTCTCTTCTCCACTAGACCTGTCCCGTGGTATATAGCACAGCATACTCGCCGGTTTCGAGTCTACATATTTCTAGTGCTCCGCTCTCACTGCTTACCGCGTAAAGGTCTCGGCGCGATGCCAATTATGTAAGTATGTATGTACGTTATTCCATTTTCCCCTAAAAATATTATATCACAGTAAATCGTTTCTCCATTAACTGTCTACGCTTCTCGAAGGTAGTTACGCAAATGTCTGTCTCATAAAAAGCAGGTTTGTTTATTACTTGAACTAACTTTAAATTAATAACTAATGGGCTGATAACCAATCTACCAAAATTCAAGATAAAATGTCACCGTCAAATATGTTTAAAAAAATCGCCATAAAATATTAATGATCACTGTGTAGTATCAATCAATTATATATTAATGTATGTAAGCAATTCGGATTTCCGAAGCACGCATAATTTATTTCCAACATCAGCCTCAGATATTTTTTTAGTTAAAGGTTTTAAAATACTACATCTTATATTAATTAAAAACATGATACCTATATCGTCTGGCCCTAACGGGGTTGGCATAGAACATAGTGCGCTAGTTTTCTCTAGCCTTACATACCCCTTTTACTTCATCCACATTCATCAGTCTCTTCATACATACTCGCCAGTTTCGAAGATGTAAACCTTTAAAAGCCGTGTTCAACATTCTCACAATACCTAGTTTTTTCATAAAGAGTTTGTATTTAAGTTAGTCAAACAAAAGCCGATATACTATTTACAACATTACCACATAAAGTTCCTGTTATCTCGTAGAACACTGTTCCCGTTAGATCATAGCAATCACCTGATAACTGAGCGAAACTAGGCGGAATGCAACTCGTATTTTATATTACACTAGCTGAACCCCGCGGTTCCACCCGCGTAAAAAGATATTTAAGCCGTTGCGGCCGAGTGGTTCGATTAGTTGCCTGCGACACAAAGATCGCAGGTTTGAATCCCGACTGTACCAATGAGTTTTTCTGAACTTAAGTACAGTGATTAGTCACACCACGAGCTTGAGCGTCAACTCACGAGCACGGGACCCTTGTAGGAAGGCGTGTGGATTTTATTGGTAGATTTTCATCTGGAAAACATATCGTATGTATTCCATATCTGGCCCAAATTTCACTCCCGTTCAGCCGTTCTGGCGTGATTGATATCTTGGCAAAGTTTCAAAGTTGGTTCAATGTTAAAGTTCAATTGGAAGTGTGCTTTCGCACGTTGTCGTAAAGAAGCAATGGGGAAGAGCGATTGACCAGTCATGGTTGTTAAATTGCGATCTTCTCGATTATGTTTGCAATTCTTGACATTATATATCTGCCGTCAGTTGTCTTTTTTTAGCGCACGGATTAGGCGTTGTACCCGGGTCCACCCACTGAGATGAACGCTTACGGTTGACGTACAGGATCCACTTTTCATAGCTGGTAACAATTCGATTTAGAATTCCCTCGTTTCTACGCCGATACTTCGACGTGTAAGTCTCATTGTTGATCGCTTAATTCGCCTGACTTATCTAGCACTACACGCAAGTACTTAAATGTTGTTCTGACACTAACTCCACATATATTGGGTTAGACCCGATTCCACTAACGCCTACAATTCGTCGTCGTCTATGATTACGAGAAGACCGCGAGGCTCGTTCTTCAACTAAATTTTTTCAGGTTTAAATCGTTTGAACCAATAATGAACCTTGTTTATGCAAGCAGTATTAGGCCCGTACACGTCGTTAATGTTTCGTGATATTTGTGCAATAGTATTTTCACGTAGGAACTCGAATTTTGAAAATTGAACGAATTTTCAGTTATCATGGCGCTAAAAACTACTATAATTTCACAAAAATAAAAAGCTATCTATAAACAAATGATCGAATTTGAAATTAGAATAACACGGCTATCGAAAACAAAATATTGAATTACGAAATTCGCGCTAATCCACAGATAATTACATCTAAATGAAAATGCTTGTATGGAATCTCCTATTACATAGGTATAAAGATAGGTATAAAATATTATTATGTAAATCTTGCCTCGAAGCATTTGTTTTATCTTTAAGTGGCTCCCATACTTTTGTGAAAGAATTGAATTAAAACAAAAACCGCCAGATGTAAAATATTTTAGACAAACCGGTTTCGTAAATAAAAATATCTTGATAAATAATCAAGTGTGGCGCGATATCTACAAATATTCTGAATTATTCAATAAAGTTCTATTTATCTGGTGACATTTCAATTACTGTTACGTCATGTATATCATCTTAGGTATAGCCCATATTAGCGGCATATCTCAGATGGCGCCATAATTTAAAAAGTCTTTGAAACGTGTAAAAAGTATACGATAAGAAAAGTCAGTACTGGGTAATTAAATTAGTAAAGTGTTTACCTGAAATCTATTCATACATAATAAATATATATTCGTAAACATGTATTTACTATTACACTATGAGTCAAGGTTCCCCTTAGGGGTAGGCAGAGGTGTGTAGTTGCATACACACCAGTGCAATTAAAGGCACTAGATATAAATGATGATGAAGTTACCTCAGAGGCTCATTGGCCACACAGACAACCGTTACACGGTTTTAAGCGAATATTTGTATGAGAAATAAAATTTTGTAATAACGATAGAAAAGAACCGAGTATCCGGCATACTCGTTAGCTTTTCGCATATTTAGATCTTTTACACTATTTGATTTTTTTTTTGTTTTTTTTTTGTCCCTACAGTTGGCTACAATGTCACAATTTCAATAGTTTTGATTGGTGTACATTTTATTATTTTAGAATTTGTGAATGTTTATAATACTTAATTGAGGTTCGCCAGAATACTGTCCTTATGACCATGTTCTTTTTGAAACAATAGTGAGATAGTGGCACACCTACCAAATAGTCTCAATGACACACCTACTAGTTGCCTCGTAATAGCATAACAAGCAGTAGGAAATATCAAGTCTGCTGCAAAAACTCAAATAACTTGTTTTACATAATTAGATTAACTTAAATATTTGTTCTTAGTTTATTCACAACTGACACGGAATCTCCTTGTCGGTTCAGTGCACAACAGTCTATTTTCAATAACCTTCAAATTAAGTATTAATTTGACGTATGCATAAACATAATATACCTATGTTATTTTACTTCTAAATCTATAAATTGTCTGTGAACTTTTAATATTACTTTTTTACTCACAAAAACACCCTTCGTGTCATCACTTTGTCTCTCTGTGCTTGTAATCTGACTGTGGGTATTGTGGCTCCTAAGCGAATGGACCCATTTTGATTTGCGTTTGTTTTCTCCGACCTTGAACCATGTTTGAATAGTCTATTTAATATATTTAATAGACTATATTATATCCTCACGCCTTTCCACAAGGGTCCCCGAAGGAATAGGCAGAGGTGTATAGCTCGTACCCACACACCCACTTTCCGCCAGAGATATATTTTAGGTGCCAATGTGACAGATCGCGAGTCCATCGCCGTTACTCAAGCACGACTATACATACGCCTTTGAATTTCTTCTCAGACGTATGCAGGTTTCCTCTCGATGTTTTCCTTCACCGTAAAGCTCGTGGTGTGACTAATCACTGTACAAGTTCAGAAAAACTCATTGGTACAGTCGGGAATCGAACTGGCGATATTTGTGTTGCAGGCGACTACTCGAACCACTCGGCCACCACGGCTTTACTCTACTATTCTCTTAGACACTATTATAATAAAGATGTCTGATATAATTCTTATAACACATAATCTATTGCTTAGGATGTTTATGTTTCAGATACGTAGGTAATTTAAACATCAAATGGCACGTGTATTATGGCAGATAAGACGTAATTCCTTTGGATACCTCATAAGGCCTGTATGCACTAAGGCATATACAATGTTTCCAGTGTTCTATTTTAATTATTATGTAATTATTAATTTTATCACATAATCACTTGGAGCTTTACGGTGAAAGATAACGTCGAAAGGCGACATGCGACGTTTAAGAAACAAGAAAAAATACGATGGAATCTCGCCTGTCACGTTGGCATTTAAATACATGTCTGTAGCGAAGATAGGGTGTGATGTTCCATCGGGAACTCTTATGGGAAGGCGTGAATATATAAATAATAAATGTAGGATGTTGTTCAGTATATATGGGATTCCTAACCTTAAACTATCATTTGCTATCAAATAATTACTTACAATAGCTTATTGTATTGTATTCTAAGTCCGATGCAACAAATAAATACCATATGATACACTGAGTTCATTTAACTGTTTTGCAACATCTATTGTAAAGAACTTCACTTGGATTTTGCACTCACAAAAAAGCACGCTGAGTCCCTCACGGGGTAGGCAGCAAGACTAGAGTTCCCTCTAGTCTTACCTCTTTCGCTTCGTCCACACATAAAATACATTTATTGTGGCATCGTTTGTCTTCAGCCCCGAACAGCTTTTTAATTTATGCAATGTTACATAACACGTAAAGATTGGATATGACATTGGTTAATTAATGAAATAGATTTTATTAAACCTGAAATATTTCAAATGCTGAGCTCGAAAGTCGTTTCGAAATTGAGTACCCTTAGTCAAGCGCGACAATTGTGTCGGCTTCTAAGAATCATATACAAGTCGTTATTATTATTTCGTTAGATATCAACCAAATTGATAGTGACTTCAATCAATCACGAGTCTTAATAGAATTTACTGATGTATACATTAGTGACTAATACCTTTTTTATTATATTTTTTGCTTTTAATGAGCGACACTTTCTTTGAGGCTAGTATTAAAAAAAGTTGCGTTCACTTATGTTACTGGCAATAAAATTTTATTATCCTGGTCATTCTATACCACGTGGTCCGGCTTAGGTAGTGTTTTATTATCTTGTCTGTGCCCCACTGTTTCACTCGGATAAAGGTTAGAACATTGTTTTTCTGGAAAACATGTGTTGATCCAGCTAATAAATATCTCGCGCCTTACGACAGGGGTACCATAGGCAAAATTCTTAAGCCCTGGCTACTGGGCGAAGAGCCAACCACCTAGTGTAATCTACCTAGCCTGCGTGAACAGTACTCGAAATCGGCGAGCGTGTTTGAGGAGATTGATGAATGAGGATTAAGCAAATGAGTTCCACAGATAACTAGCGCTCTACTCTCCCTGCCTTCCCCGTGAACGACTTGGCGAGATGATATGTAAGTATGTATATATTATACAGCCATGGGCCGCATCCTTAATTGCCATGATAAGTATGAAGACCCATTCCGAGATAGGAATGTATTTTATATATTCCCCTTGCGGTATAGGCGTTGAATAAAAATCCTATTAGTTGTATTGGCCGTAACTTAAACGGAAGAAACCGGTATACAAAAATCAGGTCTATTGACCCACCCGGGAACAAGATGACGACCATCTAGAGATAGAGAGTATATCCTAATTAATTCTGAAATAAAGGTATAAAGTAACTGAACTGAATAAATATATTATAAAAGCATATTATATTACACATTATACAATCTGACTATTGGACTATATATATAATGCGACACTTAGGTATTATATATATAATGCGAGTGTTTGTGAGTATTTTGTTAATCACGGTAGAACGCCTGAACGGCATTAGATGAGAGATATATTTGCCACAGAGATAAAGGATAGGTATGTTTTATTCCCGACTGAAATGTACCAATGAAATCAAAGATTACGCGGTTGAAACAGCGGGGCATAGGTAGTTCAATTATAATTTAATACATAATCAAATTTTTGTAATATTGAAGAGCTATGAGTGGCCGTACTATTTAAATAGTTATCTACCAAGTCAAGATTCTAGGCTTCCCAGGTTCTGATTGGAATCCTGTGTCAATCCAATTCCATTCATTACTTTAAAAAAACTTTAATATTTATAACATTAGTAAGATTACTTATGCAAGTCCTGAATACAACTCTGATAAAGAGGTTACCAACAAATTTATACGCTCTAGTTCAATTCAATATTGGGAAAAGGGACGAGCTTGATCTTAGTTATTCAACTATCCTCTGCTGGGACCGTATTAAATGACGTCCACATTGACTGTAAAAAGCTATTAATTACACCATGTAGGTTTAAGATTGCTTGCTCTTGGAGCCTAACTATGACTGGCCATATTTTTTTAATAGTACAAAATTGATATAAATATATTAATATAAATATATATGCCTTTGACATTCTTGCATAATGATGACGCTAGCTCGTCGTGACGAGGGATGAACAGAACATATTAGGTACAATCTCTCGCTGCTCTGAACTCTAATCCCACTTATATTCGAATTGCAAGAGTTTGTGAGCATGTTTGCTACTCAATACGCCAGAGCGGCTGCTCAGAATTAGATAACGTTTGTTACAGAGATAGATTATAAGCTAAATTATCACATGCTTTATTCCAAAAAAAATACTACAATAGAAAAAAATATTACACGGTTGTAACCGTGGCACACATCTAGTATTTTAATAATAATAATAATATATCCTCACGCCTTCCCACAAGGGTCCCCGAAGGGGTAGGCAGAGGTGTATAGGTAATAAATACCCACACACCCACTTTCCGCCAGAGGTATATTTGGTGCCAACGTGACAGATGGCGAGTCCATCGCCGTTACTCAAGCACGACTATACATACGCCTTTGAATTTCTTCTCAGACGTATGCAGGTTTCCTCTCGATGTTTTCCTTCACCGTAAAGCTTGTGGTGTGACTAATCACTGTACTTAAGTTCAGAAAAACTCATTGGTACAGTCGGGATTCGAACTTGCGATCTTTGTGTCGCTGGCAACTGCTCGAACCACTCGGCCACCACGGCTTTTTAGTATTTTATAAAGCATGATAATAATCAAGAATGGTATTTGGTAGGTATTTGCGTCAACACAGGTGCTCCATACAGGTATTTGCGTCTAGCCAAGATTTAAAAAACACTATTTTACATACTTCAATAGGTATAACTTGAAGTAATATTTAAACATTGAAATGCATTTTTATATTGCACAACAAGCATTGTAGCTTAATTGTATAAAGTAATTATTTGTTGTTGCTGTGTTAATTAGATATAATATTTGATAATTAGACTGCTTTACACTAAATAAATCATCACACACAGTGAAAAATACTTACAAACGTGAATCCCACTCCAAGACTGACCATGTATCCCCAGCCTCCATCCGGAGGGACGCGACCCTTCTGGCACTTCCGATTACCGCCCTCAATATGTGCAAAAGCCTCATCCATGGCTACCACAATATTATGTAATATATATTTTTTTCTATAATTTTATGTCACCTAAGCATTTTGTTTATGCTATAGGAAAGTATTTTAATTATTGAAGCCGCTTTTTAATACATATCACGATTCATAGTGCCAACGTATTTGACGTATAGCGTACGCCGGCGACCACGCTAGACTGTTTCTGCCTTCACAATAATTAACTACACAATGCTATGAAATGAAGGTCCAAAATCCCAGGAACTGTATCATAGTATACGTCCGCCGCATAAAGTGAACAGATTTAAATACGTAAAATGATGGTGCAATAGAACAACCACCTCATCTGCCACGCGGATATAACTAGCATTTTTTGTATAATTAGCAAAAAAAATTAAACCGTAAAACGGGTTTCGTGACACGTTGTAAGTATGATTTACGTTAAACTATCCGTGGTAAGGTTATATAGTTAGTTAGTTACATATAGGTTCAGTTTTATATCGTTAGCGCGGTTAGTTACTTTTAGTAGATAACTTTTGACTGGACCAGAGAACGTACTCTCAACTATAAGTCTAGAATTACGTAGTTCTTTCGCTTTACCCGGCGGGAAAAGGAATTTTATAATCAGAACTAAATTAAAATATGGCGTTAAAAAGTTAGTTAAAAATATTACAAACATTTCTATTGAATTGGATATCCTTAAGTCAATTGTAATAATGGAAAAATGGAAAATATCTAATGAATGCATTTTTTATCTTCACAATAAGGCTATCGCATTAATATTTAATACATTTTTTTTACTGATTTTTTTATATTTTAAATACAAATGCAAACAACAATTCGAACGGTATAAATTGCCATTGCCATTAACATTAATGATTTGACAAGTTTCTTGTGAGCTCGTTTGGATTTGTGCATATACTATCTATTATGTTGCAAATGCGAAAGTTTGTGCGGATGTTGGTTATCAAACACGCCAGAATGGCTGAACTGAATAAGATGAAATTCGCACAGAGATACATAATTTTAGGCTGAATTATCATCATTTTTTATCTTGGAAACGGTGGTAACTTAAGTTTTTGTTAAGTATATGACGTTGAATAAGCGTTCCGTGTCCCTTACGTTGAATAAAATATTTAGATTTTTTTGTTTTGTTCTAGAAGAAAAATCAAGCAATAATTATATAATCAACGCGGGTGAAGCCGCGAGGCACGGCTAGTTATCGATATATAGCCATTAAACAAATAAAATAAGACTCACTTGAATGACGCATTTCTGCTGCTAGTGTTGCTATGCGTCGCTCAAATGCTTTCGCACTCAACTAATCTACTCGAATAAAACAAAATTAAGTGTCTGCTTATAATATTTATAGGTACTATTTTTATGCATATTAAAGTATATATGCATACGGTACTGATAACTAAAAAGCTCTAATCGTATTTAATATCCGTCTGTCTGTTTGTTCCGGCTAGTATCCAAAACGGCAGGACCGATTTAGTGAAACGGACGCTTCTGATAATATGAGAATTTCCCAAGTGTGGATTTCTATATATAAATTTAAAGTCTAGAGAGAACCGGCTGAGCTTTCCCTGCCTACCCCGACGGACTTGGCGCGTACATGTATACCTATAGAATTAACATACGCGTTGGGCCGATGATATCCTTAAGTGTCTATACGATGGGGAAAGAAGAATAAGCTAAATTTGTTCGAAAATCACAAACCGGTATGATAACTTGAGCAAAATGAAGATAATCTCATAATGAAATATTTTTTTTCGTTAGATATGAGAATGTCTATATCTATATCGCGGATATAATAGAAATAAATGAATACATACTTATTAATTTATATATATATGTATATATCTTCACGCCTTCCCACAAGGGTCCCCGAATGGGTAGGCAGAGGTGTATAGGTAATACCCACACACCCACTTTCCGCCAGAGGTATATTAGGTGCCAACGTGACAGATGGCGAGTCCATCGCCGTTACTCCAGCACGACAGTCTATACATACGCCTTTGAATTTCTTCTCAGATGTATGCAGGTTTCCTCTCGATGTTTTCCTTCACCGTTCAGCTCGTGGTGTGACTAATCACTGTACTTAAGTTCAGAAAAACTCATTGGTACAGTCGGGATTCGAACTTGCGACCTTTGCGTCGCAGGCAACTCCTCGAACCACTTGGCCACCACAGCTCTATTAATTTTTAGTGTGTGATTAATGTCAATATACTTCCCATGAATCTGTCTCTCGTCGAATAAACAAGTCACGGTAATATTTTAATTGGTATCTTATAAAATAAAAATTCTAATGAGATCCCGGTAGTTCTACGACGGCCAGAGTTGGGGCTGTCTTATGCAGAAGGTAGACAACTTATTAGGCTCGACACTTGATGGTTTAAATTATTTAATTCTGGTGCAATTCATTGTGGTGGCAGTTAGCTTATTGAGGACGAGACATATTTAAACTAGTTAGGTTAGTTAATTTTTTGCATATGACTGGTTGGCGACTGAATTAAATTAATACATTATTTATAAGCCGTAGTAACTACGAATTAAAATGTGGTAATGATCAATTCGGCTAAAGTGTTATGCAACTAAATGCAATTTAGATTAATTAATTTATTAATTATATATGCTATAGGAGCTACTGTCGTAAGGGTAAAAAATATGTTATGAAATTTCTAGAAAACGCGTAGTGATGTCTGTTAAAGCGTTTTTTTATTGAAAGTCAGTGGAAACATAAAAAAATTGCCTGCGTGTATCAATATGTGCATATAACGAAAGAGTATCGTGGGTCTTGACCCTTCAAGCCTACAATTAGCACTACAATTGTCTAACCCCGTGACGGACTCGGATGATAGTTGAAGTATTTACTTAATACCTACCGTATTGGTTACCTCCGTTTTTGAAAGGTCAAAATATTTAAATTAATTGACCGAATTGTAGTTTCACAGAATTATATACATCATGTACGTACTACGTATGGATAATCAAGCACAAATAATCCATAAAATTTGCAGTCAGCCACTCGTACATCATACTAAAACGGTGAATGTGAGATATATGGAAAAAAAGAGATACTTAATTTGAAAAGTAGATGTCATTAGGGTGTATTTATGAGAATAGTTCGTGTTCAACATTTTAACGCATTTCTTTTGACATTTACATCCGTGTGTATATCTCTTTAGTCTAATAATCTCAAATGCGAACATTTTTGCTACTGTTTGAGACATATATAACAACATGTACTATCTACTCTAACCCTTGTTTCTTTGAATATCTATAATAGGTATTCAAATTAGTACGGAAATCAGAAGAAACATGACAATATGTTGTCACTAGTCATATATTCATTTCAGCAAAGAGCCTTGGGGCCGAGTGGTTCTAATTGTTGCCTGCAACACAAAGACTGTACCAATGAGTTTTTCTGAACTTAAGTAAGTGTAGGAAAACATCGAGAGGAAGCCTGCATGCGCTTGAGAAGAAAATCAAAGGCATATTTTATAGACGTGCTTGAGTAACGGCGACGGACTCGCCATGGGTCACGTTAGCAGCTAAAATATATCTCTGGCTCTGAAAGTGGCTGCTAAGTGTGGGCACTATACACCTTTGCCCAACCCTTCCCGAAGGGGTGAAACTCCTTGTGGGAAGGCGTCAAGTTAAAATAAAAATAACTTCGGCGAAATTATACTATTAGGCAGGTAGGTAGGTAACTATCCGAAGACCATGCATAGATATGTTTATAATATGCAGTCTCCTTCATTGGGAATAAAGAATTTCTTAAACGACGTATTCGATTTATTAATCCCATCGAGGAGGTGATAAGCAAGCGGTAAGAGACCAGTTTTTATTGAATACTGATAAAGGACCGGCATCACGTGAGTTATACTTCTGAAATATGTAGGTACTATAACATAAATAATTGTAGGGTCAGCTAACCACTAGTTGTTTTTGTTATTTCTTTTTTCATGGCATGGATTCTAGTCTTTTGGTCAGACATATCTTCAAGCCACAAGGGTCCCCAAAGGGGTAGGCAGATATGTGTAGGTAGTACCCACTCAACTAGTCTTCGCCGAAGATAAGTGTCAACGTGGCGAGTCTATAGCTGTTCTTGAAATACGACCTCGCGTTCGAACTTGAATAAAATCTTCTTAAACATTTCCTTGCGATGTTTCCTTTCACCATAAAGCAAAGAACGGTAATTAATAATACGAGATTGATTACTGTCCTTTAATTAAAAATAACTCATTTGGACAACTCGAACCACTCGGCCACCACGGCTAATTTATCCGAACCTAATAATACCTATACGAACTTGAATGCTCGGCACAAAATAAAAATGTACACATCTAAAAATACTTACGATACCTAAAATTAACTTAGGAACTGTACCGGCTTGTCTCCTTGAAAGGACAACAGGTCAAACATGTAGTTTGACTATTAATAATTGGCGTTTGCCTGGTCTAGTGGTCACAGCTCGGCAATCATGGGCTCGATTCCCATTGAGGGCGGATATATGCGACTAGACTATTTGTTGGTTTTTATCTCAATCTTAAGAACCTTTATCTGTTATTGTATTATGTATTTCCATAAATGAAGGATTCGATTTATTTCCCGGTTTTTTTTTTTAATAAAGGCCGTGGTGGATAATTTGTTCGAGTAGTAGCCTGAGACATTAAGATCACAAGTTCGAATCCCGACTGTACCAATCAGTGTTTCTGAACTTAAGTACAGTGATTAGTCACACCAAAAGCTTTACGGTGAAGGAAAACATCGAGAGGAAACCTGCATACGTCTGTGAAGCAATTCAAAAGCGCACCTATGTATAGTCGTGCTTGCTCGCGATGGACTCTCCACTGTCACGATGGCACCTAAAATCTATCTCTGATGGAAAGTGGGTGTGTGGGTATTACCTATACACCTCTGCCTATCCCTTCGGGGCCTTTGTGGGAAGGTGTGATGATAGTATTTGTGTGAAAAAATAAAAACTCTCCCATGAATAGATAATTTATTTTTATAAACCGAGCAATTTAATATAAATATGTAAATGAACGTACCTACGTACATACATATGTAGGTACATAATTGTAGGTACATACTGTTTGTACGGGAGGTATCAAGTTACTTCAAAATTCGTCGATCAATGAAGCGTGAATGAGAGGGAAACCAATAAAAATTAGTTAATCCTACCATAGTGCGTTGACCACTGTCTATATATATTGTCACACGTTCCTATAGTTGTTTAACTGGCGTTAGATAATTTTGTAACCTAATCTTAGCTCTAGGTATAGAGTGACGCCAGTATGCTTGGTACTTTGTGCTAGCGCTTGTTTTTAGGAAACAAAAATGTGTTAATCGATACATCTATACAAATAAATTTGGAGATGGATGAAAATAAATTGGGAGATTTATTTTTATATTAAAAAACCGCGTTTGAATTACTAAATGCATATGGATGTATACACGGAACATCTATATCTATATTTTATCTGTCTGTCTGTCTGTATGTCTGTTCCTGGTAATCTCTGAAAAGGCTGGACCGATTTTAACGGGACTTTCACTGGCAGGTAGCTGATGTTAGAAGGAATACGTTACTACTTTTATTTTGGAAACTTTTTTTTTGTTAAATTCCACGCGGACGAAGTCGCGGGCACAGCTAGTTATAAATAAGACCAAGTAGGTACTAGTGTAATAAATATCCAGCATATTTTATGACGAAAGATTTTTATTCATTATTAATTTTGCTTCGATTGTGCAATAGCCTAGTGCTTATGCTTACTTGAAAGTAGCTTAAGTTCTTAATAAAATATTTATTTAATACATCTTCACGCCTCCACACAAGAGTCCCCAAAGGGGTAGGCAAAGTTGTAACAACAGCCAAGTTTCGCTAGAGGTACCTACCTACATCTATTTTGGTGACAGCATGACAGTCGATGAGGCCATCGTCGCTCAAGCACGACCATGCATGTGGCTTTAAATTTTCTCTTCAATGATTCTTTATCTACCTATATCGAATGTTGCAATTATAGGTACATAGGTATTTCTACTTAGTAATGAATTCACGAAACGAATAATAGAGTCAAGTCGGGAGTCAGTTTTAGGCAGAATAACAGTCATAACCTCTTCTCAAGGTAGGTCACTGTGTTCGTAAAAAAGGGTACAAAAACTTGACACGACTCGCGACTGTGTTTTGCTATACACTTTATCTGTCGTATTTCACTCATACCTAATATTCAATGTAAGTGCAGGGTATGCACTTAAACACAGTAAAGGTAGTGCCATCCCAAAGACGCGCCCCACAAATTTGTAGTTGAGGTACGCGGGATGCAGTGTGTATGCCGAGTGCATTAATTGTAGTGTGCGTGTTCACTCATAGGTAATCAGTGTTTACCGTCATACACTATAAACTGTAAGGAAGAATAGTGGGGCGCTTCTTTGTGCATGGCACTATCTATAACCGTCACCGTACCGCTCGTGGAGTTAGTTCAGAAAAACTCATTATTATAGTCGGCATTCGATACTGCAAACTTTTGCTTTGCAGACGACTATTCAAACCATTCGGTAATCGAGTATTTACTTCCTACATTCGGTATTAATACCTAATTAGTCTTAGTCTGATAGCATATAATAACGAACGACTCAAAGTAGGTAACGTCAAGAGTTATTAACTGTAGTAAATCCCAAGCCTACGTTGACCCAGCCCTACAGCCTTATAGCCTCAACCTCCATCTGGGGACACAAGGCCTTTTCGGTTCTGGATAACGCCTACAAATTATCTTGCAAATGCCTCGACCATTTTCCAACAAGAAACTGGAACTGTTCAACTAGTTGCGGATATCGAATAAAATCGTCATTGACGAAATGAGCGATAAGCACATATTAATTAAAAGCATCCATTTATTTCGATTTCATAACGATTTAAATTGTTCCTTTTTAATACACTATGTAACTCATAAGCTTGTATAATTCGACTACTTACCTAATGACTGGAAGGATCTAATTAGTTCTCGCGTTTTGTATTGTACGACTTAATTGTACCTAAATTTTTATATACCTACATGAAAAAGATAAAATCTCCGTCATAGCGCTAGTAGAAATTTAGGCATTTGTTCAGCTAGGTAATTTTCATATGCTGGTATAAATTAGATGTATCATTCGCACAAACATTCTTGTCATAGAGCCTGCTTACCTATGCATACCCACGTAGTTCGTATCGATCCGCCGTCTAGCTAGCTTATTTCAAAATCATGATTCATCTGCCTATTATGAATCGTTGATATACATGTAGATATCAGAGGTAATCCCTAGGATTTATCCCCATTTCACCTTCAGAATTTCTTCTGGGCTGATCTACTATTCGAGTTAATTAGTAGATAGTTTTTGGAATTCGTAGGTACTAAGCCATTTGAACTAGTCCCAAACTAAGCAAAGCTTGTTCTATAGACTAATTGTATATGCAATTTTCTCACACTAATACAAAAATACATACCTACCTACATTCATAAGACTAGCGTATTCACATTCTAACATTCTTGGAATAGATCAAACCGGACAGGTCCGAATATGTACTCTACCTAAAATATACTATCTTGTCTTATATAATGTGTTCTTTATTCAGTGTATTTTACTAGTTAACTGGCGTCCTGGAACCTCGGTGTGCTCAACAGAGCTAGGCAGTACTTCACATTGGAACAAAGGCTGCAACTTTATAAGTGCAAAGTTCGGCCTCATATGGAGTATTGCTGCCACCTGTGAGCTAGAGCCCTGGATACCAGCTAAGGTCTTTTGACGCGGTTCAGAAACGCGCCGCTAGAATTGTCGATGATCCCATGCTCACAAGCGGCTTGGAACCACTAAGTCTGAGGAGAGATTTGGCTCCCTGTGTGTGTTCTACCGCTTGTATAACGGGGATTGTTCTCAAGAACTGACATATTGATATTGGAGGTGGGCTGAGGAGTGCCTGAATACTCATAGTGTCGATATGTACTTTACGTAGGTACATTAGTATCAACACAGTATCGAATGCAAAGATCAACAGACGATCGCGCTCCATAGATTGCTTAAGAAGAAAATTTAGTTTTGGAATGTGCGTGCACTTTATGGTTATACATCAGGATACCGATCTCTGTTATATTTGGTTGCCTTTGGTGGCCTTTCAATTCGTCACCCTGACGTCAAACCTGAAGTTTAGAGGACTTCGACTCAAAATATGATAGTCTGCAGCAGGAGAGGAATTATAAAGAGAGAGGAATGAGGAAGTTACTACATTATAGTTATGGAAATGTCAAGAAATAAAACTGTACAGCTCTCGGTAACCACCTTCTCTTACTTTAGTCTGTATTTTTTCTCAATGACTTGGAAAATCCGTTGATTTAAGCAATAGAGTAAATCACTTAAATTATCGCTGTTATTATAAATATCACAACTTGTAAACGAGTTCGAACCTCAACCTCCTTTATATCTTAAGAACTTTTAAAAACTGCACGAAAACTCATTAATAAGTTGTGATATAAATAAAATAAGTATATAAGGATGGCTTGCACAAAGATAACTATTGAAAACATGAATAGGTATGTAAGTCTGTATTCTCATCAAACAATTGACGGAACTAAATGTTGGTCATTCAATGAATTGCAATGCAACTTAAACTTTAGAGCTAGAAAAAAATCTGTGAAACACACTACATAGTCCTAGCTGGAACAAATGGAACATTTGAATATCGATTTTAAGCAATATAAGATAAAGTGTACTTTAAATCAAAATACTTACGAATCAACAATGCACTTAGAACTAAATGACGTAATGCTCATATTTCTATTCTATGTCCATATCAGCTAGAACGATGTACTATGGTCCTGATATCAATACATTCCAATAATGGCCATCTATCAACAATCATATCATTATAATGTATCAAAACAAATCAACAAAATTATTGTCTAATAATAATATGTAGGTATGTATATAAATCCTTTTTTTAACATCGCTATTCCTTCCGTCAAACGATATATAATCACGATTACATTTTTATTATATTCACCAAATATACATAGGTGTTTATAAATTTTAAGTCACAATTATCTGCTTGACACATACTTTAGTAAATCAAATTGATTTATTGTTACATAATGTAACGGGTTATCTTAAAGTACATATATACCAATCAGCTTTTAAAACATTGATGATAATAAATGCTATGATAATGATGATAATTTCTTTGGACCTATGACTGAACTCATTTGTATATTACATATAAATAATTTATATGAATATTCGGGATTCATATACTAAATGTAGGTATATGATAATTACTGAATCAATATAGTAATTGTAATTGATCCGGATTTGCTCCGTGTGCATATTTTTTCGTCATGAACGAATCTCTACGACGGGAAATCACCTTTAAATTATAATAAATATGTCTCAATTTACGTAAACAATAATTTATCAAATCCAACTTGTTTCTAATCTACGTAAGATGTATGCTTTTTATTCGCCGGATTATGCATTTAGCTTCCACTCATAAGATTATGGATGTAGATGTATGTTTAAGTGTTTTTCATAATTAAAAATAAATCATGTTTTACATTTCGCTGTTTTGTGACATTATCATCAAAAATAGGATAAAACCCACTTATTTTGTTTTCTTTAAGAATCTTGAGGGTATAACATGCTCTGATTTAATCAGATAGCCTTTCTTCCTGAATTTAAGTGTTTTACATAGACGTGGCAAAGTAGCTGTTTTTAGGATATTATTGTGTAATAGCCTAATAACTCCAATATGAGCTGACCGCTGACCGCGGACTGATCCACGAGTTTTTTTTTTATCAAACATTACTAAGTACTCATTACATTTGGTCAATGGATCACGCATTAAATTGAGATGGGACCCCAAATTTTTTTTTATTAAGGGTCTCACGTAAGAGGGAACACGAATTTGGTTCCTTCTTCACAAAAGATTTATCAAGAATTTATCTCCATAATAGTTAGTAACTCTACAAATATAACTCTCTCGTCGAACCTTAGAGACATCGACTACGCTATAATATTTTAGTAGGACAGACTCCCTACTTTTAGGATAACGATGGAAGACTTGAAATTGCTCAAAAGAGATGCATAGGAAATATTGTTAGGGTTGCTATGCAAGGATGAAATAATCATTTTATAAGAAAAAAATTTAAAACACATTAAAACTAGTTCCAAGATAAGCAAGCTTGTACAATGGATTCTAATATATCCTCACGCCTTCCCACAAGGGTGCCCGAAGGAGTAAGCAGAGGTGTAACCCACACACCAACTTTTCGCCAGAGATATCTACGTATGGATTCTAGTTACCGATATATACTTATACAAATCCATGGGACATCCAAAAATACGGTACAAATATTCGTGTTCATCACACAAATCTCCCAGAAGGAATAGTAGCCGCGACATCTAGCTGTACAATTATGAGCCCAGCTGTGGGGCCAGACGCCTATCGAATTTATTTTCAAGGTGCACATAGGCCGTATATAACGCCGTTATCTTAGCAAAGCCTTCAATACATTTAACGACCTGTTAATAGCCATATTTTAAGTACATGTATGTAACATTGGCCCTGAACTTTAAAACAATGAAATACATTTTTAAGCCATTTAAATCACTTCATATTTGGAGAGAACCCTGAGACTGTTTGATTGAACATACTATATATAGATAACGTAAAAAAATACGTTCGCATTTTTTCCTTGAATCCTTATCAAGCGACAATTTGGATTGTTCTTACACGCAAACAAAGTAGTTTCATAGGTCATGGTGCCCGCTACATCTTTGGTAACAAAAATAAAGGAATTTTATTTGGCAGCGAATGTGCTTATAATTAATTCCTAATTCGTTTTATACATCGAAAATGTATTTGTCATGTTCTTTAAAATCGTTTTTTAATGATGCTTATACACCTGACGAATAAAGGTATTTAGAGAGGCACATTTCATGATTATTCGGAAGCGCTTATATTTTTACTTCTAATTTTGCAGTCTGCTGCAATTAGCAGCTTTATAACAAATATATATTGTTATGTCATGTTATATGTTGTAACTAATTACAAGTGGCCAACCACATTACTGCTAACACATCCATTATTTAAACTCATTCGTAATCTAAACAAAAAATTGCGCTCACGCTATCCGATATCAGAAATTTGTATGGCAACGCCATTTGCTGCGGAAACAGTTTTCCTTGGATGATGTCATTGCCATACAATGTATAGCATGAACGCTAACAGAAAAAGATGTGTCTAGGGTACGAATGAGTTGAAATAATAAAGCAGCTGTTCCGAAAATTATAATGTCAAGACAATTGCATACAAAATAAACGATTCCTCTTTCAAAATGTCCTACCAAACCTCCAAACAAAGGAAAATATATTCTGTGGGAACTATATCACGACAGTCACATTTTATACATAAGACATCCAAGACTAAGGTGCAAATACTCATGTTCATCACACAAACATCCACATTCATCGAGTATCGAACCAGCGATCTTAAGCTTTCCAGCCAGAACCTTCAATCACTGGACCAGACAGCCTTCAAATATACGTTAGTTTGTGTAGCTCTGGCAGTGTTGTAATAATAATTTTACGAATGTTTTAACACGCAACCAAAGAGGATTTTCTTTACAATCTAGATCTCCATTCATTAACGGTCACCATTCCACAGAATATATTGTAAGTACACAGACGTCTATCAATTTGAAATGTATAGGTATCTATAATAATTTATATTATATAAGTTAGTTTACCTATAAGTGCAAAATCCTTTCGAAACTACAAACAGTCTAAAAATACATAAAATAGTTGTTACAAAAACAAATTTCTAAAACGTTACCATAATGTAACTGGATACATTTTTAAATCCAATAAGATACACATTGAACTCACTGGTTGTAGATTTGACACAATTTGGAAGAATACAATCAGTACATTTTTTTATTAACATAATTTTTGTCATAATTTATACAATAGTTTATATAAAAGCTTGCACTGGAAATCGGTACGATAGATCTATAGAACAATGTTTTTAATGTTGATCTCACTAATATTATATCCATTTCAAAGCACATAAAAGATTTAAACCACCAATAAAATCAAAATGTATGCGAGTTGAAGGCATTATACAAACCATTAAAAAAAACCTGCATGTAACCCAAACTCGCTTCTCAAACAAATAATGGCATAGATTTTTTTTATATTAAGTAGGTTGAATAATAAATAATAAATATAGATACATAATTTCCGATATGAATTACAATATAGCAAAATTATTATGATTTTATAAATCCACGAAGCGGGTTGAACACGCGACTACGGAAACGCCGTCGCTTAGAGCTACACTATTCTCTATTCTCATATGTATATCGACGCTTAGCGCCATCTATAGGCCAATTCAAGAACTAGGTCGGTAAAAACCGATAAGTCGCAATGACGGGTTCAACCTCGCGGATCACTTGTACACTTTTATTTGCTTATCAATAAAAATCAATAAAAGGTATGTAGATATATATAAATGTATATATACTTATATCTTATGTGCAGGCAGTTAAAAACGTATCTAACGTACCGTGTAAAGCATAACGCTTTTTTTTAAATAATGATAACTAGACGAATATAAGTTCAATAATATAACAACATACATGTATACCTGGCAACATTATTGGCACTTATATTTGGACCACTTTCCTGCGTCTGGTAAACGCCAGCGCGTACTCGACGCCCCACACTAGCACGCACGACATTATGAGCGCGTTCTGGACGTGAATACACGTCGCGAAACTACCGGTGTAATCCCTTACGTAGCCTGAAATTGGAAAAATATTTTGTTATCACAGATATCCTCACGCCTTCCCACAAGGGTCCCCGAAGGGGTAGGCAGAGGCGTATAGGTAGTACCCACACACCCACTTTCCGCCCGAGATATATTTTAGGTGCCAACGAGACAGATGGCGGGTCCATCGCCGTTACTCAAGCACGACTATACATTTTTTCCTCTCGATGTTTTCCTTCACCGTAAAGCTCTTCGTGTGACTAATCACTGTACTTAAGTTCAAAAAAACTCATTGGTACAGGCGGGATTCAAACTTGCGATATTTGTGTCGCAGGCAACTGCTCTATCCACTCGGCCACCACGGCCATATCGCAGATATAGGTTGTTACCATCAAGAATACGCGAACCCGGTGACAGTGTATGAATAGATGGATGAAGCTTAAAAGGGTTTTAAGCTAAGAGACAAATAGGGCTCTAATTTCCTTGTGTATCTCGTGAGGGAGTCGGCGTGACGATATATTGAATGTGTATACGACGAAAACGATGATAAAATCCTTGGGAAGAACCTCGGACGGTTGCAATTCAAATCCCTTGGGCACTCGGCTTGATCATACCCACTAGGGGATTCCAATGTTCTGTAGACTTACAAAGGTATTTCGTTAAATCCACATACATTGGTATTTTATACATGTTCGCCGGTTTCGAACACCCTCGTCGCTCCAACCATTGAGTGTTGGATCGCTTTGCTCTCTACTTAGAGATGATTTTATCTATTGTCTATCTCATGTGGGAAATTTAAGATTACGCTAAAGGTATATAGGATAACCCATTTTTCCGAATCACGGCTCAAGTACGTCGTCACACTATATGTCTTTAACAGGAGAAAAATAAAAATATATGTCAAACTCACCGATTAGCGGGCCAATTGCTACGACAAACACCCCTTTGCTAACCATGTGGAGACCGAACGCAGCGGGCAACTTCTCTAAAGGGCAGTATTCCGATATGGTCAGTGTGAAGTTACTGAGGCACATTCCTCTAAAGAAACCACAGATAGACAGCCAGACCATTAGGGGCACCCATTCTGACTGTTCTGCTAACACTGCAAATAAATACATTATTTATACTCAACTACAATAAATGTAGTGATATATCCTCACGCCTTCCCACTAGGGTCCCCGAAGGGGTAGGCAGAGGTGTATAGGTAAAATTCATACACCCACTTTTCGCCAGAGATATATTTTAGGTGCCAACGTGACAGATGGCGAGTCCATCGCCGTTACTCAAGCACGCCTATACATAAGCCATTGAATTGCTTCTCAGATGTATTCAGGTTTCCTCTCGATGTTTTCCTTCACCGTAAAGCCCGTGGTGTGACTAATCACTGTACTTAAGTTCGGAAAACTCATTGTGTCGCAGGCAACTACTCGAACCACTCGGCCATCGCGGCTTCACATACAATGATGTACACGGAAATTGAGTACAATGAAAATTGCAGCTGACGTCTAAATAAACCTCTCCCCACCCCGCCCAAGGACTCTTGTTAGAATGCGTCAAATTAGTATTGAACTATGATCCGAATTTATAAATATATTAATATCTCACTTACCAGACCGTGTAGCAGCGAGGAAGAAAGCGGAAACGAAGAAGATCATTTTCTTTGATATAGTAGTTCTATCAAATATGGGCGGTAGTATCAACCGCACAAGGATATCGGTGATGGCAGTCATTGAGAGGCAGAAGGCAGTCTCGTTCATGTTGTACCCCAGACTGCTTATAAAGAAAGGGGTCAACATCCTGAACTGAAGCTCACCGCTCCAAAACAACGAGAGCCCGAGTAAAAGATTCAAAAACGACCAGTCTTTTAGTAGATCCAAATCCATAAGATCTATGAACTTCATTAGGAAATTTCTCTTCTTCTCTTGTTCCGGTTCGGACTTCTTTATTGCTTTCATCTGTATCGGATCGTCGTCCACTGTCTGATAAAAAATATAATTTGATTATTTTAATGGAGGCTAAGCCATGAATTACATCTTTATATAAGGCCGCTCAATTTAGAAAATACTATTTGAATAGAAAGTCACATAAATCACATACCCACCCCCTGGTCTACTCAGGAGCGATAAAACTTTAAATGTCATACAGACGGAAACTTGGCCCTGAGAATTGACTTGTAATCAGAGTTCAAGAGTAAGGCTTACTCAATGCTCATGTAAAAAGCGATTGAAGCGCCGCATTGGAAATATTTTGAAATGATAAAAAAATTTTCATCACCTACATCTAAATACAGCTGCAGATAGCTTCCAGTGAAGTCCATATTTGATATGTTGGATATAACAGAGACTTTCCTCCGGCGCGCCGCTTCGCTCATACTGCCGCTAGATGTCACTCTTGGCATGGCTGCTACTGACGCTGCGGTCGTCATGCCGAACAACTTGGCATTCTTCTCAAAATCTTGTAGAGGTTTGTCGCATGTTTTGGCACGTGGCAACCCTATAGTTCTGACCGAGGGATGGTTCATATTGGTGTGAGATCTTTGTGAGACCAGTTTTGGCCTCTGGTGAGTAACGAGTGGGTTTATCTCGAACTTGTCGTCCGCTTCCTCGTCGCTTTCATGTATGCATTCCATTTCCTGAAAACATTAACGAATACAATAAAATCACAGCAAGTACTCCTAATATGAATTGAGCAATTGTATTATTTATGAACTCCTAAAAGAAATATTGATGAAACTCATCTTGAGGGATTACATAAATAAAATAAGACTACCTTAATTTTATCCATTTCTGTATCAATAGGCACTTCAATGAGATGTCTCTTAACCGGCTGCAGAAGACAGGATCCAAGCACGGCATGGAAAGCCAACGCTCCCAGTATAACCACAGTCCACCTGAACCCAAACTCTCCAAGCAGTATGTTCACCAGCTGAGGCATCACCATCAGGCCAAAGCCAGTTCCAGCCATAGATAAGCCTACAGCTTGCCCTCTCTTCTTTGAGAAGTAGTGGTTGAGGGAGACGAACGATGAAGACGAGGCGAGCCCTACCCCGAAACCTGGAATTACAAAAGCACGTAGACATTAAATTAAGAACACTTTTATAGAGAGTTCTATTTGTTAGGTTTGAAAAACGATTTATGAGATTTATAACAATAATTCTTTAATATTGAGGATGGACAAACAGAATAACCCGTTATTTTAACGGGATAGGGACAAGCCAACAACCGTATAATTTATCACAAAAAGTACCTAAGACTCCAATTAAAAATCTCAAAGACGCCTAGAAGTTATCTTCGGTTTAGCAACTATGGGACGTTACGAATTACACCATCAAGCACGAGGCCATCTAATAATACATCCCATATGGTGACCGACGACGCAAATAAGCATTTTGTAAAAGATACCGAATTAAAGTTCAAATGCGGTTTCCGACGATTTTAATGCTCTTCTGATAATTAAGATTCATTTAATTTAATTCGACGATAGACATAAGAATATATACGGTTACAAATAATAACAATGTAAGTTGTACCGTATTCGTTTGTCGTTAAGTAGGTACAATATTAATACAAGTAAGGAGAGTATATGGCTTCCTACTGTTCACATAACAATCCCATTGCCCTAAATAAGTAATGAGTAAAATGCATCGGGGTCGACCTAGTTTCCCATTGCTGCTCGTTTGAATAGCATTGGCACAATTTGGTAACTTATCTCTACAATCTGTACAAGTCACTCTTGTCAATGTTGTGAATTGTTCCCATTTTACAATCGATAAATGGCAATTTGCTAATGTTGATAAAATGTTATCTACAAAACCCATATCGGTTGAACTAAAATCGATTCTTTCATCGAATACATACATAATGTATATATCGAATAGAGATGGAATACGATAGTCTTTTATTCAGTTTGTGTCCTTCTGAAGCTCAACTACATCTAACAGTTCAAAATATAATCCACCGAGCCGGTAATCCGAGAAACATCTAGAATCTTGTTTTTAGATTTCAGGAAGGAAGGTAGGTACTAATATAACTTTTTAGGGCCAAGGAAGCATAAGCGTTATGTAACACTCTCCCCGTTTTATCAAAATATTCACTCTATACATACATACATACATATCATCACGCCAAGTCCCTAACGGGGTAGGCAGAGAGTATAGAGCGCCAGTTCTCTCTAGACTTACATACCTCTTTCGCTTCGTCCACATTCATCAGTCTCTTCATACATGCTCGTCGGTTTCGAGTACTCTTAACGTTCCCGTCCTTGAGAGTCCGATCTATTTGATCCAGGTAGTTGGAACGTGGCCTTCCTCTGCCTCTTCTTGCACACACTTTTGCTTTGTATATCTGTTTCGTCAATCTTTCTTCACTCATCCTTTCTATGTGTCCAAACCAACGTAACATGCCTTTCTTCATCTTTACAATCACGCCCTCATTCACGCCAGTTGATTTGCGAATCTCTTCATTGCGGATTCGATCTAATATCGTTACGCCGCACATTTTTCGAAGATATCGCATCTCGACTGCATTCAAGCTATTTTCATACTTCCTCTGACATACCCAGGATTCGCTGCCATACAAAAAGGTAGGTACCAATATCGCGTTGTGGACAGCAACTCGAGCATTCTTGCTCAGACTTTTACTGCCCATCAACGCCGACATGGCTCCATTCACCTTATTTCCGGCAGTTATCCTTCTTTCAATATCTTTTTCATACTTTCCATCTCGTGTGAACATGCTTCCAAGATATACAAATTCATTCACTTGCTCTAGAATTTGCCCATTTACCGATATTGCACACTCGGTCACTTGTTCATCTCTTTCGAATACCAGAACCTTAGTCTTGCCAGCGTTTAGGCGCAGCCCCTTCTTTTCACATTCTTCTTTCATTATGGTAACTAGTGACTGCAGTTCGCCCTCTGATGACGCTAGTAAAACCGCGTCATCGGCGTATAGTAGGCAGTTGACCACTAAGTTTCCCATTTTCACTCCACATCCGTTCGTTCTTAGTGCTCTCAGACAGTTAGACAGTTAGACAGTTAGTTAGTGTTTTTAGATTTCAGGAAGGAAGGTAGGTAGGTACTAATATAACTTTTTAGGGCCAAGGAAGCATAAGCGTTATGTAACACTCTCCCCGTTTTATCAAAATATTCACTCTATATTACTTAAGTATTATCAAAGAAACTTATGGATCGTAACAATCAAGCGGATGACACGATTATACACGGCTATGTATCTACAATACTAAGACTTTTAGCAGACTTCCTAAAAGATTTGTTATTAATCGTACTGTTTAAGTATTTACGAATAAAAACCTTAATCTTGTATGAATAAGAGGGTGATTGCGAAGATGAAAAAATAACATTGGTTTAGACGTGGAACAGAAAGGATGAGTGACGAAAGATTTACAAAAGATATCTAAAACGCGAGGGTCACAGGAAGACTCTCCGCTCTAACTGGCTAAAATCGATCATATTACCAAGTAAGGGAACGGCAGAGGTTCTTCAAAACCAACGATGTATGAAGAGGCGCATAAATGTGTATGAATAGAAATAGAGAGGACTGCAGCTTACTACAATTTATCTAAATAAATGAAATACAATAAAAAATAAGTAAATACTTCGTAAAGTCGCTTAATTTAAGCTGGATTCGCATTTTTATTGAGTTTTTTTGCAGGGTCGGCAGCGCGCGAGTGATACCCCTGGTGTTGCAAGCGTCCATAGGCGGCGGTAACCGCTTACCATCAGGCGGACCGCAAAATTCCGATTCCATCACCAGCTTTTAAAAAAAAAGTAACCAATTGCGAACAGTAAGATAAAAAAATTGTTTCCTCGTAATTAGATAAGGATAACTGGGCACACATAAAGTTAAGTATATACATACATACATATCATCACGCCAAGTCCCTAACGGGGTAGGCAGAGAGTATAGAGCGCCAGTTCTCTCTAGACTTACATACCTCTTTCGCTTCGTCCGCATTCATCAGTCTCTTCATACATGCTCGTCGGTTTCGAGTACTCTTAACGTTCCCGTCCTTGAGAGTCCGATCTATTTGATCCAGGTAGTTGGAACGTGGCCTTCCTCTGCCTCTTCTTGCACACACTTTTGCTTTGTATATCTGTTTCGTCAATCTTTCTTCACTCATCCTTTCTATGTGTCCAAACCAACGTAACATGCCTTTCTTCATCTTTACAAGTATATATATATATATATATATATAAGGTTTTCTTTGCCACCTCCAGAGCTTAATTACAAGGTAAACATGGTGACGTTGTCGAGCTAACGAGGCTTATTTATCCTTTACGCTTTAATATGGCCGCGCACAATTAATTGCAGTGAGAGGAAACAGTAATTTGTGTTCAAAATAATGAAACTGTTGATTGGACAATATGAATAGTCCAGTGACGCAAGGACGTAGGTACTTTATTGCTTCGTTATGGACTATAAAAGAAAAAATATTACTGAACGTTACTACCAACGAAATGTCCGACATATCGACGGCGACTATGTTTAGCCCATAACATTATTCTGATAAAGTTCTACACTGTAGTGCTGACATAGAGATATACATCGCACCTTGAAACGAATATGTAAGCAATATAATTATTTACTCCAGTGTCTACGATTTGACAACTTCTAAGAAACGTAAACAAACTGGTACTATCGAGCAATACATTTTAAACGATTTTAGCCATTGAATATATAGGATTAACGTTGTTAAATACTTTCTAAAAAAATATTTAACAACTTTAAAAAATATAATAAAAAAAACGAAGTTCATAAGGAAGGTACGAAATAGCATACATTGATACATTTTGCATTTATAATTACAGTGCAGGTATTTTACCCGACACATAACTTTAGCGCTGTCCGATAGAGAAAGGAATATAAAAAACCATTAATGACAATAGTGGCCTCTCTATCGCACGGCGCTCAAATTACTTGCAACATCTGAACCTGCCTAAGCTCTAATTATCTAGGCTATTAATTACGTTATTTTGAACCTTCTTCAATCACACTATACCTTTACCTACAGATATGTTTTTAACGGCGATTCAATTTATTTGTTATATGTAGTAATAAGAAAAAGTTGACGTAATCAAATGACGAAAAGATACTGTGAACAATAAACTTAAAATCAAAGATCCCGGAAATGTCATCTACACTATACACTACTATTAACTAAATAAAGAAGCAAACGTTCTAAACAATAGTTCCAAACCACACGTACCTAGAGAATGATTTTATTGTTCAGTTTATTGAGGCAAGTGTTCTTTGTACAAAATACCAACGACTTTGAACAGCTGTCAGAACATAGGTTTCCTAGGAACATACATTTCCCTATGTTCTGACAGCTAACTCAAAGTTATGTGCATATACATAAATTAATTCTGTACGAAACAATTAAAAACAATTTATTCGAGACATGAATAAAGTTAACTAATCGTAAATTTTTGGACTCAAATCTGGCAGATTTGCTTGGGTGTTCAATAAAGCTGATACTCTGAGCGAGATATGCAGTAAACTGCTTGTCACGTCAGACCTTAGACGACGATTGATATCTATAACTGTTATAGGGCGATAGGGTGCAGGAAATGGTTCAAAAGTTAATGAGCCTATTGGACTCAAGGCCCCAGAATTTCAATTGTCACACGTGTTCCAAATTTCGCTGAAGATATATACAAGTACGGTTGTAGCTGGTGAGCCTATAGCCGCCCTTTAGACATATTATGTAAGTTTTGTCAAACCTCACTGGCACAGACAACCGTACTGCAGTTTAAATCAACAACCCAAAAATGTTAGGATACATCAAAAACAACTCGGCCACTATGGGCATATAGATATACTATGAACTAAGAACATGATATCTAATCGATCAAGAACTTCATATAATGAATCCACTTTTGAAGCAGAAATCATCAAAATGAATTTCTTCATGAAACCCGCTTCGTTCACACAACATACAACATCAACTTGTTTTTAACAAGCGTTTCGTACGATAACAAAATGTGAATAACATTATCAAATAGCATTTGCTTTGAACGTGCTATGTACACCGAGGGTATCGTTCTGTGCCGATGATAACATCGCATCTGACCACTTTACCACATGATGTTACTAACAATGCAGGTCATTCGACAAAGCAATGTCCTTGTTTGAAGAGTTATTTATCATATTTTGTATAAGCGAGTCGGTATCACACTAATTTGTCAAGAAATATTATTCCTTGTTTGCATTTTACAATAACAACCCTACCGAATAACATGGCAGTCGCCATCAATAATCTTAAAATCTTTAGGTACTTATATACATATTTTCACACCTCCCCACAAGGTCGCCACAGGATTAGCAGAGTAATACATCTTTCACCGGAAGTGGCAGATGGCAAGTCCATTTCTCAAGCACGTTTATGCATACGTCCATATATCGATATTATCCTTCACCATAAAGGTCGTAGTGTTATTAATGCGAACTTTACTCACCTCCAAGAATACTGTAGGTGGCAAGTATATGTCCCATACTGTTAGCAGGTGCGGTGAAGAGCAGTCCAAGGGCACATATCGTTGATCCCACGAAGCACACCTTGCGATACGAAAAGGTTTTTATCACCGGTCCCACGAAGAACCCAGAGAAATTAACTACAGAGTCGAGAGTACTGGCGATGAAAGAGGCTCCCGTCGTCTTCACCCCCAAATCTTCTAGAAGGTCTTTGAATAACAGACCGAACGACGGTTCTAATGAACGCGTCGAGAACTGCAACAGAAAATACACGGTAAATCTTTGGTAAGAATCTTGGTAAAAACTATGTCATTCGGTTGAGACCTATAATTAGGTACTTGTGATGAAGGCCTACTACGAATGCAGTAATGGTCTTTCCACAATGGCCTCAGCCGTGGTGGCCGAGTGGTTCGAGCAGTTGCCTGCGACACAAAGATCGCAAGTTCGAATCCCGACTGTACCAATGAGTTTTTCTGAACTTAAGTACAGTGATTAGTCACACCACGAGCTTTAAGGTGAAGGAAAACATCGAGAGGAAACCTGCATACGTCTGAGAAGAAATTCAAAGGCGTATGTATAGTCGTGCTTGAGTAACGATGTAGCGATGTACTCGCCATCAGTCACATTGGCACCTAATATACCTCTGGCGGAAAGCGGGTACACCTCTGCCTACCCCTTCGGGGACCCTTGTGGGACCCGTGAGGATTACAATGGCCCCACCACACCTATCCCTCTCGGTTACGTGCTAGGCCGAACATAAAATGAAAATCAAAATTTTCAGAGTTTCAGATCCATGACTCAAAACGCGATACTAAATATTTAGATAATTTACTTAAAGTACTGCAAGATAAATTTGATCCGGATTAACTTCCAGATTCATAAATCAAAGAAGTTATCAAAGATGCTTATCAACACAAGCGACATTGATAAGAGTTTAATATAATTCATTCATATTTTCCAAAGGTTGTTTATTTATCATTCATCTCCTATTTTAATGTAAAAAATATGTTAATCCTATTACGACTTGTAAACCTACATTTTAACGTATCATCGTACTGGACAGACTGGTATTTTTGCCCGACTGACAACTTATGTTTGACATAAAAGGAGACCATGTAAATGATAACAAAACTTTTAAATTAAATCCTGACATAACATTAGAATATATATTAAGATCTTACATCAGTAGTCGATGTAATAACAGTATTATATACTTTATAACACTTACAAATGTTGGAAGGGGTAGACCTAGGCGGACGTTTCTTAGACCAAATTAGGGAAGTCTTGAAAAAAGGCCAGGTCAAGAGTACCCTAAACCGAAGAGCATGTATGAAGAGAATAATGAAAGTGGACGAAACGTAAGAAGTATGTAAGGATCGTAGCAAGTGGAAAGAAGTGGTCTCTGCCTACCCCTACGGGAATGAGGCGTGATTATATGTATGTATGTATGTATAACACTTAACAGTATTATAAAAATGGACGCTTTTCCCGTCCGTAGGGGGCTTGGTTCGACGGTCATCATACTCAAATTTCCCCACTCGTATTACCTAGGTGTTGCTTAGTATAGAGAGGAATGGCATCAAAATCTCCCATTAAGGATAAGAGTTGCCGACTGGTGCTGGTAATGCATCTAGTATCTAGTAGAGTGGTGTGGTACGGTAAGCAAATGTCCACATAGAATAGCCGTGCTAACAGTAGTTATTTATGAGAAAACCTCCCAGCATAAGGTCGCCAACGCGCGAGTAAAGCTGTATTGCTAATAAGCTTCGGTAAACGCTTGCCGTTTAGCAGGCCATGCTTATTTATCTTTGAATGAAGAACGAATGAATGACGAGCTTCTCGATTTGGATGATCTTTAAGTCATTACGTTACTGCTGTGTTTTCCAATTGACATTGTGTGTTTACGATAATTCCGACTACAAGTAAGTAAACTTGTTACATGTAATTGTGTCATTCGCCACAAGCATGTGACTGGTTAAGCAATATCAATTACTGTTAAGCGACTTGGAGAGCTCTTCTCGCAAACTGTAGCAATCGAGCGCGTCGCCCTTAAATCAACAGTCATACAAATGATTAACGATATAAAATCTTTGATTCTCGAGTACATAGCTCGAGTGGAGATCAAAGTGCGTGCTTACGTCACAATGTCCTTGCTGGATGTATTTGTAAGGCTTGACATTCGGAGTCTTTGTCGTACGTGATGCGAAACACGCCTTGTTTGACGACATTCGCGTATATAAATACTTCTGACATGCACACCGTAAGCGATTTGCGTGCATCCCAATGAAATGCGTTGTTATTTTTAATTTACTTATTACTACCGCGTTTAATATCAGGGCAGACAGTGCAAAGTCCGTCTCTATGCAAATAATTATAATGTTTGTATACAATATTTACACACGTTGTGTCTAATTGAGACAAAAGTTACTTAAGCAACGCAAGGTACAACGAGAATTCTTTATCGTCATATGAGAAGTTTAGTCGCGACATACAATTCACAGCAAAATACTGCTGGAACTAGGTGCTAGACTCTAGACGCCTCACAAAAGTCCGCCTGACCCTAAATTAAACTAGGCTGAAACTGAGCCGTAGATATCGTTAACAAATATGTACAATAAGGTAGAAAGGAAGAATCATTTAGATGTTTATTTAATTGTACAAACAGGGATAAATACAACGCAAATATTACAAAAACAGGGTGCGGAGCACGTGCAATTGAGCTCGACAACACGACTTACATAGATAAATATAACAATAAACATATACGCTCATCACAATGATTATTGCTGCGGGCAGAATACGGTAGCGGCACAATATACATAGAAGCTAAAGATTAGATATATACCGTGGAAGCGGTAAGGCAGAGCCTCTACCTAGATGCCAATGGGTGTCATTATAAGTGATACTAATAGTAACGGGGCGTACATAGGTAATAATAGGGTGTATCACCAGCCAGCTAAAAAGTCCTTTGAAGTACATACATCACGGGGTAGAGAGGTAGGTAGGCCTTTTTAAGTAGGTTAGTTTAATGGTAAAATATAAATGTGTATATCATGATACAATTCCCAAACTCAACAAAGCTTTCTAAATAAACAACACAAAGTCATATATACTTAACATATACGTTACATACTTTTACCTACTCGTGTTCAAAACACAAATATCTGCCCGTAGCGGGAATCGAACTCCTACGAATTCACAGCTGGGAGCTCTGACCACTAGACTGTGTAATTTGATATTGAACATTTATGTAATTTGATACTATGTCAAACGTATATTTCTGTATCGATGTACATACCTACCTATGTTATTAACGTGTAATTGTTCCATTGTAACGTTTCGTATTGTTCTGGTGACACGCTACGCATAATTAATTTGACTTAACACTGCTATTTCTGCACCACACCAAAATTAATATTGCAATCGTTTAATTATCCACGATTAGAGTAGTGACTAAGTAACTTTTTCATCACTTTAACGCATATGTCACCCCAAATATAAATTATATAAGGCGGTATCACAAACAACCGACATTAAACTCTATTTCAAACACTACACAGACTATATTTGTGTTTTACCATTAAAATTATGCCATACCACAATACCATAAGATGTAAAATACAACACAATATATTTTTTATGATTGGCGCAAATCTGTTCGACAAATCTTAATTCAATTGGAATATTAATGGTTCAAAATGTTTATAAGAATGTCGCGCCCTTGCACAGGCTATTGTATTATTGGCTTGTGCACGCTATGTTTACTGTATTTAAAAGTACCTACCTATACTTATATAAGTACTTAGTGAACTAAGCATGATTTATGTAATAACTATAAAACTGAGAGATTTGTTAGAGCCACACCACCCTGAATGGAAATCCCGAATTGATCAACTATTATTCGTCCATCATCGTTATATCAACATCATCATCATATCATCACGCCGAGTCCCTAGCGGGATAGGCAGAGAGTATAGAGCGCCAGTTCTCTCTAGACTTACATACCTCTTTAACCTCTTTCGTATCGTCCTTCGTTCGTGCGTTATATATATTTTTCATTTTGACTTGAAAGAAAGGTCGGTTATTGATGGCCAGTTATTCGAAAGTATGAAAGATTTATTACTAGATTAATTTAAGAAAATACTTACATTAACTAAACTAACGCCAAGACACACCATCCAAGCCCAACCCCCGTCAGGCGCTACCTTCTTTGTAGCTATGGGGACCTTCGTCTCTTGGCCCTTACTCTTCTCGACCGTCATTTTAACCTTTGTCACCTTAGTATCTGAAAAAAATATATATTATACGATTATATGGCGTAGGTATGAATAACATGATATACATTTTCATTAATTACATCACAAACACCACAACATCTGTAAAATAAATTGACCGCGTGTAAAGTGTTCGATAAGTTCGATTGCTTGAACAGACTGTCCTCAGCTGTTATTGTTATAAAAATCATAGCCTAACAGGTATTTTCTTCATTGTGCTAATAAAATATGATAAGTACTCTGAGTAAAAACCAAATCACGTTGACAATACCGCATATCACAACCAACCAGTCGTTGACCTGCGGAGAACAGTCCGCATGCGGTCCGACTGATGGAAAATACAGCCGCAACGCATGGAACCTAAGGCTTCAACTCAACCCAAGCGACGGTCGCCCCACTGTACCTATGGGGAAATAATCGACGCGCTTTTCGAGCTGCATAATTGAGAAATACGACTTAGTAATTCTAAATAATATTTTAAATGCGGTAGCGAGTTCTTTGATAGTTTACGCTTTTAGGTCTTGGCTACTCAATCGAAAGAATTTACATATACTCGTCTGAGGTGTAAAGGACTACGTTTCGTCCAGCAAACAGCATCTGTGCAAGCAAAGCACCCGTGGGAATGATAGCTTTTACACGACCTTCAGGTAAAACGACCTGCTAACGTGAAGAAAATGCAACATGGTGCCCGAATAAAAAACGGGACCTGTGTTATTGCTGAGAAAAATCTATTAACCTGAAAACAAACTACATAAATAGCGAAGCCGGAAACAAAAGCTGTGATAATTTTATCATTATGTACCTATTTTTCGTGATGTGTCGTCCATTTATACTACACTACACATTTTAGTCATAATAATCACCGGTAATAATAAACACAATATATTTGTTCTTCAAATATAAATATACAAACAGTCCCACTTTATTGAAATATGTAAATGTCACATAGTTGTTTAATCACGCGTCTATCAAATCAATTGGTGCTCCATTACCGAGTATCGAGTCTCATGTGACTAACGTATTCATCTCGGAGCGGAGATATTGATAAACGGCCTAATCTAGCAATTAACCATCTTTGTTTCGTTGCTAGACACCCATGGCCGCGTGTAGTTATCAGCGGTACAGATAGCCCGTTTGTTACCGACCGGTTGGCTCGCTTCGCCTGTTACAACTGTAAACACAGGCTCGGTTCGAGGGGTACCACGCAAGTGGCACGTGCCTCAACTCAAAAAACCATGCAGTCACCACGTGGTTCAGACTCCCGACTTACGTATGTACGCTCTCTCTGGGCTCTAAATGCTGAGGTTTAGATGTACAATGACCGGAAAACCTCTTACATTTTAAATAACGACCAATCGTCGTTGCCGATTAGATGCAAATAGAATCCATGATTGCAATCAAGGCATTCCTACAGAGGTAATTATTGAGCCCAATGCAGATGTTTATTGCAATGAATCGGTTGAATCCTTTCGAATATCGATTTCGAAGTACGCATGTATACTCGATTTGGTAAGTTGCAGTAGAGTCTGATGAATACGAAATGGGTAACACTGAATTGCCATGAATAACGTCGTTGAAAGTCAAAGACTTTAATTATTTATTCATGAAAGGTGTCTGATCGTGCTACTTACCACCACTCATTTTCTGAATGTCGAATGAAGGGTCTAAAGATTCGTGTTTGTCAATAAATTCTATGTTGGGTTTAATGGGCATTTTTTAATATGACCGCTAAAGACGTGTGAATGGAGATTTAAGACAAATGATAGACTTGGTATCGGTATATATAGGATAAAGATAAAAATATTTCATTCGATCTTATTTGGGATCCTTAAAGTAAGGTAAATCCGTAGTGCGTTCTCTCGTTCAAATTGAGACAAAAATTCCAAAAATGGTTTTATATTTGCTTGAACAATAAGTTTTGTATGCTATTTTTGTTCGTTGAGCCTTGATGGCCGAGTGGTTCGAATTCGAGAAACCTGCAAAGATTGCTTTCATCAACGTTTCCCTTTAAATAACGTTTATAAGATAAAATTTTAAAAAATCCGCTACTGACCTCGAAGCATATGTCACGTCATGTCCCTGGCACCCTGCACATGTCGAATTCCGAATACGAAATAATATACCGACAGCCGCGGATGGAATTGTAAATATTTTACCGTTTTGTGAAATATTATTTACGTAAATTAACATCACTACAATACGTATAATTTTTAAGTAAATATTTACAAGGGGACTGACTAGTGGGAAGGCATGAAATTTTAGTCTCTTTTCGTCGGACATATATTTAGGTCCCAGCGTGATAGATGGCGAGTCCATCGACATACTGACTGAGTATGACTATACATAGGTACATACGTCTTTGAATTAATTTTAGACGTATGCAGTTTCTCTTTAATCTAAAAAGCCCGTGGTGTGATTAATCACTGTAGAATAAACCACTTTCATTATAAAAACAATATTTTAAACGGTACCAATGCAATTAATATATTTACGGGGGGTTCTTTAAAATATGCAACGATCATTAATTTACATGTTTGGATACCGATTTTTTTTTATATAATCCTTTAACACTTCAATAGTATTGAAATGTTATTTGATAAATTGAATATAATATTTGAATCACACTTTGTATGACAAAGTCAAAAATTGAAGTTCCCAGATATCTATCGGTAGGCAGTTTATATATAATACATCATTGTCGGTAGGTTGTAATGCATCCCATGGCGTGTTATTGCCGTCAAGTTGAAAGGTACGAAAAATTGTTTCATAGATAGGTACATATGTAGATCTACCTCTGTTGCATGTTGTGTTTGTATTTACAATTTCAATTCAAACAAGCAAATTGTTTCACAACGTCTGAGCAACAGACTTGTTAGACGTTATTTCTTAGTTTTATTGCGCTTACAGACAACATATAGCATAGTTGCCTGTTAATGAAATATTTTCCTTTTATTCGCACTCATATCACTGGAATTTGGAGTAATATCATACTATGACAGCATGTCTAGAAGTTGTACACTTAATGTGTTATTTATGATCAAATAATAGAAATGAAGAATATATATAATATAAGTATAAGCAGTATAAGTATATCCATAGCAATGTGACGACAAAATAATATTCAAGATATATATTTATGGACGTGTGGTTGAAGCCGTATTTGGGGTACTTTGTGATGTTAACTTAACGTAAAAAATATGCTCTATTTAAATACCGACAATTACAAGTATATCTTGTCTAAATACCTTACTTTATGTCCATAAGTAGAACCCAATCTAAGCGCGATAAATATAAATGTGCACTTTTCAGCTTATGACGTCATTATAGGTTATCATCCCGGTGTTGAGCGAATACACATAAGTTGTAAAATAAAGCTTTGCACACTACTTCGACGCTTTTGGGAATTGTAAGGCAGTATTAGTATTTTATTGTAAGGCAGTAAATCCTGGGTATGTCAGAGAAAGCATTAAAGCATTATAAAGCATTAAGGTATTTAATCTACGGCGTTACGAAAAATATTAGATCAAATTTGCAATGAAGCATAGCGAGTAGGTGTAGGTGGTGGATTGCAAACATTAAGAAAGGCAAATTACTTTGGTTTGGACATCAAAGGATGAGTAAATAAATATTAACGAAACAGATATACAATGTGATAGTGATTGACAAAAGAGGCAGAGGAAGTCCACAACCACCTAGTTCAAATCGATCTACCCCTTAAGGGACTGAGCGTGATAATATGTATGTATGTGTGTAAATAGATTTGCTAACATTGAACAAGTATAGCCATGTGTATAGTTAAAATCAAAAAATCAAAATCAAAATCTTTTTATTTCACATAGGCCCAGGTGGGCACTTATGAAACGTCGAAAAAGAAGCACGGTTCGGGTTGGTCGCTTCCATGGAGAAGTACCGGCAACGTTTACCGTTACGTGTTTTCGTTAACCAAACGAAATCATTGTATACTCTCAGCTCACAATAAGCGGAGATATTACATAATATTTAGGCGAATTGATAACCTCTCTCTTTGGGAAGTTGGTTTAAAAATAACAGATAGAACAATATTCATGATAATAGACTTCTGGTGTAGTAGTCAGAGCTCCTGGCTGTGGAGCTTGTCGGTTTCGGTTCGGTTCCCGCTCTGGAAGGATCTTTGTGCGATGTACACGAATACAAAACTTGAATATCATTAATCTTGGATGTTCATGTTTGGAACAAGAAAAATGTATGTGGTATAATAAGTCCATACAAAATTAATCGTTTGCCCGAAGTCTCCTATGCATGTTTAATGTTTTCAAATCAATTTATGAAGCTTGAAATGGAAACCCGTATACAAAAGTACTGATAAAAAGAGGTATGTACCGTTAATTACACTTAAGACGACTCGACTTTTGCAAGGAGGTTCGCAATCCACATGACGTTACGTCATATATTAGCAGACAGTGACCGGGCTGAAATAATTATTTTATTTATTTAGAAGACTATTTTTCCCGGGATACATACTAATATCCTACTAACAATACAAATGCGTGGGACGTGTTTCCCTTTCACTAAGAAATTTGATGAAATTTGTAGTAAAAAAAAACAATAGATTACTAGCTAGATTAACACATAGGACAATATGTTTTAAACAGCTGAAACAATTTTGTATGTGTAGGTATAGCGATACAAGCGATCTTTGAAATAGAACACAGATTACTTTTTGTCCCTAAAATGAACCTAATTATGGTGGATAAAATAAATTGAAATTAGAAATGAAATTTTATGTTTTATAATTACGAGCTCTATACATTATATGAATGTACTACGGGATCCATATATCACAATATATGGATCCCGAAGGGGTAGGCAGGTTGTGTAGGTTAGAACCGACCCACTTTTCTAACTTATAATTATAGCTTTAGATGCGGACCGGCTGTACACATATATTTAGATAAATAATATTATCGCGGATGAATTCGCAGGCAAAAGCTTGTACTAAATAATATAATAAAACCAAGCCACTCGTTTGGTTCGCACCAAAACTCTCCCTGCCAATGATCTAATCTTGGTCGCATAGCAACCGCTTCGTTAAGTTTTGTTTTATTTATTTCTATGCGATAAACATATTCAACACAATTCTCAATGCCAATCACGAAACTCACGAATTTCGGTCAACGATCTACTTACCTACTTACGGAAAGATTATCTACGCTCCTATAAAAACATGTGATGTTATCAAAATCACTCCAAGCGATTATTATTTTCATTGCTCAACGGCTATCTCGACGAGAGGTATTGATTTTAATAATTGTTGCCTGGTGTTTATTACAATAGGTAGCAAATAATATGAGTATATCTGAGTCAACACTCAGAATTAATAATAATGTAAACTGTATGTCTTCTCATAAAGGAGCCTACAACTAGGCAGCGATATATTACGTGATGGTAAATGCACTTTTGGTTGGTGATAAAATAGTGTGAGCTTAAAGATTGCAGAAGACGATGCAGTTTATCAGACTAAAATGGTTTTCCATCAATGTCATGTTCATCGGTGTTATTAAGTTTAGAAAAGCTCATTGACACATACCGGGCTTTGTACGTACACAGATACGTGCCACTATCATATCGGATTCATTTCATTGACCTTTTTCCTTTATGATGAAGCCTTATAAACAAGTCTGATCCTTTATAAGACTTAAATTATATCTTGATGAGAATCATCGTCGGTTTTTATTATATATATATATATATATATATATATATATATATATATATATATATATACATGACTTTCAATAAGTGTAACCTCTTTTATGCAACGTAATAAGCAAATAAAAGATTTAGATTTTTGTACTATTTCAGGGTAATGCTACTAAATGCGTTGTAAAACCCTCCTCACGCCTTCCCACTAGGGTCCCCGAAGGGGTAGGCAGAGGTGCATGGGTAATACCCACACACCCACTTTCACATATTAGGTGCCAACGTGACAGATGGCGAGTCCATCGCCGTTACTCAAGCACGACTATACATACATACGCCTTTGAATTTCTTCTCAGACGTATGCAGGTTTCCTCGCGATGTTTTCCTTCACCGTAAAGCTCGTGGTGTGACTAATCACTGTACTTAAGTTCAGAAAAACTCATTGGTACAGTCGGGATTCGAACTTGCGATCTTTGTGTCGCAGGCAACTGCTCGAACCGATCGGTCACCACGGCTCTAATACACACAGGCACGGTTGTAAAACCCACTTACATAAAAACATGAAGTATGTATATAAGAATTTTCTTAACACACACTAAAATTAAATTTGGAAGAAGTAGCTTATATCATAAAGGCTGAAATAACATATGGACGACCTTTTATTTATCATAAAAAATGTCCCTTGGGATCATAGCTGATTATCTGATCCAATTGTGTACGATTACAACAACAAGTACAACTGTACAGTACCACAGGTAAAACTGTAGAGAAATTATGGATCCGTTAAGTTGTGAGCTTGAGTAAATGTTGCATTCAATCTAGGACTCACAGTTTCTAGGTGACTTTCTCTCATAACATGTCAGAGAACTGCATTCGGAGTTCTTATTTTTGACGTATGTAGGTATGTTTAAAATTTTACTCTAAAAACCTTAAGTGTTTAATCATAACTTTGTGCATAATGCGGGTGAAGCGAATTGATTGATAGTCTGGAGAGAACTGGCGCTCTACCCGTTCTACCCCCTATCCAGTGTGGAATTCGACGTGATGATAATAGTGTATCTTTATATGCGCATAGTAAATTAAGACTAGACCAGCCGATCATCCGGCATAACACATACACACCATTTTGTTAGTGTCTCGAAGTGGCAATGAAACGGAACGAATGGTTTAGAAACGCAACGGAAAGTAGGTCTGGGTACTACCTAAAAATAAAATAAGATTCATCTATAGATACTACCTACCCTAGGATGGACTCAACTATGGCGAGTGCGAAAAAGACGATGACGTCTGGAAATCTATCCCATTTCCACATTTTTCTCTCGGTTTTCGAACTTTCTTTCCTGGGTCAGTGGTTACATCAATAACAATATGACGGATAGTAAGGACGAATAACTTGGATTTGTATATACATAGTTAGCTAGATTGGTTTAGTTAGCTAGTTTCATTGTCGCTCTATAGCCTACAAAGTATCTTATCTCTTGGTAACGGTAAAGTATATCAAAATTAACAGAGTTTATGCGATCAGTTTAAGCGCAGAGTTGACAACCATTGATTTCCTAACACCGGACGGAATGAGAAATGATTTGAATAAACTTTAGGGTGAAAGATTATAAATAGATTCATGTTTATTTCTAGCGAAAATTTAGATTTAGACGGTACTCACCGGATACCTAGGCTAGTAGGTACTTAGAAATCTTTAACTCTCTGTATTTGAAAATAAGCGTGTGCTATTCAGAGGTCAAGGCCTTGAGATTGTATTTATCTTAGCATTTCTTACATCATACCTAGATTGTAGAAACAATTACTTACTTACAAAGTTATAGGTACATACTTCGATGAGTATTTCTCGTTACATACATTCATCAGGCGAGCTGGTAACGTATTACCATCAATTATTCAAAGAATTCGAAATGGATATATATATAGACGTCATATTAATGCATATCTGTCGTCTTCACTATACTTGACTGCAAATGGTAGATCTTGGACAGGCCGAAAAGAAGATATTAAATTTAAGTAATTAAAAAGGAGGAGTTATTAATAACAACAACCGCTTTACAGTGAAGGGAAACATTGAAAAAACCTGTATATGTTTCAGAAGAAATTAAAGGGCGTATATAAAATCGCACCCGAAAGACGACACACTCGCTGGTAATTTAAAAAAAGGGGTAAGGCAAAGCATTACGTAAAAACACGGCTCAAAGATGTTGCTAAACCCTGCGGGGGCTTGAAGAACTTTAAGGCGATATTTATATATTCATTTACTTATAATTTCATTGGATAGTGACGGACCTGGCGACGCCAACAACGCATTGCCGCGACTCTATGTAGCTGATTTATATGTACACTTGCCTACAAAACTACAAGTGTTGCCATCAAGAAGAGTTTGAGAACTGCTCGACGTCACCGGCGTATTATTTTCTTGTCAGATAAAGCAGCACTCAACTTTCGAATAATCCCAATTAGACGTAGGTACCTATATCGTATTTATTATCGTCTAATTGACAAAGACGCTATAGGTTTAAAAAAATCTGTTAGTTAAGCATAAGACAAATTTCGCACGTTTTATATATTCATGGTCAAGAAGATATTTTCATACCACATTCATGACAGAAAAATAATAATATAATAAAATAATAATATGATATAATAATATATCCTCACGCCTTCCCATAAGGGTCCCCGAAGGGGTAGGCAGAGGTGTATAGGTAATACCCACACACCCACTTTCCGCCAGAGGTATATTAGGTGCCAACGTGACATGGCGAGTCCACCGCCGTTACTCAAGCGCGACTATACATACCCCTTTGCATTTCTTCTCAGACGTATGCAGGTTTCCTCTCGATGTTTTCCTTCACCGTAAAGCTCGTGGTGTGACTAATCACTGTACTTAAGTTCAGAAAAACTCATTGGTACAGTCGGGATTCGAACTTGCGACCTTTGCGTCGCAGGCAACTGCTCGAACCACTCGGCCACCACGGCACCACACATAACATATACGAAAGTTGGTATTTTTTTTCGCAAATTAGTAGCCTATGACACGTAGGTAATAACTTGCGTGTCTGTTCATATACCTACCAACAAGCTAATTCAAATGTTACGTCTCTAATTGGCCCGGATCCAGATAATACAATAATGTGAAACGTGGTCGTTATGCTCATTACATCCAGACAGCTAAATTCTAATCTCGCGGGAAAGGTAGATATTTATATTTTAAATCCCTACCTACTAAAATATCGCTGGCATGTAAAAATACATTATAATCTTCGCGTGTGCTTCTTTATTCGCGGCTAACGACCTGTCCCGGCTAAGCGTAGCAATCTACCGCGGGATGACCTGTGATGACCTGGCTGTGTAGTACCTGGATGGAGCTGAGGGTAAGTGACTGAATAGACTGAATCGGTCGGCATACTGGGCAACGAAGTAGTTTTGTTCCCGAAATCCTGCAGTCCTCTATAGCCGAAGGCTATATGGAGCGGGTGATCTTATGCTCGCATCCCAAGGTTTAGGTAGCACTGTGCGACGGGATTACGTACAGACTCACTATAGCTTCGATATGCTCAAGTTTCTACTACGGGAGTTACTGTTATTACTCTATATATACATAGGTAATTCATATTTCTCAGATTCGTATTTCTGTTCAATAGTTGAGGCCAATCTTTATTATGACAAATTGTTTCACAACGTTCTAATGGGAAATTTATAAGGCAATATAAATGCATATGAAATTCTCAGAATATATCTGCTTATAATATTATGTATATTCCAAGCTGACACATTACCAGCTGACTCATTGGTTTTTGTACTGATTAGTTAAATTAATTATGACTTATCTATTAAAAAAAGTAAAATAAAATATTATGCAGTAAGTTGTCTAATGAAGTAAGTATATATACAATGGTTCTCAGAAACTATACTACATAATAAAAGCATGTGCTAAGTTTGTAAGCATTTAAGATCATTCTGAATCTAAAGTGGTAATATCATGAGTTACTTATTTACATAGTTGTAGTGGCATTATGGTAGTAAAACTTTTACATTGCCAACACAATAATGAGAATAGTTATGAGAGCAACCTATTATGTGATGTGCAGGTCTGTTTACGGTAAATTCTTGTAGTATTATAATAATGTAATGCCCCACAGGAACACAACTATAAATAGAACGAGTGTTATTAGGCTGTTTTTCTGTAAAGTCGAGGCAGTTGCTCTAGCATCGTCCAGGGATCAGTAGCAGGATATTAAAGTTCTAACCAATGGGTATCAATAGAATCAATCTTCAATTATTTTACATACCTACTTTATACAATATGTACAAAATGTTTATAGAGAATGCTATAAGAAATTTGACTAGAACCACGCTATTCTTAGTATCTTTTGTATGAATGGCTATTTATAGCATATGAAGTCCACCTTGTCAAAATAGTGAGGTATTATTATGAAACGAAGTTCCAGAAAAGAAAAACTATTTAAAATAAGCAAAACTTTAGCAATATTTAGCTAAAGTTAATGTATTAGTAATAGTAATTTATATGTAGTATTAATCCTTTGTTCACTGAAGAAAGTATTATACACTTTTTACTTTATTGTAATAGTGGTGTATTAGTAAGATACACTACTCACATTAAAAATTTTCTTTGTATTGAATACCATGCTATTGTGAATGAATTGTTTAAATGAGTCATGCATTTAGCAAGAATAGCTTTTTTACAAATAACATGAACACAAACTGATAACAAACAATTGTTACACATTACCACAGTTACACCAAATAAGAAAATTATCATCATAATACTTTCATACAAAGAACATATTTCTTCTGTTCTTCTGACACTGAATTATGACCGGTCATTATAGTAATGGTTATTATGTAACTAAGAACTGATCTAAATTATAACTTTGAAACATAAAAGATCTTATTTAATTGATAGAAATGGACATAATAATATTTATCATGGATAATTAAATTAATCAAACAAAAGAAGCCAGTACTGCATGTCACTTATATTTTAAAGAGATAGGTATGTAGGTCAGAATTCTGAAATTTTCCAATGAATTTATTTAGAAGCCTTAATTTTAATAGCAATTCTAGAATGAACTATGTCACAACAAAGATCCACTTTATTGTTGGCAAACTGAGAACATACCTAGCTACTGTATGCCTAATTAATTGATTTTACATTTATTATTTTATTATGCTCGTTAAAATATATCCATCCACCTATTTAGGACGTAAACGTGTATTGATTCATTTATTGCACATTGCGATTTGCATGGCAAGTGTAAATAACAATAAAATTTTGCCCACATGCACATTAAATTTAAAAACAATCGGATGTGAGTTAAGAGCAAAAGCGATGTTCATAATTATTTGCAGTACCTACTTACCGTTTCAAAAATAATTGCCATATAGGCCCTTCAAAGATGTTCTGGCACCATCAGCACTCTTTACGGCGAAAAACAAATAGTTTCACTTGGGTATTTCAAGTTTCAAAGTCGAGGAATAAAAGTTCAATTTTGAAATTAGTTTCAAAATATAAGTGTATTATAAGTATATTTTTGCTTTTCCCGACAGTATTGATGACAAACTTTAATTATAAACACTTCAAATTAATATAATAAATTTCGAAACGCGTTTAAGTTGAAAATAATGTAACAAAACAATGAAACCACCTGCTCTGGCATGTATGCGCTTGCATAGATTAAATAAAATAAATAATGTGTAAAAGAAACAGAGGTAGTAATAAACTGATTGAAGGAATGTCGTGTTATGGAGTGATGAGAACTAAATTTGACGTTTGACAGTGACGTACTGTCATTCATAATACTGAATTACCTACCAAATAAATCGACTAAAGTAGGGTCTAAAAATTACTATGTATAAAATTGTAACAATGGTTGGCAGAGAACTCAGTTCAATTGTAGTTATGAATGATATCATGCATAAAAATGCTTGTGGTGGCTGGATAAAAACAAAATTTTATCAACTCCATGGGTGTCATATCTGTCTTACAGTCATGATGTCATTGAATAGTCTTCATTATTATCATTTTATGTTTTCTCATAATTTTGTGACATTCAGGCACGAATTGCTCGATGCCCTATTAATCAAAGACTACTATTTAACTATTAATCTCGAGCACAAGTAAGTCTTTGAATTACTCCTTAGACTATTATGGAAATTTTATTTGATAAAGCTCAGGGTTTCCATTAATCGAAATATTTTTCTTGTATATTGATTACATCAATAATTATATTATTTATTGCAGTTCGCACTGATAAGGCTAGGGATTTAAACCACAGCGCCTGTTTAAAACATTTGAATTGTTATAGAACAATGTGAGATTGCTATTTAAATTACGTAGGTAGTGAAGCCGTGGTGGTCGAGTACCTAGTTCGAGAAGTTGCCCACAACAGAAACATTGCAAGCTCGAATACTGACTGTACAAATTTTTTTTTTCTATACGATGTTTTCCTTTACCGTACTGTTCATTACCAATCATTATACTTAAGTTCAGAAGAACTCATGGTAGGTAGGTACAGTCAGAATTATAATCTCTGGATTCCTAGCATTATAAGATATGAAAAGTTGGTAATGCCCTGAAATTGAGGCAAGTAACAAGTTAGCCCATTAAAGATAATTTTGTTAGGTTATCATTTCCGTCCTTGTAAATATTATAAGGAACGCGTTAAGATTAACATCATAAAACATGTTACCTATTTACAAGTATCTTTATTGTTTTATGATGTGCAATTGCAATGCAAACCTACGTAAAACTGTTTGGTGTTGTAAATACACGAAATGGATAGCATAGATAAATAGATAAAACGATATATCTCCTTTATGTTTCATTTAACGGAAGCACGCTCAGCAAGCGTGTCCTACGCTGGGCTTTAGTTACCTATTGTTATATTATAATAGATAATTAAATATGTCAATTTGTAGTTTATTATAAAGCAATAACCTACTCTTGCTAGTAATTTACTGAATCGGTCTGAACTCCATTGGAAGAAGCCTTAAAGTATCCTGAGATCCTCTATTAAAGAGAACGTAATTCGGTAAGTGTTTTTTTTTATTTTTTTTTAAATGAAAATAATGGATTTTTTTGTTTGGCATTGTTACTGGACGTTCTGTAATGTTTGAACAAGTCGGAAAGCTTTTTTATTTATTTGACTGCAATGACATGTAATTATAAGGATTCTTATCCAAATAGGTACTCGTTGATCTACATCATTGCAAGGAATGAAAAAATGTAGGACTCTGGAATGTCTAAAATACGCAACAGCATTCGCTAGATTATCAAATCTGTTTAACTGAATGAAACAAATTTCGTAGGGCGATGATGACCGTTTTCCTCAATTAGCGGAAATCGAAGGTCGGAGACACGTCATATAACAATTTTATATCCTGTAATGTATGAGACACTTCAAACTTATAGCACACTAGCGGCCTGTTCCGGCTTCGCACGGACGGACTTTGAAATCTGCAAAGCAGTTTATGAGTTTATTAATTACAAACATTTTTCCTCTTTACAATATTAGTATAGATTCAACGATATTTTTTTCGAGGGGGAAACCTATTATTCCCCGACCGTCCTGGGGGGGAAGAACGGCTTATGTGAGATTTCTACTCACTATAACCCCCTCGGTGGCCATCCTCAGTGAATAAAGGAGGGCTCTGTGATCTCCTGAGGAACGTACCAGTGAGATTCAACGATACCTACACTAAGATTACGATGAAAATCGTAGATACATTGCAAATATAAGACCTAGATATATAGTCGAGGGGATTCATCTGCGTAAATAAATAATTAAAAACCTTGTTTTTTTTCTGGAATAGAAAATATTCAAGTGTTAATCCAGCTAATAATCTACTTCAGTGACAAGTTTCATCCGTTCTGTAGTTTTTGCGTGAAAGAGGAACAACCGTCAACACAAACTTTCACATCTATAATGTTAGTAGGACTTTATATATGTGCCATTAAGTATGTATATACACTGTACATACATACATATGTATCTGTACAATTTGTACAGATACATATATATATATACATATATATACTACTTAATTGCATTAGTTCAGTACATATATCAGGTGAAAGGTGAAAATATATACTAGCGACCAGAGTAAATAAACCGTGGTGGCCGAGTGGTTCGAGTAGTTGCCTGCAATACGAAGATTACAAGTTCGAATCCCGACTGTAGCAATGAGTTTTTCATACATTAGCTTAGATTAGTCAAACCACGAGATTTACGGGTAAGGAAAATATCGAGAGGAAACCTGCATACGTTTGAGAAGAAATTAAAGGGCGTATGTGTAGTCGTGCGTGAGTAACGGTGATGGGCTTGCCATCTGTCACGTTGGCACCTAAAATATATCTCTGGAGGAATGTGGGTGTGTGCGTACTTCTTATAATTTTTTTCCTACCACTACGGAGACCCTTGTGGAAATGGATTAAGGTAGCGTTTTCGCTGAAAGCTCGCAGACGAGAAATTTTAAATAATTTGCACTATATTTCAAGCAATTTATTCAACATTCTAAGTAATTACAAACCTTTCCCATGAATTATTACTCTTTTGTTGAGAACCGCATGAAAATATTTTTTGAGTTTATCGCGAACAGGCAGACATACAGACGCGGAAAGGGACTTTGTTTTGTAAGATGTATATATTCATTAATAAGTCATGTGAGCATGAATAAGAATTTAATTTTTATTCTCTTATCTTCGTTGCTCGTGCAAAATGTAAAATTTAGTATAATTATAAGCATCGTTTATGTCCGTTTTTTATTTTAAATATTACTGGACAGATGACCCCGATATTGCTATATCTGTACCAACATTGTGACTTACCATATCACGTTGTAATCGCGTGTTATTATTATTAATACGGCGTTGTTCAGTTAAGTATTGCTCGTTGTGATAAGTTGATAATCAAAGGGCTAAGCAATGAAAGCAAGTCCATTGAAAAATAGGTACATACTATGAAGAAATTCAAAACTGTGTGTATAGTAGGTGCTTGAGAAGGACACGGACCCGACATCTGTCACGTCGCACTAAAATAAATCAATAGCTATTTGTTGCCTCTCTGCCAGGCGAACAGTAACGAAGCGAAGAGAAACATATTTCTCTCTGCATCTGTCTGATTTTAGCACCTGGTAAATCACTGGATGGCAATGGATGAATGTTGCGAACACTTATCCATCGCTTGTGATTAGTACATAGCGGGTAAATAATACGTTTAAAATGTGATATTCTGGGGTCGATTCCCAGATTCTGGGCTTTTATTATGCTATTGCAATAATAATTGAAGAGTGCGAAGGAGACTTCATATACATCTGTTGCTAAATCACTGTTGAATAGCCGACCTATTTCGTATATTGCATGGCTAAAGCATTATTTTTTTTTTTACCAATTAATCGTTCCAATTACAAAAAATTATCAGCCAACCCACTTTTATCGATAGAAGAATCAATACAAACACTGGTTTTACACATATTGGTTTAACAAGTACTGATAACACTGGATATAACGCATTGTCAAATGCGTAATGCGTTCACAGAACAAATGCATCATTTATTCTAGTAACGTACGGGTAATTTATCTTTATACTTAACAAGAATTGCCATAGTGACCGAGCTGATTACTCTACAGCATTGAAGTGTTTTACGGATACAACTTTTATCAGTTACATTCGTAACGTATTCAAAGGCAGTCAATATATAGTGGTGGAAAGATTGAAGTAAATTTTATTGATTTTCCAGAACATGGCGAAAGTTAAAGAGATCAAGTCTAAGGTGAAAAAAGAGGGGGAGTTTATACCCCCCGACGGAGGATGGGGATGGATGATTGTAATCGCCGCAGGATTTTCAAATGTAAGTGTTTGTACTTATTTTAATAATTACATTTAATAAAATAGCAGACCCGGCCACACGTTCCTGTGGCTAAGGTTTTTGTTATATGACATTGTAAATAAACAAATAAATACTTACTCAGTCAACAGATATTGACATCTGTTAGAATCGAATTCTGTTAGAATCTGATTAGAATTATAACAGATAATTTGGACCGTCTTGTTTGGAATAATTTGCAATAAAATAATATTGTGACTATAAATTGAGATGCTACCCTATATTTCAAATCAAAGTGTACATACACGGTGTGCAAATTTGATTCAAGTCGGTTAAGTAGTTAAGGAGTCCATCGAGGACAAACAATGCGACCGACGCGTAATTTATATATATTACGATGTAGTACCTGGTTTTCGTGGTAGTTCATCTGATGTCACTGTTTCTTTGGGAACAGTTCCACTGTTCATAAATATTTTTTATACATAATTTTGATGAGTTTTAACTTACAGACCTCATTTTATGGAATATTTGTGTATTTAATTTTTATTAAGTAGCCTACTTATAAGATTTTTTTTATATCGTCACGCACAAGTTAAAGAAATATACCAAGGCTTTTATTCTAACTTAAAGCAACCACATTGATAACTTGAAAGTAATGATAAGAGTCGACATGGTTGTGATAAAGACCTACGTCTAGACGATAGAATACAAACGAAACAAAGCGTACCTATAAGCGTGGGTCAAGTATCGTTTCTAATGTAAACAGTCCCTTCCTTAAAGATACGATAGCTGCTGTCACTTGTTTGCTTGTTGATAAAACTATATACAAACAGACATATGCTACGATAACTCACATACCTACGCGAAAAATTACTATTACTAATTGCGAGGAAAATACCTTGTTAGTATCTCGGATCTTTTGGAATGTACTTAGCTCAGGATATATTGATTCTGTGAATAAAACAATACCATATGATAATGATGATGATGATGGTGTGGCCCAACCGATCTTGGTTATGGCGACTGCTTCAACTCCGATGGAGGGGTTTTATAATATGAATAATCATACATACATACATATCATCACGCCAAGTCCCTAACGGGGTAGGCAGAGAGTATAGAGCGCCAGTTCTCTCTAGACTTACATACCTCTTTCATGTATGTTAGTCTAGAGGGAACTGGTGTTTCCACATCTTATTAACGTCATGCATAATAATATAATATAATATAATAATATCACGACAGCTATGCGTTCTATGATAAGGGTCGCAGGTTTCGTTATCGATCAAGTGTTTTCCTTTGTTGTCTAGTCTTTTTTAATACTTAGGTATATTTATAAAAAATAGCGCTTAAAATAATTTGTACGTAAAAATCACTTTAAGGACTAACTTTATTTCCAAAATTAATCAAATAAGAAGAGATCTGGTATTTTGGAAAGGAGTCTGTTCTCTTTTCTCTGCCTACTTTAAGGAACATAGTGTGATGTATCTACATAGAAAGAAAAACAATGTGTATATATAAACATACAACTATATACCTATATATATCACATATCCAACTGACTACAGACTACCACAAAAAACTTACCTATCAGTGTGTATATTTGTGTGCTCGTTAAATATATAGGTATTCACCTTTTAACCAAATTACTCTACTCTGTTCCAGTTATCGGCGCTTCCAATCTTTCAACAGTTTGGTCTCCTGTTTCGTGACAAGTTCGCTCGGCTCGGGATCAGCAGCTCGGAGACCACTACTGTTATCAACGTGCACTCAGCTCTGAACTCTTGCGTCGGTGCGTGACGCGGTTACATGGTAACTCTTTAATAACATACAGGCCCCTATCCATTGACTAAAATAGTGGTATTGCAAGCGTTCATTGACGGCGGTAACCACTTACCATCAGGCGGACCGCATGCTTATTGTCAACCATGTGGTATAAAAAAATACGTATTCTTAAGTTATGATTATTCCATTTATTTAAAAAATAAAAATATAAATGGGGGCCCACCGTATTGGATCAGGGTTCAAGGTGCCGGCAGCTAGGGTCTCAGAGAAAGAAACCTCCTCACAATACGTGCCTTCCCTGAGCAGAGCTTACTGCATGAGACCCTTTATCCGACCATCTAACTAAATTTTTTTATGGTTGGTATGGTATGGTATGGTATGGTTATTACATTTGGTTCATATTAGATCTAGTTTAATCGATCCATTCTTTATCTGTCAAACAAGAATTTGACAAAGAAATCAACTAAAAAAAAACTTCAGGCGCGTTTTCCACTCAAAGATACTGGTAACTGTTATAGGCATGTCTAAAGTGTTTGCAGTAAACGTCAGTGCTACATACATTTTAAATGCTAATGAGAATGTTTATTTATAATAGCGAGGAAACGACAAATGGGATGACTTAACTAAAACCACAACGAGGTACAATGTTTCCGTACTTGTGTCTGACTTCTGAATACGAAGGTCACGAATGTCACCTCACGTTTTATTCTAACTGTGTTATCAACTTATTACTATGAACTGTGAACTTCATCATTTGTCAATACATACATACTTTATATAAAGATAGTTCAATGGATATATTATATGAACATCAACTTAATTCTAGCATTTGATAAATATGGAGATCCGTGCCAAGGAGAGGAACCTGCGACACAAAGATCGCAAGTTCGAATTCCGACTCCACTAATGAGTTTTCTGAACTGAAGTACATAGATTCACACCACGAGCATTACGGTAAAATAAGATATCGAGAGGAAATCGACGTACCTTTAAGAAGAAATTCAAAGGCGTATATAGTTGTGCTTTCGTAACAGCGATGGACTAGCCATCTGTCACGTTGGTACCTAAAATATGTTTATCTCTAGCGAAAAGTGCGTGTGTGGGTACTACCTATACACCTCTGCCTACCCTTACAGGAAGGCGTGAGGATGTATTATGATAAAAATACATTTTAATTCATACCAAGCGAAGTTGATAATCAATCATCAATAAATTTGGTTTTTTTATTTTGTTTCAGGACTAGTCAACGGCCCAGTGTTCAAAACTTTCAGCTATAGACAAGTGTCTTTAACAGGGGCAATCATAGTGTTCACATCACTAATATTAACGACATTCTCTTACAGTTTCTTTACTTACCTTATATCTTTTTCAATACTTTACGGTGAGTAGCAATGGCAAAAGTGCTTTGCTTTGTCTTTTTAATTTAATTCATATTAACTGATTACAGATGACAAAAGTATTAATAATATATTTTCTGTATAACAATGTGTAAAACACATTTTAATTTTTTTTCCAATTAAATTATGCATATGGTCACAATTTTCTGCCAATACCGCATATCTATTTCACGAGCAACTAAACATGCTTTGTAATTTGATACTTATGTTTTAAGGTGCTGGATACGGTATCAGTGGCTCAGCGAACGCTCTCGCTTTAAACACTTACTGGAAAGATAGGAGAAGATTAGCCACTGGTTTATCATGGACGACCACCGGATTAGGACCAATCCTTTGGCCACATATAATAACAGCTCTTTTCGCAGCTTTCGGTGAAACAGGCGCTATTCTCATTATAAGCGGAATTTCTCTCCATGCTATTGCTTGTGCACTTTTACTTCAACCAGTAGAATGGCATACTAAAACGTCAACTACAAAGGAACAAGAAGGAGAAAAGCTACTGAAGCCTGACAAAGATACTAAAGTAACAAGTGAAAAAAAAGTTGAAAGCGGCTACTTCAGCCAAGTATCTAAATTAAAAAATCTGAGCGCTTTTTCAAGTCAATATTTATACAATGAGGATGACCCGGTTAATACGGGATACGAAATTACTGATCCTGGTGTTCCAATGATGTTAAGGGCTAATGATGGTTACTTCAGTCAGTCAAGACAGTCCAAAAGCCGAGTGTCTTCGCGAGATGGCTCCAACAGAAATTCTAGACTAAACTCTAAAAAACCATCCATGACAAACTTAGCAGAGTCACGCAAATCATCAACTTTGTATCTGAATGAATCCAAGAAAAATTCAGCAGTAAACCTAGGAGCATTAGCACAAGAACGTGAAACGTTGAAACCAAAAAGAAAAACTTCAGTTACGCTTGAAACCCAAATTCCTGAATCTGAAATTGAAGATTGCCCCACGTTAAAAGCTCCACAAGATTTGAAAGCGGATGAAAAAGTTGCGGTGGAAAATATTGATCCAGAGAAGGCAAAAATAATAGCCGGTAGGGCAGAACAGCATTTAGTGGGAAGCAAAAGCATAAAATCGTTTAAAATGGATGGACAATATGGAGAAAAATACAGTAAAGATAACCATAGTAACATTTCATTGAAGAACGCAGAGGAACATGACGAAAAGAAATATTTGAAGGATAATCACAGTAACCAGTCATATCGTACTAGACACAGGCGAAAATCAAACAACTTTAATTATGAAAGCGAAGTACTTAAACAAGCGTCATTAAAACTCGAAGAATATATGAAGGAGACTGAGGTGAAAAATCAAGCGGATAAAATTAAGTTCTTGATAAATCAAATAAGTGATGATGAGAATGATAATGTGGATGAAAAAAAAGAACAAAAAGTAGTACCAACTGAGGAAAAAGACGAAGAGCTAACATTCTGCCAAAAAGTCACTCTATTCTTTGATTTGGATTTACTGAAAGACTTTACTTTCATAAATTTGATGCTGGGCATGACATTAGCCACGTTTAACGAATTAAACTTTTCTCTTCTAACGCCGTTCATCCTTGGTGATTATGGTAAAAGCAAGAGCGAAGTAGCTCTCTTTATGTCCCTTTTAGCCGGTATTGATATCTGTGTGAGATTTTGTGTTCCATTTGTGGCTGGCAAAATCGGATGGGATAATAACTCTTTCTTTCTTCTCGGGGTCGTTTCAATGGCGACAGGTAGAGTAGGTATGTCATCATTTACCAAACATGACTTTTATGGTTCAAAATTTTGAGCTACTATTTACTAATTATAAATATATTTTATTAGTTTTAGCCTACTGTCAGTCATACTACGTAATGATTCTGGTAGCTGTCATCATTGGGTTTGGAAAAGGTCTGAGGACGGTGTTCATGGCATTGGTGATTCCAACTTACGTGCCTTTACACAAATTGCCCGGAGCAACTGGTATTCAACTGGTGACAGCTGGAATTGTTTACTTGACACTGGGACCCGTTGTTGGTATGTTCTCTCTTTATTCATACAAAATTAAATTCACTTACCCAAAAAAATGGAAATTGTTATTTTGAGCTTGATATTGCTCTGCAGGTTGGATCAAAGACAATACTTCAACGGCTGTCACACTACACTGCTTGAATATCTTCACGTGGCTCACAGCTCTGTCGTGGGGATTGGAGAAATTTATTATTGCAAGAAGGCAAAAAACAGAAGAGATCGTGAAGGCATAATCAAATACTTTTAGCATTTATGTGCTTTACCTAGTTTTAAGGTGTTATACGTATTACTAAAGAAAAAATAAATTCAATTTCAAGTTTTCAATAAATTCTTTGCATATTGTGGCTTCATTTATTAGTAATATATGATAGGATATATAATCTGCATATCTTGCCACTAACCATCTCAGATAGGCCTAACTCTGATGATCCAGTTCTAAGGTTAAGAGTATGAAATAAAGATATGTGTATCATTAGGTATTAAAGAAGTTTATGTCGTCTGGTGCAGTGTAAGGGTACTGCCGACGGCAAGAAAGAAATTTCCTATCACGTTATAAAAACATGCAATGTTATCTAAAAGATACCAATCGTTCCAACTTGAAACCATAAAAGTAATAGCTTTGGATTTGGAAATGACTCCAAATAATATTTAGACGTTCTGGATTTTGCTAATATTTATATTAATTATACACATGGCTTTTAAGAATATAACAATAAAAACGAAATACAAAATTCGTAAGTACTCATAACAACATCAATTACTTATATCTTGTTAGGCGCTTCGCCTTAGTTTCAAAAAGCCACGTAAAACTGTTTGAATGCGTGCCCTCCAGCGGCCCCTATTTAACCAATGACGTTGATTAATTCAGTGTCGGTAGAGACCTCGACTTATGGGGTCACATCGGATTTATCATGCGTGCATATTTGTCGTACAAAAAGTGTAATTTACAATTCTAACTGTGCGTCTTAACTACGGTACCTATATGTTTTACATCTGTGTTTAAACGCAGTTCATTCAGTATTATTCTTGACTAACACTGCGCCGCGTGGTAGCCTGCGTAAAATTTAATTTCATTGGAAATTCCTGCGAATACTAAATCATTGTGTCAAATATCATCCAATTGTGTTCAGTATTTGTAGCGTGAAATAAGGACAACATCCTCACAATTATTAGCATTTACCTATAATATTATTTTATGTAATATAAATATATACTATTATCAACATTTTTCTGTATATTTGGTGTGTTCTGTGATTTGTGTATGTGAATCACTGTCACAATATACGCTTAATTAAGTATATTACGCTTAAATTTTTTGGAACGCCTGGTTAAGTATAATAGCAAATCTTTTGATTGACAAAAGACAGAATTTTGTGCCGACTTACGAATATTCTGTGCAGTACAAAAATCAAATAGCCAACTCAATGATCAAAACTATCAAAGAAACAAAGTTAATCTCTATCCTGATTTCTATAATAGTAGAAATACGTGAAAGTGACATGTATCTGGATTATTAAGATAGAAAATTGCTATGAAAGAGTAGGGTCTTTGTAGTTGCTTGCATAAAAAGAGATGCTTAAATAACAGAAGCTTGTAAAACCAGTGTTACAAAATGAACTTTTTCTTTTTAATTTCCGTAACACGTTGTATTTACCTATAAAATTTACATTTTATAGCCGCTTCAAGGTAATAGTATTCATCCACGTGGATGAATACTATTACGGCAATTTTTTTTATTATTGTTCACTGCGTTAATTCACTTAACTTAAGTAACGTGTACTTTACAATTGCTGTGATTTCTGTAAATATATGCAATATGACAAGTGACAAACAAGGCGGTTTTCTTTGGTGGGAAAAGCTGCTAAAACCCCTTAACTTAAACGTTAAGCAAAATTAGCCGGCTTAAAATGGCCATCCCTAGATCTTGCTCATACATAAGTTGATAATTATCGATATGATAACTCCCCGTTATTCAACATTGCATATAAATCATTATTATGTCAGGACACAGGATAACACGACTGTAATCCGCACCGATTACAGTATGCTTACCTGCCTGCCCACTTCTAAGTACTTACGTGATTGTAGTCAGTTCATTTCCTGCAGTATTTATCTGTTTAATGTAGCTGTTATTCAGTCAGTAGGTATCTAATTAGCCCACTTCTGGTTATCTTTTAATTTAATTATTTCGTTAATTCATTGCGTGACCATTTTAATCCGTGATAAGGTATTTATATGTATTAGTAATTGATTTGTTACTCTATCCATGTATAGTCATTTGGACAAGTTTTTTTTTAAATCGACGTAGGCAGGGAGATTAAATAGCCAGTTCTCTCTAAACTTACAGACCTCTTTCGCGTACGAGTAGTTAAGATAGAGATTGAGCATTGAATGGAGTAATTAATGGTTGAATTTTGAATGCCTGAAGAGATTTTTTTATCAATGTACAAATAAATAGGTTACAAAAAATCTGATAAGTACCTACCTATCATCTAATTTAATATAACAATAGTTTTAATTCTACAGAAACGTTTCATTGTACTTCATCACTATCACTACATAGTATAAAACAAAGTCGCTGTCTGTCCGTCCCTATGTATGCTTAAATCTTTAAGACTATATATAGACTATATATAGAAATACAGATTAACAAAAACGAGCAAGTCATTTATTATAAATAGTATACGCTTTTACAACAAGCTGCCAAAGTCTGTTATAGAACTGACCGATGTAAAGTTCAAAAAAATTATCAAACGTGTTCTGATTAAAAAAGCATATTATAAAATCAAGGACTACGTTGAAGATAAAGAAGTTTGGCTCTAGTTCCTTCTGCGCATGCGGCTTCCTTGGTAGCTCATAAACGGCACAAATTTGTGGATGTCTCTAACTATTCTGACTCTTTTTCTTTTCTCAATTCGGGTTTTTTTTTATACAATAATAATTTTCCTTTTTTTATTTTAATTTATTCCATATCTTGACCAGAATTAGTACTGATGACAATATTTGTGTCACTTGTTTAATTTGTCTAATTTGTGAATGTGAGAACATTGTAGGCTTTGTAGATTCTTAGATCTTGCTAACATTGTTATAATTATCTTGTTTTATGTATGCTTTGTATAGTAAGCAACGACCTATTGTCGGACCTACGTTGTTCCCCCATACTTGGGTACTATTGCTGTAACGAAAAAAATATTGTATATGCCTAATGATTTGAAAAGAGTAACCATGGAGTTTCTTGCCGGTTCTTCTCCATGGAAGCGACCAACCCGAACCGTGCTTCTTTTTCGACGTTTTATAAGTGCCCATCTGGGCCTATGTGAAATAAAAAGATTTTGATTTTGATTTTTGACTACGCAACAGATTTTGAAGCGGTTTTTTTAATAGATAGAGTGATTCAAGAGGAAGGTTTATGTATAATACATGCACACTATTGTAGAAAAACACTGATACATTTTGAGGTTTCTAATATGATGTAAATACAAACATTTTTTGCGCTTACATTGCAAACGCTGGTTAAACCACACGAGATAAAACAAAATAATGTACTACAGTATTGTACACCTTAAAAAGGTCAACAAAAAAGTCGACAATGGTATATATCTATCTCTTAAGGATAACCCAAAATAACCATTTTTTATTCTTTATATTTTACGGCTTATTTACGAAATGATTTTAAGCAATACAGCATTAATCCTTATCTAATTAGGTTAGGAAAAAATATATATTTTAGAAAAAAGTCGATTATAATAATGAATACATGTTATATAATAAGCGAAAACCCACCCCTTTATAATAAATGTTTTCTAGTATGTACTTGAGAACTTAATTCAATCCAGATGCACTGAAATCGGGGAAGTACTTACTTATTAAGATGTTAACCCACAGATATCGTGGTTGCAATATCATAATTATTATGTCAACGATTTTCCTGAGTCACCCTGATTTATACCCATATTGCATTTCAGCGATATAATTTTTGAATCAAATAATTATTCGATCACAATAGCCACTGCAATCGTTATTCAATAATTGTCGAGGGATAGATGTATATGACATTCATATATCTATCTCCTTCTTACTTTTGTACACTAAAGACAAAGGCGCGTCATAGTAAGACCACTAATGCATTACATAATAATTTGTATGATTACCACAGTTGTGTGAAATATGAGTCAATCAACATTCAACGTATTACACGTTGAATGTCGATAGTTATAAAGTTAAAAATAAATGAGGCGAAGGAAAGGTAAAACGTACAAGATAAGGTCATACATATGTATACAAAAACGCTCTACTAAGGAAATAAAAAATATATAGAAGAGGATAGGCATAGAATGTCGCCACATCAGGGTAGTAGAGTATTCATTCACTTGGAATAGCAGTACCGAAGCGGGACCTGTGCCCCTTATACCACCAAACACATCAACTCTACGCTCACAGCTTGTTATCAATAAATAGGGACGCTGGTTTGTCACATTTTTACTAAACAGATTAAATAGGCATCGTCTTCACTTTCATCGGAATTCAACAAACTTTTTTTAATATACATAATTGACACAATAATTAGGAGCTATAATTGTGTCAAACTTTGCATCGATAATAGCCCGCGGCTATATTTACCTATAATTACATTATTTACTCGCTCAGACGTAGGCGTCGACATTATAAGTACGTTATAAAATTTCGTTATTGATAACACAACACATTATTAAAGTCAAATTGATAACAAGCGTCGAAATACCGTACCGTTCAAACATTAAGTAAACGCTCGGGCATACGGCAAGTCCGGAGCTAGTGTGTGTGGAATTGCTCGAGTCAATGGTCTAACAAGTGCCATTATATACGTGTAAAAATAAACAGTTCGATATTCGTAAAAGTGATTAGAAAGGATGATTTATGCTTTATATAATGTAAGGATGTGATGTCAAGTTTATGTATTCGACATAAATACTGCTTATGGGAGAAATGTGATAGGAGTTCTGGCCAAATCTCGTCATAATGAAGGGTGCAGCGAACAAAGTACCACCCGATGGAGGATATGGATGGGTGGTCACATTTGCGTACGCGCTTAACAATGTAAGTAAATTTACTTATCTAATACAAAAACTTTGTCATCCATATTTCCGCTCAAATTTTGCCAATTCCATAAAAAGAAACTTAAAATTACAAAATGTTCTATTGAAATAAATGCTTTGTGATTTGGTCTCATTTAAACGAAAACAAAGTACTAACTAGTCGGGTGAACGATTTAACGATCATTCGATATCAATCGAGATCAGTATGGTGGCTACCGGCACCTAGAAGTAGAAGAAGCATCTAAAAGTGTAGACACCTTAGAGGTATCTCGGTATATTGTAAGCAATTGAACCAAGGTACGATAGTCCAGAGGTAGTTTCCAAAGCATAGGTGACATTCTGCATTTGATAGAAAAAATTGACAAATGGCGTACATGAGTGATCTCGGTTATAGTCGAATGTAGGTTAATTACGATGGTACCTACTAATGAAACAATGGAACATCGTTACTCGCTAAATTGAACTCTACAAATGACCTTACCTCTTTTAGAATGTTGACCTATTTGTTTATAAAACACATCACTGATTAAAAAATCCATTATTTAGAGTCATGTACCTTTTAATATATATTATTATACTCAATCACATTCTTACTAAAAGATTGAAGAAACAAATTTAAATTCAACCTCATGTACTCGAAACCGGTGACCATTCATGAAGTGACTGTCGAATTTGTACGAAGCGAAAGAGGTATGTAAGTCTTAAGAGAAATGGCGCTCTACTCTCTTTGCCTACCCCGTTAGGTACTCTGCGTGACGATATATGTGTAAGTGAATAAAAACGTTAGGTATATATTTTGTCTAAATTTATTGATTCTGATGATGTAACTTGACGTTGGTTTTAAGTGTAAGGAAAATGTTCTTCAAATTACCTACTGGGAATTGACACCGCTGCTATTGCGAGACGAAATAGGAGTGTTTTAGCATAATTAAACAAACAAACTTATCTAGTCAACCTTAATAATATAATTGAGGGCATATTAATTCTTGTTTTTAAAAACAATTTGGATAGTGCATTTTTAAGTTTTCTGTATTATCAAAGGTTTACTACCGCAGGGGTAGGCAGAGGCCATTTTAGGTGCAAATATGTCAGATGGCGATTTCTTCACCGTTACTCAATCACGACTATACATACCGTCTTTGAAATTCTTCTCGAACGTATCCAGATTGCCCCTCGATGTTTTCCTTCACCGTAAAGTTCGTGGCGTGACTAATCGCTGTACTTAAGTTAAACAAAAACATAAGTAGAGGCGATATTCGAACTTGCAATCTTTGGGTTACAGGCAACTAACTACTCCAACCACTCGGCACTTTTTTACATCAAATGTCTTAAGTAAATAATAAAAAAAGGAAGTTAAAGTATTATCAAATATCATAGAATAACCAACAAATACACCTCTGCCTACCCCTTGTGGGAAGGCGTTTTATAATAACCACTTAGAGTTAGAAGTCGTGATGGTCAAGATCTTGTTGTAGGATCCTGCGAGGTCGTAATTGTAGGTTTAAGCCCCAGAGGCTTTACTGAACACACACTACAGTGATTTGTCACACCATGCCACGATACCCTCATAAGTCTGAGAAGAATTCCTGCAGGTTCGGCAGTACGCGAGTGATACCCTGGTGTTGCAAGCGTCCATAGGCGGCGGTAACCGCTTACCATCAGGCGGACCGCATGCTTGTTTGACACCCATGTGGTATAAAAAAAAAAGAATATCAAGGACGTATCTCAACTCATGTTTGAGAGTCGTCGATAGACCCGCCAGCCTTGGCTTCTAAATATAACCGGCGAAAAGAGGGTATTTACCTGCTCTTATCCCTTCGGGAACCTTTTGGCGCTAGCTAAAGATATACATATACAGAAAATTGGAATGAAATAATTTCATTTGGCAATTTAAATGCTCCCATAGTTTGCCATTTTGAATTGTGCATTAGCGTTATCGCTATCGTATTTACACTTCTACATGTGATACCCGCTAAGTAAATTAATGAAAGTGTCCTAAATATCATACAAAGAGGAGATTCCAATTGTAACAACATACTATTCATTATTTCAGGTAGTGGTATTACCGCTAATTACTAGTTTCGGCTTGGTGTTTCAAGAAGCCTTTGAAGAGACCGGCCTGTCGGCTACCCAAGGAACACTTATAATTATACTCAATCACAGCATTGGAATGCTGCTCTCATTCTTCGGAGGACCTTTGTTGAAACGGTTTGGATATAGGAAAGTAGCTGTTTGTGGAGCCATATGCATATGTCTCGGTCTAATGATGACTGCTGGCACATCGAATTTTTGGCTCTTTTTGCTATCTTACAGTATTATAAATTGTAAGTTTGATTTATTTACATCATTATATACCCTTCACTTCTCGCCTAACACTATTTACAGATGTATTCTCGACTAGCTGTCCCCGTGGTTTCGCCCACGTTTTCATATATTCCTCCGTACTTTTGAGTGGTAGCATGAAGATATGCCGCCTTATAGCCTTTATCAATAAACAGGCTATATACTGTAAAACTGGATTTAAAAATTGGAATTAGTTTCTGAGATTGGCGTGTTCTAACAAACAAACATGGCTTTGTAATAAAATAAATAAATAAATACCTGGGACAATTCCACACAAATTGACGTAGTCCCTAATTAAGCAAAGCTTGTGTTATGGTAACTAGACAAAGATATATTTACTTATATAGATAGATATATACATAAATACATAGGACATCCAAGACTAAGATACAAATACTCGTGTTCATCACACAAACATCTGTCCTCAGCGGGATTCGAACCCGCAACCTCGAGTTTCGCAGCTCTAACCACTAGACCAGACAGCCGTCAAAATGACCGACACCTATCTCCTTCATTTTTCATTTAGGTATTCATTCCGTCCTGACATATTTCAATTAACACATTTCTTATTTTCACCTCAACACCTTACCTTCTTTTCGCTAATAATCATCGTTCAATTTGATCACAACATACATATAAAAATTACTTAAATATTAAATGTTTTATAATTGAATGTTTATTTCAGCTATGGGTATAGCTGCAGTTATGGCAGCATTTACTTTAGCAATAAATTCATTTTTCAAAGAGAAGAGAAGCAGAGCGATTGGAGTAGGCATGTCCATTACAGGACTGGGGGCTATTTACATGCCTCTACTTATAAGTGCTCTCATGTATGCTTATGGTTGGAGATATGCAGTGCTAATACTTAGCGCAATTTGCCTCCACTCACTCCTAGCAGCATGTTTACTTAGACCAGCAAAATGGTACTTAATAGACACTCCTGTGCCAGAAGAGTTAGCGCCTTTAAATAAAGAGCGTGATGTTGAACTTATAAGCAATAGTTTAACTACGTCTTCCAAAGCCAATGGTATCTAACCTATTCTTATTATTCATTTATTATTATTAATATTTAACATAGGTGATATAATTTACTATATCTTTACAGGATTTCCTATAAATCAGTTGCACGAATCTGTAGAAAATGGATTGCCACCCCCAAAAAGTTTATCAATGAGATCATTAACGAGCAGTTCAAGCATACAGACACGAAATGCTATATCACATCCCGATATAAGGAATAAAGTCCAAGATGTTTCCTTGGCAGAAGCGAGATATAAATGGTGGGAGTCACAAGAAATAAACCTGGGCAGTTCTATAAATATTTTCAATGAAACTGATCAGATCAGAAAACTACAATCTAAGGATCTAAACATAGTCGAAACGAAGGAGGAAAAGAGCTACTTACAAAGATTTGTTGATTTCTTTGATCTAACATTGCTGAAAGATCCAATATTTGTTAACATCTTAATAGGATTATCAATAGCAGCTTGCGTCGAAACAAATTTTTCACTATTGCTGCCATTAATACTTAAAGATATGATGAAGTTTGAAACATCAAACATTGCGAATATAATGTCAATAATAGGTCTATCAGATACTTTGTTCCGCCTAGTTGCCCCGTTCATTGGAGAGTGGTGCCACAAACCGCCCAGGTTCATGTATATGATCTCTTTGCTCGTGATCGTCTTCATAAGGAGCAGTAAGTATGAAAATGTATGTTTTCTTGTTATGTTAGTGATGTAATAAGTCATGGAATAGTATGATGTAATAAGTCATGGAATAGTATTTTGTGAGCTGTGGTGTCCATCTTGTTTCAGTAGACTATCGTATGACAATGCGATTTCCGAACTTAAGTTATCGATCGACACGTCGCGTTCGTGAAGATATATATGTCACATGGCTTAGAGATGACATGGCTGCAAAGAACTTAAAAAATACTTCTTCAATTAAAAAACACATTTACCTCGCCATCTGCCATATAAGCTAAATAAGCTAAATATATCTCCGCCTAAAATTTGATAATATCCCTACTTATCGATTTGGAGGCATGCATTAGCATGATTATAAAATGAGTTGCTAACGAACAATCCATATTATTCATACTGCAATTTAATTGATAAGTCAAAATATGAATACATGTGCTATCTTCAGTTCTCATTATTGCTAAAGACATAATGTTCAGGTTATTCAACTCTGAATTCACAAAGCATTGTCTATTTACTTTTGTACTCATTAAAATTCTAGCAGACATGACCTTTAGTTTGGTGTGATACTTGAAACATTTTGTTATTGCGACCAAGAATTATTATTTTTATATCGAGCCTTGCATTCGTATTCCGTAGGCGAGCGATTCTGGATTAAACAACAACTAAATGGTATCCAAATTTACAGGAAATATCCTACGTTTAAGTTAAGAACCTAATATTACAGTTCAATACATGCTGAAACCCTTTCTTTTCAGGCAGTTTAATGAATTTATTCTTAACTAGCGGTCCATCCCGGCTTGGCACGGGTGGACAGAAACTTTTTTGATAAAAGAAAATATAGCCCATGTCACTAAAGGTGAATGTAGCTTTCCAATAGTGAAAGAATTTTTCAAATCGGTTCAGTAGTTTCGGAGCCTATTCAATACAAACATACTTACATACAAATCTTTCCTCTTTATAATATTAGTATAGATATTTTCTAGTAGAACCTTTTTACATTTTGGATTCTCGCTACGCGCATGTTTTTTTCGGCGGGCATCGAACCTCAACAAGCATTGCCATTGCAATGAAGGCCTGATGCAATCACTACCAGACAGCCTGTCTGATATTATTATCATAGATTTAACATATTATTTTAAATTTTTCAGTAATGTTATTTACAAATTCGTTCACTGGTATGATATTCGTGGCGCTGGGGATTGGGATCACTAAAGGCATAAGGACAGTCTACATGAACGTTGTCATACCAACCTACGTTCCCATTGAGAGACTTCCCTTCGCGTCAGGCATACAGATGTTTTTCAATGGCATCACCATTGTTGTTATTGGATCTCTTTTAGGTGAGATACACATATCACTTTTTGTTTTAGCGGAATTATTAGGCTTATCTTCGATACTTTTTATGTAATAGATAACAAAACAAGTAGGGAACAATGGATTCTGGCTTCGAAATTGGAGTTGAATTTTATTTTATATCACCACGGAGATGGCAAAGAATCGTGGCGAGCACTCTAAAACAGCACAGTGCGAGAAACGCTGATTCCAGTTGTTAAGTATTGTGGTTTCCTGTGGTAAGAATGGTTTACAGAACTCCACCACAGAATACATAATAGTACTACGCTACTCCACTACGAAAGACTGTGCCCACAAAAGGGCTCCCCCGTTTGGCACTGTGTGCAAACAGTTTATACTACTAAAAAGTTTAAGGTCAGCAACTCCCGAGAAGATACCCTAATAGTAATACGTGTTAGTGAATCTTAATCACTTTGGAAGCGTCATCCATACTAGTTCTGTTGTGTTTAAATTCAATAATAATTAACTATTAATACTTAATATTTATAGAGCCGTGGTGGCCGAGTGGTTCGAGCAGTTGCCTGCGACGCAAAGGTAGCAAATTCGAATCCCGACTGTACCAATCAGTTTTTCTGAACTTAAGTACAGTGATTAGTCACACCACGAGCTTTACGGTGAAGGAAAACATCGAGAGGAAACCTGCATACGTCTGAGAAGAAATTAAAAGGCGTATGTATAGTCGTGCTTGAGTAACGGCGATGGACTCGCCATCTGTCACGTTGGCACCTAATATACCTCTGGCGGAAAGTGGGTGTGTGGGTATTACCTACACACCTCTGCCTACCCCTTCGGGGACCCTTGTGGGAAGGCGTGAGGATATATATTTTACTTAATATTTTTCAGCACGTGTTCGAGATATTTCGGGATCTTACAGAATACCAATAGTTATCCTGAACGTTGTTACTCTGGGGACAGTAATTCTGTGGAGCGCAGAATTCTTATACTTCAAGTTTAAGAACAAACCACACCCACAGCAACTCCAAGATACGCATTAATTTAATAGTAAATCATCGTTATCTAGATTAATGTAACTGAATAAAGTGTTGTATCTGTGATGCAATTTATTTACAGGGAAAAAATATATGTACATTTGAAAATCTTATGATGTTAGTTTAACAGTTCTACATTTCTATTTTAAAGTTGTACCGTATACATTATTCACGCCATACAGCCACGATTGAAAATCGTGATAATCTTTGTATACATATATATTAAATTCTATCTTTTAAAAAATACTGAAGTTTAAGTACATCCTACTTTGGTTCAATTAAATCACTTAACTAGACTTATAACTAATGACTATGACTAACTTATAATATTTTGATCAAATTAGAAAGAGCACAAATTGCCAACTTGGTATTCTTCCTAATTTGCTCGATCATTCCTTTAAAACGAGTATTTTATTTAGTGTTACTGCACTTTTCATATGGTCACATACACTTTTAACACATTTCTAAGAGTAAACTAAGCACATATCACTGTTCATATATTAACAGCTTATTTATTCTTCTCAACCATGTTTATTCGGGCCCACGGTCGTAGCGTCTATATCCTGAAAGAGATGAATTTTTTTTGGTTTATTTTGAACATTTGAAAGCTAATATAAAGTGGCCGTGGCGGCCGAGTGGTTCGAGTTTCGACACAAAGATCGCAAGTTCGAATCCCGACTGTACCAATGAGTCTTACTGAACTTAATTACCTACAGTGATTTGTCATACCACGAGCTTTATGGAGAAGGAAATCATCGAGAGGAAACCTGCAGATGTGTGTGAAGCAATTCAAAGGCGTATGTATACTCGTGCTTGAGTAACGGCGATGGACACGCCATCTGTCACGTTGGCACCTAAAATAAATAATAAATAATAAATACCTGGGACAATTCCACACGAATTGACCTAGTCCCAAAGTAAGCAAAGCTTGTGTTATGGTAACTAGACAACGATATATTTACTTATATAGATAGATATATACTTAAATGCATAGGACAGCCAAGACTAAGGTACAAATATTCGTGTTCATCACACAAATATCTGCCCTCAGCGGGATTCGAACCCGCGACCTCAAGTTTCGCAGTCAGGAGCTCTAACCACTAGACCAGACGGTCGTCAAAATATACCTATCTCTGGCGGAAAGTGTGTGGGTACTACCTTTACACCTCTGCCTACCCTTCGGGGGCCCTTGTGGGAAGGCGTGAGGATATATTATATGTAATAACAAGGGAACCAAAGAGAAAAAGTTACCTCTTCTGAATTGCTGGTATCTTTTTCCTGAGAATTTTCCGATAAAGGTGAGCTGTTATTCTGCGCCAAAGCTTGTAATGCGTTAACTGTAAAAAGTCATAATGATTATTAATTATTACCTAAATAATTGAAAAACATCGATCCCGATCAGAACAAAAGAACATAAAACTGTTATTTCATATGAACACAACTATCTTCTTATTTTCGCTTGAGAACCAGCGATGGATTCTCTATCTTTCTCGTTGGCACTTAAATTTAAATAAAACGGGGACGCTTGTGAAGTTATTACTATTGCAACATCAAATACCAAGCGAGTTTTTTGTTTTTCTAGGTAGAAAAAGTAACTTACTGCGTTGAAACCAGCTTCTTGAAAATGCATACGATGAATCTGACCTAACAGACTCGATTTTTCCTCCGGAGGTAAAACCAAACGAGGGACGATTCATAAACCTTGGAGATTTAAACGGAAGAGTATCAGGTTCATACATTTCAAACATGTTAGTCTTCTTTGATTCGAATGGCTCTACTTCATACCAATCATTGGTTACATTCTTAGCATCACGCCAAGGCTTTGAAGTAACTACGTACACTTTTTCCTTAGTGAGCGGTGAAATCGACGTTTGTATTTTACCCCACGGAGCTGGCGTGGTGGAAGTAGTCGTCGTTGTAATGGTTTTCCGAAATGAAGACGCAGCTGTATAAATGTAAGGCTTTTGGATTTCAGTCGCTTGTTCATTCTTACTACTGTAATATGTATTTTTTGTTCTCTCAATAGTATTGTATTCCTTATTTGGCTTAATATCAGTATCGTTTGTTTTATCAGTAACTGTATGCTGTATACTGCTTGCGCCTTCATGGTCGTACAAATCAAAACTATAACTATTTGTGTCAGATTCATAATTAGTAGGCAATGTGGTTGTAAAATATTCATCTGGAATTTGTTTAGCATGTTTATCGCTATTCCTAGTCCTGTCTTGCTGTTTATATTGATTTGAGTATTCCTGTTCCGTCCAATCATCGATTGTATGCTGTAGTTTTATTATATCAAAAGGTGGCTCTTTAACATCATAAAGATCATTGAGCACTGCAGAATTAATTTGATCCGAATTATAATCCTCAGTTGTGGATTGTGTGCGTTCTTCTGTGGATATTGTTGATGATGTACTATAATCTTCTGTTACAGTACTAATGGAGTTTTCAGTATTAGAGGGAACTTTTCTTGCTTGATATTCATCCTCAGACGTACTCGACCAGTCTTTTATATCTTCGTCTTTCTTCCCCGTAGTGTAAGGAACAATGATTTGAACAATCTTAGGTTGATAGACATTTTTTGTCACTGACGGTGGAGGTAGTTCATCACTGTAGTCCGTTCGACTTTCATCCCATCCACTTGTAAGAGTAGGGAAGTTTGGTGCTGTGGTCGTTGGGATGTCGTCATAAATTTCATATTCATTTATATTTACCGGCGTAGACACGGCAAATATGAAATTACCGTGTTCTTTATGCGGTGCACTTGGCTTCAAATATAAAAGTGGAGAATCGATATGTTGTAAATTACTTTCAGTGCGATATTTATCTACATCTTCGTCTTTAGCTCCTCTTAAATCAGCGAAACCAAATTTATGATTTGATGGAATGTTTTGAGATAAATGTAGCGGTGGATTATTATCGTAAATATCGTTACCAACATCAGGACCCGTACTTTCATAACTGGAATCAGATATTGTTTTAGTTGCTGAAACGTGGGCTTCTGACGCTTGTGAAGATATATCCTTGACTTCATCAACAATGTAGCTATTTGGAATATTCCTAAAAGCTTTCGTTTGATTTGTGCGACTTGGAGGTTCTATCTCAATGATCGGTGATTGAATAAATGTAGTAGGGTAATCAACTGAATGTGTAAATTCCACTAAAGGTACGCTTTGTTCGACAAAAACATTACTTTTTGTTTGCTGCATTTGATTTATGCCTTGAAGCACTTTCGTGGGAAACTGTGGTATAATTGGTCTAAACGGCCGTGCGTTGAATATTGGTGGCAAAGGCGATACACTGAGATTGGGCAAAGCTACTGGTTGCAATGTATGAATATTTCTTCCTCTGTTCAAAGTAAAAGGCGCTGGATTTGACAAAGCCAGTGGAACACTTGGCTTGGTAAAATTTTGAGGCACCACTTCCGTTTTTATCTTTGTGGATTCAGCGGCGGTAGCTGATACTGGGTAGGGAATATCGAAAATATTTGTATTTGTTATAGTTTCTCCATAAGAATTCTTAAAGCCTATTGGTACTGTCACTTTTGGTAATTCTAGGTTATGCGATGGTGTAATATTTTCCAATATTTCAACATCAGTTTGTAGTGGTAGTTCATTATTCAATATTCCAGGCTCATAATGAGGCGCTCCTGAACCGTAAGTGCTACCTAAAGGGCTTGATGTTGTAAAATGTGATGTAGATACTGAAAAGGATGATGAAGGAGGTGTATAAGTTGAACTGACAGAATTGAAATTATGACTGAATGGTTCCAACGGTGAACTTGGTAAATAAGACGAGCCAGGTTGACTAATACCTGATTGTGTAAACGATGAAGATTGGTAAGTATTGGGCAGACCGTAAGATCCACTTGGAAATAATTGTGATTTGCTAGGGACTACGAATGTGGTACTTGGAATGGTTTGTGGAGCTACCCCTGCAACTGTATGAGTAGGACTGGGTGGCCCATACGTAGAACTTAAAGTTCGAAAAGAATTACTACTAAATGTTTGACCCGGTGGGCCATAAACAGCATGAGGCACACCAGGTGACAGTTGGGGCAATTTGTTTTGATTATTTGGTAATTGAAAAGACTGTGGCCCATATTGTATACTATTTGGAGTATCAGCAAAAGCTGTTGGACTCGGTGGGCCGTAGGTAGAAATTGGATTAGGATTATTACTTCCAGCTCCTAAGTTGTATTTTATTACTGGTAACCATGGCACTAAATTGCAAGGATTGCAATCTTTTCTGGCGGGAGCTATATTACTGCTAGAATAAACTGTTCCTGTATCATAACTAGTTTGTTGGGAGGGAAATAGCCAGCCTGATACTTTTTGGAAAAGAGAAGGGGATGGTGTCGTTGAGAAAGGTTGAGGTTGGGGAACAAAGTTGAAATTGTATTGCTTATAAAATGGCGCCGGAAACTGGAACTCGGCTGTTGATGGGGCTGGCGGTGGAGGAGGCGGCGGTGGTGGCTGGTAGTGATATCCGACATCTATGTTTTGCCTTTGCGTTCGGCCTCCGTGAAATGGCACTGGAGCTATTGGACTCAACGGTGGAAGCGGGGGCGGTTTCAGTAACTTTCCAATTTGCGATGCACTATTCCCGATGTTGGTGTTATATCCATTTGGGTGATCACAGCTACACCTCGTGATGACAGCAATCAGCAGCAACCGGATTATCTGCAAATATATAAATAAGTAGGTTGGTGATTCTGCCAGATTATATTCAAGCTTACGTTTTATAATTAGTTAGAAATTACGGTGAAACACGCGACTGCGTGGCATATCGAAGCTATTGTGAGTGCTTCCCACGAGCTGCCATTCTTTGCACTTTTCTCTTTTCACAGAAAATGTTGGCAGTCGCGGTCGGAAGACGCTACCTTGATGATTCGAATTTTATTCTTAAGTTTAATATTTGTATGCTATATGGATAGTCGTGCTTGAGTTACGGCGATGGACTCGCCATCTGTCACGTTGGCACCTAAAATTTATCTTTGGCGAACAGTGGGTGTGTGGGATACTACCTGCTAAGCTCTGCCTATCTCTTCAAGGACCCTTGTGGGATGATTTGATGTATATAATTTAAAATATAAAGAGAATTTGCGAACGGGTTATATGACTCGTTCCGGCAAATCCTGAAGAAAACCACCTTATACATTTTAATTTAATTTAATAATAAATAAGCTGACTTAAAAACAATACTATACTATTTATAAAGACAGTTGAAGTTATAAAGAATTTAATATTTCGTCTAAATGATAGAGAGCACTCAAACCGATGACCATATGAAGAGACGAAAGATGAATGTAGATAAACTCTAAACCTATAGAGCTCTTTAAGCTCTATAGGTAGACGTAGAGGTAGACGCTCTACTCTGTCTGCCTACTCTGTGAGGTACTCGGCATGATGATTATTAATGTACACAGTTTTGTAACCTACATGCTATTGAATAATTATTACGCAAGCTCATTTCTTGATAACGGCAGACGTCCAGAGGAGTGATTTTATTCAAAGTTGAGACATAACATCGCGCATGACTTGGCAAACTTATCAAAGTAGCAATGATAAATGCAAAACCCGTACTACTGCGACAGAATTTCGAAACTCGAGTGAATTCCGTCCACATACACATTTGGGCGAATCATTTAAATAAATACGTGAAGAAAAGTGAAATTGCTTAATTGCGTTCTAGTCACGCAAATTGTTGAAGGGTGCTCGAACAGTATCAAATGCAAATAGCATATTATTACATCGGGGATACCAATTGCATAAGCAGATGACTGCTCATACCAATAAGACATTTCAATGAAGCTCTTTTCAATGAAGAAGTATTTATTCTATCGCCTTTTCCCTGTAGACTTTGAATTGCTTCCTCGAACATAAGCAGGTTTTCTTCACAGTAAAGTTTAATATCAAATATATGTGTCGGTATTCCGAGTACTCCCAAACAAATAATCATAGAGCAAGGGTCTATATAACATTGAGCATGATCACGCTAAGGTCACCTGCCGACTGTGATTCAATTTGATGGCTGTAGAATCTTCGCACGCTCTTCTAAACTTTTACTTAATAGCCAACCAAAACGCAACAATGCTTTCATCCAATGACATAATTGGATATAAGATTATTCACACGCCAAAACTAAGAAAAGTGAAAACTAGGTGAAGAGCATCTTACATTGTTTTCAGTTATGTATCTATTCCCAGATCAGACTTTGACGACCGTCTGGTCTAGTGGTCTCCTCTAGTGGTCTAGAGCTCCTAACTGCGAAACTTGAGGTCGCGGGTTCGAATCCCGCTGAGGGCAGATATTTGTGTGATGAACACGAATATTTGTAGCTTAGTCTTGGATGTCCTATGTATTTAAGTATATATCTATCTATATAAGTACATATATCGTTGTCTAGTTATCATAACACAAGCTTTGCTTAATTTGGGACTAGGTCAATATGTGTGGAATTGTCCCTGGTATTTAAAAAAACTTAGATTCCAAGCGAGCCGTGGTGGCCGAGTGCTTGGAGTTCGAATCCCCACTGTACCAATGAACTTAAGTACAGTGATTAGTCATATCACGCGCTTTACGGTGAAGGAAAACATAGACAGGAAACCTGCATACGTCTGAGAAGCAATTCAAAGGCGCGTAGTTGGGCTTGAGTAACGGCGACGGACTCATCATGTCCCGTTGGCACCTAAAATATATCCCTAGCAGGGTGAGTGGGTATTACCTATACACCTTGCATACCCCTTTGGGTGTCCTTGTCGGACAGCGCGAGGATGTTATTATAGAATTTAGATAAACAATTAATTTCCCACATATATTGGAGCTATAGCTCTAAGCAATTTAACGCTGACCTCTGCGACGTGCGTAACGATTTGAATAAATTCACTACACGCCAATTGTAAGGAACTTCGTGATGTGTCTATAAATAACCTGTTTGATCACAAAGGAGACAACTATTGAATAGAGCTCATCAAAGCAACCAAAAGTCGATCGCATAATTGAGCTGTCATTGGGGAGAACGTGACTCACCTTAGTGACCGATCGTGATTGAACAGAAAGCTTTTGACTTGTCTGTCATTTCTTCGTGTAGATAACTTTCAAATAACATTTTACGAATACCTGAGACCGTACCATGCTATTTCCATCATTATTCAAGAGTGCGAAAGGGATATACATTTATAACATCCCAGTTATATTATATTATACCTACACATTACACGTCATTGAATTATTCTATAGCTAGCTAACTGACGTTCAGTTAAGCTTTTGATTCCATTTTTGAATGCTCTTATTTGAGACTAGCTGTGCCCGCGACTTCGTCCGCGTGGATATTAACAAAAAAGTAATTGTTTAGTTTATAACATAAAAGTAACCTAAGTTACTCCTTTTTACATCAGCTATCTGCCAGTGAAAGCCCCGTTCAAATCGGTCTAGCCGTGTCAGAGATTATCCGGAACAAACAGACCGAGAGACCGACAGACAGACTGACAAAATTAAAAAATATTTATATTTTGGTTCATGAATCGTGTATACATCCATTTGGTAAAAAGCGGTTATTTTAATATTACAAACAGACACTCAAATTTTATTTATTTGTATAGATACACTAACAAAGATATATGTTATCAACCAATATTCCGCTATGAATGTCGGATAGAGTTGTCATAAATAAAACCCATCGACTCCCCCCCCCCCCGGTTTTCATTGTTTTATTCTTAACTCAATCTAATTGACATGGAACCGGGGATTTATGGGCATCGGTCGTTGTTCACATATAATCATTATATACGTATAATATTATTAATATGTATAAATATATAAATAAAACATAGCTCAATATACGCCGGAATATATAGCTTACAACCAACAAATTCTTTCCTCTTTATATTCATGTACATAAAAGGCAAAGCTTAATTTTGTTGTAATATCCAATCGAAAGTTCAGTATACAGTATATTCGCATCTTCTTACAGAACTCGTTATGACACTCCCTTTTTTTATATAATATGTTTTATAATTATTATATTTATTTGTATAATTATTTTATTTTATTTATTTTAGTTAATAAAGCACGGTCGCGGAGCAGGAAGAATTTCGTACAATGACCTGTCTCTACCCATCTCTGTCACTCCCGCGTAAATATAATGCGTCTCGCTCGCACAGATGCAATGACCTTGCATCTGTGCGAGCGAGACGCATTATATTTACGCGGGAGTGACAGAGATGGGTAATAATAGGTCATTGTACGAAATTCTTCCTGCTCCGCGACCGTGCTTTATTTATGCACAATTAAAGTACAATGGTGGACTTAATGCTAAAGCATTTTCTACCAGTCAACCACCCTTGACAGGAGAAACATGGAACATGTTATTATTTTATATATTTTTTATTTTATTGTACTTATAATAATATCGAATCTCAAATTTCTCAAGCAGAAAAGTATCATTTCGTGATGTGTTAAATTCCTGTGCTTTTCAGAAAATCGAGTTAATGGCACCTGGTTTTGAACCTGAAATCGTTAGGTGACAGATTAAAGCACATAGTTACTACACTCGATACCTTTAAAAAGATTAACCCATTACAGTAGCTTCCATCGTCAACAATGATGTCACGGGAACATTTATAGAATACTATTAGAGTACTCAAACAGGTATTAGAGTCCAATGCTCAAATTATGTTAATTTTATGTTTATCAGTTGTTTGAGTGAAAGTGGTCAACGGGCTTGATACTTCGGTTGCAAGTCACATTTGATACTTCAATAGAGATCTTTATTAGGTATAACTATCGAAATACGTAAAGGTAAACGGAAATTTGACACAGATTTTATCAATAGCCAATAATCGGCAAACATAAAGCAATATATAGGCACACAGACACCAGAAGTATAAGGTACGAGGTATTCCTACTAGGTATTCATTTGCACATTAACAACTAAAAAAACGTATTAAGTTATCGATGAGTAGACATATAAACATGACACATCCCTATCATAAAATCCTCAGCCACTCAAGCGACATAATTATATGCGACATCAGTCATCAAACAGGTTGCATTGAAGATCGGCGCTGAGGAGAGCGTTGAACGCAGAGAGAGAGCACCGGATAAGGGAGTTGGTGCGCGCCATGATGCGGCATTGCGGCCCGGTACCTCGCCGCATTTACTTATCGGGAGTATGATGCAGCGTCGTTGAAGACTAGGCAGACGTAGAACATCAGGGCTGAAGAATCTTCGAGATTTGACAGGGGCATACATTTGCTCTTCAGAGCTGCTATTAACAAAATTAGAATTCCCATGTTAATGTTGATCCTCACGCCCTCTCACAAGGGTCCCTGAAGGCTAGCCAGTGGTGGTAATACTACACCTACTTTCCGCCAGAAATATATTTTAGGTGCCAACGTGACAGATGGCGAATTCATCGCCTTTACTCAAGCACGACTATACATACGCATTTGAATTGCTGCTCGAACCACTTGGCCACCATAGCTTTTGTTGTTTGTTTTTAATAGATGACTGAGGATGAAACGAAATAAGTCTATAAGTCTAGAGAGAACTGGTGCTTTACTCTCTCTGCCTACCCCAGTAGGGTCTTGGCGTGATAATATGTATTATGTATACCAACCTCCGGTTAATAGAAGGCACCACGAGAAGAAACACCATTTAGCATTGGACATGGAAGCTAGGGGCTTTGCAAGTGTGTTAAATAAGCCTAATCTAAATGTATCTAGTAGGGTCCAGTTTTCTCTTTTGTGATTAGTTAGGTACCTATGATGTAAGCAGAGACTTCATCAATAACATATGCATATTTGATGTTTTATAATATTTTGTGTCGCCTATTAAGTTCAGAGCATAATATAATTTTCTTTATGCTGATAAGGTCACGAACAAGCATATGGCCCATCGATTTAAATACTTACCGTAGAGTAAACCTACTCGTAGTCTAAGCTAATCTAAACACTCGCGGAACTGCGAATTTTTTTGGATAGTGTCTGCTGCCTTGGAAACGCAGTATTACGCTCCATTCTCCTTTTCATTCTGCTAACATGAATATTCTTCGATCTTTGGTCTAAAACCTTAATTCTGTAGGAATTCTTAGTAGGTTCTGTAGGATATCTATTCCTACAGAGGATATATATATCTTGGATCTTTGGATATCTATATCTACTACTACTAAAATGTTTGGCAAGGTACGGCCTCTCAACTTTAATTTTAATAATACAGTAATAATTACATAATCCATAATCAATTCCGTTCCATTCATCAGATTTTTTAAAAACTAGGCCAGTTTCATCGCTAGTAAGTGGGTTTACTAGAAAAACGCCAAAACTTTCTCAACATTTTGACGAGCTTTATAGTCCTGTTGTAAATAACTATGAGTAGGTACCTAAGTTCTTCTTTGCAAATATATGTGAGGAGTTCCGTCCCGTTATCATTGAACCTATCTTGTATGGTAAAGAAAGTCATTGACCTCGTAAAGTTTCCCTCGACTAGGGGCACAGGGCCAACTATTGCACACTGCACAAACAACTAACTGCATTCACCGACCTAGCCTGCATAGTAATGGAATATAGTCGAGCCTTATATGTTCGAACACTGCTATCTCAATTTGAGGATTAGGACATATACTTTGTCGTATCATGATACATCATGCATCATCATACAAATATACTTAATATAGTGAAAAGCGCCGTCCTTGATTTCTCCTCCCGATTTCAACCTTAAAGTGTGCAAACCCCGAAGTGAAAACTTAAATCCTAATCAGATTTGGGATCAAGGTAATACTTATCCAGCCTGCATTAACCTTTCGCTATTGGGACGGGAAATTATACCTTCACAGTAGACCCGAATAGGTTCCGAATGTGCTATTTTGACAATAACTAAGGGTGAGAGGAGATACTACAGGATCGAGAACGCGCGTATTGGAAGCGTTAGATATGCTGACACAATGAAGTAACGCGATATTGTCTACATAAGATTATACAGCATAAAGGCGTTGCAGAAAAGAAAGTGCTACATTCTTAACAGGCATTACTGAACTATTATCGAAGCATTGCCTTAAACAAGCTTTCATTAAGAAACAATCGTTTATGATACGACATTGTCCTTTTGTCATTTCATTACAATGAAACCTTTAGGCAACCAACCCTGGGAACTAGAGAAAGCAAATGCATCGTGACTTAGGTCCAACCATTTAGCTTCACGTGATGTATGAGGATGACAACAAGATACATCATTGTAAGTCTTGCATTCAAATATATAAAACAATTCTTAAACTAATGGTTCAGTAGGTTCGTGACAAGAGATTTTGAGTGACGGTAATAGCTTTATGAGAAAAACTAAACATTAACTTCAGTGAAACAACCTATCTATACGTAATGCATACTTCAAATCAGTTGTTATCGCACTAAACGACCAGGTACAAAGGAGCTGGTCCCAACAAATATCAGATTTTTTTACTGCAGGACTGATACCTTTTAGATAAGTTTTTTTTTATTTACTTCAATAATGCCCTTTACTATACGCGTATTAAAAATCGGCATATATTTATTTTAATACAGCTATGTTAATACATTCCGTATATTCAGTCGTGAGCTACTTAATGCGTTCACGCCACCTTGCTTTAATAACTCTACAAATAGAAAAACTTTTATTTTCTATCTCGTTAAAATAGTCACATAAAAAAGTTTAATCACCTCCCTGCTTACCTCACTCAACTTCCTATTTAAAAAAAACGCGTACTATGAACGACGACGTATGTAATTAAAAAGGTTCATAATATTTTTAGAAAACTATAACCGTGCTGCCTCATAGGATGGACTTAAACAATAAATCTAAAAGTTTCACAACAAGTAAGTACAATTCTGGTGAAAATTAAGAGAGAATGTGTGTGGGCAAGCTGCGAGAACCAGTTTCTACCAAATCACCTATAGTAAATCTTAACATTGAACTTGTCGTAATGTTTGATTACCGGTGTTACTTCACGTTGCGCTTGCGCAGCGTCACGCCCCTAATGGATATTGATCGATCGCCATCACTAGACGATAAGAATGCTTATGGGATCATCACAGACATTAGCATATCTAATTGTATTGAAAAGCCGCGATGGCCGAGTGATTTAAATATTCACCTTCAAAGTCAACAAATCCAACCAATAAAAAACATTACTGATTTTCTTTACTTTCTACGCCGAAATGTGTTGGAAAGCCCTAGCACTACCTGAGAAGACGTGGAGACGAAGACCTTAGGTCACGTGGTGGACAACCGTTACCAAAGACTTGGAAGGAGCACAGCTGGACACACGGACAACCCAAAAGATCTTTATATTTTACGTGCCTGAGAAACGGCAACAGACTCTCCATCTATCACGACGGATCTTAAATATATCACTAGTGTATCGAATTGTTAGTGTCGATGTTGTGACACTTCACTCTAACCCTTCGGGACCTACATGAAAGACTTTTGGACAAACGTCGTAACTTAAATAATATGCAAAATCGTAGGCAAAAATTATGATACAACGGCAATAAAAGTAAAGCATTACTGACAATGTTAATGGCGTTTGGGAGATAAAATGTTAATTACTCCTTAACATTTCTTTTCTCATCTCTTCTGTTTTCGTAAGGCGAATAAGTGTGAAGATTCCAAAAGGAGTTAAAAAGAAAGAAGGTGTGGCGACAGGTTAAAATAACAAAATATAAAATACGTAAGAAGAGCCAGAGTAAGACTTCCAACAGCCTAGACCAAATCGACCAGTAAAGGAGGGGATCTACAAATCCGATAACGGCAGTTATGCATGCAGCAGTGTATTCAGATGCTACCTAAACCTAGAACTTGATATTATATACGTATGCATTACCACATAGACATTTAATCTGGAAATACGTAACATTTTAAAACAAAAACCAATCACTTTTGACCACAGCCGTTTAACCACGGGTAACCCCGCGGGGTGCAGTTGGTGTATTATTAAATCAAGTTCAGCAGCAAAGAGCCATACTAAATGGTGCGTGCTACAATAAACTATTGAACAAACAAATGATTCGGACCGTAAAGCTAATGGAGTAACATCACAGAATCGTGCATGGGAGATTTGGTAAATGATGACCGCCGCATCCCGGGTGAAAGGTCTCACCGATCTCTCATGTAAACAAATAATTTCTTACGCTTTTCTAAATAATACGCATCGTAAAGCATATTATGTGAGGGAAATAGTAATGATTATGCGGACGATAGCGGAAACGAGTGGCAGGTTCGATGTGCATGCGCATAAAACCTTGAACGGAGTTAAAACTACGTGCTGTTATGTAAGTTAGTATGTATTTACATCTCCATATATAAATAATTGTCCCTAAAGCCTACCGTGTGCACTAGCTTGGGGTCAGTTGACTTTCCATTGGATAAATTAATACCTTGGGACAATTCCACTCAAATTGACCTAGTTTAAAACTAAGCAAAGATTGTACTCAGTAAACTAGACAAAGATAAGCCGTTGTGGCCGAGTGGTTCGAGCAGTTGCCTGCGACGCAAAGGTCGCAAGTTCGAATCCCGACTGTACCAATGAGTTTTTCTGAACTTAAGTACAGTGATTAGTCACACCACGAGCTGAACGGTGAAGGAAAACATCGAGAGGAAACCTGCATACGTCTGAGAAGAAATTCAAAGGCGTATGTATAGTCGTGCTTGAGTAACGGCGATGGACTCGCCATCTGTCACGTTGGCACCTAATATACCTCTGGCGGAAAGTGGGTGTGTGGGTATTACCTATACACCTCTGCCCACCCCTTCGGGGACCCTTGTGGGAAGGCGTGAGGATACAAAGATATACATACATACTTATATAGATAGATATATAGATAAACCCATAAGACGTCCAAGACTAAGGTACAAATACTCGTGTTCATAACAGTGTTAACAACATACCCTCAGCGGGAATTGAACCCCCGACCTCATGATTCGCAGTCAGGAGCTCTAATCACTAGACCAGACGGCCGTCAATTCTTTCATACGGTACTCGGTTTAACACATATAACGAATGTTATCAGAAATAATAATACTTTCTCAACCACTACTCAAACCAAGGATCTTCAATAAATATAAATATCTTCCTGCCTTCCAACAAGGGTCCCCAAAGGGGCATAGGTGTGTTGGTAGTATCCATACACCCACTTTTCGCCTGAGATATATTTAAGGTGCCAATGTGACAGATGCCGAGTCCATTGCAGTTACTCAAGCAGGACTATAAATAAGTCCTTAAATTTCTTATCAAACGTATGCAGTTTTCCTGTCGAAACTTTCATTCACCGTAAAACTCATAGTGTGAATAATCACAGTATTGGGATAGTCTAGATTCGAACTTGTAATTTTTGTGTTGCGGGCAACTACTCCAACCACTCTGCCACGGCTTATAAGTGACATTACAAAATGTAAATACTCATCACAGTCATGCTACCACTGACCAGTTTAATGAATAATTAATAACTTCAATCAGCAATCCATGAATCGACTAAAATTAATATAATTGTCGATACTAAAAAATAGTTAAATTGATCGTTTCAATCGACTTTCGTCGGTCATGACTCGGCGATTTTGAGTGCGATAGTGTTAATTGCATACAACTCTATTAATCGGTTGGTGATTACACAAGTAATTTTCCCGTTCCGTGCTTTGTTTTAATTTCAATATAATATATACGCAATATACGCTTCATGTGTTATGTGTTATCTATATCTATCTATCTATTTAGCCTTTTATCTATATACACACACACAAATCAAATCAAAATCTTTTTATTTCACATAGGCCCAGATGGGCACTTATAAAACGTCGAAAAAGAAGCACGGTTCGGGTTGGTCGCTTCCATGGAGAAGAACCGGCAAGAAACTCCATGGTTACTCTTTTCAAATCATTAGGCATATACAATATTTTTTTTCGTTACAGCAATAGTACCCAAGTATGGGGGAACAACGTAGGCCCGACAATAGGTCGTTGCTTACTATACAAAGCATACATAAAACAAGATGATTATAACAATGTTAGCAAGATCTAAGAATCTACAAAGCCTACAATGTTCTCACATTCACAAATTAGACAAATTAAACAAGTGACACAAATATTGTCATCAGTACTGCAACTAATTCTGGTACACACACTCTCTCACTCACACACACACGCACACACTCTGTTATTTTCTGTATATCCTGTATCTATAGGAACTGTGACCATCTCTATCCGGGGATGAGTGTTAATGTCTGCGACACAGTTTATAACTACTGCAGAATATTATCGCATAGAATTTTTGTACTATGTATTTTTGTTCCGTAATTAATAAATAAAATAAATAAATATATATATAACTCTACTATACGTGTGTATGTCTCACTCACTCACTGAACTCCTAAACGGCTGGACAGATTTGAATGAAATTTTCTGTGTCTTCACGTGGACCGTCTTTTCTTTAAATCTACATTACTTAAGGCGCCAAGGTCTCAGAATGAGACCGTTAGCTACTCACAAAGTAGCTGTGACAAAATGTTAACTTGCATTCCAATATTAATCTTGTATTCTTATCGACAATAACTTTAAGATAATAAAATTGTCACGCTATAGATAATAAAACAGTGTAACAGTAACGACATTGTAGAATACTTTTTTTTTTAAAGAGCTTCTTTTAATTGGCATGTAAATATTACATACATAATAATAAAATGTTCACGCGCACTGAATCCTTTTCAGGGCGTGTAATCTAAATCTACCTACCGCTATATACTATACTAGCTGTCCCGCCCAGCTTTGCTCGGGTGAAAAAGTTAAATTGCCCGTAACACGATCGCAGCGCCACCTATCGGGTCCAATTGTAAATCTAAACCATTCTCGAATCCACCTTAAGACACACAGAAAGGGATAGCTTCGCACGGGTGAAAAAGTTAAAATTCCTAAAACTGGATCGCAGCGCCACCTATCGGGTCCAATTTAATATAGCCTATGTTACTCGGGGATAATGTAGCTTTCCAAAGGTGAAAGAATTTTTGAAATCGGTCCAGTAGTTTCGGAGCCTATTCATTACAAACAAACAAACAAACAAATCTTTCCTCTTTATAATATTAGTATAGATACACCTGTCTTGTTGTTTAGGACTCCGAGACTGTAGTTTTAACTCTTTAACACAAGATGTCACTTATCAAAATTATAACGAGCTATCGTTTGATCCTACATGTTCGCCCATATTGACATTGTCACAATTCTTCACAATCCTAAACTGGATAGTCTCTACTAAATTCCATTTTATTCCGTGCAGTTTTGCGGGAAAAAATAACAAATATCCTCACAACCTTTCACATTAATAATATAACTATACGATATTATAAGGATCAAGAAACATAGTAGCGTGGCTTTATCTGTCCTTATGAGCCATGGGACACCATAGAGAGCGGGGCATTTGTCGACAACCATCGAGTAAAGGTATTATAGTAGGTAACCATAATAAGTGGGTCTACTACTATATTATAAAAACTGTATTACTACTACTATATAGAAAAGTATGCAGAGCTAGCCCGCACAAGATCACTACGGCTGGTATGAAAGTGTTAAAGGAAGCTGATGTGATGAGATTGATTAAAAGGCGAAAAAGTGAGTTATGGAAATGGTTAGTAGTTCGTAGTTAGTAGTTCTCTTTGTCATCGTATATGTACGTATAATTATACATCTTACTTCTTACTAATATTATAAAGGCGAAAGTTTGTACGTTTGGATGTTTGTTTGTTTGAGTAAATCAGAATGAACAACAGTAATTAAATGGCATGTCTATTGCCAACACAACGTTGCCTCTTGAGCCAATGGCACGAGTAACTGTGCGAACTTGTATTTTTTTAAACAACACTTATCAGAGATATGGGTGAGAAACACGCTTTCACGCAGAGCTTACAAACGTGGATTCTCAGACGTAACAATTGCGTGGAACGAGCAGAGTTCAAGAGCGCGACCGAGATATGCGATAGGAGATACACACACTAATGTCAGATATGCTCCGTGATAATTGAATTTAGCGACAAAGATCTCAAAGGCAATTAGAATGTACTGTAGCAAATTTTATACCCATGTCTTCATTTAAGAGATAAGAGACTGAATGAGGATAAAGCGTTAGTATGTAAGTCTAGAAAGAACAGACCCTCCTATCCTTTTAATATATTCCTTTTCTATAAGCGTTCGAACTACTCGATATCTTAAATTCGTATAGCAATTACATCAATTGTGGAAAAAGCTTTTCCTAGATACAAATTGTTGCCCTACGACAATTGGACGCTAAGAAACGCTAAGAACAGAAAAAGTTTTTTTAAATTAACATACGCAGAATGTCTTTAAAATAAATTTTGGTAGATTGCAAACGCAGATGGTAGATTGTAAAATTGGCGCACGACATATCCAGATTCCCTAGTCTAGAAACAGTATTTAAGTTGTCCCAAAACTTGTTCCGTGTTAACAGCTTTTCAACTCGAATGAAGCCTTAGAAATCGGCTGAGTATTGTACCGGTTGTTCTCTCTACTCGATTAATTTGAGACTTATTTACGTTCGTGCTTTCCATCTCAGTTCAACACTTTGTCAGTCATGCATTTATACTAATATTGTAGAACTAGAGCCAGTTTGTCCGAACGCGCAAATCTGGAACTAATTGAGGATTGAAAAATATATTTGCTTATGACGAGAATATTTTCTCGTCCCCACACATGGTCCCCGAAGTGCTAGGCAGGGGTGTGTAGTACGCACTCAGTAGGAAATCTACACAAACTTACCTACATACTAACGGACAAAAAGTAAATTTTATCAAAAACTATATCTTTATAATGAGAAAACATAGGGCGCAACTAGTGAAATTATAAACGGAAGGGAAATATATTATATGCAGTGTATAATTATACTGAAAATATTTATAGTCTGTGGTGACCTCATAGGTATTTATTAATTAAGTGCGGATAGGCATGTTCAAACCTTGAGCAAAACCCCGGTATGTGCCAATTAGTTTTCTGTTCTAACATACTGGCATTTTTAATGATAATTATTATTAAAATCAATCTTTATAATTTTTCAATATGTATATACCTAAAGTACAAATAAATACATATATTTAAAGATACAAAATATAGGGGCCTACGAGTATCGTCACCATGGATCAAGGCATATTATTTGGATAATCTCCTGTGAAAAGTAGATGATAATACACCTGCCTGTCTAAGGAAGGATAATATTTAGTATATATGTATATATGTAGATATACATATCCTGTACTGTATACATGCAATTCATATGATATAACAGACAAGATATACGAAAACAAGAAATCTGGAGAAGTGGAAACATGTTCTTTATTTAAATGGTTTCACCTTTAGTAAAAAAATATGTGATAAACGTCGCCTGTGTTCTGACTCATCAGAAATCTCTACAAATTGAGCAGGAAGTAACATCGACAAAAACTGTCATACGGTAAACATCGCGGGCTCGCGTGGAATTCTCACAAAAGTAAACGCGGCGAAATGGAAAGTGAGCCCGCAACGCACGCGAGACTCGTAAACGTAATGCGATCGGACGACGGACATGCCGCGGACTACCGATTCGGTAATTAGCTGGATTATTCCGAATCATTGATTTACCTGAATTACGAATGCTTTTTTTGATTGGAGGTACCTGTTACCTCACAGATCAGTGATCTACTTATTTATTTAACGATAGTTTTAAAATATTATTATATGAACATGCATGGCAATGAATTGCTCCACTTGTACAGAGTTAATATCTTAGTTCTCTCTTCTCTCTCTCTCTACCCCTACTCTCTCTTCCCCTTCCCCTATTTTTTTCTACCCCTAAGTAAAAGGGAACAAATGTTAAAAATGGAAACCGAGGAGTTTGTTTCGCCGATTCTCCTCCTGACAGATTTTAAAGAACTTTAGTTTTTATTAAGTATGTGATGAAGTGTTCCGTGTTCCTTACGGTGAATAAAAGATTTTTGATTTTGAATAGGTAATACGAAGTCTACTGTGGTATGTCCGCATTCGTACTGGATCTTCAAAGCCGTATTTTTAAATTCCCAATAAATCAGAAGGAATCAAACTTTGTAACTTTTGTTTTTCAAATTTTTTGATCCTCTAGTCTACAGTAACCTTCACTATAGATATAGTGAATTGCACTCTTTTAAATTGTGGTTAATTTCTAAATCTGAGAAGATTGTACGAGAGTGTACTCTTTTCCTAGTAAATGTTAAGTGGCTTGGTTTATATATTAATAATAACTCTTAATAATAAATATACAATTAATTTACAATTATAATGTTGCTAAGTATCTTTATATTTAATGGTCTTGACATTCGAAATCCATTGGAAACTTGAAAGTGATAGACGAGAAGAAAGCAAGATGGGATGAAATTTATTAAAATTGAAATGAGCATTCGTTGATCAAATAACCTATTAACAGATAATAAGGGCCAATTTGCACTCGCAAATTTCATACAAAAACCTTTATATTTTATTATCCCGTACTTTTACTACAAAGAAAGTATTTATCACAATTTCAGTAAATAAATATTACTTCACCCATTTGTGAGATGGCGTTATCGGTGTGCGGAGTCAGATTTGGTTACAATAAGATAAATAGCACTGAGGCAAACCGCAGCTCTTATACGGCACTCAAACACGTCGTCTGTATTTACTGAAACCGAGTGGTATAGCCGAGCACTTAATGGGTAAGGCGTTTAGGATACTAGGAGCTTTAAAGTTACGTTTTATTTGCCAATTTTTTTTTTAATACAACAAGACTGGCAAACAAGCATACGGCCCATCTGATGGGAAACGGTTACCGCAGCCTATTTACGCTCACGATACCGAAGTGTCACTTGCGAAGCATCTAATTATTTAAACAGCATTATTGTATCATACTTCTTTGATCTTAAAGTTCTTTAAATTACTAATATGGAAATAAAGTATACAATTCGCCTTACGGTAAAGATTACCACCGCCTATTGCAACACCGCAGGAATGTTTGCACACCCCTTTTGAAGAACTCCTTCACTAAAACCTTTAAAATTACTGTAATAGCGCACGGTAAGGCCAGTGTATCTTTGCCGTATATATATATATATATATATATATATATGTTCTATATATATATATATATATATGTGTTATACGTAATATATATATCCCTATTCCCAGACTACTAAAATGTTTATATATTCTACCTACAACTGAGTATCTTCTTAAATGCAATGATATAGAAATAGTTCAATATTATTGGACAGAGCATTGCAAAGGGCTGAGTTGAGTATATATTTTTAAGTACAATCATAACTTCTCTAAATATCTTAACTATAAACTTGAAATGGTAAGATTTTATGACATTATAAATAATATGCAACTTATCTTTCCACCTGTACAAGTTGATTAGGATGATTTAGATCCGACGGCCATTTCTCGTTCATCTTCAAGCACACAAACGTGTTCTCAGATTTCACTGAGCTTATGTCAAAATACCGGATTGAAACGTACCGAAATATATAATACTAGTTGTCCCGCCCAGCTTCGCTTGGGAGAAAAATTAAAGCCACGGACCCAGTGGCGCCACCTATCGGGTCCAATTGTGAATCTAAACCATTCCCAGATCCCCTCGAACACACACAGAAAATTTCATTAAATCGGTCCAGCCGTTTAGGAGGAGTTCAGTGACATACACACTCACAGAAGAATTATATATATAAAGACTAGCGGTCCGTCCCGGCTTCGCACGGGTGCGCATTTTTTTTTTTTATAAAAGTAACTGTAGAATATGTCACTAAGGGTGAATGTAGCTTTCCAATGGTGAAAGAACTTATCAAATCAGTCCAGTCTTTTTTAGCCAATTCGTTACAAACATATTTACATACAAACCTTTCCTCTTTATAATATTAGTATAGATTATATGAATATTTGTATGTGTATTCATTGCCTTGAGCTTGTTGCATTTTAATTTTATTTAAGGATTTTTTTACCAACATTTTATGTGATGCATCTATATTTATAAAAATGAGTGTCTGTATGTCCTTTATAGAACCGTAAGCGGCTGGACCGATTTTAATGAAATTTTCTGTGTTTCTTCAGGTGGAATCGAGAATGGTTTAGATTCACTATTGGACCCGATAGGTGGCGCTGCGATCGTGCTATAGCAACTTAATTTTTTTCACCCAAACGAACCTCGGCGGGACAGTTAGTTTTTAATAAAAATTAAACAATATTATAAATAGAAATAAAATATTAATCTCAGATCGGTATACCGCGGCAATGTTCAAAAAAGGCCAGCTTGTTTGAGGAATAAAGGCATAGAATTATTAAACCAAGAAGAAAATGACGGGACGAGCTGAACATGCATTAGTCGGAAGTAGCGCTCAATCGCGTAGAGGGGAGAGGCCTTTGCCCAGCAGTGGGATAAAGAAGATTATTACTATTAATAAATACATATAGCTAATATTAGCTAAGTTGACAGTATTTTCGCGCCTCCTCAAGAATCCCTGTAGTAAGCTGTATTAAGATACCAATGAGACAGATGGAGATCTGTCACTGCCTTTAAACCGAAGTATACACGTCTTAAAATTACTTGTTTGACGCATGCAGGTTTTCTATCAGCCAAATAATACAGTGTCAACTCATGATCCATTAGGAAAAATATCAAGTATACGTCCCTTAACATACGGCAGAGATAAGAGCCCTGTTATCAGTCCCTTTCAAAATTCCTCGTTGGAATCTCATCCGTACAAAAAAGGGTTAAATGTTTACACTTTCCAGCGATAGTCCGAGCGTTTTAGTGTCATGCTGCTATTTGTAACAGGTCTCTGGGAACCTTTGTCGATTACGCAACAGGTAACCGTTCCTAATTGTTCAGTTGAAACCGCCTTAAAAGCTATTGAGATAATTCTTGTCGTATCATCGTCAAAATACAAGTTTTTACACATAAAATGTAATGACAGGAGTTTATGAGTTCTTCGCGTCAAAGTATTTTATTTTTATGCGTGTGTATACTTAGAGTTTCTACTTGGAAATACTATATGAAAGTTGGAAAATATAATGCCGAGTCAAGTTACGTCAAGTCAAGTATTTAACTTAACAGTTAAGAAATAAACAATTTTTGTAGAGTGTAAAGTCAGACTACAATAAACCAAATTTGTAGGATGGTAACTTTTATTTCGCATTTAATTCACCTTGTTCGCATAGTCGTAGAAATATAACTTATCCATAATAAACAATCCTATCCTATCCTCCTATGTCAACTGCATTACGTTTCACAAACGATCAATAGATATTTTTAAATTAATTGTATGTGTATACATCAACAGATCACGCCTTGAAGTCCTTTATCAACCGAGAGCGTAGTATGCCAGATTTGAGGTACCCCACAGAAAGTGCCCTTAGCACCTAAAAAGTATTTGGCTAAAGGCTTTATTCTCGCCATTGTTCGGTTAAGTAGCAAAAGCTCCCAGAACTCACGTTACGAGAGACAACAAGTAAAAAACGCCAATCCTCTCTAGAGTGTATACTCTATGTAATTATATTATAAACTTTAATTATGTAAATGCATCCAAACATCTAAACAAAATTAATATACATATCTCTATTATCTTATCATGAAGAACACAAGTGTGTAAACTGTCTTTGAGGAAGAATTCAAAGCTTCTTACTTTATTGTATTGCTTAGTGAGCTATCTACTTAGTATATCAATAAGACCTTTTTACTAAGACTAAGCATTACCAGAATCAAATATATATATATCATTTATAATTTTGGTAAGAATATATTACTTAATTCAATATACAACTTACTCAAACTCATTAAGCTCCATTAATTTAATGAACTTAAAATTTTAATATACTCGTTTCGATCTTAAAATATTTTTATATAAGGTATACATTAACGACCGTCCAAGCCGGTACAATAAAAAACTACAAAGAACAATAACAATGTTGAACTTTAAAAGCGCAGCAGTAAGCGCTAGATTTAAACAAGCAACTCACCGGCGCGACCACCATGTCTCCGCTTATCTGATTGCAAGATCCCAAACACTATGTCTATTTGATCATCACTTAACCAGTCACCTCACATGCCGATAATCCTCAGTATTCATCACCGCGTATGATCAACACAATGGTATAAGGACGACGCGGCGTGCGCGCGCTTTGACAATCGTTTGTGAATAGCCGGGTAAAGCACGAAGAAGTGGTTGGTTTGGTGGTTCCCACGTGAGAGAAATGCGCGTGCGCGAACAAAGGTGGAGGCTGCGCGCGAGTCGAAAGGCGAGCAAAAAGAGAATGAGCGCGGTGCGCCGCCCGCGTCGCTCTATACCTGCTGCCCCATTTCAATGTTATTGGAATTCGGAACCCTTACCTTTCCTCTCCCCGTTTCTATTAATAATGGCTCTCGATATTTAATACCCTACCTACCAGGACGTGGGCGTTTATACATTAAACTGGGATTAACTTAAAGACCTACATATTTGACGTCTTGTAAGCTTAGATAAAAATGTAGATTGTATTGACTAATTGTTATAGTTTGAACTACGGTTCAGCCTGTTTTAAAATAGCCTATATTACATTAATAATAGTTCCCAAGTAGATTTGCACAACGACGTAATAAATATTTGGGACATTCGACACAAACTGAGCTACCCTCACACTCAGAAATGGTTGTATTTTGGCGGCTTTGATTTATACGTTCTTTTGAAATCTTCTCAAAGAAATCCTAACAATTGGTTGTACCTGTTGTTTGTTGATTTGTACCTCTTTCAAGCAACAAACTGAACAGAATTTTGCATATATAGGTATTATTGGCTTGATTTGCACATTACATGTGTTTTATTCTAGAAAGAAACATTAGCATAAATCAAATTTTTTGCGGGTGATAGCGAGTTAAAATATAAACATAAAAACGAATAATAGATACGAATTTTTCATATTCTCTGATTTACCTACCAAGAAAGTGGCGCTCTCCTCTACTACCTCATGAGGGTCTCAAATGATACTTACGCATGCTTACCAACTAAACGTGTTAACATACGTATCTGAGATATCATAATCATGCTGTTTTTATTTTCTAAGATTGGTGTAGGTTGCCCACGTAGGTCAATGCTTTTTTTTCTTTTTAAAATGCTTAGTAGCAATATTGTGGCAATGTAATGTCACTGCTTTGTTCGTCAAATCCATCACGCCTCTTTCAAATTTGCCCGTCCACTGGCAACTATGACCACAAGCATAACAATCGAATTGCTATTTTTTTTATTCACGACAAGAGAGTAACTTACTGAATTTCTACACACAATGTTCGAAATCTTCTCGCCTTGCAATAAGTTCTTGGAAGAAGTCAGTGAAGATGTAATAAGAGCCACATTTCGTCTGTGTCTGATACGAATATAATATACTAAATACTTCTACCAACTTCTAAAATTAATCTAATACTTGTATGGTGGTTCTCTCATAAAAATGGAAACACTTTAACACCATTTTTAGAGAGCAGCATGCTTCAGCTTCAGGGAAAACTTTTACGAGAGTTCATTCCATAGACTGAGCATTTGCGTCACACATTTTCATATTTTAAAATACCATGGTGGCAAGCCATGGTGGCCGAGTGGTTCGAGTTGTTGCCTGCGCCACAAAGATAGCAAGTTCGAATCCTGACTGTACCGAGCTTTTCTAAACTTAATTACAGTGATTGGTCACACGAGGGTTAAGTTGAAGAATGTTAGGTAAAAAGAATTTATTCTCATAAAACATAAGTTTAAAATGAGATAAATGTGTTACATAAATAAGTTATTTTCTCCGACTTAAACTGGTAACTTATAGTGTGTACATAATGCTTGAGTTTACTTTTTTACATGGCTTTGCTGTCACACTCTTTTACATCGTTTGGTAATATATTATACAGCTGCACTCCCTCAAACATAGTATAGTTCTCTTTCCATAGTTGGTACAATTATTTAAAGTTATGTAAAATTAAAGTTAAGTAATTATTTTATATAGAACGGTAGTGATTTCGTGCCTTCCGTAAAGTGTAGTGTCGTGGAACCTTTTGATCATAAATAACAGTTACAGCAATCATTAAACGCATTACTTTCAGAAATCATTCACGTTACGTGCATATTTATGTTTATGCATTGCAAAGTCTACTAATTTATCTATTCATATCTTGTAATCTATTCATGTCAATAATAAAATAATATAATATATCCTCACGCCTTCCCACAAGGGTCCCCGACGAGGAAGGTGTATAGGTAGTACCCACACACCCACTTTCCGCCAGAGATATATTTTTAGATGCCAACGTGACCGATGGCGTGTCCATCGCCGTTACTCAAGCACGGCTATAGATACCTACGTCTTTGAATTGCTTCTCAGATGTATGCAGGTTTCCTCTCGATGTTTTCCAAGACCGTTAAGCTAGTGGTGCGACTAATCACTGTACTTCGAACTTGCAATGTTTATGTTGCGGGAAACTACCTACTGTAACTACTCCAACCAGTCGATCATCTATTCTCTTTTCTTCTTCTATTCTCTATTCCTTATTCGTCTATTCTCGATGACCGTCTGGTCTAGTGGTTAGAGCTCCTGACTGCGAAACTCGAGGTCGCGGGTTCGAATCCCGCTGAAGGCAGATATTTGTGTGATGAACACGAGTATTTGTACCTTAGTCTTGGATGTCCTATGTATTTATGTAAATATCTATCTATATAAGTAAATATATCGTTGTCTAGTTACCATAACACAAGCTTTGCTTAATTTGGGACTAGGTCAATTTGTGTGGGATTGTCCAGGGTATTTATTTATTATTAATATTTATTATTCTCAAATATCACGGATATTGAAGACTTCTAGATGTGGCCTCATATTCAGAAACTCACCAGTCAAGTCATACCCGGTACGTGAAGAGACTCGATCACAGATATTTGCGAAAGCATCTATTTAACACAAAGTACATGACTCCTCTTCGAAATTTAACAATTTCACTGAATAACGGAACGTACGATTGAATACTAAGCAGTTTCACAATACCATGTCTATGATTATGCTTGCTGAGGTGCATTGCGTTGCAATTTAAATACGTTTAGTTTTTGACCGCGGGTTTCTTCGTTTGTTCAGGAGGAGGAACAAGGAGTCTCAATTCTAACAATAGTGAGTACCATTAATATACATATATGTACTTTAATATATACACATATATACGCCGAGTCCCTTTCAGGGAAGACATAGGGAGTAGAGCGCCAATTCTCTCTGGTCTTACATACCTTTCACTTCATCCACATTCATCAGTCTCTACATACATGCTGGCTAGTTCGCTCGACGTATATATACACCATGTCATCACACAGTCCACAGTCACAAATTTTCTTTGCTTAGCATTTAAAATTACAACTTCTTTTAGAAGTGTTTCCTCGCGTTGTTTATTATCTTAAAAACCGTAACGCTATTAATGTGATAAATCACTAAACATGAGTTAAGAAAATGTTCGCCCACTTGAATATAAAGACCCCTGGGCTTCGAATCTACAATCCTGACTTTGCAGTATCGCTCCACTCGGTCACCGCTACTCCTTTTTATTTCACAAGCATTATTACCCTGCAAGCGTGCAAGCTGCAACTTTTTACGCATAAAGATTACGTAAAGAATCGTCGTATATCGTAATACGTCTCCTATCTACGTTATTTAGGAGACGGAATTGCGTAAGTAAACATTTGTACCACCTTTGTGACTTCGCAGCAGGAAACTCATTCATAGGTATTCAGTTCAAACTATGTACAAACGGAACAGGAAAAGAACGTGTTATGTCACCCTAATGGTGACCATATTAGAAGACTTGTGGTTTGCACATTTAGAAGGATTTTTATACAACCAGAGTAGCAAACAAGCATACGGCCTATCCGATGGATAACGCTTATACGCTTATAATACCGAAGTATCACATGCGCGATGCCACTTTTTTTTTTTTTGTACAACAAGAGTGGCAAACAAGCATACGGCCCACCTGATGGGAAACGGTTACCGTAGCCTATTTACGCTCACGATACCTAAGTATCACTTGCGCGTTGCCACTCTGTGTTCAGAGAGTTATACTGTGTTGGCAACATAATAGGTCTAATCCCTCGGTTGCCAACACAATATAACAATCCTCCCCCCTCCCCAAGGAGCCCATTACTGGAAACCTTATTCACCGCGTAGGAACACAACACAATAAATTGTGTTATTTGGCTACGGACTTCTATAAGGTGGAGGTCCTGCCCCAGTCGGGCAGCTCCAAATTAGAACGGAGAATCCGTTATGCCCTACCTCTCTTACTTTGTATTCGGAGAGTTATACTATGTTCAGGTCAGGTCAGTTCGCTCTCTCAAATATTACCGCAGACTTCACCAAGTTCTACTGTGCTGTCACAGCTGAAGCCCAAACATACAACGGGAGTCAGAGACCTCATACGATTGCCTTGTTGCCTTGATACTACACTGTGAAGTAATTTATAGTCTCAGATCGAATTGGTTTTCATTTACGAGTTCGCTTGCTCACACCCTTATACAGGTCATAGTGGTTTGGAGGGATCACATCCCAGGCAACTTAACACTTACTGATATACAACCTTTTCAGTGTCTCTCCGAATGGAAGTCGGAATATAGTGCATGATAAACTTTAAAATAACGAAAAGCTTAGAACCCACTATTGCTATACGGTCTTTCATGAGTTCCAGTACCAATACTTATCATCAGTGCAAAATTTTGATAGCACGGGGCTTGTAGCAAATTTTTGGGGGGAGAAAAGGGACTCTTGTCTACTAAACTCAGTAATATGTTATAAAATGTATAGTTTAAATTCGTGTTGGCCGACTGGTTCGAGTAGTAGCCTGCAACGCAAACATTGCAAGCTCGAATTCCGAATGTACCAAAGAGTTTTTATAAACTTGAGTACGGTGTTTACACTGTTCTTAAGTTCAGGATACTTAATGGTAACTTGCAGCTTTTGCTTTGGAGGCGACTTTTTCCACTCGGCCACCTCAACTCTTATATTATTCATATTAATATTCCTCATCAACAATCCTCGGAAATGGCTTCAACTGAGGTAAATCATGAAAGCGGATGCTAATAATGTCCCTATAAATTTTACATTCACGGCGGCTACATGAACAGTCACACAAAAAGTGAGATCTGTCTGTTACTCAAATTAGCTAAGTTACTTCGAATTCCTGTTGTAATACTTAGTTAAGTATTCTGTAACTTTCTTGTTCATCTGCGGAAGCAGTAATTAAGCGCCGCACACTCGACGCCAATGAAACAATAACACCATCGGGAACTATCACATGCCATTTTCCCCGAGATTAACATAAGTACATGCACAAAATACATTGCAAGTAGAAACATTAAATACATAATGATAAAGTGCTATTTTGTTTGCCAGCTCACATGAAAATAGCTGGTGTGTTTGGGTGATTTGCCAGACAAATTTGACCTTGATTCCGTGCCATGAGAGCCGACTCTCCACGTTATTGTGTGATTTTCATTCACTTTTTACTATTAGACGCGATAGCATCACGCCTCATCGTGTCAATTCGTTTGCCATCACATTATTTACCGGTAATATTTAAAAAAAAATGCATTTTAGGTTTTAGTGTGAGTTTGAGAGAGAGAGAGAGAGAGTTTGAGTGATACCCCTGGTGTTGCAAGCGTCCATACCGCTTACCATCAGGTGGAGTTTGTTGTTTGCCACCAATGTGGTAAAAAAAAATAAAAAAAATATCAGTAATATATACATTTCGTTTGTATTCGAGTTGTTCGAATAGCCACGCAGTTATTTCTGAACTAAAGGACAGTGAATGATCGCACTGCAAGCATTACAGTGAAGAAACAAATCTTGAGGAAGCCTGAACATTTTTTTAAAGTTCAAATGCCTATACACTTTGGCCTGCTTGAGATACGGTGAGAGACTCACCATCTGTCACGTTGACACTTAAATATATCTCTGGTGAACAGAGAGTGTTGATAACCTCAGCCTACCCATTTGGAGACTCTTGTGGGAAGCCGTGAACATATCTATTCTCATTAAAGCTCCACTTCTTTTCAATGCTCTGTTGGGATAAGGAGCTTTAAAAAGTGTACACCTACATCTGGACATAAAAACTCATTATTCCATATGACAATATTATATTTATTATGGAGTTGATTGACGTTATAAAATAGACAACAGCTTTAATGGAAAGTCACTTCATAGTCAAAATGACAATACATTATTATATAAACATATTTACAAATTATGAAATAAAGTCCAAAAGTGTCTACCAAAATTTAATGATTCCGTCGTTGACAAAGTGTTTTATATTAATACAATATATAGCTATTTATTTCACCTCAATAACAAACAGTGTTAAGACATACCAAGTTCGACGGCTCAATAACACATCGTATTTAGTGACCAGTTTCCCCGATTTCGACTACAACGTTTACAAAGAGTTCGTTACTAAGTCGAAAAACAAATTAATACCTTTGAGCGCAGATGTTAAGTCCACATCTACTGATATATTCACAACTCCAACAACTGTCGCAGTAGGTGAGAAAAAGGAGAAAGCGAAGATGAAAATACCAGCTGATGTCATAAATCAAGCTAGAGAAAATTACTTCAAGAGTTTCTTAAGCTCTACAAAGAAATCAGGCAAAATATTACCCGAAAAGGTTCGTCTGCACGATAAGTTAATCGCAACGAGTTTAGCGCCAGACACTGGCGGAAATCTCAATCGTAACCTTCAAATGGCAAGGAAGTTTGCCACTTTGCTTATCGGTGAAATTGAGTTTCATGGAGATTTACAGGTAAAAAGAAACGCGTCTCGTCCCAGGCGGCGAAGGAACCGGATTCCGAGATATATAAGGAATAATAAAAAACACTTTTAAAAATCGCCGTTGCTTTTTTTTTATACAAAAAGAGTGGTAAACAAGCATACGGCCCACCCGATGGACAACGGTTACCGCAGCCTCTTTACGCTTACAATACCGAAGTATCACTTGTGCGTTGCCACTCTGTGCTCAGAGAGTTATACTATGATAACAACGAGCCTTCTGTAGGCTCGTAGTTGATATTCGTATGATACTTGTTAGCACATAGTTTATGGCGACGATGGTAAGACTAGCAAATGGCCTGCGCCTGCAGCTGCTCTAGTATATGACTATATGACAAAAAGAACATTGTATTTAAATATAAAAAAAAATCATACACAATTATTCATCGAAATGCTCTGAAATCATAGTGTTTAAAGAGATGTTTAATTTTTCAAACAATTCCCGTGACTGTTACGATATTGATATACGACACTGATTATACTATTAATATAATGTTGAATTAAATGATTCCACGATTCTTGCTCGCAGCAAACAAAGCTGTATGATGACATATTCGTTTGTTCGTTGGACAAAAATAAAACTCACTCGCATAATGCACTTCAATGTTTATTAAGTGAAGATGTACTAATACAAATATATTGCAGATAACAAAGTAACGCAATCAGTTACGTAAATCGTAATCAGGAATACACATCAATCAATTTATTAGCCAGTAATTACCTAAGATAAAACGAGGAAACGCAACTATTTTGCTTATTCCGTTGATGCATCAATGGAAGCAGTTCCAGTAGTCTACAAAATGCTTGCCATCCGCCAGGTATCCCATAAATGGGGTTACAGTATTTAGCAGCGTAAGGAATCAACAGTTCTCTCTTCTGCCAATATACAGTGCCGGATTGAACATCGCGGGGCCAGTGGCAAATTCTACCAGGGAGCCTTTGGATTGTTTAAGTTATCAAGTTTATGAAATAATATAAAAAAACTTTGTTATAAATAGATACATTTAACAGTGAGAAAGCAATGTACGCGGCCCGTAGCATTTGTTACACTTACTACGCGACTAATCCGCTACTCCCAATACAATCATACATGGTGAATTACTCGCTACTTTACTCACAGTAACACTCCCCAAGAGCAGTGCCATTTGGCTGCAAGGACCTGTAGGATGGAGGGACAGCCCCACTCGGGCAATCAAAATTTCGAACAGTCAATTCTTTTGTAACCTTCAAGTTACCCCAGCCAAAGTAAATCGTACTTTATTCAATATGATGGATAAGACCTTGATAAGGGACGGACTGATCCTACCTCTGCCAAAATAGCTACTCCATATGGAGTTCTGAAAACCTTACTCGCATTGCCTCAATAACTCGGATGCCTTTATGAATAGCCTTTTAATTAGATACGTTATTATGTTTTTGCCCTAATGAATTGCCATTATGAATGCGAAAGTTTGGGTTGGGATATATGGATGTTCGTTCGGAATTTTATGAATTTGGCACAGAGATTGATAATTTGTTAGATTAACACATACCTACGTTATGTTTTATTCCAAAAAAATCTATAGATGAAATCAAATTAATCGCGGGAAATTACGAGGCACAGCTAGTACCATATTTAGTACTAAGACGTTGTACAAGTATAGCTAGTTGTACACACGCTCGACGTCGGACTGAACACTGACGTAGTGGGACACGTATAATTATATTGCACATAAGCTCCATTTAACAGGACACAGTAGAAATAGTCCTGGCAGGTCGTGTCTGACGTGTCAGCGAATCTTCCAGCTGTAGTACAAGTGAATGTCGTGTCAGTAGTCGAGTTCGTAGTGGTGGTACAATTATAATCAGAATCGCACAGAGTAGTGTTTGGATTGTAGAAGGTGCTATCCGGGCATGTGTAGGTTGTCTCCGTGTATGTACCGTTGATGCCCACGCACTCGATGTAGGAGGTACAGTTTGTAGAGGTGGGGTCTGCTACATAACCGTCCTCTGTGCACACAGAGGTGGTGGTGTTGGTGGTGTTGGTAGTAGTTACGGTGCAAGTGTAGTTGGTGGTACATAGTTGGGTGGTCGGGTTGAACAGAGAAGTGGTTGGGCAGACGTAGTTGTAAGAGCTGTAGCTGCTCGTGGAGCTGATGTACACGCAGAGGGTGTAGTTTTGACAGGTTGTGTCTTCGGAGTCGGTGAACCGACCCGCTCCGGTCTCCGTGCAATTGACGGCGGCTTGTGCTTGCCACGCGGCGCATAACACCTATGAGATAACACAATGATATCAATTATACGTGAGCGAAACTGCGAGGGACAACGATAGATACGTTTTTCAAGACGTCTTACCAAAAACACAGTAACAATTGTCTTAGTCCCCATTGTGAGTTCCAGAAACACTGTGAAATAAATTGGGTACTTTTGACTTTTTATACTAGTGACAATGAGGATAATCGCTCCAATTAAGATCATCAAGATCAACACTAGAATTGCCAAGATTAATGTAATAATCGTAAAATCTTACATGCTTGTTATATGGAATCGTTATTTAATATGTTTGCTTTTATTAAGCTAGCTGCAGAGCAAAATTAAAAATGTTTCTGATAAGACACTTATAAATGAGCCGAGATAGCCGCCATGGCCGGATGGTCGCCAGCTACCCAAAGGTTGCAAATTCAAATCCCGGTTGTACCAATGAGGTTTTTTGAACTTATAAACAGTGGTTAATCACATCTCGAGCTTTGAAGTGATGGAAAACATCGAGATGTGTTGGCATCCAAATAAATTCGTGTTTGCTTAAAGGACTGTTATGCAAGGACATAGTTTATAATTTATGTATGTGTGAAACTTACACTTACTGAATAATATATAAAAAACAAAACTGCGTATGTTTAATTTAATGATACAATATCATAACGCCATTATCACCTAAAAGGTTAAATTAGAGCTATTGACATGTCTGTTCCTTTCACACTTTTTAGGTGATAATGGCGTTATGATATTGTATATATAGTGATTATTCACTTTCTTGTTAAAGCAATTCTTAGGTGCTCGCTTACCAAAACGCTAAGAATATATGTAAATTCCTCTACCTCAAACCCTTTTGCATCTCTGTTACAGTTCTGAAAACTATAATTAATAATACACCTAACGCATTATTGATATAATATGAACATGTTATACAGGATGCAACAAACAAATGAAGTCACATTTTGGGGGCTATTTAGAATAATAGCATGAGGTATAAGAGGTAGGAAGAGTAGAGGCATTTATAATATAAGAGATAATTAATCAAAAAACGCTTATTAATAAATAAATACCTGGGACAATTCCACACAAATTGACCTAGTCCCAAATTAAGCAAAGCTTGTGTTATGGTAACTAGACAACGATATATGTATTTACTTATATATATATATATATACTTAAATACATAGGACATCCAAGACTAAGGTTCAAATATTCGTGTTCATCACACAAACATCTGCCCTCCGCGGGATACGAACACGCGACCTCAAGTTTCGCAGTCAGGAGCTCTAACCACTAGACCAGACGGTCGTTATTAATGGTTGATACATACATACATACATACATATCATCACGCCAAGTCCCTAACGGGGTAGGCAGATAGTATAGAGCGCCAGTTCTCTCTAGACTTACATACCTCTTTCGCTTCGTCCACATTCATCAGTCTCTTCATACATGCTCGTCGGTTTCGAGTACTCTTAACGTTCCCGTCCTTGAGAGTCCGATCTATTTGAACCAGGTAGTTGGAACGTGGCCTTCCTCTGCCTCTTCTTGCACACACTTTTGCTTTGATGGTTGATAACTATATGAAGACTGTAAATTTATCATGCCTACCCCGTGAGGGACTAAGCGTAAGTTTGAATAAATATATCCCTTTCGCACCCATAGTCCTCACTACTTTGGACAAGTACATTCCAGAACAGTGTTTGGTAGTCGGGCTGAATATAGACGCCCTCGGACATAAGTAATCGTACATTGAAAGTGTTCCATCGCTAGTTCGAACGCAAAAGTGGTATCCCCTACAGGTAGGGTCCGAAGCGATTGGGAACCTCCCAGCTTCTGAGCACGTGAAGCGAGACGCCTGGCTACTCTGGACATTATTTGAAGATGTAGAACAATTATAATCAAACTGGCAAATGCTCGTATTGGAATTGAAGAAATTGCTAGCCGGATATACATATCTTGTATTTATAAAAGAGGTGTCAATTTGAATACATTCCAGAAAACCCCTACAGTTGTTGGAACTTGGGTCGGGGGAACAGCCCTTCTTGGGTGCATATGAAATTGTTGCACGTAATGTCACTTGTATCAGGAAAGCGGCCAGGGCTATTTACAGCCGCGCTTTTCCACAGAGCGCAGCTTACCTGTCGCAGATAATGAAATATGATATATATAGACGAAATAAAGATAATTCCGAAGAAAGTTGAAAATTCAAATCAAAAATACTTTATTCAACGAAAGTCACATACTAAATATAAAATTACTTTGTACAGTTATAATAATTTCAGGCTCCCATTCTCTTTCTCTAGCTTTCTCTTTTCCTGGTTGTGTTTAATATCGAGGTCAACCTTAGTCTGCTTGTAGGTATACAAGAAAGTTCAAAACTTTCAAGAAGCGTTTCAGTTTTAATTTGAAATTGAGGCTCATTATGGGTATTGAAATTTCAAAGTTGGATACTCCTTGTGAATATTGAAGTCGTAATTGGCGCAATTTGGTAATGAAACGGTGCTCTCAACTTTCACGGTTCTTGTCAAATTACTTAATAAACATTTACCAATAAACTTAGTTATTGAAGCCCGGAAAATAACCGAAGGAATTCTTCAAGAAATTAAAATATCCACTGAATTATTCACTGTTTTGATTCTATACTTTGGTTAACCATTAAAAAACTTTCTTTGTACTTACAACGACAATACCAATAAATATTTTGTCTCTCATCGCTTAATTCGACTGAACTATCTAACGGTGCTTTTTAGTAATTAATCAAGACTCGTTATTTACTTATAGTTTTAGTCATAAAGTGCAACTTCTATTGTCTCTTCTATAATTGTCGCAATAATCTATGAAATAGCAGCTGTAAAATTATTTAATCTTGGAACGTATTGCCTATTAATTATTTTGTTATTACATCCCGTACAAATAAACTCTTGGTGATGTATCAGTACTAAGATTGTGTTAGATATTTTATTTAAATAAAAAACAAAATTAATAGACCACTTTATTTAAGCCTGCAATAATAATAATACCTGGGACAATTCCACACAAATTGACCTAGTCCCAAAGTAAGCAAAGCTTGTGTTATGGTAACTAGACAACGATATATTTACTTATATAGATAGATATATACATAAATACATAGGACATCCAAGACTAAGGTACAAATACTCGTGTTCATCACACAAATATCTGCCCTCAGCGCGATTCGAACCCGCGACCTCAAGTTTCGCAGTCAGGAGCATCATGTTTAAATGGAGGAACCATGGTACGTGGATATTAATTAAACATAGATATCATCACGCCGATTCTCTAATTAAACATAACATAACATATACGTAAAATTTCCTCCGGCGAGCATGTATGAAGAACCTGGTGAATGTGGATAAAGCGAAGGAGGTCTGTAAATCTAGTGAACTGGCGCTCTACTCTCCCTGCCTTGAAGAATTCGGCGTGATACATTCATTTACATTTAAATTAGAAAACTACACATTGTGGTAAAAATCACGAACTTTATTCAAATACACTATACCTATACATTTGTATATAAATAATACATTATTGTATATTATATGATACATTATAAATAAAACAATACATTCATACATTATATATATTTGACATCATAGAGAAGATCACCATAGAGGTAATATAATAATTCAAATAATAACATGCAAAGTTTAGTTTGTTTATGTAAATCCGTGGTTGAGAAACGGAACGGACTCGCCACCTGTCACGTTAACACCTAAACATATTTGCGGCAAAAACAGCGTATTAAAACACCTCCAATCACAAACCCTTACGAGACAGTATGAAGATGTACATACATTTATATTTTCAGTTCGCTACCCTGTACCAAAATCGTAACAGATTTTACAGTCACTAGCTAGCCTAAGATCATTTTCGCCTAGTACTCGTAACCGGTCGTAAACGGCTGTACTCGGCAAGTACATACATACTTACTACGAAGTCGGACAGGTATAATTAGTGGTACAGAGATTAGACGTGGGACTGAACACAGATGTTGTAGGACACGTGTAATCATATTCAGAAAATGTCCCATTTGTCGCTAGTACACATAACCGGTAAGTCCTGCAAGTGGTATCGGTTGTGTTGGCGAATCTCCCTGACGTGGAACAAGTGAACGTAGAATTCGTGGAATTACTTGTGGAATCGGTACTTGTAGAGTTGCAAGTATAGTTAGTAGAGCATAAGGATGAAGCTGGGTTAAAGAGTGCCGTCGTCGGGCACACGTAGTTGTAGGAAAGGTAAGATGAGTTTGCGTACACACACAGCGTATAGTTCTGGCAAGTCGTGTCATTGGGGTCGGCAAATCGACCCGCTCCCGTGTCGGTGCAATTCACAGCCCCGCGGACTTGCCATATTATATATAACATCTGAAACAGACGCGTTGATTCAATGATAAACTCGTATAGAACATATAAACAATCAGTTTATACTAACCTACTAATATTATAAATGTGAAATTTTGTTAGGATGGAAAACTACAAACCTACTGAATGATAACGGATAAAATTTGGTCCAGGGCTGAATAGATTATTGGTTGGATTAAAACATAGGTTATCCATTATTCTAGAAAAAAACCTACTAATAAAATCCAGTTTAACGTAGGTGACACCAAAGACATAGCTAGTTATAAGTATGTAGGTACTCGTATTATAGAGTATGTTCAGTATCGCTAAATTATATGTATATTTTTTCAGCCTTGAAGGTTTGGCTAATGTTCGCATTTGATGGAAGTCAAGTGCCAATTTGAAATACGTACAATATCGTTTTTTAAAGGAAACAAAAACCTAAAATGTTCCAGCTCGGACCTCAGCTGGGTATTGCAAGCACAAAAATTTTACTCACAAATATAAATCCAATAGCAATGACTCTCTTCATTTTCATTTGACTGTCTGATGACTTTTTCAAAAGACGTTAACTTTTTATACGAATCAAAAAGTGGTGACCCTGTTGAGATAGATTATCACAGTTTCTTTAATAAGGTACCTACACATAAACGCATTAATCCACCTCATTTGACAATTATAGGGCCCATAAACGTAGTCTACCTCTATAGCTCAGCGGTAATAAGCTTTACTTTAATCGTTAAGGTTCTGGCTTTGATGAATGCTCGGTATGCCGAGACCAAATTAGTCATAGTATGGGGTAAGTTACAGATCGCATGATCATGGTATTAGGGGCGATAACGCGCGAGTTATAACCCTGGTAGATGGATAAATAATGGTCCATAGGCGGCGTTTATTACGATAAAGAAATAAATCACACTGGTTTACATCACTATACCAATTGAATGTATTTTTGTTAAATGATGACCTTTTCTATTCATAGTTTCACAACTGTTCAAGATCAACCCCAAAAATTTCAAAGGTTCAACGATAAAAATGGATAAGAAAAAATTATAACTTGTTTACAAATTCTCGGGAACCCAAGTCAGGATAGCAACTTGATATGATAGCATATAACTAGTGCAGTTTTTAATGGCTTTAAAGCTGTTAAACAAAGATTAACGTAAATATAGCTTCTCGGGTTTGTATGTCAATGGCAATGTAGATCTTTTTATAACGAATGCCTGGTAATTTGGGAGTGATAAGCGGCCTCCAACACTTAAACAAACCATTCACTAGTGGGGACAAGTTAGCGTAGCGTTAGATAACTCTGTTTATTTTTTTTTTAAATTAACTAGTTTTTGTGTTTGCGGAGTTCCCGGGTTGGGTTGAATTTCACCCGATAGGTGAAACTGCGATCGAGTGCCAGAGTTCCAAATATTACCTATACACAGATGCGCAAAGAACAAAATGAAAGCCAATACCCAGTGCTCAACGCGGACGAGAATCGAACCCTCAAGCGCAACAGTAGAATTTGCTGGCAATGGCCACATTTTTTGTGTCACAATTATATTGCATGGAATCAAAAGGCACGTATGATGCATGTCGTAATGCGTAAACATTGTAACAAGAGGGACCATGTTCTAACACACTCGTAATAAAGCAATAGAATTGGTGCTGACGTAAGCTATTTACTGGTACCATTTACAGTCCCTTCATACATGCTCGCCGGTACTCTTGAAGTTTCCCGTCTGTGAATGTAGATGAAGCTCAAGAGTGTGAAAAGCTACAAAGAACTAACGGTTTTAACCAACCCCTTGTAGGACTCGGTGTGGTATGTATATAATAATAATATATCCTCACGCCTTCCCACAAGGGTCCCCGAAGGGGTAGGCCGAGGTGTATAGGTAATACCCACACACCCACTTTCCGCCAGAGGTATTTTAGTTTCCAACGTGACCGATGACGAGTCCATAGCCGTTACTCAAGCACTACTATACATACGCCTTTGAATTGCGTCGCAGACGTATACCGGCTTCCTCTCGATGTCATCTCGAGGAGTTCAAACATACATTATAATTAAAAACGTATGTTTAAGTGTATGTTATAACAGCCAACTGTCACCTAAAAAATATCCTTGTCCGCGAAAATATCATTACCTACGAATTACAGAAGCGATATAAAATAAGGGACTATGATGATTTTGTAAGCAATGTGCGTGTATTCCTAGGCTAGCCTAGCCTAGTTTGAGACGGGACCTTTTTTTGTATAAAAAACATACATACATACATATCATCACGCCAAGTCCCTAACGGGGTAGGCAGAGAGTATAGAGCGCCAGTTCTCTCTAGACTTACATACCTCTTTCGCTTCGTCCACATTCATCAGTCTCTTCATACATGCTCGTCAGTTTCGAGTACTCTTAACGTTCCCGTCCTTGAGAGTCCGATCGATTTGATCCAGGTAGTTGGAACGTGGCCTTCCTCTGCCTCTTCTTGCACACGCTTTTGCTTTGTATATCTGTTTCGTCAATGTTTCTTCACTCATCCTTTCTATGTGTCCAAACCAACGTAACATGCCTTTCTTCATCTTTACAATCACGCCCTCTTTCACGCCAGTTGATTTGCGAATCTCTTCATTGCGGATTCGATCTAAAATCGTTACTCCGCACATTTTTCGAAGAGATCGCATCTCAACTGCATTCAAGCTATTTTCATACTTCCTCTGACATACCCAGGATTCGCTGCCATACAATAAGGTAGGTACCAATATCGCGTTGTGGACAGCAACTCGAGCATTCTTGCTCAGACTTTTACTGCCCATCAACGCCGACATGGCTCCATTCACCTTATTTCCGGCAGTTATCCTTCTTTCAATATCTTTTTCATACTTTCCATCTCGTGTGAACATGCTTCCAAGATATACAAATTCATTCACTTGCTCTAGAATTTGCCCATTTACCGATATAGCACACTCGGTCACATGCACTATAAAAAACACATAAAAATAAACATTATTTAAATAAAATTACCAGTCCAGCCCAGCTCCCTTGCTCGCGATCCAGCAACGCCCTAAGCCGAGGTTCGTACCCCACAGGGGGTGCCCTTAGCTGTGTTGCTTAGAAATAAAGTGCCTGGCTGGAGGCCTAGGTCTCGCCATTGACCGGTTAAGTAGCAAAAGTTCCCGGAACTCACGCTACGAGAGACAATACAAAAAAAAAAAAAAAAACATTCGTTACTATTAGGCAATGCCTGTTAGAACTACCTCCTATATTTTGACGTTCAACTGGCCTAATGCTCTTATCTCCCAACTTCGAAACATGCGGCCGGTCGCATTTTCGATTCCCGCTTGAAATGAACTATGTCTACACTTGTCTATTAGGATCTATAAATAAAAAAATGTTATATATGTATATGTTAATTGTCGTTGTCCGGTACTCATATTACCGGACAAGGTAATTTTTTTTATATTTTTAGGTACTTTAATTCCCATTGGATAAGTCCTTGCCTTTTTATTGCTACAATGTATATTAGCTGAGCGTTTATATATTGCCTATGTAAATATTTTAAGTTGGAACATATGACGTTTAAGAGGAATCTAGGCAATGCTTGAGTAGTATTCAAACAACATTATCATTTTATCTAAAGCTAGCATAGTGATGTTCTCTTTGTCGATTGTTAATTTATAAAATAATAAATATAATGACAGTCGCCGTCGGTATTCCTTTCAAAAGTTATGACTGACATTGAATAAAATGCTTCGGTCACAATAAAGACACTGGCTAAATGCGCTATTGGATTGTATTTAAATGCAATGCTGCACCCCATGGTCATACACCCACTGTCAGTTAATCAGTTATATTATATAAATTTAGTTTATTGCTTAAATATATTTCATGTATGAAGAGACTGATGAATGTAGACGAAGCGAAAGAGGTATGTAAGTGTAGAGAGAACTGGTGCTCTATACTTTCTGCCTACCCCGTTAGGGACTCGGCGTGATGATATGATGATGATGCTTAAATAAATACTTTAAATATACATATTTCATTCTTTAAATATACATAGGTATGTATAGCTCTGGACTATTCCACACAATTGGTGGCCCCAAACTAGCCTCGGCTTATATGTGCCTACTATTGAAATCAGAGAGCGATATACCTACTTATACAAATTGATATTTACATAAATACAAAGTATAATAAGTACCCAAACGAAATTGTAAATTTATTTATTTAAAATTTTTCTCGTAAATTTATATTCGCCTTGAATGCCGAAAATTGTGATTGAAGACTGAGTGTCTTTATTCCTTACCTACCCTATTTTTTTCAAAGAATAAATATAGATTCCTTTAATAGGTGCGAATTATAATTAATATTTACTATAAGCTATCGACAACATAATTATGTTTTTCCTTTCATCTCACCTCCATTTAAATGGCATTACTAAGAAATTGTTCACTCCGCTATCATCTTGCGTCGTATTAAAGTAGTACATATTCGTATATACTAAGGGCAGGACCATATTACAACTATATATAATACAGGATACGGACAAGCTGTGTTCGTCAGCACAAACATTCTGAATACAAATATAATATGCTTTTAAAGTAAAATTGGAAAATGGAGAAACTGTGTGTTTTATTTTTCATTATTGTAAGTACACCTTTTCTTTTTCTTAGCATAATAACCATTTATTTTGTGGTTTCAAAGGTTAGTTGGTAGGTATTTGTCATAGATAATTACTACTTAACTTTTTTTATATTTTGCGGCAATGGGGCAAAGTATCTAAGTTTCAATCAATATTATTCTCACTCTAAAGGTATAAATAACATTTGGAACATATTGGGACATCCTCAACACTCGTTTATGGGATTTAATCCTTATAAAACTTACTTATTAAGTAATTATCAATGCTAATTACTCACATGTGTCTAACTACTAACCAATAAATAATAGAGGCTTTATAAATCAAGAGATTGACGAAAGACGCTCTCGAGCACGGAAAGAAAAATAGTTTTTTTGCCCATTAAAATTATTAAAAACGTACGTAAATTATTTCTATGAACGTATAAGGTCAGTAACTCATGACTTTGTTTAGTAAATACTTTTCAGAACTCGTGACTAACAAGAATATTATTTTTTTATTTCATTGTAACATCTTTATAGTTCTACTGGAAAAACCCCAAGATAGCACCTAAGCTTAAGAAATTACAACACGCTGATAAGTAAATCCGTATTTAATTACAGGGATTATGTCACGGAGTGAGCGAAAATAAAGAGTGCACAGAAAGAGGAAGATTCCCAAATGATGAAGTAGAAGACTGCCGAGGCTACACCATCTGCCTGATGGCTGGGCCCAGTAATTTTATCCAGTACAAACTCTCCTGCCCAATCGGCTTCGTGTACAGTCACATCGAGCAGCAATGCACGAATATCACAGACTACTTGTGTCTGCCAAATTATAGCTGCACTCGAGCTGGCATCTTCCCGGACTCAACTAATGAACATTGCACTTCATACGTAGCTTGTGTAAACGGGACTAGTGAAATAGTAACAGCGAGATTAATTGCGTGCTCGTCAGATACCATATTTAATCCAACTGAAGGGACATGTGTCAATATAACCGACTTCAAATGCAAAACCGATATGCCCAATATCGACATCCCAGAAATAAGCACTAGTTTTGTTATTGAACACATTTCAAGATTTCCGAATTTTACTGTAAGCAATGCTGTTAGTTTGCATATACATTTTATTATCATGTTGTTCGCTGCTATGTCGATATTGTTTTAATAACATTATTGAATCGCATTAATAGTTTTAATAACAATACAACCTTGGTTGCTTATCCAACAAAGAAGATACCTTAATCACCCTTACGCTCAGTATCCACACTCCCACTTTCCCTCGAGGATATATTAGGTGTCAAAGTGACAGATGGCGAGTCTACAGCTCGAGCAGCACGCAGATACATTCATATAGTGGCAGTAATACACGCTACAGGCCTCGCGCATTTGGGGGTAACGCACACCTTTCTGACCTTAAAAAGTATCTATTTATATTTAAGTTTGATTGTTTGTTTATTCAATACCGTATGTTGAACTAACTAACATATATTTTGAGAAACTTCCATACTTCTTATATGCCAAGATAAAGTCTCAATAAAAATGTAGGACTACCACATACATTTGAAACTATAACTTAGAAGCTGAACTTATTAAAATTATGAAACATATATTTTTTGTATTTATTACCTTTTCTTTACTTTGGTTTTTATTTTAAAATGTGACTGAAATATTAGTATTCAGGTTATAAAAATAAACCAATAATTTGACATTTGATTGACAACATTGACATACATTTTGTCACTGACAGGTTTCCAGATTGTTTTTTGTATGGGATATTTGTGGTAATTTCGAGGTTATAAACAACTTCTAAATTGCTTTTATTCTTCCTCATTTATTCGTCTTCAGTATCCCTATTATAACTTAAAATACTTTACTTATAATCTAATAAATGTATTCAAATATAGTTGTGCCGCGGTGAGTTTCGGAACAATTAGGTTAGGAGCCGATTTTGTCAAATAAAGCTAAGTAAAATTTTATGTAATTTTAGGCAATGGCAAAAATTTGTATGTGTGTGTCGCGCATTGGCCAGTATAGAAGGTCAGAAGCTGCCCCAGTCGAGTAAATCATGTGATGGAATATCACCGCCGCCACGCATACCTAGAGGCCCTACAGATATATTGCAGGCTCTGGCTACCACAGTCGGACCTGACCCTACAGCTGCACATTACAAGTAATCAATTACATAATATTATTACAGGCTTTGTTTCTTTCATAAAACATTATAAAACACATGACTTATCATTAACTAATGTTCTGCAATTAATCAATCAGTTCAGTTTTAAGCAAATTTCAAGCAGTATAGTTAATCGCCACCACCCCAATAAAACAATTATTTACTGTGGGCCCCATTGGTTTGGAGCTAACAGATAATTGTGACTGTCAAATAATAGACAAATAATTTGCAATAAAATAATATTGCGGCTATAATTTGAGATGTAAGCTCTTCTATCTTTCAAGTTCAGATCGAGGATCAAACTCCACACGGTGTGCAAATTTTATTGAAATTGGTTTAGTAGTTTAGGAGTCCATCGCAGACAAACAATGTGACACATAATTTATAGATATTAAGATAAATCACTAACAATGTAAAACTGTTTTCTTTACATGTCTAGACCCTCCTGAGGTTTATAGACATTATAACAAAGTAATAAATTTTCCAGATACCATGATGATCCCTACCTCATTCCGATGTCAAACTTTCGTAAACGATCTTATGCACTAGCAGCAGAGGCAGGTCGCAAAGCAGCTGCTTGGGTCCGAGATGAGCATGCTGATTTATTCACAACTAGAATATGGGACCCCCCAAGCAGGAAGAAGACTCCCCACTTCAATGCAGACCCTCACATTGATGCTTTCAGTCCAAAACCAATTTATACTGATGAGAGTAAGGTACAGTAGCCTTTTTTATAAGCTTCTAGTTGTTCCACCCAGCTTCGCTTGGGTGGAAAAAATAAAAGCTACGGTCCCAGTAGTGCCACCTATCGGGTCCAATTGTGAATCTGAACCATTCTGGAACCACCTGAAGAAACAGAAAATTTCATTAAAATCTGTCCAGCCGTTTACGATTCTATAAAGGATAATTATACATAAGAAACATTGATTTTTATATATATAGATAATAGATATATTCTGATAATGAGTCTTAAGATTCGAGGGCTAAGTATGTATACCACGTGGTGTGAATGGAACACTAAAGAGGAGATGAGAAGAAGGTTGGCAGATCAACAGTGCAATTTGGTGGTGGTAAAAATTACAGAAATCTTTTTAATTACCATATATATAACTAACTTCTAATAACCACAAAACTTTGGCAAACATGTATGTGATGAACCTGTTAGTAAGCAGTTACTGTCGCTTACAGATGCCATCCCTGCAGAAACTTTACCCATCATGCTTATATTTCAGGTCACAGAAGAAGATTTGAATTACACTATAGAGAATGCACTAATAGAAGATTCAATAAAAGTGTTTGAACTGCTGGGTGGAGCTGGAAATGTGTCTGAGGAGCTGAAACTAAAGTTCCTTGAACTGCTCTGCTTCTACAATGAAAAAGAACCAGACTCCTTGGAATGGCTGGAGGAGAGATGGTTTGCTGCCAACACCCGGGAGCGACAGGCTGCTACTTGGAAGTAATATAATCCACATTGATGTCATTTAGGATTGAGATATATTTTTTTAAATCTTTTTCTTCTTGCATTAAAAACTTTCTTTTATACATGTACATATGTAGCTAGCACATAGGAACTGTATCCCATCGGTTCTAAGAGCCTAATGATTGTGCATTTATTCCCGTTTCTAACATACATATTTATAACAACATTCTACACTTATTGAATATATTAAGTTACTATTGTTTGAAGAATGTCGCATGTCAGGAGAAGAATGTTTGCTGAAAAAATTTTTTGTTTCTTTATCAGATCTTGATTACTATCTCTCTTAGGATCAGTTGACACTAATATATTCAAATTATTCTTATTATTTTATATTTAACCAGCTTCCACCAAGCAATTTTCTTGTTTACACCTTATAAATATATATAAATGTTTAGTTCCCTCCTGAAATGTTTTACAGACTCGGTGGACTAGCGGATAAGATCTATAATTCAATAGAGCCTAAGACTCCCCAAGCATATTGTGCTCTCATACAAGGAATGGCAAAGTATTACCAGGTATACTATTTAAATTTTCTTTTTTGGTGATACAGTTATATTTATTGGAATAATACATACATACATACATATCATCACGCCAAGTCCCTAACGGGGTAGGCAGAGAGTATAGAGCGCCAGTTCTCTCTAGACTTACATACCTCTTTCGCTTCGTCCACATTCATCAGTCTCTTCATACATGCTCGTCGGTTTCGAGTACTCTTAACGTTCCCGTCCTTGAGAGTCCGATCTATTTGATCCAGGTAGTTGGAACGTGGCCTTCCTCTGCCTCTTCTTGCACACACTTTTGCTTTGTATATCTGTTTCGTCAATCTTTCTTCACTCATCCTTTCTATGTGTCCAAACCAACGTAACATGCCTTTCTTCATCTTTACAATCACGCCCTCATTCACGCCAGTTGATTTGCGAATCTCTTCATTGCGGATTCGATCTAATATCGTTACGCCGCACATTTTTCGAAGAGATCGCATCTCGACTGCATTCAAGCTATTTTCATACTTCCTCTGACATACCCAGGATTCGCTGCCATACAATAAGGTAGGTACCAATATCGCGTTGTGGACAGCAACTCGAGCATTCTTGCTCAGACTTTTACTGCCCATCAACGCCGACATGGCTCCATTCACCTTATTTCCGGCAGTTATCCTTCTTTCAATATCTTTTTCATACTTTCCATCTCGTGTGAACATGCTTCCAAGATATACAAATTCATTCACTTGCTCTAGAATTTGCCCATTTACCGATATAGCACACTCGGTCACTTGTTCATCTCTTTCGAATACCAGAACCTTAGTCTTGCCAGCGTTTAGGCGCAGCCCCTTCTTTTCACATTCTTCTTTCATTATGGTAACTAGTGACTGCAGTTCGCCCTCTGATGACGCCAGTAAGACCGCGTCATCGGCGTATAGTAGGCAGTTGACCACTAAGTTTCCCATTTTCACTCCACATCCGTTCGTTCTTAGTGCTCTCAGACAGTTATCTAGATATATAATGAACAGCCAGGCAGACATGATACACCCTTGTTTGACCCCCGACTTCACATCAAACCAGGGTGACATCTCACCGTTAACCCTAACGCACGCCTCGCTATCACTATAGAGTGATTTCACGGCATGCAGTAGGGAACTGCTCACTCCATATCCAGGCAACACGTCCCAAAGTTCCTTTCGTACGACTCTATCAAATGCCTTCTCTAAGTCGACGAAAGCGCAGAAAACCCTTTGGTTAATATCCAAAAACTTTTCCGCGATTCCGCGAAGCGAGAAGGTTTGATCCATACATCCTCTTCCTGGTCTAAATCCACCTTGGGATTCCCAGAGAAACCTTTCGGATCGCTCTTGCATTCTTATCGTCAGGATCTTCGTGTACACTTTACTAGCTAAGCTGACCAAGCTGATGGCTCTGTAGTTGGAGCAGTCCAATCGTGATCCCTTTCCTTTATAGAAAGGCACGATGACTGCTCGCCTCCAGTCGTCCGGAACATCACCCTTTTCCCAGCAAAGATTGCATAGCAAATAGATGACGTCCCAGACCGCTGGTCCACCGTACTTGATCATCTCAGCCGTAATCCCATCTATTCCCGCAGCTTTTCCACATTTCAGACTTCTTATCGCACTTACAATCTCTCCCATACTTATTTTATCCGCTATAGGATCCTCGACAGATTCTGTTGGAGGCAGCTCTATGAGTAGATCAGCGGCATCATCATCATACATATCTTTGTAGAATTCACTCCATCGCCTGAGGACGTCAGTTTTGTCAGTAAGTATGTCATTGTCCTTCGAAATAATCACATTCATCCTACTACTGGCTGTAACACAATTTCTGGACTTCTTAACTTCTCTCCAAAAAAGTTTTGCATTGTCCTTGAAATTATGCGACAGTTTTTCGTCTACAGTCATTTGGAACCTCTCACGCTTCTGAGCTATTATCTCTTTCGTACGATTTTTTTGCAGGCGATATTTTTCTTTCATCTTTTCTTTCATACTTTCACTTGAGCTGGACATAGCCAAAATGTCTTGCCTTGCATCCTTCTTCTTTTTAACTTCTTCTTTCACTTCATCATCCCACCAACCATCGCCATTTTTGGTTGTCCGCCCTTTCGAAATGCCACAAACCTCTTTCGCGGCGCATAAAATGCTGGACTTAAGGAACTGCCAACAAACATCGACACTCTCAAACACATCTTTCGGGGGACAGGCTAGCTGTTCAGATACCCTTTCTTGATATCTGTCTCTAATAGCCGCATCTTGAAGCCTCCAGCTTTTGATGCGGTCTGCGACTGCAGAACAGGGACCCCCAGCACGGGATCGCCAGCCCGCGAACAGACCTCTTATTCTAGTTATAACCAGAAAGTGGTCCGTTCCCAGGTCGGCTCCCCTATACACCCTGTTGTCCATCACCTGTGTTCTGAGTCGCTGATCTATTAGAAACAGATCTATCATGCTTCGCTCATTTTTCCGTTCCCATGTATACTGATGAATCCTCTTGTGGTCGAACATGGTGTTCGCCACAAAAAGGTCTCTCTCCATGCATACATCTAATATCAGCTTGCCTGCCTCGTTCACTCTCTTATCACCATACTTGCCGAGTACTGCCTCGTAATCCTTACGGGCTGTCCCGACCCATCCATTCAGATCACCACAAATAATCAGCTTTTCATTCCCTTCTTTCGTCTCTAGAACATTACTCACACATTCCCAGAACTTATTCAGGTCGCAAGTGTCCGCTGAGGCCACCGGAGCATACACCGCGACTAAAAATAGTCGGGTAAGGCCTATTTTAAAGCGAGCCCAAATAAGTCTGGGGCTCACCGCATCATAACTTATCATACATTCTGCCAAGCGGCTGGTGTTTGCCACTCCTGACCACAGCACTAAACTCCCGCCCGGGAGCTCGTCTACTCCACTACCCTTCCGCTTGGTTTCAGACAAGCACACAACATCTAACTCGCTCTCTGTCATAACATCGATCAATTCGTTCATCTTATCAGCCATACCTCCTCTTACATTCCATACACCCATCCTACACTCCACACTCCACTTCCCGCCGTGAGGCACTCCGCGTGATGGGTGGCGGTCCCCATCGCCGCACTGTGCTGAATTTTTCGCACCAGCGGGGACGGACTGGTGCGCGTCGCCTCGGGGGCACGCCCTAATAGCCGTCCGGCCAATGCGCATCGAGGAATCAATTGGAATAATATGGTGTTGAAATGTCTAATCTAGGCTGAGCGAGCTCATGCACTGGCGCAAGAAGCTTTACAGAACGGTGTCCAGTTGTCTACTGGAGTATATAACTCTTTGCTCGGCTGCGTGGGGTTCTTGCGCGAAGGGACTATGCTGCGAATTGAAGCACTTAAAAATTTACTGATCGAAATGAATCAACAGGTTAGTATGCATACATGTTAATAATATTAATTCCAATTGTTTTTACATCTTTTGCAAAATTTATTGTAATCCAATCCGTATTGACCAATTGGTTTGAGTTGTTGCCTGCAACACAAGGATTGAAAGTTCGAATCCCGTCCGTACTAATGAACTGAAAATGTTTTTCTGAAGTTAAGTATAGTGATTAGTCTCACCAAGAGCTTTACGGTGAAGGAAAACATCGATAGGAAACATGCATACGTTTGAGAAGAAATTAAAAGACTTATGTAAGTACATATTCGTGCTTGAGTAACGGCAATGGACTCGCCTACACGATGACACCTAAAATATATCACCGGCGGAAAGTAGGTGGGTACTACCTACACACCCCTTCGGGGACCATGTGTGTACCAAGGCGTAAAGGTAGATGTCGATCGAATCCAATGCCTCAGGTCTCTAGTTGACCGTACTAATTGTTTTTTTAATCTGATGAATTTATTTTGGTCCGCTCGGGAGTCCAGTGCGTATAATGTTCATGTAATAGGGCATCACACCAAATGGCGAGACCCTGACGTCGTGTCTGAGATCGATATCAGCGTGGGGTGGCGGCAGGCAGCTCCAGCAGCTAGCTGTTCAGGTCATCGCCGAGTTCAAACAACTGGGAATCCAACCGGGCCTATCCGACTATTATTTCTTGCTCTGCCTGTTTTGTAAAGAAAGTGCGTACTTATTTTAACTTTCTTTATTTAAATTTGCCACATTGTTTATATTGAATTATTGTAAGTTTATATATTAGAAGCAGTAGTATTATGGTAGGTTTCAAATTTGCCATAGTGTAACAACACAAAGATTGCAAGTTCGAATCCTCATTATACCAATGAGTTTTGTGTTCACAACTGAGCAAAGTCATTAGTCACACTACGAGCTTTACGCTGAAGAAAACATAGAGAAGAAACCTGCATACCTACATCTGAAAATACATTCAAAGACATGTATAGCTGTGCTTGAGAAACGGCGATGCACTCTCTATCTGTCACAATGGCACCTAAAATATATATGGGGTGTAGGTGATCAAATTCGAAGGATGGTACTAACAACAAACCTCTGCCTACCTTTTGATGAAGGTGTTTTTTTTTACGGTCAAGTTGGAAAGTACCAACTCAGGTGGTCTTGTGGTCTGGTGGTAAATACAGTGATTTGTCACATCAAGACCATCAATTTCAATTTCTTTCAATACAATTAGGACATAATTAAGTTAAGATATATATAGGTTGATTAAAATTATGATGAATCAGGACGAAGCGAAAGAAGTATGTAAGTCTAGAGAGAACCGGCGCTCTATACTCTCTGCCTACCCCGTTTGGTACTCGGCGTGATGATGATGATGATTAAAATTACTTTTCTTACAGGATAAGCTTTCTTTATAAGTGCATTTATTTTTTAAGAATTTTATCAATTTTGAACTAAAACTTGATTAACTAATGTTTTTTTTCAGGAGGCCCTCGTATTGATATACTGTCAGGAATTCTAAACGATTTGGAATCCAGAGACAATTTGCCAGCCAAAGAGGCTACTGATACAAACTTCTTCATCACGGCCATGGGCGTCTGCAGTGATCATTTACAGGTATGTTCTAGATACCTGCTTCGAAAGGATATACTGGTATGGTTATAATAATACAAAAGAAAATTTAATCAAACCGGTTAGTTCAATTTCAAATGATGATGATGATGATGATGACTATTTTTGGGTGTGTGGGTACTGGGTACTACCCATTCACCTCTGCCTACCCCTTCAGGGACCTTAATGGGAAGACGTGAGGATATATTATATTATTATATCTTCTATCTATCTTTTGTTTCTTTATTTTTCAGGACATTAATTTAGCTGAAAGGTTGCACACACTGTTAATGAAAGGCGATAATTACAAGTTGGTGGGTGACGCGTACAAAGAAAGCATTTACTATAGGCATTTAGTCACGGTGGCTTGCAGGTATTCATACATTATACAAAAAAAAACTTTTTTTTTTTAATAAGTCACCAATATTCACACTTAGTCCACAATAAAGTCTGACGGACTGGGAGCATATTCTTGAGTTTATCGCGTTAACTCAAACATTGTTGTATAAGTAATATGAGATCAGTATATTTGACGTTCCAAATTTGAATTGTTTCTGTTTATTTATTGCAGACATGCGCCATTTGAAAGGACAACAGAATTACTGGACACATTGGTACCTAATGTATATGTACCTGAGCCGTCTGTTATGGAGGAGGTATGTACGATATAGCCTTATATGAACGAAGACAAGCCACATAGACAAACAAGTATTATATAAATGGCTTGTTAATTTTTTAATTAATAAATACATTCGACAAGGATTGAGGACAGAAACCATACTGCATCAATTTTTTTTATAGTGCCACCTTATTACCTTTGCAAAGCGTGATTTACCTAATCCAGAACATGAAAATGAGCAAAAAGAGCTCAGTATTACAAAATTAGGTTTTAGAAAACTCCAGACTGGAATAGTTCCTAGTCCAGACTGTGTATGAAAATAAATAGTTAAAGGCTGTATTTTCATTAGCCATAATTAGAACATACTTTTTATTAGAGAGAGACTTGATTTGCAGCTGCGATTGTTCACAAATCACGTATCCTTGGATGGGGCAATACTAGCATTGGGCAACCAACGTCCAAGGCTTGTCGCCTCGTATTCCGTGGTCTACCTTGCTGACGTATAGCTGTGTTAGATTGCCATTTTTGGTGGTATTGGCTCATTGTTCAGCAAGCATGCGGCAGATGTGACCAGCCTACTATTCCCCTAGTATGGTCAAGGGGATTTTAGATAAATATTATTTTCAGATAATAAAAACCCTAGAAGTGGGTGGCGCGGGCGACCGCCTCGCACAAGCGTGGTCGCAGCTCGTGATCTTCGGCCACGCCAAGAAGACAAGGCTCGTGGAAAACCTACTGGGAGCAATCACCAGCTGCTACTCCTATCAAGGTAGGCATTCGCTATTTTGGCCAATTATCTGTTTTCTTGTTTACAATTATGTGTGGTATACAAAGGTGGCTAAAAATATAACGGTTGGCCTGATGGTAAGTGGTTACCATCGCATAAATACGCTTTAAACACCACGGATCCGAACTCGATGCTGTACTCCTAAGGAAAACCTCAACGAGGAATAAAAGCCGTGGTGGCCGAGTGGTTCGAGTACTTGCCTGCGACACAAAGATCGCAAGTTCGAATCCCGACTGTACCAATGAGTTTTTCTGACCTTAAGTACAGTGATTAGTCACACCACGAGCTTTACACGGAGGGAAAACATCGTGAAGAAACCTGCATACGCTTGAGAAGAAATTCAAAGTCGTATGTATAGTCGTGCTTGAGTAACGGCGATGGACATCTGTCATGTTGGCACCTAAAATATATATATGGAGGAAAGTGGGTGTGTCGGTATTAACTATACACCTCTGCTTACCCCTTTGGGGACGCTTGTGGGAAGGCGAGAGAATATTTGAGGTTTCGCCATTATACCAACAAAATACGAACCGTAAACCTTGCTGTCCTATGAGCCATTTCTACGTAATGTAACTCTTCATCTTTGGCTATAGATGACGAAATTAAAGCGAAAATGCGTGCCGCTGCAGCAGATATCCTCAAGACTTGTCTCATGACCGAGGAACAGAACGAAACCAAGGACCTCAGATCGCCGGTGCAAAAGTGAGTACATACATACATATCATCACGCCAAGTCCCTAGCGGGGTAGGCAGAGAGTATAGAGCGCCAGTTCTCTCTAGACTTACATACCTCTTTCGCTTCGTCCACATTCATCAGTCTCTTCATACATGCTCGTCGGTTTCGAGTACTCTTGACGTTCCCTTCCTTGAGCGTCCGATCTATTTGATCCAGGTAGTTGGAACGTGGCCTTCCTCTGCCTCTTCTTGCACACACTTTTGCTTTGTATATCTGTTTCGTCAATCTTTCTTCACTCAAGTCGTCACTTACTTCAAAGTGAGTACGTGTTATGGTTTTGGAACGGGTAAAACAATTTATTTATATCTCTTAACAAGCATATGACCGACCTGATGGTAAGCCCGACTGGGGCAGGACCCTCACCTTATAGAAGTCCGTAGCCAAATAACGCAATTTTTTTGTATTGTATTCCTACGCGGTGAATAAGGTTTCCAGTAATGAGCTCCTAGGGGAGGGGGAAGATAGTATTGTGTTGGCAGCAGAGGGATAAGTCCCATTATGCTGCCAACACAGTATAACTCTCCGAACACAGAGTGGCAACGTGCAAGTGATACTTCGGTACTGTAAGCGTATATAGGTTGCGGTAAGTGTTTTCCATCGGGTGGGCCGTATGCTTGTCTGCCACTCTTGTTGTATAAAAAAACCGGTTTCCATCTCTAGGCGTAAGTAATACCTTTATTACTACATGTTTCGAGAGCCATTAGTTTGATCAACACCATGTCAAACGATATAGATATATACCACCAGACCCTGCCGAAACTCGCAGAAACGGTTAGAAATTTCTTAGAAACTATTTGATAATATATAAGTTTTTAAAGTGTATTTTGTTATATTGTAAATTAGTTTATTAATGTTATTATTATTATAAATTTCTTTTAACATCATATTGGTATACCTACTGTAAGGATGTTAAAGTGTGTGTAAATAAATAAATAAATAAATGTTGCCAATCTTATGGTTGCTCTGCTAGCGGTATTAGCGACGAACTGGTACAACTTCTGTCAGCTATATTCCATTTTTGAAGCCTAACTACATACATACATACATACCGAAGATGAATGGTAACGATCTTTTGCATTGTGATCTACTGCCTTATAATAAGTATTAAATCTTTACGCCTTCCCAGAAAGGTCCCCGAAAGGGTTGCTAGAGACGTAACAACAGCCTCTTATCGCCGACGTTGTATTTAGGTGTCAACGTGACGAATGGCTAGTCCGTGATATTTGATTTCATTGGTAGATCTTTTTTCTAATAATCTATCTCTGTGCCAAATTTCATCCTATTCCGTTCAGCCGATCTGGCGTGATTGAGTAACAAAATTATTCGAAAGCTTCGTATTTATAATATTAGTGGGTTTATAAGTAGCTTTGCATCTTGACAGATTATCAGCTACAGCGCTGTGCAACATAGTAGAGCTCTGTTCGGACGTGCAAGACGCCAGCGACCCGCTGTGGGACACGGTGCATACAGCGCTGCAACGGCTGTTGAGGGAGGAGGCGGTGGGACTGCCTTCCAAGCCGCAGGTGCTATCCGATGTGGCGCAGAAGTCCGCCACTGTTGGGAAATATGGCGTCGCTGCTGTAAGATTTTTTTTAATAACAGCCTAGCTAAAGTGTTCTTGGTAACCTACCTACTCTTCCAAATGTTTATACATAAATTATATTTCTTCTGTACGTGTGTGTCACTGAACTCCTCTTAAACGCTGGACCGATTTTAGTGAAATATCTGTATGTCTTCTGGTGGATACGAGAATGGTTTAGATTCACATTTGGACCCGATAGGTGGTGCCAACATCGTATATTTTACCCGAGTGAAGCTGGGCGGAACAGCTAGGTTAATATAATAACTCTTCTTACATACGCCGAATATCTCACGGTGAATAAAGGGAGTAGAGCGCCAGTTCCAGACTCGTAGACCACTTTCGCATTTATGGCACTCATCACTTCAAATATGCTCTTCGTATATTCAGGTTTTCATGCTAACAGCCTCATAAAAGTCAGCACTTGAAAAGTGAAATGTCTCTAGGCTAGGGAAAGTGGAAACTCCATGCTCCAAACAGCCATGATAAACATATTTATACATTAATTAATCTATACGCCTGAAAGAGTATACATTAATTAATGTATACGCTTGAAAGAGGTATACATTGCACCCACGTGCGACACAATACTCTCAACACATAATGTTTGATACAGACAGGAACCGAATCTACAACCTTTAGCACAAAGGCGACTATTACAAACTTTTTAACAAGTATTTAGTAGATGTGCACCTGCATGCAAATAAAAAACATTGGTATTTTTTTTCTGGAATAACATATGCTATAATAAATCCAGCTATCTATGTGCCAAATTATATCCAATTCCGTTCAGCCGCTCTGGCGTGATTGGATAACAAATAACCTGTCAAACTTTCTCATTGAATAGTTATATTATATTAGTAGTATATTGATTCATATTTTTTGTCTCGTGCAGACTGCAGTAACATACCTCGCGGAGTGTGGTTTCGAAGAAGCAACATCATCGATTATCCAAGTGTTGGGTGTGATGCTGAACCGGCCACCGGAGGAAGTGAAGGAGTTGCTCCAACAGCCAGACTCCACGTTCACCGCGCTTCACCCCTCGGCACACGCGATAGCTGCTGCCTACCAAGTGTAAGTTATACCGTACTTGACATGCCCCATTGTTTTACTTGCGTAATATATATATTTTTTATTCAACAAGAGTGGCAAACAAGCATACGGCCCATCCGATAGAAAACGGTTACCGTAGCCTATTTACGCTTACAGTACCGAGGTATCACTTGCGCGTTGCCACTCTGTGTTCGGAGAGTTATACAGCTGCTAACACAATATAACTATCCTCCCAAATATAACAATCCTCCCCTCCCCAAGAGCTCACTCTTGGGGAGGGGAGGATTGTTATGTTGACTCTCTATAGTAGTCATAATATTGCATTATGGTTTGAGTTAGTTAGGAGGTTTAATAAATATATTACATACATACATATCATCACGCCAAGTCCCTAACGGGGTAGGCAGAGTATAGAGCGCCAGTTCTCTCTATAAATATATTAAATCCTAATAAAGGCGGCCATCTGGTCTAGTGGTTAGACCTCCTGACTTGAGGTCGAGGGTTCGATATCCGCTAAGGGCAGATATTTGTGTGATGAACACGAGTATGTGTACCTTAGTCTTGGATGTCCTATGTATTTATGTATATCTATATGAGTAAATATATCGTTGAATAGTTACCATAACAAAAGCTTGGCTTAATTTGGGACTAGGACCAAGGTAAGGTAAGGTAAAAAATAATATATCCTCACGCCTTCCCACAAGGGTCCCCGAAGGGGTAGTCAGAGGTGTATGGGTAGTACCCACACACCCGCTTTCCGCCAGAGATATATTTTAGGTGCCAACGTGACAGATGGCGAGTCCGTCGCCCTAAGGTAGTGTTTACTTAAAATGTATAAATGAAAATCGGAGCAGAGCTTTGTGTAAAATTAAGTTTTTTTTATTTTAGCGCCAAGTCCGGCGGAGTTCCTGTATCAGCTACAGTTGAAACCAGTTCAGATAGTGACAGCGAATCCACCTCAGACGACGAATAAATAAACCTTTAGATATCAAAGTACATGTTCATTCCCTGATCATAGAAGCAAGGGAGACACACTATTAAAGAAAATGTACATTTTATCTTCGCGCCCACCCTCTTTAGATTAGTAGGCAGAGGAATAACAAGGACCTTTCCCTAAAGATATGTGTACTTAGGTGGCAACAAGACATGGCGTGACCATCACTGTTTCTAAAGCACGACGATATATGCTTTTAATTTTACAACAAGTGAACACTGTAACATGTTCACGCCACAAGAAATCTGAAGTGGTCGGTAGAAGACAAAACCTTACCAGAGATTATACATTTATAATTCTTCCATAGGTATGTAACTGGACTTTTCAACGACTGGACCGATTTTTCTCTCGCCACTTTCCACGTCACTCAAATGTATAAGCTTTAAAAAAGATTTTTTTAATCTGTGCTTACTTATACCTTGAGGGTAGGTGTGGAAATACAAACATATGTACATATATAGATAGTGCCATTGACGAAGACGCGCCCCACTTCCTCATAGTTTATAGTGTAAGTGACGACCTTCCACTAATGTTTGAGTATTATCGGTGCACAGGCACACACTGATTACCTATGAGTGCTCACGCACACTACAATTAATAGAGTCGGGTCACACTCCCGCATCCCGCGCCCCCTCGACTAGAAATTGTCGGGGCGCGTCTTCGTGGCACTATCCATATATATAGGATAAAACTATCCAACGGGGCGAGTAAAAACCGTTTTAAATCGTGTTGGATGGTACGGTACATCTTCTTTTGTTTCTATGATCTCTCACGTTTTGTGCCGAGGCCACACATAGTCATCACGGGTGTTTCCTGTCTACGCGTACTCATTGTAAGAGGGTCGATAGTGGTGTGGTTCTAGCCTTAGTTCATTAGACTGTATTGTACAATAAAGTATCTTAAGTATTTAAAATAGTATAGTTTTTATTTGACCTCTATTCCTATGCAGGTAGGCAGAGGAGTAACAATATCCTCTTTTCCGTGGCAGATGGGGAGTCCGTCGCCGGTTCTCAAGCGAAACTATGCATACGTCTTTGTATACAGTATGTCTCTGTTGATTAGGGTTTTATTATTATTACCCGAAGATACATACGTACCAAAGCGACCGACGCATGTATGAAGACTGATGAATGTGGACGAAGCGAAGGAGGTATGTAAGTCTAGAGAGAACTGGCGCTCTATACTCTCTTCCTACCCCGTTGGGGACTCGGCGTGATGATATGTATATGTACCTATGTATAATTGACAAAATTGGTAATATTCAAGAAGGAATCATGACATGCGCCACGTAACTTAATAATGTACGCTATTAAGGGAACTGTTAAGGCGAAAATTGATTTCTCTAAATAGTACAGCACTCTGTTTAAGAATTGTATCGTGACAACGACCAAGTAATGTCCATTGTATGCGTTTATTTGCTCCGGTTACCGCTTACCATCAGCTAATGGAATACTAGATTTACAGATAACAACGTGGTCTTTTGCGTGTTCTATTTTCAATTGCTTAAAAATACATTTTCACACGACAGTTGTTAAATTCTTTATTTAACAGACGCTTATACTACAAAAGTGTGCGTAACGGACAACAATTGAAGCTCAACTTAGACAGCTGCTAGTGGTCAAAGTTCTAGTCTGATGGTCGAGGTCGCAGGAGCGTTTCCCGTTGAGGGTGCATATTCATGGTATTAAGTATTCAAACCTTACTCGGATGCCCTATATATTTTATATCTATCCATATAAGTAGGTATATCTCGCTGCCTGGTTTCCGGTAATTTGTGTGGAACTGCCTCAAGGTAAGTCGATTACTGCGTACATCATTTGTTTTCCAAGTAAAATTTGACGTACCGTTAAAGCTCCGAACTTTACAAATGTGTGACAATGTGTCAGTAATGTGGGCCCATTTCTGTACGCTGTGACGGACTAGTGCTAATTGTCCTCGAAGTGAAATGGAAGAAAGCAAAAAGGCCGGGCATTAGTCGTGAGCCATTCGTCTTACCAACAGCCTTGCACCTTGACTGTGTCAATATGGTTTGTCAAATTGTGCGGAAGCTTACTATTGTTGCGGTAAGTACGTAGTTGATAGTATTTTTATTAACTTCATGTCTATTTTATGTATGTATAGACGGCTTGGTCTAGTGGTTAGAGCTCCTCACTGCGAAACTTGAGGTCGCGGGTTCGATTCCCGCTGAGGACAGATATTTGTATAAGAGTATTTGTACGTTTAAATTGGATGTCCTATGTATTTATTATTATTATAAGTAAATAGATCGTTGTCTAGTTACCATAACACAAGCTGTACTTAACTTGGGGCTATGTCAATTTGTGTCGCATTGTCCCAAGGTATAAGGTGCGTAAGTATATAGCAACGCCAATTCCCTCCAGGGATAGGCATAGAAGTTTGAGTGCCAGTCCCTTGACTTACAGAACTCTTTCGCTCTTCACATTTTCAATTAATTATATTTTTATTATTTATTATATAATTTGAAATAAAGTAATATTGCGACTATAAATAGAGATGTAAGCTATCATATCTTTCAAGTTGGATTAAACTGCACACGGTGTGCAAATTTTATTAAAATCGGTCAAGTACCTACTTTCCATGACCCATCATGTCCATCGCAGACAAACAACGTGTCACGTAATTTATATATATACATAAGTACATAATCAAATCTTCCCTAGCGTGCAATGTGAAAACGGAGTGACTTGAACAAATAATCTTTTAGGCTGCCCTACTTTCACTATCGCAATAGTTATACATAACTCACATCTGGTTCTCGTCAACAAATATTAACGTAAACATGTAACGGATACACGACTTTTAATAGCCTTATTCAAACAAAGGAATTTCCCACCATAAAAAGATTACCATTCATCATTATTATTTCATACTGGTAATAAAGATGTTATAATAGAGGACTTTATGTAGAGGAAGGCCACGTTCCAACTACCTGGATCAAATCGATCGGAAGCTCAAAGACGGGAATGTCAAGAGTACTCGAAACCGACGAGCATGTATGAAAAGACTCATGAATGTGGGCAAAGCGAAAGAGGTATGTAAGTCTAGAGAGAATTGGCGCTCTATACTCTCTGCCTCCTACCCCGTTAGGGACTTGGCGTGATGATATGTATGTATGTATGTAATAGCGGACTAGTTGGGCAAAGCGGTTTTACCCGCGTAAAAAACTATTTCATTGCTTTTTTTTCTTTAATAAAACATATCCTATGTATTAACCCAGCTAGAAATCCATCTCTGTGCCATATTTCTTTCGATTCCATACCTGCACTCGTTAATTAAAGAGAAACAAACATTCCCATAATAGATAACATTTATTCATTTTGTTTTCAGATAGTTGTACACTGCAGTATCGTTAGTGGATATTATGTTAAGAAAATCGACTGCGGCCCTTACGGGTTCAACTGTGAGTCTGGCAACAAAGTAAGGCTTTGCGAAGGAGATAACATATTAGGGCCTTCTTTCTTGTGTCCTCCCAACACCGTCTGTAACGAGGACTCTAGTAACGTCTGCGAGAGCGCGATCAGCTACGTCGGCTCCGACCTCAAGGCGCTAAACTGCCGCCGCAACGACAGACTCGCCGATCCTTCCGTACCCGGTTGTAAAGGCTACATCTTGTGCATACACAACAAGAACCGCTTGCAAGGTATCAAGTTCAAGTGTTCAGGGAACACTATCTTCAACGGATACAAACGCACGTGCTCCTCACCTAACTCCTACAAATGTCCGATTTCTAATACAACTCGAAATACAGCAGAAGTATTCGAGAACAGGAGAATAGACGTGAATCCAGGAGACTACAGGAATCCAAGTAAAAACAATATGATCAGACCCATAGAGTGCAAGAACTACAAATTTTCCGTGACGCAAGACGGTAACCCTACACGAGTGCGGTATTTCTGTCCGCAAAGACCTCCTAGAGGAGAATCGACAGTCATATGTACCATATTTTCCAACCAATTCTGCGTCACTTTAGAAAGAGATGAATATGATCAATTTGTTCAAAGCAGTGGAGCTATGTACAGGAAACCACGTATTTGATTGACAGATTTATCTCCTTACCTACTTAGTGATATTTTTATTTTAACAAAGACTGAACTTTGCGTCACGTTTTCAATATTGGTATGTTATTGTTACGAAATGTTTAATGTAAATTAGTTTCATAAGAATTAAATGTAGTTAAATAAATAAAAATTTAGAATATCTTACTTTTTCTTTCATCGTAATTAACCTTTATTTAAATAATATTTATAGTATTTCTAATATATTCTTGAAACACAACTTATGAATAAAATTAAGCTGTTTAAAGCGTGTTAATTTAATTTAATTTCCTAGCAGTTCAGCATCCCCGGCTTGAAGACTCTGTGCACTTTTGCTTATCTTCATCGAAAACCTCTTCGCTGTCACATCTCTTCTTTTTCATCCTGAACTGGTCCTTTTTATTCTTATAGCAGTAGTAATATTTCCTGCAATTACTATGATCTGGGAATTTTCCTTCTTCTTCGCATTCAAATTTTTCTCTTGACTTTTTCTCACTCTCTTTGTGTGTCAAAGCCTTACTTTGTTCACTTGTACTTGTAGACTCACTGTCGGAGAATTTTGATGTTGACGAAGTCGTAATAATTGTTGTTTGACTCAAAACAGGCTTAAATACACATCTCACAGAGGTCTTGTTTAAATAGTAACCATTCTGGCATTGCAGCTTAAATCTAGCAAAGGTGTTGGAAGTATTTGTAATGCAAATATAATACATATTATCATTAATATGATCTTCAAATCGCCCTTCAGTTGTGCACATAAATGTGTTATTTCTTATGCAATGTGACAATTTTTTCGTACATTGCTTGTTGTATTCACTGAATACTGTATTAATGGGACACATGCCCACAATAGGCTGGTATCGGCCGACACAAATATAAAATTTCCGGCAATCTAGTTTATCGCCATATCTTCCTCGGCCGTAATTCATGCAACTAAATTGAGTTTCGTTTGCTGAGCGTCTATTAGTTAAAGCATTAAACGTTTGTGATGCTGTCAATGTTGGTCGATTTTGATATCTTCGTATTCCAGTAATATTTACAGCTGAATTTTGGGCTGATCCAGTATTGCTTAAGTTACCATGTCCTGTCAGATTCTTGTTACTGATATGATCATGTATGTTTGTAGGAGCTGATGTGTTATCTCTAAAAGAGTGTGACAAAGTAACATTTCGAATGCTTCTTTGTCGAATTTTGCTAACCGAATCGAAAGGATTTGACGTATGAACATTATCACTATGTTCGATTGTTTTTGTAGGTACACGAGTAAGCACATGATCTTTAACGCTACTCAAAATAACAGTCGATTTATTTTTAGCCGTATTTATCTTAGAGTCATGAGGCCCGGGAGTGATAGTTGAAAACGTGACTTGTGTATCCGTTGCGGAAATTTCATAACCTGTGTTGTTCCGTTCACCTTCTTGTTTTCCTGTTATTTGTTGACTGCTGATTAAAATATTTGCATCGCTGTTCATGCTATCAGGTCCAGACATTTCGGCAACATTATTGTCAGCAGTTGCTATTCTAAGATCTTTATCACTTTTAGTGTAACTTGTCATAAGCTCTGAATTATCAACAGCTGGCATTGGGCTCTGACTATTTATATTATTATTCGGCTGACTATCAGATGTCTGTTTCTGTATGCTTAGTGTTTGATTATTTTGTGATTCGTTATCCAAGGATAATATTATAGTTTCTTCAGTTATAGTGGTAGATCGTAATGTGCCTGTTGAAAATTCGCTTTCTGTTTTTATGATATGTGTGGAATCATTAGTGCTTAAATTTCCTGAAGGAGTAGAATAAGATAATTCTTGCGCTATGATATTGACACTCGGTGGTGATTTTCCAATATTATGTAAATTTAATCCATCATTCACCTCAAACTGAGGTGATAAAGTGGAAACAGGTGCTTCAAGTACAACGTCGTCCACAAATGGCATCAATATTAACCCATTTTGTGCAGCATTCGTGAAAACCGGTTGTTCCGTTTCAATACTCATTGCTAATTGACTTTTTGTGCTTGATGTTATCGTAGAACTGCTCTTTACGGTTGATGGGATAGCGTCTGATTCAACACTTTTTTCTGTTGATAGTAAAACCTCGGTAACAGAATACACTGTAGTACTAATAGGTAAGCCAAGGTTTATAGATTGACTGACACTTTGATCTTCCACATTTTTGTACAAGTTCGATTCCATTTTGGTTGTTAAAAATTGGGTAGATAGTGAAGTAAATAAAGGATTCACAGTTTCTCGTTTGATTTCCGGCACATTAGTCATTATTTGATTTTTATCTGGATTTAGAATGTTATGTGAAGCTATTACCTTTATATCGCTGTTTTGTGCCATGTTTAAATTGGATATATCGTCATTGCGCTCAGATAATATCTCCCGAATAGAAGATGTTACAGACGGCATAATATTGGGCCTTTCCTGTCCAACGCTGGTTGCCTTCGTCGACGAATGTATTTCGACTATCGATGATAAAGGAGTTTGCTCCAAATTAGGGGCTGAAGAAAATGTTGGATTATAAACTGTGGCTTTGTACGGTTCTTCTGTTTTTAAATATTGTTTATTGTCTATATTTAATACTGTGCTAAAGCCATATCTATTTTCATTGATTGGATTCGTAGAATAAATTTCAGTAGGAATAATAGGTAAAGATGCTGTTGATAATTCGCCTTTATTAATAATTCTACCCCCATGTATGTCACTCTCCGATCTATTTGCATTAGTCAAAGTTTCAGATGCAATTTGTTCTTTTAGATTGATTTGGGAATTCGATTCGTTAGTACGAGTAGATGACTCTTCGATTGTTAAATTTGCAAATGTTTGAACTAGGCTATCTTCGCTAGACGGAGTGTTGAAATGCTCAAACATCGCTGGAAATGATGTGGTTACGTCAGTATACTGTAGTGTATTCTCTTTAAAATTTTCAGTTTCGTTTTTATTACTTCTAATAGCAATTATATCCGTAGCTAATTCTTCAAACATCAATGTATCTGGCAAGTTAGTGTATTGTTTAACCTCTGAATATATATCTGTATTCACAGCAAGGTTATTGGTATCGACGCCAAAATTTTCTACATCTATGGCAGCAGGCATAGTAGACACAATTTCCATTGTAAATTCAAGTGGACTGTAATTTTCAGCAAGATTTGTAGATGTATCTGTGACATCTGATGTTTTTTCATATTGATTGGGGGTGCCGAATGTACCTTGCACGGCTTCATGGTATGATATCGTGCCAATATCTATAATTTCTTTGGGTTGTTCTAAGCTTACATTCGTTGAGTGGTTTTGGTTTAAGCTATCATAATTAACCGTATTATAATCGTAATCTAAGTCGGAAACTGGATTTGTTGTAGCTTCATCATTTCTAACTGGTACAGTTACACTACTGGTTAATATTGTATATGTGTGAAAACTGGATATTTCTTCTAATTCATTGTTAATCGTACTTTTATTCCACATCATTTTCGTGAAATTCGTAGGAATGCTTTCAGAATCTGATTGCACAGTTTCTTGATTTATATAATTATTTGATGGGTCATTAGTTAGTATGAAATCTGCTGTCGCTAATAAAGATGATACAGTACTTTGGTGTGATATTTCATCATATGTGCTAGTTTGTTCTGCCTTAGTATTTTCTGTTATCAAAATATCTGTTACAACATCAACATCAATCTTATCATTCACTCTAGAAGTTTTATGAGATATAGTATCCTTTTGATCTGCAAATATAGCGTCGGTTGTTGTCATAGTATTTTCAATATCTATTTCATAATCTTTTGGCATATTTATGGTAGGTTCAGTAATTTTTATTACATCAATAGTTGGCATGATGTTATTCGATGAAGTTATTTCCAATAAATCTCCATTAGTTGAAAGCTGCTCATATATTGTACTGCTTTGTATACTCTCAGTTCTTTCGTTTTTGGAAGATGTTGTCGTATAATATAAATATGGCATTGTTGATGCAACTTTGGGTTCAAATGTCAGATTTTTTTCTGTTGTACCATAAATCGGAAAACTTTCAGTTGTCACTGGGTCTTGATCGTATTTAGTAGTTTCAAAGTTACTGATACGATGTTCAGTTGTAGTTTCCATACTTTCACCATACGTTCCCTTGCTTTCTATATTATTCCCAGTACTATCTTCTATCAAAAATGCAGTTGTTTCATATAAAGATGGTATTGTTGTTAATGTAACTTCTTTGTCCGAAGGTTGTTCACTTTGTGCTGAAGCTATAATTGGAGAACTTTCAGTTGTCTGGGTCGCTGGGTCTTGATCAAATTTAGTAGCCTCTATGTTACTGATAGGGTAATCAGTTATAGTTACCAAATTTTCACCATATGTTTCTCGGCTTTGTATAGTATCCTTAGTACTTTCTTTTATATAAAATGAAGTGGTTTCATATAAATATGGTATCGGTGTTGATCGGTCTTCGTTGTCAAGAGGCTGTTCACTTTCTGTTGAACCAATAATAGAAGAACTTTTAACTGTCACTGGGGCTTGATCAAATTCTGTACTTACAAAGTTACTGATATCATCATCAATTATGGTTACCAAACTTTGACTGTTTGTGTTTTGTGTTGTACTGTCATCAGTATTTCTGTTATTTAACGCAGTTTCTGTTTTTTCATAAGTTCCCTTGCTATGGGAATTAGTGAAAACGTTTTCATTGAACAAGGGTCCGGTAGTAGTTACAAAATTATCAGTTATTGTGCTACTTATTGTTTCCGCTGTAGGAATATCAGTTGTGGAAATTACCGAGTCAGTAAAAGCGTCATAATTATCGGTAGTGGTAACTGTATCATTTAACACAGTCTCGTTGGTGCGAATTGTCACATCCTGTCTCGTTATGTGGTTGGTAGCTGCGGTCGTTATAATTTCTTCAGTTGCTGACGTGTTTAACGGTAACCTTTCGTTTTCTTCTGTTGTATTTGTGTTAACGTTGACAAAAAAAACATCTTGGTGATCAAAAAAATCAGTTATTGGTTCTAAGTCAATAGCATTCTCAGTTTCAGAACGGATATTACCAACTGTTGTTATATCGGGTATTGGTTCAGTGGGTTCATTTACTTCAGTGTATTTAGCAGTTTTATTGTTTCGAAGCGTTGTGTCAAATAATGATCCAGGTGGTTCAGTTACAATATCAAATAATGTCGATGTACTTACTGTGTTATAAATCTCTTCCAAATATAAACCGACCGCTGACTGTTGCTTTGTTGTCGTTGTGACTGGAGAATCTGTAGCAACAATTGCTTCTTGTATTGATATAACATTCAATGATGGGGCTGGCGTCGAAGTGACCGGAGCAAATTCACATTCAAAACGATTGGTGCTTTGACAAATTGTTCTAGGTGGACACGGTATGAGGAAGTCTTCTATCGTACTCGATATACCGTTACCCAAATCCACACATATCATGAAGTGGGTCGTATTAACGCAATGGAACGCTTTTCCATTGCAGTCGATATTCGTTGTTGCAATTAACGGAACCGTTAAGTACACCTGAAAGTCAATTTTGGTTACAGTGTTATCTGAATTTCTGTTTGATAATGTTGTTCAAATATCGAACAATGCATCTACAGCCCGATAAAAAGAAAAAATCTGCCTACGGTGTGGGAGACTCCAAAGCGGTAGGCAGCACCCTTTTTTCGAAAATATACATTTTTTGGTAGTGTCGTTGCTCATATACAATATACATACATCTATGGTTTCTCCTCAACTACATACAACTTGCCCTATGATGTTTCAGTCACCGTAAAGCTTGAGCATTCATCAAAATCGCTGTACTTAATTTCAGGAATAACTCAAACATCCTTGAACCTGCAATCTTAACTTAGCAGGTGACTGAAGTCACAAAGAGGCTCATTTAAACACTAGATAAGTATTTAATATAATAAAATAATAATAATATAATATATCCTCACACCTTCCCACAAGGGTCCCCGAAGGGGTAGGCAGAGGTGTATAGGTAATACCCATACACCCACTTTCCGCCAGAGGTATATTAGGTGCCAACGTGACAGATGGCGAGTCCATCGCCGTTACTCAAGCACGACTATACATACGCCTTTGAATTTCTTCTCAGACGTATGCAGGTTTCCTCTCGATGTTTTCCTTCACCGTAAAGCTCGTGGTGTGACTAATCACTGTACTTAAGTTCAGAAAAAACTCATTGGTACAGTCGGGATTCGAAGCTGCGACCTTTGCGTCGCAGGCAACTAACTGCTCGAACCACTCTGCCACCACGGCTCTTATTTGTATCGGATAAGTATTTTAATTATACATTTGTACTGACCAGTAAGCTGATCCCTCTTAGGTCGAAGAAATTGTATTTCTTGAAAGCCATGCCACATTCCTGCTTGAATGTTTTAATGTGACAGCATTCAGTCGTTTGAATACTCGTTTGTCGTTTACCTCGTGTTGTTTTCGAATGATATTGTTATACTGCTCTCGCCTATTATGAATGATGGTATAAACCCTTGTTAGCACAGGCGCAAGACTAACATTACACATAAGATTACTATTATGACGTTGAGCAAATACTTTTGACATCTTATTTCCTTCGGTCTTTCTATTTTTCGTCGTATGTAATTGTTTATTGTTTTGAGAGTATTTATTACGCAGTGTCCTTGAACGCTGGCTGATCTTCCACCTAACTTGTAACTGGGTACTATTTGTAATAGTAGGTAACTTGATTGGAACCGTCTTGTCGTGCGAACATAGAACAGTGAGTAACCATATGACAAGCATTACAGTGAAGGACAATTAGGAGACAACGGCATACGTTTTAAAAAATACTCAGTAACATCACATGACTCATGGACGACCTTGGAGGTAACTGACTACTAACGCCTAATGCAAGTGTCCACCTGCAATATCATAATCGCTGCATAAAAAATCACGGCTTTTTGAAAAACTACATGCTGTACCTAAAGTCTAATTGGAAAATATTTAAATTCTAAGACTTGGGAGGATCTTTCTTGAGTTAACAAGTTCTGCACTTACACAAAGTTACTTAGTTAATGGTGGTTCCATGTCACCTTTGTGTTATTTGGGTGTTTGCGTTAGAACATTGAAAAGCTGTGAAAGTATCTTGATACTTAAGACACCGCTTTAGAATGAAACCACGGTTGGGCAGCTCCGATTTATTTATTCGCTAACTTAGCCCGGCGACACGCGCGTACAATTTGATTTCATTGGTAGTTTTCTGGACTAAAACATATCCTGTGTAAATTAATCCAGCTAATAATTTACATCTGTGCCTAATTTCCTTCAATTCCGTCCGGACTCGCAATCTGAGACGTTGGCACCTAAATATAATTAAATTCTAGCGAAAAGATGGTGTTGTTACGCCCCTGCCTACTTCTTGGGGAACTCTGCTGAAAGGCGTGAAGATATTATTAGATATTCCAACATAATTCATATGGTGTTCAATTGATTAGTAGTTACGACTACTTAATAAAATATGCTTTTATCTAGAAACACACTTTAAATAAGTAGATAGATTATATTTTGAGTAGGTAGTAAGAAATGAGAGCAATATTTTACAGATAACACGTTCGGGTTGTTAAAGTCTCCGTGATCCATATAGATTGATGCGAGTGACGTTGCCTACGTGGACTGTTATCAGAAGGAAAATTCAGAAAAAGCATAATAGACATACATACATACGTATCATTACGCCGAGTCGCTAACGGGGTAGGCAGAGAGAGTAGAGCGCCAGTACTCTAGAATTACATACCTCTTTCGCTCTCTCCACATTCATCAGTCTCTGCATACATGCTCGTCGGTTTCTAGTACTCTAGACTTTCCCATACTTGAGTGTCCGATCGATCTGATCTGATAATAGACAATTCTCAATATACCTTACTGTACCGTAGTTTTTACTGTTGATTTAATGATTATAATTGTCATGAAAAGGAGGTTGTTTATACTTCTCAGCTCCATTCAGTAGTAGCATGATGCTATAAAACCGATAGCTGGCCTCAATAAGCGAGCTATCTAATGCTAAATGTATTTATCAAATCGCATATCTTTTCATTAGTTCTTGGGTTTAGCGATGGGCGACTCACGCTATAAGAGAGTATGAAAAAAACGTATTTGATCATCATATTCATGTTTCTAGCCTGTGAAATTTAAACAAATATGTCACTTTCATGCTTGTTTTTGTTTTGAATATCTTGGGAAATAACTCTACCCATATCAATAATTATAATTATCTGACGAACGAACTGTAACTGGCATCCAATATGACTAGTTGGTAAGTTAAGTAACGTTCATAAACAATTAACTTTATCACTTGATATTGATATATAGGTATACTAATTGCTTATTAAATCCCGATCTTTCGCTACAAAACATACACGCACATTAATAAAACACAATTAATGCGAGAAATAATTAGTACTTAATTACTTATGAGTGCGTTGTTGAGTATCTTATTTCTTTTGCAATATGAGTATAACATTTTACGAATACTTCATTTTACTAATATTAATGCGACGGATACGAACATAGATATAATAAACTGAGATAGGTACTAAAAAGGTTTTGATACGATTTATAAAAATCTTCTGTCGAGTTGTGTCCAGTACGATACTATCACATTTGTTTCTGAAGCAGAACTCACGAAGTAATTTGTTTACCAGCCTCTGCCAATTTTTGTCATGTCATAGTGGTTATTTTATGAAAAAGTTCAACCGAGATGAATACCTATTAATAATGTTTACTACAAAATACAAGTAATCCATTGTGACCTTCCTGTTTGTACCTTTAAGAAATAGGAAGTATAATTAAAATGTATTGGCATTGATTACTAAGATGACGATTTATTTCGTAATCTATTTTGTTCCTGCAAACAAAACATGATTAATATGAAACTACGAAACCATTACTATAACAATTTTATTGTTTATAAAAAAACATAATTTAATGTCTATACACTCCTTACATAATTAAACTGTTAAGTATAACTATGTGATGACTGGGTTACGAGAACATGACACAATGTATTATATTATTTAAAGGTTCAGAATATCAATCGACCACCGAACTTCAAAGATCTCACTTTAGTTAAGTAAATGGATACTAAAGCTAAAATCAGCCATACGATTGAAATGGCTGACAATGTACAAGCTAGAATAAAAATAGTGCACTGAGTCCCACCATCTTGACCTACAATGAACGATATCCCAATAACGAAAACAGTGAGCATACACGCGGATATAGTTTCCAAAGAACTGTGGATTTTAGGCCATTTCCGAGCACCCACGAAGTCCTGCACAGTCGTCTCCCAACATGACGTTATTGCACCGTAGCCAAAGCCGGCCACCACACACCCGATAGAAAAGGAATCGTGATTCACAGCACCCGCTAACACTGAAATAAAAAAAGAGGAAATTTAATGCTTTTATTTTGCTATTTGTAGTACATACATTAACATGCAAAGCAACCAATTTTGTTTCTACGCGAAGTTCATGCTGCGCTTCACTACAAAAATAAATGTCTCTATTTTGATACGTACCAAAGCATGCAGCAGAAGATACGATCAAACCCAGGAGTAAAATGTATTTGAAATTCCGCTTAGGTGTCTGCGCCAACCATGGTGTAGCCAGCAGAAAACACATCCACGTAAACCCGTACAGCGACGTCAGGAAATTCAATTCCGTTGTTGAAATAGTTGGTCGTGTCTCCGACGCTATCATCGGTAATAACGCTAAGCACACCGCCGTTAAACTCAATTTAGCGAATACCAATAGCAAGGACGGATAAAATCTCCAACACGACATTGATCTCGTCAAAGGCTTGATGAATGTATCGTTAATATTATACATGAGGTACAATAATCGCCTTCTTAGTCTGTACACTCTGTAGGATGGCATCCACATTCTCCTTTTCATACCAGCGTATGCCGACTGGCAACGAAAGCTAAACGAATTGAATATTTTCTCCCTTTGCACATCAGTGACTGGTGATATATTATCGTAAGTGACTTCTATTTCAGAATACTCCTTGCCTTCGTTAGCATCACGATCGCTCTGTGAATCTCTTCTTATTTGTTTGGCTATGAATTCATCTAAGTTGTCTCCTAAGGTACTCAGTCTTTTAATAGCGATACTCAGTCGTGTCCTACCCTTATTCATACTATCGGTTGCACATTGATCGTCATTATCACTCTCCTCGCTCTCTTCAGGTATCTCTGGCAGTATTTCAACACCGAATATATTTCTTCGCTTTTCCTCAGGACTCGGAGGAGGAGTGATAGTGGTTATGTAATCACCAGCATCTTCGAGGTCTCTCATTTCACCTTCTCGATGCAAATTATCATCAGATGGGCTTTTCCAACATTTCTTGCCCATGTCATGCAGTTGTAACTCAGCCGTGTAAAAGTTGTTATCTATTCCTTCGTTGCTAAATATAGCATACGTTTTGGCCAAGTCGGCGTATCTCGTAAACGCAGTTGGTCGTTTGATACAGTCGTCTACTCTCAATAGCATTATTGCAGGTAGCGTTTGTAACATTATGCCACTAATGACTATGAATGATAACGAATACCCATAGTGATTTACCAAGGCAGTCAAAATGTGGGGAAATATGCCTTGTCCTAGTGCTTGCCCAGCGAAGCATAGTCCCCGGATGATGCCCAGACGCGAGTCATATGTGTCGAATACTACAGCATCCACTTGTGCCGATATAAGCGATGATCCGAACCCTGGAAACAATAACCACTAAGTTATTGACGAGGTAAAGTTTTTATTTAACTTGAATTATGCGTATTTGATTTTCGGTCGTATAAGCTCACCGCCTAAAACGCCATAGACGTAAGGTTGCAAGTGGTGTGGCAAAAAGGCGCATATAAGTAGACTAGCCACCACCATCAAGAGCCCGAGGGTCGCCAACACGCGATACCCAACAGGCCCGCCCCAAGAATCTGCTGCCTCTCTGCACCAACATTCTGAAACATAGACGGTAATGTCGGTATCATCAAACCAATGAGACTTTTTACCACAGTTTACGAACTGTCCTTACTAAGCTCTTACTTATAATACATTTCCAATGGAATTTGCATATTCAATCAAATATTACCTTTATTTCTCAGGCGGTCCCACTAGAGTTTCCAAAGCGGTAGGTAGTAAAACCCAATTTTTACCGGAACTTCCAAAGAACGCAACGGTGTAAGGCGTCAAAGTGACATGATGGGACTGTCTCAGTTTTAGACACCAAAATGCGCCAAAATCAGACAGGTTTACTATAATAACAATGCCCAACCAACATTACTTAAACTCTATGCTGAGATCTATTCTCATGTGTTTTGTTATTTGTACAACAATATATAATAAATAAATAATATATTTAGGTACTTGAGAGGTAGCTTCTACATTTTGTTAATAGATGTAAAGCTTGTCTTTGAAATTTCTGGAGAGGAGCACAACTGGATCTTTTTTTATACCACTAATCAAGTGGTCCGCCCGATTGTAGGTTATTGCCACCAATTCCTTCTCAAACGTATGCAGGTTTCTTCTAGCTGCTTTCCTTTGTGCGGGGAAAAAGATTACCAAGCTTGAAGATAGGCACTTTAGTGTGGTAAGTCGTATTATAATTTTGCTTACGTGTGAGGCTGTAGGTGAGTATGTAGATGGTTGGAGTGGAAAGGCCCAACCATAGCGGCTCAAGCTGCGCGAAGTGCACCAGGAGAACTCCGTAGGAAACCACCAGACTTGGAAGGCATATCTATAATGATGAATAAATTGTACTACATAATCCCACTAACATCATAAATGAGAGAGTTTGTGAGGAGAACTGGCGCTCTCATCTCACTGACTACCCTGTGAAGTACGGCATGATGATATGTATGTGTACATCATCACTACTATGAGTAGGCGAATATAATAACATAGGTACATATTTAGCTGGAAACATATTTTGCTGTAAATCTGACAGATGGCGAATATATAGCCAGCAATTTTACCAACATAGCTACATTGATATCAATGCTTCCTGCATTGTTACTTGTGACGTAAGTAAGTACTTGCATTACAAAAAGTTTTATTTCGTCATGCGCTAGATGATTGATGTTCCTCTAATAATACAGTCGATGTATCAAACCGAATCGCAAATGATATGATAGATCGATATTTATCGAAAGATAACAGTATAATATGCGATATTTTACTCGTGACTATGTATTCATACAAAAATGTGACTTAGATGATACCTAAAATTATTATATCCTAAATAAAATCGTAAGCTGGTAGCGCTACCTTGGACGCTTTCAACATTGACAAATAATTTCACACACTTCTTGAAGAACTACTTGGAAATATCGTGATAGGTTGCTTTGAAACCGAGAATCACTCGGTTTCAAAGCAACCTATGTTTTACTACATAGGCAGACTATTTTCACCCTTCTTCTTCTTGCTTTATTGGATAAATTCGCAACAACAATGGTAGGGCTCATGGTACCTTTGTTATTTCGCATATACCTACATGATCTACTAAATGAAGCAAACGTGAGCATGGACAGGTCTCTACCTACTTCTTAAACTTGCTTGATATAGAGATACATACATATGCTACGGTCTTGGAAATGCTGTGACGATTATGATGAAATTTTGGTATATTACACAATAGTTCTACAGGAAAAGGATATAGACGTAGAACTTCTAAAGACACTATACCTAGTATATTTTGTAACGCCCATGCTCTTATCCTCAAGTGAAAAAGGATTCCAGATACCTGGGGAAACTGCAGTTTGGAACCTTGGATGGTGAAACCACAATCTATTATTCGCATTTAATTACCCCATCTTGTTGGATCGCGACCAATTTCCGTAAAATTATTATCTTAGTAGGTAGGTGAGTCTACATACAATGACTAAGAAACAATAACGCAACAGGTGATGTTGACATTTTGATTTACAAACAAGGATTATAATTATCTGCCATTTATGTCGCTTTCCTAAGTACTTGCCTACCTACATACCTTATAAATAATATTATCATGTGAGTAATAATGTGCAAATTTAATTCTACGTGGCGCCATGAACTTCCATATTCTATCGTCATATTCGTTAAGCAAATTTAATTTGTGGATCTAATAATAATTATTATCAGGACCTCAAATAAAATTTAAATTTAAATTGAAGAAATTCAAAGGCGTATGTATAGTCGTGCTTGAGTAACGGCGATGGACTCGCCATCTGTCACGTTGGCACCTAATATACCTCTGGCGGAAAGTGGGTGTGTGGGTATTACCTCTGCCTACCCCTTCGGGGACCCTTGTGGGAAGGCGTGAGGATATATTATAAATAAAAATTATTAATATTTTTTGGTGGCAGTGATTCGAGCACTCGCTTGCAACTCAAAGGTTACAAGGCTTCTGACTGTACCAATGAGTTTTCTGAATTTAAGTACAGTGATTTGACCCACCACGAGCTTTACGGTAAAAGAAACCGTCGAGAGGAAACCTGCATACATTGGAGAAGAAATTCCAAGACGTATGTATAGCTCGTCTCAATCGTAACCAATAAAACTCGTCTCACCAAAACCACTCCCGACCAAAACCTCATGTAAGTTTTTTTTACTTTTTTACGGGGCTCAAAGCTGTTGCTTCTACATTCATATCCACCCAGAGGGGCGGAAATTCATTTTAAACATTACATGTATATAACGCTCTGTATTTGAAGGTCAGCTATTGATTTGTTTTAAGAGGGCATTCACATTGACACCATCGAAAGATAATAATTGTATTATTAGTTGGGAAACTTAGTTGTTGCGCAGATAAGTAGATATAGGTATGGTTACGTACGTTAATTCTATTTAACGTTGTAATAATATGAAGAGCACCTTTTCAAGCTATAGGACCACGATCCAACTACTTGGAACAAATCGCTCGAACAGGGATGTGAGATGAGCAAAAGGATATGAACATAAAACTTGGACGAGGTTAGAGAGAGTAGAGAAGAGATGACCTACATACGCGCACATATGAAGAAACAGATTTATGTGGATGAAGAGAAGGATAAAATGAGCTTATACCTAAGTCCAAATGAGCAGCTCTAATGTCTCTGCCTGTAAGGAACTAGGCTTGATGTTGTGTATGTATGTATGTTTGTAGTACATATTTAAAGTAGGTATGTATTCAGTTAAAAAGGTTATTACAATGAGGAATCATTATTCCCAGCCCTAACAGATTTGAACTTAAGTATAACACTATAACATTCGAAGTGCTTACGTTACATACTTTAATACGAGGACGACAGTTTTCAAACATATTCTTGGAATTTGAGTATACCTACTACGTATGAGATATATATATTTCTGCCAAACATTCCTTTATTAGGTACAGGAAACTATTAAGACCTTGCCCACATCACCTTGGACACATCCTTCGATTGTTGGTAGTAGGGGCTGAGTACATTACATAGCGCTGTTAGAAAAAGCCCCACTCATGTAAAACATACCTTAATTACCTTAGCTTTGGCTCTCCAAAATCTATATCCGTACGAAGAAAAACGTATGCATGCACACGTGCAAATTAAGTAGGTACTGTAACTAACTAAGCGTCTACATATTATTTGTCCATGGTGTCTGTTTTCACAAATGTTTGAAACGTACGCGACGTCTGACGTCACTGGCGCATTGATAAGATTCAAGTACGATAGGCATGATAATACAATATGTACTTAAATGTCATAACAATTGAATAATACACACCTAACAACCGAATAATTAAACGTTAATAGCTAACATTTATTTAGGTAATTTATGTTTAGATACTACGAACATAGTGAATTAGAATATTTTATCTCGACGACAGCAAGCAATAAATACTTACAAATGTTTTAACTAGGGATTGCTTAAGCAAAAGCTATTGTGTATCCATGTATACGAATCATATTTGAACGGTACGCACGTTTAGGAACACGACTGAGAGGAGAAGAGGCCAGCGCCACGACGCGCTCTGCGCTCGCTCACCAGCTTCCATTTAGTTTTGTTTCCTCCCGCATTTTCCAAAGGATATCAACATCTCCGAACGCAAGGTCACGACACAACACAACACACAATGTTAAAGACAAACATTCCAATAACACCTATTTAACCGATCAAATAGGTAGCACCAATTTTATTATATTTGTTTTAAAATCTACTAGACGTAAGAGAGCACATCGTCGTATTGACAGGATTCCGATATATCGGACGTGTTATCAAAAGGCCGCAGCACGTCGTTACTTTGTCTTATCTTATCGTCTAGTGAAAGAATTAAATATAAGTTACTAATTGTTATTATTCAAACTCTATTCAATTGGCAATATCATAATAAAACGAATTTGTTTGCATATACATAACTCTACCGGCTCTGGCAATTCGTATTAACATTTTGCGCAAGCCGTCTAACAAAGTGTATTGCTATTTGCGATCTAATGATTAGGGTAACCTTTAAAGTACAAACCTAGGTGATATTGACTTTTATAAAATCGGGTATGCAATAAGGATTCACCCAAGTTGCTTGTGCGGATTCCATCGGTTAGTTAAAAGTTACCTTAGATATATCTCTAAGAGTAAATTTTGCATTAGAATATACATATATATGTACTACCAAATACCTAACTAATTCAAAAGGTAGTCGTGGTGACGTGTGGTCAGTTAAATAATCTCCAATAAAATTTGGAAATGCAGGTTGAGCTTAAGACCTATTTTTAAATATAATAACAGTATTTTTGACATCGAGAATTCGTCGCCATCCGAGAATTGAAGGTCGTAGAGATATGTCAAAATTTTACTTAAGTAGTGACGTCCTCGGTATCTATCTTTATTTATTTATTTATTTATCTATCTTGTTTGCATCTTCATATTTTCAATCTTAAAAAAGCTATTTATCTTAATTGAAAAGCAATACCTACCATCCCCTTACAGGATACTTCTTGGGAGGTGTGATGTAATTAATATTAGCATGAACAGCTGTTGGACACCACGGGATGTACCGTGGTGTCCAAAATTTATTTTAGTTATTCAAAATTGGACAAGCCCGATTGCGGCAGTACCTAGCAGAAGATCGCAGCCAAATGTTACCACTGCTTCCTCGTTATTGTGTTCCTGCAGTGAGCAGTCCAGACCAAAGACCTTATGGTATAAGGTCTTTGGTCCAGACATCCCCATGGAAAGGTGTGTTGGCAGTAGCGGAATGAATTCGTTTCTAAAGCTGCTATCAACTCTGCTCATAATAAGGTAATATAGTTTTACTTGCGCCTGTAAGAAGCTCAGTATACTAAAGTAGACTAAATGAAAGATAGTCAAGCATGACGATGAATTACTCCTTCTCTGTGTTACTGTGTACCGGGGATTTTTAGATTTTCCTGACAGGTTTTAATTTCATGCATAACGGGTTTTCGGCTTTTCGGTGTCTCATATATATATATATATATACCGAAAATATAAGATGTAGAAAATATAGACGAAAGGTAGCAAGTAGCAATTCATCGTCATGCTTGCTACTTGCTACCTTTCGTCTAGTCTGCTATAGTATTGTGAGTTTTTTAAACTTTTCTTTTTGACGATAGCCTTAAAATTTTATAAGCTAGGTATAGCTTACTCAGCTTACTTAGCACATTGGTACTTCTTCAATTTTTAAGTAGTTTGTCTTTGTACTACGAAACGAAGGAATAAAAAACTTGCCATTTCATCACGATAATTATTGACATGTAACGTCTGTGACGATTTATATCACATCCTGATGGAATGTGACCAGAACAAAGATGTCAGAAGAACTGTACTGTAATTGGATGTAGCCAGGATGTGGGTCTGTGTAACAGCTTCTTGGCGAACCCTAATTCTGAAGAAATAAAAAAGTTATATAAGCGTAGATTTGAATATTTTTAACACAAAGGTGAACTCAGGGAGAGGCATAGAAAAAAAAAATATTGACATCAGTTGAGTTCTGTCTGTTTGAGATTGACATTGACATCTGTAATGATGTGGTACATTAACATTACACACATACCTATGGGAATCGTGATGTCAACACAACAATGTGTAATCCAAAGACTACTATGGTGTAATCGAAATCTCAATTCTACATAATCAAATATATTATTAATTTTGATGATTGAGGAATTAATAATAGCAAAGCATGATTTAAGGTGTATAATTATTTCTCTATCCAGTACAGAAAGGCGAAAACCTATAATTTTCAGTACAATATTTATTAAATTACCTAAAACAGGAAAATGAGTAAAGAAGAACTTCTGCAGGAATATTCAAATGCTGTAATGCGTCTTAAAAAGCAATGGATTGAGGCTGGGATGACTGAAGAAGACTTTAAGAAACTGTATTTTGAATCACTCAGTTCTTCAGAAAAACATGTCCCAGCTCCTCGTCAACGATTTTTAACCAAATATAGATTATTATTACTAATGATAGTCATCGCAGTGTTAATTATTTATAATTATAAGACTATTTACAGTTGCACAGTTTGCAATATGCAAGAATATATTTATCCTGGCTTAAGACTTTTGAGAAAGATGTCAATTCCTTTTATATCGCTATTTCCAGCACTGACTGGTATGATCATATTAATGCATATAAATTTATTAATTCAAAAGTTTTATGTCCCTTCAACTAACTATATGGTCTTAACATTTTCAGAGTTCTACCACGAAACATGTTTGATACAAAATCCATTCTTCACTGTAGTGGATATGGACTGCTGGCCGTGTAGCACAGTCAGCAATGTTAGAGAGGTCACAGATCCTAAGCCAGTCAACCAGCAGCACACTGCACCTTTTATATATGAGGTATAATCCTGTGAAACAGCAATGAACTCACTATCTGCCACATTGCCACTCATTAAGAAATCTCTGAATATAATTTATTTTTCAGACTGACCAGCCAATGGTTAATTTGCAAGCACTTAAGGGATTATATTTAAAGAGTAAAGATATGTTTGACAAGGAGTCTTCCAAAGTTCTAGTGAATAATAAGTATTATCTCAGTCCAGGTGACATGTTTAATAAATTATTTGCTGGTGACAATAACTTCTATGTATGGTAAGAGTATTCATATAGAACCAGTAATTACTAGTTTGAGGTGAAAACTTAAGCTGACAGTTAAAATATCCTTCAGGAAATTCAACAATATGAATACAGCAAAAGCAATAAGACAAATTATACCAAGACCTAAAGTTGTACCTAAGTTTGGCCAAAGTACAGAAAGGTTTATCATTGTAGACACAAGTCAGAAGTCGTTCCAGATACCTGACACTGAGTGCAGTTTCTCCTTTCTGTTGCTACTGAGTGGCTCTAGGACTATAGACTTGGTGCCAGCTGAAGAATGTAAGCATCAATGTAAGACACTGAAAGTTGACCTAAGGGAGAGCTATTTGTGTAAGTATATATATATGCATAAAATGATTTACAATGCGGCTGAAGAAATATTTCCTTCTGAATGTTACCGATCTTATATTAATTATATAAATGAACAAGCTACAATGTACATACATATCACCACACAGAGTCCCTAACGGCAGAGTATATACTGCCAGTTCTCTCTAGACTATATATATTAGGGAAAATCATATTAAGAGATTATAGAACACATATTTTTTTCTCTAATTGTAAAACTGGTGATAACTGATCATTGCTGTCTGTATATTTTCAGATCTAGCTGTTAAGCTTGCATTAGCAACTTATAATTTATAAGAGAAGCCATCAGAATGTTAGTATTAAACTAATACTCTTTGTAAAACATATAAATAAATTTTGATTTCAGTGTGGTACAACTGGTGGTACTGGCGACCCAGGTTACAGCCTTCCAATGGAAATACGACACTTATCGCTCATGTTGGCTCTTATTGTTGACAATAAAAGCAACAATTTCAAAATGGAAAATAAAAACAAACCAATGGAATGTACAAAACACCAATTTATATTAATAAAAATACTTTTAAATAAAATTAGCTAGTAATACTTTTCATTCAAATTTTTGTTTTAGCTTGTCTTTTAGGAACACTGGGATCAGTGAGACCAGAGCAAATATACACAGGATAGTGATTGAGGTCCATGACCATGCTTCACTGGTAGATGTCATTGTATGCAAGGTCTGGCCTGCTTGAATGGCTACAAATGACGGTGGGGCGACACCTGTAAACCAAATTCAAAATTCTTGAAAAAGAACTTGTTGTATTACTAAAACTTATTATATATCAGAATTTATATATATATGAGGATAGAGTTGTTTTTTTTTTAATTATTTACAATAATCATGATATTAAAATTGCCAGTATGTTTGCTTAACTAAAGGTGATATAGTGTTAGTAAATTACGTTGTGCTTACCAATAAATGTTCCTAGAGCAAATGGCACTAAAGGCACACCTATTACTGGTGCAGACAAGTTAATAAACCAATTCGGTAAAAATGGGGTTACTCTGAGAAATATTATATAGTTGAGTAAGTTGTTCTTGTGCTTGGCGACAGCTTTTGACCAATTTGCAGCCCTTTCGGGGAAAAACTTTTTCACAACCTTCTTCCCAAGTAGGTTGGATAGGAAGAAGCACAGACTTGCCCCAATAGCTGAACAGCAGCATACTAGAAATAAAGCTACGTAGAAAGGAAACAAAAACCCTGAGAGGATACTCAAAAATAGTGATCCCGGTATTGCAAATGTTTGCAAGCTGAACATCTGTATAGGAGAGTTATCTTTCACTTGAAATATGTAGTATATTATGCAGCATATTTAGTAAATACATTACACCTTATATTGTTATATAAAGGATACAAAATATACACTAAGAATACTCCAGACATGACTTCATAGAAATACTTATCCTTGTAGCGATCTAACACTAGGCCCAAATTCTTGGCATCTTCAAGGTCCCAAGGTAAATGAATATGCTTCTTCTCATGCCTGTAAAAAAATTTTTCATCATTAAAGATTTGGATTTAATTATAGAAGAACTAATAGTATAATGCTATTGTATGCACATCAGTCTAAGCTTCTAGACTTGATCAGTGAAGTTTTTGATTTTGATAAGCTTGATACTTGAACATCAGATTATATATAGACAAACAAGCATGACATAACGAAAATGAATTTGTTAATACACTATTAAACATGTGTATTCAAATGACATCTAGTCTAACAAGCATTATTTGATATTGTATTGTATTGTATAGTATCATACTTATAGGAAAATACAATTGATGATACTTAAATGAAAATACTTACTCTTCCAATTCAGGAAATAATGTACAAAGGAGACCCAATGCCAAAAGGGATGATGTAAATATAATTACTACTAAAACTGTAGCTTTGGATGCTGATATGTCATCACTATTCTCTAAAATCTTTGTAGGGCTGTCTGTAAAAATAAAGTACCAACATTTTACAAGTCGACTAAGTTCCAAGGATATTGTTCTAAAAATCCCTGCAATAATTGAGATATGGGATTATGCACTGACTTATATAAGTAAGTCTATACACTTAGCTAAGTATTCAAAGGATAAAAATACAAGTTCACCTATTACTTAGTAAACAAAATAAAACAAGGTGTAAATACTTGGGAAAGGATAGAACAATCCAACACAGTCTGTTCTTATGTTTCTTATTCTTGGTTTGGTTACAGTATGGTAAGGGGCATGAACCGTAGAGGAAACGGAAGGGTCTTGGATACGGACGTCACCTTGTATTTCCCTTTCGCGAGGATTCCCTCGTCTGCGATCTATTGTGCTCATATTTGTGACCTAAAAATGAAATGAGTCTAAAACTTTAATCGAAAATAAATTATTTATGCTTTCAACGTTTTTACACTAATCATTGAATAACGCTTACTGTTATTAAATAATGAATTGTGTGAACAGTTAAGGGCTCAAGAAAGATACGAGCTCAGCATTTTCACAGAATTTTGACTAATTTTGTTTGAATGTATTGTGTGATAACTTTCAGATTCAAACTTCGTTGTCATGTCACACCTTTATAGCTGTCAATTCTGTCACTTTATCGATTGATTACTCGCTCATTCGAAGGATTAATTTATATCTGTATATCTGTACCGTATGAAAGGCACAAATTTAAAACACAATTTTTATATTAATCATTATATTATATTACCTTGGATGCTCTGCTCTTAGTTCAAATGTAGTCTTGAGGCTTACCTATGCTACTCCACCTTTCAATTTGAAGGAGTCAAATTTCGCGCCACAATTAATTTCTGGTACTGTTATCTGTTGCTGTGGCATTAAGGAGCATAGAGCACTAGGTGTTTTTTGTTTAAGAATTGAATATTTTTTCAATGCTTATTCTTTGGTTAAGTTATTTGTATGATGCACTGTATTTACTTTTGTTAATACTTCATGACACTGATACTTGTCTTTCAGTCACAAATATTTCGATTATTTTCGAGTTTAGCTTTCCGCACCGTTTGGAAGCTAAATAAAATAACAATCAGTTAGGTTTCGGCGACTGTTTGTATGCCTTACCAGTGTATCTCAGATAACAACTTGAATATCAGCTCTTTATCATTAATTGTGAAACAAAAAATATATGGCAGCTGATAAATGCTGCTCCCTTCCGTACCCTTGATTTTCTCGTACCCGCGAGTTCCTCTATCTTAAAGATCAGACAAATGGCACTTCTTACTCCGTAGTATTTAACTTCGAAGATTGAATGCGGAAGGAAAAGGGGGACCCCACTCTTATCTTATGCTGCTTGCCTAGCTGTTCCTGTCAATATTAGGTCGGCAATGCATGATTAGATATCCTTGCTATTGCTAACGCCTATAATGTATGGTAAGCACGTAGCATCAGGGCGTATGTTCGATTACCATGGTTTTGAATACCGAAATGCGATAATAATGTGAGATGGCATCATTTTCAAATTAATCTTTATCCCCATATCTTTATCTAACATATATAATTCCTGGCTGTGAGAAGTCATGGTGTCCAAGTGGTTTGAGTGGTTACCTGCACACAAAGATTGCAAGTTCGAATCCGGACTGGACCAATGAGTTTTTCTGAACTTATGTACAGTGATTAGCCACACCACGAGCTTTAAGGTGAAGGAAAACATCAAGGGGAAACCTGCAAGTTTTGTTTAGTTTGGGAAGAAATTCAAACGCGTATGTATAGTCGTACTTGAGTAACGGCGATGGACTCGCCTTTTGTCACGTTGGCACCTAAAATATATCTCTGGTGGAAAGTGGTTGTATGGGTGCAACCTACTCACTAGCTACCCCTTGTGGGAAGGCGTGAATATACATAATTCTTGGCTACGTCCCAAATCTCGAGGTCGTATAGCCTAAGTCTAAAACATTGGTCTGAATTCACCCACTCGACAGCCTCATCATCGGCTGACTTAACTTTAAACTCTCCAATTTGGGATTTTCAATATCCATCTAGCTTACCAATCTATTTATTCCTGAGACATTGGTCTATCATAATAAGATTAGGCTTGTAGGAAGCAAGCTGGAATTGATTGGATTTTTAAAGTAGGTATTTAGTCTATGATCTAGGTAGCGTCTTGCGTCTTTCCAACTTTCCATGATAAATAAGCGCGGTGTGAAAGAGCGGCCGGGCGCATGCGCGCGCTTCCTGCGTAGGAGTAGGGAGATTAGGGGACCGCTACCGCCGCCGCCGCCGCGGCAACAAACAGTTCAATGTTTGGCGTCTCCTGCGCAGTTGCGTGCAACAAGCTCGCATCGATAGTGTTTTCTTTGTAATACCAATTCACCAATAACCAACATAATTATCGAGTCGATGGATTGGAAACACAGTTTACGAAGTGTACACAGAAATAACATTAAGTAGAAAATAATGTGAAAATAGTGAAAGTGTGCTTTCTAGCAAATATGTGGCAGATCGTGAATACTTAGACTGCATTCATGAATTTAAGTATAAAGGTAGTATATTTTATTCACATTATTATATCAACCCAATAGCTGGTCAGTTGTATTGTAAGATACTCGTAGCCATCTAATGTAGCGGTCAATGAAGGCTTCTGACTGAATTTTGCGGAAATCCTCGCTCCGTAAAAGACAATTACCGAGAGCAATCAAGGATGATTGATTTAACATTGCCGTTACCTGCACTATTTTTTATACTTATTAATATCTGCCTGCCCCTTAGGGGACCCTTGTGGGAATGTAGGCAGAGGTGTATACTATCCACACACCCACTTCCCGCCAGAGATATATTTTAGGATCCAACGTGACAGATAGCCAGTCCATCGGCGTAACTCAAGCACGACTATACATAATACGGCTCTGAATTTCTTCTCGAACGTATGCAGGTTTACTCACGATGTTTTCCTTCACCGTAAAGCTCGTGGTGTGGTTAATCACTGTACTTAAGTTCAGGAAAGCTCATTGGTATCGTCGGAATTCAAACTTGCAATCTTTGTGTTGCAGGCAACTGCTCGAATCACTCGGCCACCACGGCTTTCTCTATTATCTTTTTTATTAACACGAAAATCTGAATACTTTGTAATGGTTGTCAATAATAAAAGTTGTAAATACAACAAAACTAATAGAGCCCTTCCAGAAATTACTTCCGCCTTCCAAGTTGCACGCTTCCTGTAGATGTGAAATTCGGAAACCTAATTTATAATTCCTTGTATAGTTCCTACATACCTCCATCGGTTTCCTGTACGTTGAATTATTTTGGTTAGGCTCGATATGTTTAATATCCTTCTCTAATGTCAATAAAATCTCATCTTATCTTTTTACTTATGAAAAATAATTCGTAATAGATACATACTTCGTTCTCTTTGTAGGTTACATTCAAAATTCATTTTTTTCGTACCAGAGTGGAAAACGAGCATATTGCCCACTTGATGGGAAGCGGTTACCGTAGCGTATTTGCGCTCACCATACCTGAGTATCAATCATTTGCGCGTTGCCACTCTGTGTTCGGAGAGTTGTACGATATTACAATGATATCATCGTTTTGTAAACAAACAATCAGAGTAGTATAAGATTGAGTATAAGTGTTAGAATGTCATCGGAGGTCATATCCAGGTCGTACGGTGTTTATAGGCTCTGAGCATACAACTGTATGTATCGTATAGCATCAAGCATTAATTAAATGATCCGTAGTCTACACTAATTGGTCGTTCAATTAAACCGTATTACACATAACGATACCCGGACCTCGAGTAAATAGGCCATGGCCCTGGCTCCAATAAATAAAGAGAAAAGTTTCCGTCCTTAATCACTACTTCCCGCCAGATTTTTTATTAAGAACGTCGTTCTCTATTTCAAGGCACCAGAATCAATAGTTTATCTATGATATGATCCTATGATCCAAAGTACAAGATTACAGAAATACAAAGTGTTTGTTTGGTTGCAGGTGATGCGAGGAGGTATACCCAAACTGTGGCTAGTGGTGGGTACTCTGGTGGGGTGTGTGTGGGGCGGTGAGGTGTGTTCGCGCGGGAGCAGCTGGTGGGACCGGCGTGCGGGCGAGTGCGTGCCCTGTACCCGCTGCGACCCCGCGCGCCGCCTCGCCGTGCGCTACCCCTGCGAACTGCACCGCGATACTATCTGCCAGCATCTATCACAAATACACATATTCCCGTTTACTCCGCGACGTCCAAACAATGACAATAATAGTGAACAAAGTGCGGGTGATTACGACTATTACGACGATGCGGACTACGAAGTAGAGGTGACAGATGTCAAGAAGGTTGATGAGGTCAAGTGGGACCTCCTTACGATCAATCTGACTTTAGCAGCCAGTGGGTGTGTGGTGTTCTTTATAGTAGTGCTCTCGTTGACGCTGTACCATACGAAGCAATGGAGGGTGCTGAAGCAGGCTTTGAAGTCAGGTGAGCTAAAGTTTATAACTTGACACTATCCCACGAAGGTTCTTAGGGGCTTAGGTAGACACAGGTAGGTAACAGCCATCTCTTTTCGCTGGAGATATATTGAGATGCCAACATTCCTATTTCACCATATGCTAATGTGATTCAGGTTTGGGTGAATATATCACAAGGCGAATATTTATTTAAGAAAATTACCTAATTTAAAACCTACACCTCGGTCTACCCCTTCGGGAACCCTTGTGGGAAGGCGTGAAGATGTATAAACTTACATACATTTCATAGGATAAGTTAAAGCAACTTATTGTACAGATTAACAAAATAATAATTCGCTTCTGCAAACACGAAAGTCAGCAGAGCATAAATTATCGTTTATTTATTCAGGACAGCGATCAGGTCGCGCGACCTCCGAAACGTTTTTATTATCCAGTCGCTGACTTTGCATCGGTTACAAGACTTTTGAACAATTTAAATTTGAGGTTTTACTACAATATTTTAATTTTGAATTATACCAGTAACAGACTCGCCATTTGTCACGAGGCACCTAAATATATCTCCGGCGTAAATACAAAGGTAAATACGGCGTGGTTACACCTCTGTTTCTTTGTTGACCCTTATGGGGAGGTGTGAGGTTAAATATAACTGAAGATTAAGAGAAAAATACAGCATAGAACAATTCTTTATAAGATCAACGATAAATGTTGTTTCTGTAGCTCGAAAATCGTAATAATATTGAGAATGCATTTCGCCAAAATCGTTATTATAACAACTAAGCATCTGGTAAGCTTACGCTGAAAGTTTGCATTAAAACAATTGAGGTTCAAGAAGTTCAAGCTGCTATAAAACTAGACTGAGATGCAGACGCGATTTGGGTGCGGCGCACGCGCATGCCAGTGTAAACAACGCCAGTTTGTTTGAACATGTGCGCTACTAATTTTGACCTGGGTAGCGGACCGCCCGCGTAACAATAGCTAACGGTTTTTTACTCGAATTCGCCTAAGCCTAAATTAGTATACCTACTGTATTAACCTCATTGGATTCATTGCCAAACCACACAATTACTATTGACCGCAGATAAAAACAATGATTTATCGACCGTGACGATATTCATAGGCAAAATGTATTATTATTACTAGCTGCGCCTCGCAGTTTCTACCTTGTAAAATTGTATTATCTTGTCTCTTGGATATGATTCCTTCCTCAATATAAGCGATATTCTTTGCGAGCGATATTATTCGATAAGCTTTGACCATGGGGGGCAATGGCGCCCCGACGCTCACCTGCTGCACAAAGAGGTATCACGTCGTTTGGTCGAGGCCTCTGGTGAAGGCGCAAAGAGTCAGCATTGCCATACAGCGTGGCAATAATGCCAGCGTTCTCGGCACCCTCTAGCGGGACGAGTTGGGACAGGTGCTTTATTTAGTTTAGTTTATTTATATTATGTTTTATACATACATATCATCACGCCAACTCCCCAGCAGGGTAGGCAGAGAGTATAGAGCGCCAGTTCTCTCTAGACTTACATACTCTTTCGCTTCGTCCACATTCATCAGTCTCTTCATACGTGCTCGTCGGTTTCGAGTACTCTTAACGTTCCCGTCCTTGAGAGTCCGATCGATTTATTTATGTTTTATAATGTTAGTAAATTTAGAATTGTAATATTATAAAACTTAGTTCACGTATACGTAAATACAACCAAATGTAACTCTTTATAATATAGATAATCGTAATATTTAGAAAGAAATAGGCATAAAAATAAATAGGTAGGCTTTCATAATATTTTCGAAAGAAATTGGCATAAAAAGAACTAGGTAGGCTTGAAAAGTACGGCAGCGCCTAAATTATAATGTCATGGTTTTTTAACAGATGTCCAAGACTTAACAGCAAAGCTAAAACTAATGGAAGCGGGAGGGGATACTCCAGCTGAGCCCGCAGCGCCAAGCGACCACCACATCTACTGCAACATCCACGTCGGAAAAGAAACTTTGCTCGGTAAGTCTCGACTTTATGAAAGCAGTTGTTTGCGTTCCGTGGTGTCCACATGTTGGGATAATGCACAAACAATGAGAACTAGCCCAAAAAGGAATGTTTACGCGTCCATAACTCTCATTAACGGGCAGGTCGAGAATCCCTGTAACGACGTCTCTGGCGCCATGCCAGTCAAGTTTAAAATACTGTGTTGCGTGGGCGTGCGCCGCTGCGTTTGCGTCTGCCGCTTTTTATTTATTTTCACGACGCCCCCGGGGTCACAATGTATGGACGACGCTGCATTGCAAATATGTTGCTTAAGCACATTTGTGTTGTCGTAAATCTGAATGCTTTCTGAGCTCACATTCCGTCCATTTGTTAGTTCTTTACATGTCTTTAGAAATAAAATGGTTTAAAATGAATGTATGTACAACCCCACTTAATCTAATCTAGGTACTTAATACTTAAAGCATACCAATCTCATCATTTACAGACCTTGAGGTCGTTGAGGATTCGTTGAGAACACAGAGCGAAGTTGTTTTGTCTGAAGGCCTAGTAGAGACTCCGCTGTTCTAAATGTCACATGTTAAGCAGACGATAGGAACATAAAACATTTAAGTCGTGGTGGTCGATTGATGTAGGTACACTGAAAACATAAAATTTCAGGTACCAACTCCGATTGTCTAAAGTAGATATAATTAATTATCGCAATAAAAGCTTTACGCTAAAGGAAGGCACCGTGAAAAAACCGGCATTCTTTTGTGAAGAAATTCAACGACGTTGTAAATAAAGAAACGACAGTCTCGGCATTCAAATATGGCTCCGACGTTATCTATGTGTTAGTTCTGTCTACCTCTTGAAGAACCCTTCCCTTCAGGCGTGAAAATATAGTTAAAAGACTTCAAGAACCCATGGTTGCTAATGATATTTATATGCCACTTAATTGGTGCTTAAAACAATGTTCCTCGTTCCAATAAGTCTCATGGGCACAGATGTTCGGTTCATACTAAGCCCCGTATCGAGGTGAGCGAGGTCGCGGGATGCCTACACGCGCACGTACACGATGTCGATCAAATTTTAATGGGTCTGTAGATATATTAATTCTGTAGACACAGCGTTGATACGAAACAATCGTGTTACAATTGAACGCTTTCTAAATGAAAATTGTAATACGGTACTCGGGTATTTTTGATTCTCGTATGTTTTTATGTTCCCCTGATATATTAAGATGTACCTACTGTTGTTCCACAATGTAACCGATCTACATAGCTATTATCGATTTAGTATGTACGTATTATTAGGTGGAAACATGCAAACACCAATATTATTATGTGCATGTGTATCTATCTAACATATGGTTTATAAGCATACTTTCGGACAATTCCATACAAATTGACCTAGTCCCAGACTAAACGTAAATTGTATTGAAGGTACTCAATAACGGTATATTATACTAGTATATGTTCATAGGACCTCTAAGATTTCAAGCACAAATAATAATGTTGTTCATGGGTGAGAAGCGATCCCGTTTCTCCTCAAGTTTCGGAGCCACGAGAACCGGGCGTTCTCGTCATTTTGTAGGGAGCCTCTGGTTTCTTCAACTTTCTCTCGCGTAAACACGGTTCTTAGTAAAGACGTAAATACATTTCTGTTAGTATAATTTTCCTGGCGTTTTGCCACAAAATAAGGGTCGATGTAATGCCTTAATCACAGGTATTTATATTGAAACAGAACGGCGTTTGTTTAACAAACGCTGATTGATCAACACAAGCATATGCTATTAATACAAGTAATTTGAGGTATCAGCTAGAAGGAACTGTGAAGGCCAAGTTATTTTTAGCCTCACCTGTAAGATTGCAAGTTCAAACCCGGGTGGTCTGTGACAATGAGTTATTCTGTACAGTGATTTATGGTACGATCTTGAGTGAAGGAAATAGTTTAAATTCATAGTAGTTCAGTCATTTCTGAGAGACGACGATAGACTCCCCATGTGACACATTGGCACCTAAATATATCTCCGTCGAAGGAAGTGTGATATTACGCTTAAACCTACTCCTTTTATATCCATACTAGAAAGTGATAAGCGGGCTTTAAAGTTTTTCCGAAATAGTATTGAACAAGTGATGTCAATTACGCCAGCTGCTAGGTTCGTTTGTAAGCCCTTAACATCACGCCTTCCACAAGGGTCCCCGACGGAGTAGGTAGAGATGGATAGGTAATACCCACACACCCACTTTCCGCCAGAGGTATATTAGGTGGAAACGTGACGGATGGAGAGTTCATCGCCGTTACTCAAGCACAACTAGGTATACATACGCCTTTGAATTTCTTCTCAGTCGTATGTAGGTTTACTCTCGATGTTTTCTTTCACCGTAAAGCTCGTGGTGTGACTAATCACTTTGTGTTTGACCGTATACCATTTATGAACATTTACCTACTTAAAATAATGTTTACTTGGCCTAATATTCAAACGTTGCTCTTCAATCAAAAGATGAGGTTGCCTATGGACGTGGAGTGAGCAGGTAATCGACCCAATCTGGGTTTAGTACGCACGTGCGTTCATTAGGTGGTTATTTGTAATGCAAGCTTGTCGCGCGACGTCGACCGCAGGAGCTTCCGCCCCCGAGGGCATCACTGGAGCCGCCTGGAAGCCCCTCACTTCCTGCCTATATTGATTTTTGACAAATATACAATTCAATTATTAAAAATTACATGTCTTCTGATAATTTACTACGATAACGTAAACTGCTTTAGTTTAGTCTCAATAATAAATATATTGGACTTCGCACGCAGGTAGTAAGTCGAGTTCTTTTGTGACTAATGACTACAAGTCGTAATTTTTTTTGAGGTGACACCCTAGCGTAGGCGTTGTTGAACAGCCTATGCAAACGAAATGCCTAGTTGGATACACATACCTAGTTAATGCTCTTCGAGGACCGTTGTGGGATGGCATGGAGCTATATTATTATTATTATCTAGTTCATATCGGGCATCGTCGTCTCTATCCAGGTAACCGGTTTCTCCTGTAGATAGGGTTGCGAAGATCCGACGGCATTTGCCTCATGTAACTAACCAAGGCAGGGAGATCATATAATACCTAGACTACAGTCTTGTCTGGAACATTTAAAACCAAACACACGTGCCAAATTCTTAGACTGGCACGTATTCCATCAACAGACAAACGATTCGAATGCAATAAAAACAACATTTGGTAAAGGCGTTATAAAAAATACATTTCGAATAGTAATAACGATATAAAAAGCTGTTGTTACAAAGATGCACCGCTCTGTACTGCCTGGTGGTTGTACATTGAACTTACTTAGTATTCTGTGTGAGAAGCGTCGTGGGATAAAGGATCAGTCGGGACTGCAATGTGCTGCGGCTGGATTTCGGTGTAAACTCGCGATTCCAACGTTTCCATTAGTACACGGCAAAGACGGAGGATATTCTCGTGTTGTAAAATAATACTCGCGCAGGTCAATGGCTAGAAGTGTTTTTACATACAACCAATCAATACACATTAAAATTGCTTGGTCATATAATAGTTGCGTCAATAAAATTGTAGTTAATTTACTGTACATATATATAGATATAATGTATAGAATTTATGTATCCATCTTACGTTTTGGCTCAGAAGTTTTTAGTACCACATACATACATACATATTACGTGATTTTTAAGAGTTTATGGTTGACTCGCTGAGTACGTAAGCGGCCGTTGACGTAATGTATCTTTGGCACAATCTGAGTCCTGAAAATTTGCCAACTGGGATTGAGATCCATTTCACTTCAATTGGGATTAAGATAAGAACAGAAAAGAAAATAATCTTAATTCATTTTAAAGTTTGAACTTTATTTAACAGATTAGTTAGAAAGATTATTTTTGACATTCAATAAGACTATAGTGAAATAATAATACGATTCTCTTTTCAGTTTGACCACTTGTCACTTTGTGTGTCAAACACTACGTAGTGTGTGTTTTTATTAATTTAGTACCTGGATGACCGAGCTTAGCTCGGTAAATATAAATAAATATAATTTATACGAATTACAGACTTATGGAATATGAATAATATTTTTTAATGTTGCCAATATAATAATGAAAAAATATGAACTTGTTATTTAAATAAAAAATCACGACTTAATTGGTTAAGAAATTAAAAAGATATGCCAAAATAAAGGATCATCTATCTAAACATATAATAAAAATGTAACGGATTGCTGTCTGTACATGGAAGATATATGAGAAAAAAATATGATTGGGAGCTTTATCAACGCAAACATCACCCAAAACACAGATTTTTAGAATTTTTGTTTGTTCATTTGTGCACGCTAACCTCAGAAACGGCTTATCCGATTTAGATGTGGTTTGTAAAACTGTAACGGATCACTGTCTGTACATGGTAGATGTATGAGAAAAAATATGATTGGGACCTTTATCAACAATTACACACGTTGTGCCATACTCTGCCACAAATCTTGTAAACGTCGATTCCGTTGTTCGTCATTAGTAGTAGCTACACGTTGTGCCGCACGCTGCTGCAAATCTTGGGGACATCGCTCCTGTTGTTCAACATTTTCAGTAGCTACACGTTGTGCCGCACGCTGCCGCAAATCTTGTGGAAATCGCTCCTGTTGTTCAACATTTTCAGTAGCTACACGTTGTGCCGCACGCTGCCGCAAATCTTGTAGACATTGCTCCTGTTGTTCGTCATTTTCAGTAGCTACACGTTGTGTTATACGCTGCCGGAAATTTTACAGACGTCACTCTCGTTGTTCGTTATTTTCAGTAGCTACACGTTGTGCCGCACGTTGCCGCAAATCTTGTAGACATCGCTCTTGTTGTTCGTAATTTTCAGTAGCTATACGCTGTGCCGCTCGCTGCCGCAAATCTTGTGGACGTCGTTCCCGTTGTTCGTCATTTTCAGTAGCTACACGTTGTGCTGCACGCTGCCGGAAATCTTACAGACGTCGCTCTTTTTGTCCGTTATTTTCAGTAGCTACACATTGTGCTGCTCGCTGCCGCAAATCTTGTAGACGTCATTTCCGTTGTTCGTAATGTTTAGTAGCTACACGTTGTGCTGCTTGCTGCCGCAAATCTTGCAGACATCGCTCCCGTTGTTCGTAATGTTCAGTAGCTATACGTTGTGCTGCTCTCTGACGCAAATCTTGTAGACGTCGTTCCCGTTGTTCGTAATGTTCAGTAGCTACACGTTGTGCTGCTCTCTGCCGCAAATCTTACAGACGTCGCTCTCGTTGTTCGTAATGTTCAGTAGCTACACGTTGTGCTGCTCGCTGCCGCAAATCTTGTAGACGTCGTTCCCGTTGTTAGTAATGTTCAGTAGCTACACGTTGTGCGGCTCTTTGCCGCAAATCTTATAGAGGTCGTTCCCGTTGTTCGTAATGTTCAGTAGCTACACGTTGTGCTGCTCTCTGCCGCAAATCTTGTAGACGTCGATCCCGTTGTTCGTAATGTTCAGTAGCTACACGTTGTGCTGCTCGCTGCCGCAAAACTGGTAGACGTCGTTCCCGTTGTTCGTAATTTTCAGTAGCTACACGTTGTGCTGCACGCTGCCGGAAATCTTACAGACGTCGCTCTCGTTGTTCCTAATGTTCAGTAGCTACATGTTGTGCTGCTCGCTGCCGCAAATCTTGCAGACATCGCTCCCGTTGTTCGTAATGTTCAGTAGCTATACGCTGTGCTGCTCTCTGCCGCAAATCTTGTAGACGTTGTTCCCGTTGTTCGTAATGTTCAGTAGCTACACGTTGTGCTGCTCGCTGCTGCAAATCCTGTATACATCGCTCCCGTTGTTCGTTATTTTCAGTAGCTACACGTGGTGCTGCTCTCTGCCGCAAATCTTGTAGACGTCGTTCCCGTTGTTCGTAATGTTCAGTAGCTACACGTTGTGCTGCTCGCTTCCGCAAATCTTGTAAACGTCGTTCCCGTTGTTCGTAATGTTCAGTAGGTACATGTTGTGCTGCTCGCTGCCGCAAATCTTGTAGACGTCGTTCCCGTTGTTCGTCATTTTCAGTAGCTACACGTTGTGCTGCACACTGCCGGAAATCTTACAGACGTCGTTCCCGTTGTTCCTAATGTTCAGTAGCTACACGTTGTGCTGCTCGCTTCCGCAAATCTTGTAAACGTCGTTCCCGTTGTTCGTAATGTTCAGTAGGTACACGTTGTGCTGCTCGCTGCCGCAAATCTTGTAGACGTCGTTCCCGTTGTTCGTCATTTTCAGTAGCTACACGTTGTGCTGCACACTGCCGGAAATCTTACAGACGTCGCTCTCGTTGTTCGTAATGTTCAGTAGCTATACGTTGTGCTGCTCTCTGACGCAAATCTTGTAGACGTCGCTCTCGTTGTTCGTAATGTTCAGTAGCTACACGTTGTGCTGCTCGCTGCCGCAAATCTTGTAGACGTCGTTCCCGTTGTCCGTAATGTTCAGTAGCTACACGTTGTGCTGCTCTTTGCCGCAAATCTTGTAGAGGTCGTTCCCGTTGTTAGTAATGTTCAGTAGCTACACGTTGTGCTGCTCTCTGCCGCAAATCTTGTAGACGTCGTTCCCGTTGTTCGTAATGTTCAGTAGCTACACGAGGTGCTGCTCTCTGGCGCAAATCTTGTAGACGTCGTTCCCGTTGTTCGTAATGTTCAGTAGCTACACGTTGTGCTGCTCTCTGCCGCAAATCTTGTAGACGTCGTTCCCGTTGTTCGTCATTTTCAGTAGCTACACGTTGTGCTGCACACTGCCGGAAATCTTACAGACGTCGCTCTCGTTGTTCGTAATGTTCAGTAGCTATACGTTGTGCTGCTCTCTGACGCAAATCTTGTAGACGTCGCTCTCGTTGTTCGTAATGTTCAGTAGCTACACGTTGTGCTGCTCGCTGCCGCAAATCTTGTGGACATCGCTCCTGTTGTTCAACATTTTCAGTAGCTACACGTTGTGTCGCACGCTGCCGCAAATCTTGTAGACGTCGTTCCCGTTGTTCGTAATGTTCAGTAGCTACACGTTGTGCTGCTCTCTGCCGCAAATCTTGTAGAGGTCGTTCCCGTTGTTCGTAATGTTAAGTAGCTACACGTGGTGCTGCTCTCTGCCGCAAATCTTGTAGACGTCGTTCCCGTTGTTCGTAATGTTCAGTAGCTACACGTTGTGCTGCTTGCTGCCGCAAATCTTGTAGACGTCGTTCCCGTTGTTCGAAATGTTCAGTAGCTACACGTGGTGCTGCTCTCTGCCGCCAATCTTGTAGACGTCGTTCCCGTTGTTCGTAATGTTCAGTAGCTACACGTTGTGCTGCTTGCTGCCGCAAATCTTGTAGACGTCGTTCCCGTTGTTCGTAATGTTCAGTAGCTACACGTTGTGCTGCTTTTTGCCGCAAATCTTGTAGAGGTCGTTCCCGTTGTTCGTAATGTTCAGTAGCTACACGTTATGCTGTTCGCTGCCGCAAATCTTGTGGACGTCATTCCCGCTGTTGGTCATATTCAGTGAAACATCTAAATCATTAGACCTTTCTGCTCGTATAATGTTGTGACTTTAGCACTACGTGTGGGACGAGCGGAAAGCTGATTATTTTCATTGATTTGTTGAAATGAGTCTTGTTTGTCGATCACTATTTTCTTGAAGGTTTAGGCATTTTGTCATGTAAGTAAACAATTGATTTTATATAATTTAATACGTCTACGAAAACGTCAAACCAAAAACTCATTGGCTTAAAGTTTGTTGCTTAGCAACGCTTTATTGTTGCTGTGTCGGTAAAGCAGTAGCGAATTTCAAATTCTAATGAAATTGTAGGAGATTTTCATTGCCTAAAAACACGGATAAAACTACTTTTTTTTAAATGAAACCTAGCTAGATCAATTTATTGCCCCCAAAATCCCCCCCGTACCAAATTTCATGAAAATCGTTGGAGCCGTTTCCGAGATTCAGAATATATATATACAAGAATTGCTCGTTTAAAGGTATTAGATTAATAAATAATGTAAATATTAGCTTTTTGCGCTGCATCTCCTGCATGCTGCATCATATTGATTGTAACTCTGCCGATTGCTTACCCCTCTGTCAGACAAATTTTCGAAAAAGGCGTACAACGTTTTTGCATTACGTATTAATATGAAAGGTACGACTTAGATGGTTGATATCCACAGATTAGAAAATGGAAATTATCCAAGATGTCATGTCATGTCAATTGTACATCGTGGGCGGTAATGGAGACAATTTTGTTGTAGCATTACATAGCAGGATCCCAGTCCAGTCACGTTACGCAGTCGTGCTCACGGCGGCGCGTTTCGTTATTATTGTTAACTAGGGCTTTGGTTATCACATCACCTTGTTGGCTTAGCTTACGAAGTAACTATTCGTTAAACTGTGGCGCATCCATTTATGGCGGGAGAAAGTTTTTAAAGAGATTCCATGCCGCAGTAGCATGGACTAGAGCAGTGAATACAAATGGTTGATAATTACTTGGAAAAAGTTGTTGATTGATCTGTATGGTAGGACCGCAGTTGTGCCAGCAATAAAATTTACGCCTCTTCTTCCTTTAGTTGCCAATTTGGCACGAAGTATCGTCAGTTACGTGGGATATCGCGAATACGTTCTAATACAACCAAACTCCGAAATTTTAAGTATTTTAAGAAAAAAAAGCCCAGGATAGGATTGTTGTTAAATAGTAAGAACCGAAATATTTTTACATAATTCGTAATATTCATTCAAGAACACAGCATACATATCAATACGCCGAGTCCAAGGCTAGGAGGAAAGAATAGAGCCAGTTCTCTATAGATGGATAGCTTCATCCACGTTCATCAGTCTGTTCATAAACGCTTGCCGTTTTCAAGAGCTCTTATCCTTTTTCGTTTTTCGTTCCCATCCTTGTGTATTCGATTGATTTGATCTCGATAGTTGAAGCGTGGGCTACCTCTAAGCTAATACAGCGGCAGCAATACAATTAATCAGTGTTTACTAACTTAGCGTGCCAAATTTAACGTTTCCGTGTTTTGAAAGTTCTTAATTAAGAACACTGTTTGCGAGTTGTTGGCAGGAACTGCGCTAAATAATATTATGGCATCTTATGTAGACGGCAGGGAAAACATTTGTTGCAAATAGGTAGACGCTCCTGGCGTCGAAATCCTAACTCAATCCATCACATACATATGTAGGTATCAAAAACTAAAATCTTTTATTCAATGTAATTCAATGTTGATGTGACATTATGAAGTGTGGGAAAACTTCATAATGTCACATCACAACGCTAATCGCTGTCTGTACATGGAAGATATATGAGAAAAAATATGATTGGGAAATTTTCCAACGCAAATAACACCCAAAACACTGATTGTTAGAATTTTATCCAAAAGTTTATCCAAAAAATGCTGCCTAAAATCACTATTCCACGCGGACGAAGTCGCGGGCACATCTAGTACTAAATATGAAACTACATCGCTCAAAAATATCCTGGTAACTAAGAAAGTAATATACATAAATGATTATTAATTGTAAACGGATGTAGGTAAAAACGCGTCACGCTACGGCATAGCCGGCCCCATTTCTCTGGAGTCAGGAAATGGCCCAAAACTTCCTTTCACTCTATCTTTGCGCAGTCAATAAATAGACTCCATTCTACATCCGATCCGACCCATCGTAAATAGGTTTAAGTGGAATCTATGACGTGTGTACGTTCTGTATAGTATTCATAATATTGAGTTCCTCCTCAATTTTATTGGGTTATTTAAAGAAGATCCGCGTATTTCTCTGCTATTTATTGTGCAGATTTTGATAAGATTTGCATAAAGTCCATGCAATTTATTATTTGCTTAGATAAGATAAATGTATAATTCATATTCACATTATCATTCATATTATATAGTTCTTATAACTAACAATTTGAGTGACATTTCACATCAAGTACGTGTATAAGTATTATTATTATTTATTTTATCTGACAGAAAACAATAGACGACAGTTTGATAACTACAGGACTCACGCTTGAAATAACGTTCTTTGTTTGCGCGTGCTCGCTTTGCTATTTTGTTACTAAAATAGCGGCTTTATTATTTTTATTTGGAAAGTATTTTAAGACAACAACTAAAGGATAAATTCCATGGGAGGAGACAGTTAGCTGGACTTGAATTGGATATTCTTAGTAGTCATTAATTAGAGGCAGTGATACTGATAGTTTAATTATGTAATTCCATTAACCACGTTCATTAATTATCACTACAGTCATATAAATACCTACATGAAAAATAGTCAAGTACTGGGAAGGTTGCTAAGCTTTTTTTACAAACATACATGCATAATATCAAGCCGAGTCCCTAACGGGGTAGGCAGAGAGAATAGAGCGCCAGTTCTATCTCGACATAAATAACCGCCTTCGCTTTGTCCACATAATAATAATAAATAATAAATACCTGGGACAATTCCACACAAATTGAGCTAGTCCCAAAGTAAGCAAAGCTTGTGTTATGGTAACTAGACAACGATATATGTACTTATATAGATAGATATATACTTAACTACATAGGACATCCAAGACCAAGGTACAAATATTCGTGTTCATCACACAAATATCTGCCCTCAGCGGGATTCGAACCCGCGACCTCAAGTTTCGCAGTCAGGAGCTCTAACCACTAGACCAGACGGTCGTCACAGACATACATCAGTCTCTTCATACATGCTCGTCGGTTTCGAGTTTTCTTGACGACGTTAACTTAACGTTAAGCTAGTTTCATGTATTATACGTATAACATGGAAGCAGAAATGATAAATAACTCGATTCCTACACTAAGTATGATGATGATAATGAGCTCCTTGGGGAGGGGGGAGGATTGTTACATTGTATTGGAAGCAGAGGGATTAAACCCATTATGCTGCCAACACACTATAACTCTCTGAACACAGAGTGGCAACGCGCAAGTGATATTTCGGTATCGTGAGCGTAAATAGGCTACGGTAACCGTTTCCCATCAGGTGGGCCGTATGCTTGTTTGCCACTCTTGTATAAAAAAACGTAAAACGTAAAAAAAAGTGAGTAAGTGACTACAACTGAGTTCGAAACAGCAATCCTTTCTTTGGTAGCAACTGCTCAAACCACTCGGCCACCGCAGCTTAGTATACCCAAGTATGTGTTTTCTATTTGTTGTAGATACTACTCTGTATAAACCGAAGTTTTAGTCTTGTCTTTTTAATATTTTTTTCACTTTTTTTTCAACAAATTCGGATTCTTATTTGCGGATCCATGGGTTAATTTTACCTGAAAAAAGAAACGGGCATGACTTCATATGAGATATTTAAAATCGTATACATGTTATATAAATATATATATTTGTTACCTATCGGTGTTACATCGCTATAAAATTGTTTTCGTACAAAAACATAGTAAATTTGATATTATTTAATTAGCATTCGAAAATAAAGATCAGACAGCATGGGAACAGGAGGACAATAGCTCGGTCGTGTACTGAATTGCAAGTTCGCAAGTGAATTTCCTTTCCATTCGGGGCTCCGGAAGTGCTCGTAGTCACTTATTATGGTGCTATTCTTTAGCATTCACAACCCGCCACGAATGTCGATAACAGCCACTTTGCTGTCAAAATTCATAAAGTATTTTTAACATACGTTTATGTTTTTTTTTATGCGTAGGTACTATCTTACGAGTCTGAAACGTAAGCCGACGAAACAATGCCGTAAAAGTAAACGCAGCTTCTATTGATTAGAAGTTCATAGGATAAAATTCATAGTTACCTACTACATTGCAAGTTGTACCTATTATCTATGTCTTTAGATCTATAACTATCTACCCTACAGAATCTGTGGTCAGTCTATCTGGGCCATAGCAGTACAGTAGGAAGATGAACGTATGTAGGTCCTGCCCACGGAACATGTGGCCATAAAAAAGTTCCGAAAGAAATAAAAGTTTTCAACGAATTAATAAATTTGGGACGGATTCTATTATTGCCCACCCTTTGAGCTGCTCGACGCGTCTCCAGAATGAAATGTTTCAATTCACTTGATATTTTATAAAAATATATTGTACTATTAGGTACTGAGGGAAGAACCTTATTGGTCGTGAAGCTCGCGAGGAGCTTCGCCATGACATTTTAATAACATAATTATTCAAGAGTTAAGATGTGTTAGTCTTGTTATTGATACCATAGACAATAATGAAAAGTAAAACTGGCGAGTACCATAGGTTAATTATGGTGCGAACGCGAACTTTTAAGTCAAGTTTTCACCCGCCAACATGAGCTATATACATTCTGTGCCAACAAGGATTTATGATGCGACTCTAAAATATCGTATATCTACTTATAAATTCATTTCTTTACGTGTCGATTAGTGATAGACCTAATCTTCCAACATATATATTTTATTATTCAATATATCCGTTTTGTTACGAGTCCCTCCCTATGTTGCATCAATATTCAAACCAATACGTGTTACATCCTCAAATCAAAAGACCTTGCACGTACTTAGATTCAACAGTACTTCACCTTTGCAGAGTTTAATTGCATTCTGTGTGACTGCACTAGGGCTGATGCAAATTCCAAGTACGTAGATAGAGATTAGACAACGTATGAGGTTCGTACACGATGGTTTTAATAGTTCATCATCATCATATAATCACGCCGAGTCCCTTATAGTTAATTTGTTATATTGGTCACGTAACACTACCGATTTCTGAGATCTACTAGATAAAGGGCGCTGTGACTAGGAGTATGAAAGATCTTGATATAGGTATGTATTAGTCGTGGTTTAGTTTTAGGGCTTGGTACCTGGAATAATTAATATATTTTACGTGTTGCAGACACGGTAAATTGATAAAAATAAATTAGTTACATCTATGGCTAAATTAAAATAGCATTTTCGCATAATGTTTAATTAATAGGCGTTATTCACTATGGTCACGACAAACAAAAAACGCTCTAGGTACACTTATCATCGTTACGTTAATTTAACAAAAGTTAACGTCACGATTATGACATGACAGTTCTTTTACTTACTACTTCGGTTTAGTTGGGTTTATTTTAATGACTAACTGCCAGGAATAATCAGTCTCGTTCACAGTTCAGTTAATTTCTGTACATCTAAATAAAAAATCAAAGAGCTTTGAAGGGTAATTATCGCAGCGACAAGAGTGCGCATGTGACTCCGTGCGACCGCCCTTATCGTGCAATAAATATTAGGCGGGATGCAGAGACGGAACGATCATGATTTATTATGTTTATGCGCCGCAAATAAGATTTAAATTGTCCGTCTCGCGCACCAGACTGTACGAGGAATTGGCGAGCGTTTGAAGGTTAAACAAGTTGAAATGAAAATATCTGCTAGCTATGTTTAGTTGGAGAAACATTTCCTGGAAATTGGCTGAAACAGAAACTGCGCGCACGCGATCTTTTCTTACCAACCGACGGAACTGGGCATTCAACAGATAATATACTGCCAAATTACTCGTATCGTTTTCTGGTTTAAATTATTAGCCGATTGTCTCTCAAAAATTCTATTTACGACTTATATTAGTTGAATTTCGCTAATAAAATTTCAATTATATTCTCGCATGTACATATCTGTATCTGTACAATACAAAAACATTGAAAGCTTTTAATTTCCGCAGCAGTCCGTTTTACGACAGGTAGCCACGAATAATATCGGCAGCTGGGAACAGTTTATGATTCCGTGCGCACGCGCACACCGTAAATTCAAATATGGTCGCCACAAACCGCAATTAGCATGAGCACTATGGAGGATTTTTTACGTTAGGAATGGCAAGTTACGCAAGATTTGTTGCAACTTTTATTGCTAACAATTTATAACGGACGTTTGTTTGTTGCAGATCCATCTGCTAAGAAGGGATTGGGCAACGTGTACACACAAGAAATGCATCAGCCCTGATACATTTACATCGCTCGAAGAGAACACAACAAATACAGTTTGTACAGTACAAATGAATCGCTATGATCTAGATCCTCGCAAATGAAGAAATAGAGGATAAGAATGTCTATGTATGTATTTTCCTAAGATGAAATATAAAAGCAGAAGAAAGTAGCTGGTTCGTTTCGTTATGCCTGTAAATGTACTTCTTGACCGTGCGTAAGTAAATTGTGTAGCAGATAAGTTGAGGTTTCGAAGATTCATATTTAGGTTGGTTCTGAAAAGAGAGAGGGAATTCGAATTTGGAAACTGCAAATATTTCAAATCTCTCTCACGATAAACAAGAAAAACTATTATTTACAACATCCCTAAAATGTATCTTGATATAATTCCAGGCAAATTGACATAAACCTAAAATGATATACTTACATAAAACCAAAGTACAAAAACGCGTGGTCAACACAGAAATGCCAGTCCTTAGGCGGATTGGAACCAGAGACCTATATATATTTGTAGGCTAAGCTATTAGACCTTATACAATGTGACTGATTTTGTTAGCTACAACCTGCACAGGGCACATTTTATTTTATATGTAGCGTAGAGGCGTAACGGCCGTGTCGCGGTGACGCGAGCAGTCTACAAATAGATTCGACCGTACCTCATCTAGTACATATTTATTAGAACATTAGACATAAACAACTGTATTAGTGTGTTGTAAGGTTGGTATTCAATTAGCACGCGTTGTTGCGGCGTGAAAGGAAACCATTCCTCAGCGTCACGCCGCGCCAGCCACTCTGGCGACCGACATTACCATCACACATTCATACTTAACAAACAACATACAAATAAAACACAATATATTTTACAAATATTATATTACCGAAAATAGGTATTCGTACTAATTACCATTTACAAAACTGGAGCGAAATATCGATTATATTATATTAAATTAATTATATTAAAAGCTACTTACCAACATTAAAAACATACCTTAAATCTCAAAAATAATAATTTACTAACAAACATTGTCATTGAAAACCTTGAGCGAACTACCTAGTTCCCAAACACGTAAACTCCCCAAATGTGGCGCGATCCACGACTCCCTACCTAATATCGTAATAACCCTACTTATAATATCGTAACCTAAAGGTTCTACGCTCCGTAACTAAGCTCACTGCCAACCGAACATTCAGGGAACTTTACCATAATGCAATCATAAGTCAAGAATATTTAAGAGATATCCATAAATCCCTTTGCACTCTTGAACAACGATAGCAACATTAGCTTAGATAATAAAATACAATAATTTCAGAGGTAGATACGACAATATAGTTGGAATACGTCAAATCTAAAAGTTAAAACAACTAATGAAATCTAAAACTGCATTATAAGGTTCCTACTTATACACTGCACATATTCAAACACACGAGACATAAAATCTCCGAATCGAATCGATATTCGTATCTTCGAATATATTTTTATCAATTCGGATATCGGAAGACGAACCCAGAGACAATACAATTTGAGTACGTCGGGGAAATATCGTATAAGAAAATAATTAAAAAAATAACTTGTCTTTAAAACACATTCTCACAATTTATTAGTACTTTTTAGGGATATAAAATAACAAGGCTATTATCCTATCCTCAGATGTGGTAGACAGGTGAATTGACACCTACTATATAATTCTTTGTAACAAGTGTAGGATATTTGCAAGTGTGTTCATGCTTAGAAGAAGCAAGCAGTGCTTAGTTTTTTGAGCATCTTGTCCACACATTCAAAATAGGGGGCGCCATATTGTCGTTGAATACAAGTTATCATAAAATCATTAATTAGTATCTGTAAAGACTTCACATATTAGAATTTCCATCCAGAACCATAAAATAAAAATAACTCACACAACATATACACACTTAATTCGGAACGCCTAAGTTACATCATATTAGGACAATAAATGCGGTATCAAAATATTATTTAACGGGTAAATTAATTCCCAGCCGAATTATTTTATTTGGCAATTTTTGATCACGTAAGCGGAACACGTTAACTATTCTATTATTACTTGCCCAGTGGAGGGGACTCACCTGGAAGATATGTATGTAAATTTAAAACAATCCATTTGTAAATGTCCTGACGTTATCGGTGCTAGCAATAGGGTACATCGTAGCATATTTGAATCACTGCGTAAAGTAATTGTGCAATAACTCTCAGTTCATTGAGCAGCGTCGTCTCGTAAGTGGCAAACATTTCTAATTGTTTCAAAAACCGTTACTGTGTCAATTATATTACAGCTAAAAAGTTAGTAAAGCTATGCTAACTCGTCACGCTTAACATACGTTTCTTGAGTAAGATGTTAGTGAATACAAGTCAATGCGATTTGCTCGGAATGTTTTGGCCACAGTACTTGAAGTCAGTTGCGACGTCTGCGAAAGTATGTTTGCACAGAAGCAATATTAGGTGATCATGGTGTATTAAAAAACGTCACGACGCCTGCGATGTAAGAAATATGTTTGCACAATAGCAATATCAGGTGATAAGGTTGTATTGGGTAGTATTACTAGCTGCTGCTGCGAAGGGAGTCGGGCCTCGCCGTACTGGAAGGCGCGGGCGGCTGGAACTTTCCCACCGCGTACATGGGCCGGGGCGCGATCGATGACACCGCGTCGTACCTACGACGGACATACGCCATTACGGATATACACATCAAAGAGTTTATTGAATACGTGTAATTGTACACATTTCCGGACTGAAGAATACACAGTTAAGCAAGTGAAAATGCAGTGGCAAATGTAGACATAAATAGCACAATCATACATTAGTAGTATAGCGCAAGGAACTATATGTGCATATATGTTACATATAATAAAATATATCTTAATCAGTAGTTGAATGAAAGCTATTGGAAAAATATGATCGTAACTGAGGTTAACATGTTCAAACAAACAAAGTCTACATATTCCTAATATTAGTATGTCTAGATAAAATTATCGTTACCAGTTTCCAGACAGAACCTGTCAGTTATAGAAATCATATTTTTTTTAAACATACAGGCCGTGCCATCTCCTAAAAAAAAAAGAGTCTCACTTGTTGCTCCTGTATTTGTCGGGGATGGCCTGGTAGGGTTGCTGCGAGGCGTGGCTGTGCGTGCGCGCCAGTTCCTTGAGGCACGCCTCGAGCTCCTGCAGGCTGTAGGCCGCGCTGCGGGCCAGCGCCGGCGGCCATGCTACGGCCGTGCACGCCGCCGCTGCCGTCAGCTCTCCATCCTCGCCCTCCCCCGCCCCGACTCCCGCCCCCCGACACGCGCAGCTCAGGCAGTGGCGAGCCGTGGCCAGCGCGGCGGCGGCCACCACAGACGGCCGGAACTGCAGATACGGCTCCGCCTCCAGGAGACACAGCTCCGCTATATACTGTCCGCACAGGCAACAAAGCATTAAAAAAACACTGCACTTATTGTTCGTTGCTGTCTAAACACTACCCTTGCTGTCTAAAAAATTCGCCCCAACCCTAATATAGCTTCGAGACGGCGATGGCGAAAACAATTTTGATATAATTATGAATGAATGCGGTACACGCACCGACTTGGGCGATAAATGGTTTTTGGATATGTCAAAAAGTGAAATAACACTGAATCTGACTTTTGTGCATCCCCTATCAATATCCACCTATATTCAGTACACAAAACTACTAAGCATAAATAACAAGGAACATCATGTTGGCCAAGTTACAAGATACCAATAAATAAGCAAAAATTTTAGTATGAATGAATAAGATGAAAAGTATAAGAACGAAGTTTAAATAATTTGGTAAGAAACGGAGGGAACAACTCACGGCGGCCAAGTGGAAGGTCTTCTTGGAGAGGCCATTGGAGATGCAGTAGTGTGAGAGGAAGGCGAGCGGCGTGGGCGTGGATAGGTCGAAGGACAGCACCTTGAGGATGAGGTGCTCCATGCGCAGCACCTCGCGCTTGGTGTACGTGTCATCCGTGATGTACACAAACTCCGTCACCTCCGGGGGGTACACCTCTTCGTACTTACTGCAAAGTGCAAGAGAACATTATTTCTAAGACAATATATGAATTCACATTTGTAATAAAAGTAGAATACACAATGTATACAATACAAGCTATCTTGTCCAGCTTCGCTTGGGTGAAAAAGAGTACCACCTGCAGATTCAGAATAGTGAACCAGTACAAGCACAAAAAAGTCATCAAAATTGGTCCAGCAGCCTAAGAGTTTACATACACATATACATAAGTATGCACGTAAGGATATAGGTGAAATAACGAAAAAAACATTCTGTATCTCTATCTCTGTGATATACATATTCTGTGACTCCAAACGATAATAGCAACTGTGGAAACTTACGCAGCAATGTAGGTAGCCGCAGTGCCCACCAGCTGCAGTTTGGTCCGGACCACACTCATATAAGACAAGAATCGATCGACATAGGATACTGCGAGATGCAGTGTCTCGCTCTGCTGGCCGTACTCGTCGCACACCTCCACCAGCCAGTCAATAAGAATTGACCGCATTACGTGGGTAATATCGGGCTGCTTGCGCATATAGCGGGGGTTGGCTCTGTTCTTCACCTGTACATTACAATTTTCATATAAGTTACGTCCTAGACTTATGTGCGACTTGGCACATCTCTATTCAAAATTCAATTCAATTCAAAAATAGTTTATTCTTCCCACATACAAAAATTTAGTACAGTAATACAGGGTTTTAAAAAAGCAGTAAATTAGCTTTGCAGGTGGGAGTCAGGAGCCCTAACTAGGTTGCCCTGTGGTAAGGGTCTCCTGGCCTCCCTTTTAGATTTTAGGATACAATGATAATGTTGTAGTGCATAAAGGAAAGTAAGATGTAGTTACTAAATCTATTAAGGTATTTCACACATATTTTCTTTTTTTTTTTTTTTTTTTAAACATAGTTAGAGATGAAGGCTAACGTAAAAACGTAGACCAAGTACTTAACATAAATGTGTTTGTGTGTGTGTGCTTGTGTGTTGTGCGTAAGTGTGTGGGTGTGTGTATGTGTGCGTACGTGTGTGGGTGGATGGGTGAGTGTGTTTTGTGCTTATGTTTAAAAGTGTAAGTCTGCGTGTGTGTGGGTATGCATGTGTGGGTATGTATGTGTGTGCCCGTGTGTATATGAGTCCCTATTTCAGATATATATATATTTTTTTTTTTTTAAATATAATGCTTACTAATTTAGCGTAGCAATGTTTCCGTCTGTTCGTAATTATGTTTCAACATCCAGTCAAATAGCTTCTGTCTACATACAAATTTCGTCATTTTATGAATGGATAATATTTTGTTTATTTTATTATACAATTTTGGAGACCGGTAATCATAGAATCTCTGTGCAAAGCTTGTTTTAACGTGCAAAATTTGGCAAACATCATACGACCTTCTAGTGCCACTGCAATCACTTGCATAGGTTAAGGTATGCAGAGCTGTATGCTGCTTTAGAATAGTGAAGAGTATGTATAATTGTCTGACTGTTAATACCCCAGCTTCTTTATAAAGCTTCTCAGTAGGATATATTCGTGGCTTAGAAAGGGCAATCTTCAGAATCATTCTTTGAGCTCTTTCAATTTCAATCATGAACGATTTACTTGAGCCACCCCATACAGAGATACCATATGATAAAACTGATTGGCATAAGGATTGATAAATAGTTTTAATTAGGGCCCAATCTGCAATGTTTCTCAAATTTTTAAATATATATGCTAGTTTTCTAACTTTGCGAGTAAAAATCTTTATGTGCTCTTTAAAATTTAAATTTTTATCTATAATTACGCCTAAATATTTAGCAGTAGAGGTTTTATTTATTATAGGGCAGCAACATTTTGCGTTATTAGGTTCATTACAAGAATGGGCTATGAGTTTAAGGTTGGATGTTTCTTCAGATGAATTTCGGATTTTGAATTGGATATATTGAGTTTTGATGACGTTTAGCGTAAGAGTATTTAGAGCCATCCACTGACATGCTGTATTAAAGCCGTTTTGAGCAGTTGTGAACACTTCTTTCCAAGTATCGCCATAAAACGTGAGTGTTGTATCATCAGCATAAGATATTATGTTACAATTTTTTAAATTTAGGTTACATAAGCCATTTATATAGCAGAGAAATAAGGTTGGACCAAGAACACTACCCTGAGGGACGCCGAAATTAATGTGTTTGTGTTCACTAATGACATCGCCAATTTTTACCTGCTGGGTACGATTTTGTAAATAGTCTACCAAAAGTTGTAGCTGTAAACCTCTTACACCTATGTTCTCTAATTTATCTTTAATTTTTTCAAAAGATACGGTATCGAATGCTTTTTGCAGGTCAATAAAGATAGTCAGGCATTTTTTCTTATTATCTAGTTTTTTTACCAATAGGTCTATTAATGAGTGAACAGCATCACTTGTAGATTTGGATTTTCTAAAACCGAATTGCATTTCTGAGATTAAGTTTTTATCTTCCAAGTACTTGATTAGTCTATTATTAATAATTTTTTCTAGTAACTTAGACAGGGATGATAATATTGAAATGGGACGATAATTTGATGCATCATCTTTTTTGCCAGACTTGAAGATAGGTATAACAATAGATTTTTTCAACGCTAAGGGAAATATACCTTCTGATAAACACCTGTTAAAAATGTATGTAAGAGGGTCAAGAATGAAATCTATAACACATCTAAGTACTTTGGGGGAGATACCATCGTGTCCTGGGCCGCAGTCTGATTTAAATAAGGTCGATTTTTGATGAGGTGTTACAAGCATGTGATGGCAAAGTTGGAATGTTTGGCGATATTTTGTTTGCTAAGTCAGCCCCAATGTTAGCAAAAAATGAGTTTACGTAATTAATTGATTCCAAATTCTATAGCATCTTAATGTATCTATGTCTATACATTTATATCTTCACACAAAGGAATAGGCTGGGGGTTAGCCCAATGCTTTAGCCAGAGATATAACTAAGGAGCGACAATGAAACAGCTTTTTTTTTTTTTGTATTGTCTCTCGTAGCGTGAGTTCCGGGAACTTTTGCTACTTAACCGGTCAATGGCGAGACCTAGGCCTCCAGCCAGGCACTTCAGTACTAAGCAACACAGCTAAGTGCACCCCCTGTGGGGTACGAACCTCGGCTTAGGGCGTTGCTGGATCGCGAGCAAGGGAGCTGGGCCGGACTGGTAATTTTATTTATATATTATTTGGGGGCGGGATTTGCGCGTCTGGCTCGGCGCGGGCCGCCCAATGAATGAAACAGCGAATCCATCGCCCTTTAAGTATAAAGTGCATGATGTAAATAAATACCCTCAACAGGAATTAGGTGCATATTTACGTAAGATTACATAAATAGATAAAACTATAGCAAGTATATATATTAGTAATATTTATAGTTTTATTGTAAAGTTTAATACTTTTAGGAGCAATCAATATTTTGATAAGTACATAATAAATTTTAATCAGCATATTTTTTAACCAATGAGTATAATCTAACCTATTTGTATATTTTGGATTACATTCTTTATATGTTGAGGAAATAACAGAAGAATAAAGGTAATATCAAACCATGTTGCATGGAAGCTTATTTGCAGTCAAGTGCAAGCGGTACCCTCGAGTTAAGGTAAGGCTCCAAAGGCGGACCATCAGAGTGCCCACACAAAACAAAAATGTGCCAAAAGAACTATTAGAGTTGTAAACTATGTTCTTAATAAATAAAAGGTTTGTAATATGTATTTGTAAATTAACACACTACTGAATACACCTACCTCAATCTCCCTCATGTATTTGTATATGTCTTGACGGTATTCAACAACATGGAAGAACATCTCTCTGTCTGTCTGTGCTGTGGTGGCATCTTCCTCCTCAATATCCTCCAAGATCTGGCTCTCATTCTTGGAGATGGACATGGACAGGATGCTGGAGTCCACCACAGACATTGGGGATTCAACCACATCTTTCTTCTCTTCCAATGGCAATCTGATGATAAGATTTATCTTTGTTACTTTACAAGAATACAGAAGATTATTGTATATATTATAAGAGTAGCTTAATTTTTTATACTACATGAGTGGCAAACAAGCCCACCTGATGGAAAACGGTTACCGCAGCCTATCTGTGTTACTCTGTGTTCGGAGAGTTATACTGCCAACACAATATAACAATCCTCCCCCCTCCCCAAGGAGCTCATTACTGGAAACCTTATTCACCATGTAGGAACACAATACAAAAGAAAATATTTGGCTACGGACTTTAATAAGATGGAGGTCCTACCTACCCCATTATGCCCTACCTCTCTTAAAATGATCATCAAAACTGTCTCAAAACCACCTGTAAATATATTCTGTACATTTTGGGTTCTGTATTCACACATGAGAGAAACAGACTGAGATAGTGGGTAAGCATTCGCTCGAATACCTACAATGTGAGGATAGAAATAACTTAGTGTTAATGAAAAAAATAACTGTGTGTAAAATTACATAGTGACATTGGCTTGGAAAATGCACATAAGCTTGCCCCGCTGGGTAAATAAAAACTTAGTTTGTATATAAGCTGACATTGCTACCATTACCATAAATGTTTGCTTTCCAGAAATGTGTAATAGCAGAATGGGACTATCTGTGATTATTCTTAACACACATTGCTGACACAATACTTTAGTAACATTTCTCTATACCAAATATGCCTTCTCGGTTTAGGTGAATTTTCTTAAATTTTTCAACCCTTTCGAATCATTGAATTATTGACCATCTCATAGTAGATGAATTGTCAATGTTGAGTTAATGACTTTGCAAAGGACAAATGGTAATTTTGAAGTCGAAATGTATAAGCTATTGGGTAATAGTAAGTACTAGCCCTTGCAATAAATACCATATTATGTATTATCGCACCGAAGTCCTCATGAGGTAAGCCCCACTAGGATATCTGCAATCTACTCTTTAAGCGTACCAAGAGAGCAGATTGTCCATTCTATAGACTTACAAACCTATTGGCTCCATCCACAATAATTTGTCCCTTTATACATCATACCTGCTCTCTAGTTTTGACTGTTCACTATATATTAGTACTTCATACTATAGTTTGGGTTTAAGTTACTGCCTAAAAGTGGTAATTAAGGGTGAGTGGTGGTAACATTTTTGTACTTTAAACCAGCTCAATCAAACAGCCATTTTAAAAGCTTACCAATCAACCTTTATCATTCTTACAACAACAATGTCTGAACTAGGGAAAAGAAAGAAAGATAGAAGAAGAGGATACTGAAAATGGCCTTAAGGATGAGCCCATCATTCTTACACACTAATTTGAGGGTAGGCCACAAAATGTATGTTAAGTATGACCAGTTACTTTATCTTTAACATTAAATATGGACAATAATGGAGATCTAGGATCTAAGAGGTTTAAAATTATATTTACCTAAGTGGAGGAGCTTCGGCTGGTCGATCTGACTTCTTGTCTGTGGGTGGTGGCTGTGCACGCGCATTTTCGACGTTCACGAACACGTTGTCCTTTCGGAGTTCCTTGGCGACGAACGGCTTAAATGTTGGCTCGCGTTTCTTCACCTCCACCTCACTCGGCTTATCTTCATACACGCTAAACGCGCGAAACTGCGCCACGGGAGGCACAATATTCTTTTCGTTTTTGATCTGCCGTACTGTCCTGTTTTCATCTTGAACCTTACAAGTTCCGTTCGTCAATCCTGGCTAGAATTCAAAATGATATTACAAAATATGCAACCACAATAAAGTTCGTTGATACAAGCATCAACTTACAAGTTTAAGATTCCGATTCTGGTTGCACGCGAAGTGACTGAGGTCACCAAGCGCACGCCGCTGGTTCGCTGCAAACACATCTGCGTCTTTTCTAAGCCCCAAAGTAGCATTCTCCTGATCCTCGTGAATTCTGAATGCCATTGTCCCCGCTTTCTTCCGTAAACACTAACGAATTAGGAACGATCAGTTTGATACGCAAGCCACGCGTATTCAATAATGGCAACCGTAATTCAAATACGAGTTACCGTTCAACTAAAATAGCATTTTAATGAAAATTTGAGAGTAGTTTTGAAAAATATTCAAGTTTTATACAAATTCACCCCCAAAACGCTAATAAAGCGTCAACGGACAACAGACATTTTGCCGGATTCAGCTGTTGGAGTTTACGTTATTCTTTTGTCTATGCTAATTCAAATTTCAACCAATAGCAATAAAACTAAGTAGCATAAAGTCTACGACTTCTTTTTTCATTGAATATATTATACATATATCAATATTTTTTTCATTACCAAAGGCAATACATATTCCATGTTTTTGAATACTAATAAATATATTATTGGAACGAAGTTCCTTATCGCGCGTTGTGAAAGGGGGCTAGACGGAAAAAATTCTTACGAAAAGTTGTCACGACATTCTTATGAAAAGTTGTCACGACATTCTTACCCAACCGTTGGGTACGTAGGTTGGGTACGTATATTATATTTATTAGTATTCAAAAACATGGAATATGTATTGCCTTTGGTAATGAAAAATATATGTAATAAATGATGTATATATATCCTCACGCCTTCCTACAAGGATCCCAAGGGGTAGGCAGAGGTGTAGAGGTAATACCCCACTCGATATTTTCCTTTTCCGTAAAGCATACCTAATGACCGAGATTAATCTCTCTAATATTTATAGGCATTTTAACTTTACCTTATGTCGGAATATTAATTCGATTTAATAAATTTGACTCTATAAATGGACTTGCCTTCTGTCACGTTGACTACTAAAATATTTCTCTGGTGGTAAGTGGGTGTGTAGCACTGCAAGGATTAAAGACCAGCATGGTCATAATTTTTTACTTTCTTTTAATTTAACTGACCTGTGCCCACTATTTTACTAGACTAGACTTAAAAGTTAATTGTATCAGCTATGACAGCTTTGACAGCAGCAGCCAGCTGATTCGATTGTTGTAATTGTTTGTTAGTTTGGTTGACAATTAAATTACTTACAATAGCAATATTTACTCGGAAGAGTAATAGATTTCTATGATTTGCATGCAATTATAATAGTCAAAACAATTTTATTTTAATAACAAACTACAGAGCCGTACCTTAATTCGTTTTAATTTCTAGGTCGTTGTGATAATTGGCATAAAAGATAATAATATGAATAACTTATTATTTGTGTTAGGTTTTATACTACTTAGTGGCTGTGATATTAATTTCGCTCTGAGAGTATACAAAAAAGCAGATATTTTAAAATTAAGGTCAGTGTTTACAACTTTTTTAATGTCCTACATTTATTTGAAAACACCCAAATTGAAATATGTACTAACGTATAGGTTAGTAATTTGTAATATCTTGTTGATGGGGCAAGCTTTAAGTCTATTTCGTTTAATTTATCTGCATTCATCACACATGCACGACTTAATTTATTAAATAACCTATTTAATAATAACGAATTTACCAGGGAGGAGGTTCGTGAAATGTTCCAACATGCTTACGATAGTTACCTACGATATGCATATCCGTATGACGAGCTGCGGCCCCTCAGTTGTGACGGTGTTGACACCTGGGGGAGCTACTCTCTCACTCTAATTGATGCCCTGGACACACTGGCCATCATGGGCAACTATACAGAGTTCAATAGAGTGGTTGATATTGTGCTGCAGAAAAAGAACTTCGACACAGATATTAATGTATCGGTATTTGAGACTAATATAAGAATTATTGGAGGGCTTCTCAGTGCACACCTTCTCTCTCATAGGTAAGTGGAAGATGCAGGTTTTCCTAATAGACACACATATCATCATGGTATCAAGCTGTCACAGGGTAGGCAGAGAGAGTTACAAATTATTTGCAATAAAATTGACTTGAATTATTTTTCCAAACTTAAGTACTGTGAGTTAACACACCACACACCATGTTATGAAGGGGAATATTGGAAAACATTACCATCATCATCTCACACATCTGCCACTTAAGCACCAAAATATGAACCTGGCGAAAACATACATTGTTTTCACCAGATGAATATTTTGGTGCCATATCACACCTGAGTTAAGTCTCTGTTCCCCTGTGGGAAGACATGATATACATATATGAAAATAAATTGATTTTAATTCAAGCATAAATTTGCAGAACTGGCATGCAATTGGAACCAGGATGGCCTTGCAATGGGCCTCTGCTCCGGTTAGCTGAAGATGTAGCCAAAAGGCTTATAACGGCATTTGACACAACCTCTGGCATGCCATATGGTACAATCAACCTTAGGTCAGGCGTACCTCCAGGAGAAACTAGTGTCACTTGCACGGCTGGTGTTGGCACATTTATCATTGAATTTGGAACCCTTAGCAGGTTAACTGGAGACCCTCTTTATGAGGAGGTATGTTAAAATAATGTTATAGAGAAGTACAGAATACACCTATCTCTTCTCTTAGAGGTATAGATGTCTTCCTTCACACTTACTGTGCCCTATAGTTTCACCTTTGTATAATTGAATAACTCATACTAATATTACCAATAATTTTTTTCTTGTCTTAAAGGTAATAAACTATCTGAGTGAGAAATTCATACAATTGAGGCCGGCCATTCTGGTGTGACTGAGTAATGAACATCCATATTCCATACAGGATGCATCCATACCAACTTTTGCATTTACATATATTAGGATTATAGATGAAAGACCATGAAACAAACTAATATGCTCACTAGTTAAATCAACTTGCAGGTAGCATACAATGCTCTGAAAGCACTGTATCATCACAGGTCTCCAATTGGCCTGTTAGGTAACCACATAGATGTGATGACTGGCCGGTGGACTGCCCAGGATGCTGGCATCGGTGGAGGGGTGGATTCTTACTATGAATACTTAGTTAAGGGTATGTCTGTATATACATATATACTTCCAAAGACATACCTGTTTCTGATTTTATATTTAAAATTGCTAAATATCAACCGGAAATTATATATCAATGGAAGAAAAACAGTTTTCTTATGCAGAGCTTAAAATTCAGCCTCATATTGCTACCCAGAGATAAGCAACATAAACTTCAATTATTGGTACTCTTACTTTGTAAATTTTGGCAAAGGGATCATATTAATGGAGAGAGTATGGGAGAGTATCAAAATTTAAACAGCAGTATCTATATCTCTGTATATTTTATCCGCACTCACATATGTATGTAAAATTCCTGTTAATCGCCCACAGGTGCAATATTACTAGAAAAGCCGGAGCTAATGTCAATGTTCATAGAAGCTCGAGAAGCTATAGAGAAGTATCTCAAGAAGGACGATTGGTTTGTGTGGGCCACGATGTTGCGCGGTCACGTGACACTGCCCGTCTTCCAGTCGCTAGAGTCATACTGGCCTGGGTTGCTTAGTCTTATTGGTAAGACATTTGAATTACGAATTATATTGTTTTAATTTAATGCTTACATAGCGATTCGAACGAAAAGGTCAGCAACGTTCCGAACTAAAGCTTAATGAGACTTAATACCATCTCATCTTTATAATATGTGAATGTCAATATTCCATCACGCCTAGTCCAGTCAAATGTTGAGAGTATGCAGATCTCTCTAGACTCGCAGGACTATTACTTCATCCACATTTATCGCTTTCTTCATATATGTTGGTTTCATGTTACTGACGTTTCTAGCCTTGAGTGCCCGATCGATTTGTTCTAGGTATCGTAATATATGTGCGTATAAATCTCTCCTCCGTTTGTAACAGGCGAAAGCGATACAGCTATGCGTATTATTCACAACTACCACAGCGTGTGGAAACAGTATGGGTTCACCCCGGAAGTGTACAACTTGGGAACGGGTGAGGCTTCGTCGTCCCGCGAGAGTTACCCTCTCCGGCCCGAGCTGATCGAGTCGATCATGTACCTGTATAGGGAGACCAGGGATCCCATATTGCTGCAGATGGGAGAGGATATCTTGAGGAGTATACAGCACAGCGCTAGAACGCCCTGCGGGTATGCTACGGTGAGTGACCTAACAGGTAGCTGAACATAACTACATACTTGCGAACCAAAAATTATCCCCGGACAGGGAGTTATCTAGCCAGAGGTATGTAGTGTATTACTACACATCCACTTTTCAGCAAAGCTATGCGTAGATATATTTTAGTTGCCTACGTGACAGGCACATCGCCATTTCTCGAACGTGAACTGACTATAAGTTTTTAAATTTCTTCTTAAACATATACGATGTTTTCAATCTCCGTAATGCTCGTGGAGTGACAAATGTTCTTAATTTCTCAGATCAAAGACGTCCGTGACCATCGCAAAGAAGACCGAATGGAGTCTTTCTTCTTAGCCGAAACGACCAAGTACCTCTACTTACTGTTCGACCCGGACAACTTTATCCACAACCCAGGGTCCCATGGCACAGTGATCAACACGCCTAACGGAGAATGTATCGTCGACCTCGGCGGGTACATCTTCAATACCGAAGCACATCCCGTAGATCCAGCGATGCTGTACTGCTGCCATGAAGCTAGACAAGGGTTTGTATGAACATTTAAATCCTCATTCCATTTGTCTGGATTTGGAAAAGTATACATTACTTTTTTGGGAGAAATATAAAATAAAATATACCTTGGGATAATTTTACTCAAATTGACATAGCCTCCAAAAAAATTAAGCAAAGCTTATGTTATTGTAACTAGACAACGATATATTTACGTATATAGATAGATATATAGAACATCCAAGACTAAGGTACAAGTACTCGTGTTCGTCACACAAATATTTGACCTCTGCGGGAATCGAACCCGCGACCTCGAGTTTCGCAGTCACAGCTCTAACCAGTAGACCAGACGAAAAAAGCTTACCAGTAAGCTTTGAGCATTTATAGTATGTGTGTGTAAATAGTCAGATTTATTGCGGGTGAAATCGCCTGGCAATGCTTGTATTAAATATAAATAGCTATACAGAAACCCTATCGGGCCAGACAAAAGCAAGCGGCATTTCTCTCGAGACTTCTTTCGCTTTATAATATTTTCCAAGCCACTTGACCAATGACGCTAGCGTAGAAATTGTAAACAGGCAATTTTGTTTATTTACAGTATCAACTTCAGCGAAGTAAACAGGATTTATCAAATGTTAGAAGAGGAAGATAACATACACTTTGGGACAATTATTGAATCATCTATTAATACAACAGTTACTAACGATACTGTGGAGCAAGTTGTAGAGGACAGTCCTAATGTAGGTGTAGGGACATTTGAAGAAGTTACAGTCGAGGACGAAACTGCTAATATAGGCGTTGGGAGCTACGAAGTAATTGATACTAAAGTAGACGAAAATAAAGTACTTATAAAAACTGAAACCAGAACTGGCTACGTGAACATTGATGGAACTGAGAGAGAAAAAGCCAAAAACGAATCAATCTTGAGTGATATTGTTAAAGAAAGGATTAATAATTATTACAATAATAGCAACGTTGAAATCAAAGAAGATAAAGCAGAACTAGAAGAGAAAGCGCCTGAAGAGCCAAAGGTTGAAGTGGACGATATAATAGTGTTAGTTCCTCAAGACACAGAAAGACTGCTCCCAAGTACAAGTAAGGCGAAGGATGCTTACCAACTTCTACCAAAAGTGATACAGGACTTTTTAAATAATGATTGGAAGTCCAAAGCCAAATGCGAGCCCCAGCATTTACTAGAAAGGATTCGTTGGGAGAAGAGATATCCCGATCATCCAGACATGAACAAGTTTGAACTGTTGCTAACCCCTGCACCGTCGTTCTTGCAAAGGATATCGTTAGCCGGAGAGTTTCTTCACAAGAAGCAATTGGAAATGTGATTTGAACGAAATAGTCAAAGCAAAGTGTGATTGTGTGAATTTTATTTGCAATTTGTTATGTTAAGAAATTAAATAATATTTATACTTAAGACCATGTTTATTTCAATTTACAAGTATTACGTCATGCCAATAGATACATGCCAGTCAAGATAAATTTATTCAATCCTACGTAGTTTAGTTATGAAGTTCTTTTGGGATAACAATCCGCTTAAAACGCTGAGCGTATGTCTGTGTAGGTACTCTTACGTAATTGTGGTTAAAATCTTGGAGATGATGGCATAGCATAGAGAAGAATACATAAACACGCATTACGCTCTGTCAACAATGTCAATATTAACAATGTCAGGTAACGTAAAAAGGTAAAAATTTTAGTAATGTAATTCAATAAAACAAAATTCCTAAAAATGCCTGTGGATTTGAGCGATTGGCCAACCGATCGGGAGAGTACGTTGGCGGGCGTTGAGGGCACGGCGGACTGCGCGGCACTTCCACCCATGTATAGTCTATCATGACCGAACTGAAAACTACTGCATCCGAAGAAAATACTTTGTCGACCAAAGGATATAAATTGATGAAATTCGTTGGCGAGGGAGCCTATGCCAAGGTACATACAATGTAAGTTTTCCTTAATAAACCACAATGCGGACTTGCATGCTTTTACTGTGAAAAATCTTTCGACAGGTATACTTGACTGAATACTCAAGTAAAGACGATTCGCACAAAACGGTGCTAGCATGCAAAATTATTGAGACGTCGAAGGCGCCCAAAGATTTCGTTATTAAGTTTTTACCGCGAGAGATCGACGTGCTCATACGTCTGAACCATCCACACGTGATACACATTCACAGCATATTTCAGAGGAAAACGAAGTACTATATTTTTATGAGATATACAGAAAATGGCGATCTTCTCGGGTACATTTTAAAGAACGGGTGCGTTTCGGAGAACCAGTCGAGGGTATGGATGCGCCAGCTCGCTCTGGGTTTGCAGTACTTGCACGAGTTAGAGATCACGCACAGAGACATCAAATGTGAGAATATCTTGCTGACGGCCAACTTTAACGTGAAGTTATCCGACTTCGGTTTCTCGAGATTTTGCGTTGACGAGGACGACAAGCCTGTGCACAGCGAGACTTATTGCGGGTCCATGTCGTACGCGGCGCCGGAGATTCTACGCGGCAAGCCTTATCAGCCGAAGCCGACAGACCTATGGTCGTTAGGAGTGGTGCTTTTTGTAATGCTTAACAAGTCTATGCCGTTCGACGACACGCGCATGCGCAAGCTGTACGAGCAGCAGATGGGAAAAAAGTACCGGTTCAGGTCGCGAGTGGCTGGAATCCTTTCTCTCGAGTGCAAGTCGGTGGTCAAGCACCTGCTGGAACCCGACCCCGGCCTGCGGCACACCGCCCCGCAGGTCCTAGGCTCCGAGTGGGTGGCTATGGACAGTAGGCTTACTAGTGAGTCAATCACCTGCATTAATTGCATATGATATAACAAATCCACAATGATTAAGCCCACACGCGTCATCGCAGCACTAATCCAATATCATCATCATCACGCCGAGTCCCTAACGGGGTAGGCAGACAGTACAGAGCACCAGTTCTCTCTAGACTTATACCTCTTTCGCTTCGTCCCCATTCATTCCTATGCAAACATATGTGCATACATACAGTCATCAACCAATCCAGAATTTGATTAGGTACTACGCGTAGATATAGGCATAGATACATATACATACGATGCTATGTATCTAGTTTTAAACAATCAATAATAATTATATTTATTATAGTACAGTTGCGTAACGTTATTATTATACAAGGTATCTCAGAAAAGATATTGCTGAATTATGTATGTAGGTAATAGGGCACTATGAAATGTAGCAAATAAAAAAATTACTTATTTTAGCATATAAATCTGTAACGAAAAAGTTATACATGTATAATGTAACTAGGTACATATTTATTTTCTTTTCTTATTTAAATAATCTAAAAAAAAACATGATTCGGACTGAATATTTAGATAGAACACCCTTTAATAGATAATGTTGTTTATCTTAGGAACAATTTGCTATATTTCATCGTCTTGATAATATATTCACCACAGTCGACAACTTCTAGAAGCCAACCGTTCTATTTTCTGAGACACCTGTATACATAGAAGTAAAAATGAATGTGAAATGTTTGTCTGCTCTGCTAAACTATCCATTCGATTATGATGAAACTTTAAGAAGTGAGTTGTTTCTAACCCTAAATTCCAAAATGAATAGAACTCGCTACGAGGACTTTAACTGATCGCAGTGACATACATTTAATTGCGTCGGTTCAGGACGCGTAGGGCGGGTACACCAGTTACTAACATTTATAATTAAAGTGTACCAGGTCATTTAGACGTACCTATGACAATTATACACCCACCCATCGTTCAGCTCTCAACGCCGTGGAAGCTGCAGCACTTAAACGTGCGAAAGAAGAACGTAGAAGATTGTCCGATTCTCATAGGAATCCACCGAAACGACAGGGCGATATACTCGAAGTGCCAGACGATAACGCGTTCAGGGTAAATAAGATTTGTCTATTGCTTCCTCACAATGTATTTTTCAAGTTCCCGTATAGATACACCTGTTAAAGGTACATATTCCAACATGGGAACTGACATGTAGGAAGCTTCAAATTACGAAATATTGCTGAAGTTATCCATGATTGTGAAAGATGAATGTGATGTCTCATCCGTCTCTTTCGCATTCTTAAATAGATAAAGTGATGACATGGTAAGGCCGCTAACGCTACACTAAGGCAACCCCTGTAAGGCCATTTACATTCATATTACACGCACTTAGCTTTCCAAGAGTGCGAAAGACATATATATATACTATTACTTTCCAGGCAAGTGAAATGATAAAATCGTTAGCCAGTGTGACGGCGAAACAAAAGAATACATAAATGGAGAACAAAGCTAAGGTGAGCCAATAAATGGTTAGTACGTATTATAAACTTCAAATGGAGTATGTGTTAATTAAAAGGAGAAATTGCAGCTCCAACATATTGAAGAGGACTTGAAACTGACTGGGTCCGAACAATTGACGCTCGCTACCAGAGGTTACAAAATGATAAAAAAAGTCAACGAAGGCTCCTATGCTAAGGTATTTGTATTTTTGAAATCATATACAGCTATTGGCATAGTTTCCGAAGGGCTAGACACGGCGGTGCAGACAGACCCTCTGAACTTCTGTCTTCGGAACCTCACCTGCAAATTAGACTTCTGTTCGAAACTGGTGGAGAATACCCTTTTATTATTTATGTTGCTTGGGAATTGACTTAATAAAACCAAAACCAAGACGGTTGTCTTGGTTTAACAGGGCCCCAGTTTTTTTGCACCAGGGCTTTTGATTATCTAGCTGCGCCTTTGCATGGTCTATGCAGAGCTCCCGTCGATATATGGAATATTTTTGTGCTAACCTCTGCCTATAAATGCACCTGTTATGTAATAACTTGTTAATGCTACTGTCAGCTACCGAGCGCCTGTCACCTAATTAGTGTCTTATCAGGACGCTAGACGCTTCGCATTGATCTTTTGCTCTCCCGTTATATACCTACACATGACTTCTTTATTTATTTTACCAATAGTTACTTCGTATTGGTCATCATTTATTTTCCACAACAGGTGTATTTATCTGAATACCGCAATCCGAACAAAAACGACAAGGTATCAGTGCTAGCATGTAAAGTTATAGATACGAACACAGCTCCGAAAGATTTCGTGAAGAAATTCCTGCCAAGGGAAATAGATATGCTAATAAAACTGAACCACCCACATCTAGTGCACACGCACAGCATCTTTCAAAGGCGATACAAGTATTTTATATTCATGCGGTATATGGAACATGGTGATTTGTTAGAATACATCCTTCAGAAAGGTGCCGTACAGGAAGACCAGGCAAGGATTTGGACCAGGCAGCTTGCTTTGGCCATCCAATATATGCACGAGTTAGAAATAGCACACAGGGATATAAAATGTGAAAATGTGCTCCTCACGGCCAATCAGAATGCAAAGTTATCGGATTTTGGCTTCGCTCGCTTGTGCGTCGATAAAAAAATGAAAGATATTCACAGTGAAACATTCTGCGGCTCCTTGTCATACACCGCCCCGGAGATATTACAAGGCGTGCCGTATATACCCAAACCCACAGACGTGTGGTCCCTAGGTATTGTAGTCTATGTCATGTTGAATAGAGCCATGCCATTTGAAGACAAGCACATTAAGCAGCTGTACCAAGCGCAGCTCAATAGAAACTGGAAGTTTAGGTCCAGATATGTGGACTCGATTTCTGAGAACTGCAAGCGCTTAATCACCTCAATGTTGGAGCCGAATAGTTCGAATAGAATCAAAATTGAGCAAATAATAAATAGTGAATGGATTGCTATGGATTCAAGACTATTAGGTGAGTTATGACTTCTGAATCACGATATATGCATCAGCATTAATTTCACGATGATTCACGGGTTCATTATTACAGAGTGGACCGCGCAAGAGACACTAGCTTACAAAAAGGCTCGAGAAGAAAAATCCCAACTTCACAGGAAATTAGAAAGTCCAGAGGCTTTGAAGTCAGAAAAAGATGTTTGTTTGCCGGATACGTCTATTGTGAAAGCAAGGCGTGATGTGAACGGTTCCTCGTCATCTTGGTAACATTTCATTTATTTTTAAGCTTTAATTGACTTTAAACATTTTCAAAAGGTACGCACTCTAAGTCTGTAAAGAAGGTTACTGCAACATTAGTGGGATTGCTTTCTCTTATTTCACAATATTAATGCACACATAAATACATACACTCCTAAAAAAAATCCTTCAAATATACTTACGTAGGTACATAAAAACATGCAAATATACATACATGCATCCATATCATCGCCGAGCTCCTCACGGTGGTAGTAGAAGTCGAAATCAATTTACGGAAAACGATATAAAAACTTAATCAGAACCAAAAAAGTAGATTTTAGATTTTAGACTAGATTTTAGATATTAGAGAGATTTACTAGATATTAATCTACCTACACATACTTTTTGTGAAATGGAATAAATTTGTCTCACATTGCAAGTTACAGTCGTGTAGGTTTTAAGCAGGTATCTGACAAGGTCAAATCAAGTTTTGTATTAGGTATGTAAAAAAGAAAATTGTGAAATGTCATTACCTACACTGTCATGATTTGATAAATTTCGCGTAAGAAAAAGGAAACAAAAATATGAACCGACTCCAGCCATCCAAAGCATATAAAATAAATTACGGGACATCATTATGTTACCGACAAAAGTGAAAATGAAGTAAATATGTAAGGAAACAAAAGGTAAATGGGACCGGCGACTGAGAAAGCCGAGCTTTGTACCACACAATCAGACCTTACTGTGTTGCAAGAGAAAGGGTTTATACTGGAAAAGATCATCGGAGAGGGGTCTTATGCTAAGGTGAGGCAGCATTATTCGTAGAAAGATACTCCTATATATTCCCTGAACTATCAAGACTGACTAAGTGGAGGTTTCAATTTTACATTCGGTATCACCGTGCATGTTTCATGAATGACTTCATGCTCAGAGTAGAGTAAGTCAGTTAACTGTTATGACAAAAATGCGTTTAATATTATTTGTTACCGCATTCTAGCTCGAGCTAATTATTTGGCTTCTGATTGGTATCTAAGCATTTGGGATGGTGAAGTTCATATCAAATGCTTAGATACCAGTCCGCCGAACCGAGTACCGAAGCTACAAGAGCTAAATATAAAAATAATTGCAGGTTTACAAAGCGACGCACATGATAGACGAGACGCGGCACACAATCGTAGCATGCAAGGTGATCGACACGGCAAAGGCGCCGCGCGACTACCTCTCCAAGTTCCTGCCGCGCGAGATGGACGTGCTCATTCGCATCAACCACCCGCACATAGTGCACACGTCTAATATATTCCAACGACGCGCCAAGTACTTCATATTCCTCCGATTCGCTGAGAACGGCGACCTTCTCGACTTTCTCACTCAAAACGGTGCAGTGCCAGAGAACCAGTGCCGACTGTGGATGCGCCAGATACTCTCCGCCATTCACTATATACACACTATGAACATTGCGCATAGGGATTTGAAGTGTGAAAATATATTGGTTACATCAAATTATAACGTAAAAATAACAGATTTTGGTTTTGCCCGAGTGGTTCGCTTGCGAGATCGTGATGTCCTAAGTGAAACGTACTGTGGTTCCCTATCGTATGCGGCGCCCGAGGTGCTCAAAGGCGTGCCCTATCTGCCGAAGCAAGCGGACATGTGGTCCGTCGGCATTATACTCTACACCATGCTCAACAAGGCGCTGCCTTTCAATGAGACGTCCGTTAAGAAACTTTATGAGAAACAGGTAATTTCACATATATATCATATATATCCTCAGGCCTTCCCACAAGGATCCCCGAAGGGGTAGGCAAAGGTGTATAGGTAATACCCACACACCCACTTGCCGCCAAAGGTATATTAGGTGCCAACGTGACAGATGGCTAGTCCATCGCCGTTACTCAAGCACGACTATACATACGCCTTTGAATTTCTTCTCAGACGTATGCACGTTTCTTCTCGATGGTTTCCTTCACCGTAAAGCTCGTGATGTGACTAAAATCTTCAAAATTTCATTAAAGCACACGTTGTTTGGTATAATACTATATTTTATTGATTAATATCAATGGTAAAATCTCCCCAGTAATATCACTAGTCTCCTGTTTTTTATACTGGAAGGTGATGCGCAAATGGCGCTTCCGCACAAATGTGGTCAACCAGCTGTCGCCAGAGTGCAAGCAGCAGGTGACGCTGTTGATGGACCCCGAGGCGAAGGCGCGGCCAAGCGCGGGCAGTCTCGTTACCGGCGCCTGGATAGGCATGGATCCCAGACTGACCAGTAAGACCTTCACACTTACCAACTCCATTTCTTAGACTACAAAAATATATATTCCTTCCCACACCCCTCCATGGATCTCCACCCATCCGCAGAGGCAGAGGTGTAGGTATCTATACGTAATACCCACACACCCACTTTCCGCCAGAGATATATTTTAGGTGCCAACGTGACAGATGGCGAGTCCATCGCCGTTAATCAAGTACGACCGCACATACGCCTTTGAATTGCTTCTCAGGCGTATGAAAGGTTCTTCTCGATGTTTTCCTTCGCCTTATAGCTCGTGGTGTGACTAATCACTGTACATAAGTTCAGAAAAACTCATTGGTACAGTCGGGATTCGAATTTGCGATCTGTTATAGGTGCAAGCAATACCAGGGACCTTAAAATACCGTGATACGCTCACAAAACAATATAATGTTTATGCGGTGCAACGCAAATATTGCAAATTAGAGCCCGGACCAACGAGTTTTTCTGATGGCGTCGGAAAACCTGCATACCTACATTTGAGAAAACAAAAACTTACGTATAGACATGCTTGAGAAACGGCAATGGCAAATGAAGGCAATAAGTAAAAGTATTCAATCGCAGTTCTTAAGAATTTGCATCTTATATCATAGAACAACATTGCAGAACTAACATTTTTGGAGGAATCTCTACTGAAGCAAGCTGCCGAAGAAACTCACAAGAAGGACAAAGAACAAGAGGACGAGAGCGAACTTGAGCGGTTAGCGGAGATACGCCGCAAGGGGCGCGGGAAGGGTGCGTGCATTTTATATAGTTTTATGGACACTTGATGAACACCTCAATCTGAAAATAGCTTTTACTTTATCAACTAAGTACAATATTATACACATTCGTGTTTATCCCACAAATATCTTCCCCAGGGAAACACACGCTGTGAAAAAAAATATTCTGCTTTCAAAAGCTTTTTTCATACATACTAAGCTGGCAAACAATCATGCGGTCCGGCTGATGGTAAGCGGTTACCGCCGCTTATGGATCCTAGTTAACACGAAGGATATCGCTGGCGCGTTGCTGACCCAAAAAGTTACTTTCGGAATAGTTATTTGCACTCACCTGTGGTCTCACCTCACAAAAGTGGCCTGGGACGTATTCCCCTTATAGCCTACTAGCTGCGCCTCGCGGCTTCACCCACTCAAAATGGAATTCATTAACATTTCATATAGATATACGGTTATAGAACTTTATTTCTCTTAAGAATTTACAAATTCACTTACAGAGATAAATAATATTATTATAGTTAGGTTAATGTAGTGTCGGAAGGCGTAATAGGTATATTTGTTAGTAATTATAATAATATATATAAATATAAAGTCAAAGCAAGACATTGGATGGAACCATGACAAGAAAAAATAAAACAATGTTTACAAATCAATAGTTACGTTACGTATATTTAATGAACAAAACATATCCTGTCTTAATCCAGCTAATAATCTCTTTTTCCGTTCAGTCGTTCTCGCGTGATTGAGTAACAAGCATCTCATACATACGCACAAGCTTTCGCATTTATAATAATAATAATAATATATCCTCACGCCTTCCCACAAGGGTCCCCGAAGGGGTAGGCAGAGGTGTATAGGTAATACCCACACACCCACTTTTATAATATTTTATATTTATTTTATTCCACTGGGGTGGCAATCAAACATGCGACCCGCCTGATGGTAAGCGGTTACCGCCGTCTGTGGACATTTACAATACCAGGGGCATCACTCGCGAGTTGCCGACCCTGCAAAAATCTTTTCTTACCCTTCTTGAAGAACTCCTTGCTGTTCAACGGGGAGTTCAATCCACAGTCTGAGCGTGCGCGTAAAGAAACTCCTTTGAAATCGCAGGATAGATACTGACGTAATTATTTGCCTTTCAGAGGGCCTGAAAGTACTGAAAAATGTAGACGAAAACTTCGCCAAGTCACAACAGATGTTTGAAAACAAGGAATAAGTAATGAAAATCAGCTATTGTGTTCATTCAATATTTATTAACTTTTACAATTTATATCTTATGGTTTTAAAGTATCGTAAAAATTTATTAAATACATTATTGTACATAGAATTGTTCTTTTAATATAACGCAATGGCTTAACAAATCGCCACAGGTATGTTTACAAAGCTATGGAAGACGAGGGTTCGTTTGAAGGGCTCACAACGATCTTAACATTTGGCACAACATTGGGTGCCCGCGAGATCGTCCAACTTTCGAAATTAGACTTGCTTAATATGTAAAGGTATCGTAATAGATCGTTTTCTATATCGTTTCGTGATCATTTGTTATCGGACTGATGTATGTAGCAACAAATTCAGACCCTATCGCACTCTTGAATAAGAATGTTGCCATCACGTTACGTTATGCCATTGATACTATCAAATAAAAGACATTCGAAACAACTCTTTTTTTCCGATGAAATACTAGTTTTTAAAACAATACTAGTGCTACTATGATTTTTAAGTACACATGTACTATATAAATGTATTGTATCTGCTCTGAAGTGAGTTTATCTAAAATATCGTTGTTGGACAAAAGTTGGACGATCGCGGCATACAATTAGGAACAGGATCCTGGATTATACTAATGATAAAAATCGTATAAAATGTTACAAAAACGGGAAACAATTCCTCTAACGACAGTTCGTGATATAAATTGTGCGATTGCTCTGAATACAAAATTAATCAACTGTATCGACTAGCCTTACACGACCTTGTATATCTAATAACTGAATCTGTGTAAAACCGGCCTAAAATCCTTTATAATATTAACTTTATTTTTAAATACACTCCTCAAACACTAACAATCAAATCGGATATATTAAACAATGCAATTCGTAAATTATTACAAATGTATATGTAAGTTAAAAATCGTATAATGGCTGCTCCATAATAACTTTCAGCGAATAGAAATGAGACCAGATTAATATTGTCACCTTTCAGTCGATTCCTAATTAGCTACCTTATTACTTATTATAAAATGCACTAAGTACTGGAAACTTCAATGAGACAGTTTAATTACGTGTTATAATTGCGTTGAAATATAATATTTGAATGAAATATACACGTTATATATATATATATATATATATATATATAACGTGTATGTTATTTGTATTGGAATGTCTATTGCTTGGGCTATTCATAAGATAGTTTGCATAACTCTCTCTCGGCTCGTGCTCACTCAATCAGACATTAATTTACTAAACACAAAACAAAACTTAAATATTTATTTTATTTAAATAATTAATCATTCTTTTAGAGCTCTCAACGTTTAATACAACTATGAACCGATATAATTAATTATTTTTGGCAGTTAGACGATTAATCGTTTTAAATAGTTCGCTTATGGACTAACAGTGGTTGATACCTTGGACGCTGCCTCGTCTGGGACAAGACACGCTACGGTTGAAATATTAATTTAGCACCAATAGCACAAAGTGTCAAGATATATTGTATTACATTTTAAATGGTACCATAAGGTACGGAAGCTTTTAGTCAACATTGAATCCAATTAGTAAAGTTATTTGATAGTGTGTCCAAGGCATGTTGTACGCAAGATCAGTTAGTGCGCTCTGACGTCATCACGCGGGGGAGAGACAGCCGACGCGACGCCCGCTACCGCTGACTTTACTCTCATCGTCTGCGAATATGTACAATTGCTATATCATACTAGCATATATATGTATTTACATCATTCTAGCGTTGAGCTAAGTGAACAAGTTAAAATCTACATAATTTTTCAGTACGTAAAAATACATTAATATGTAAGACCATCACGCCGAGTCCCTCATGATGTAGGCATATAGAGTGGAGAGACAGTTCTCTTTAAACGCACAGCGTTCTCTGGCTTCATCCACATTGATGTTAGTTAGTTGATTGTTTTATTTAATTCTTAAGAAAAAAATACTGAATACAAATTCGGTATTTTTTTCTTCACGTGTATTTATGTTGGACGGAATTCGCCTTTTCCAGATGATTTTAGGTCTTGTACAATTTAAATCATTACTGTGACTCGGCGTGATATCTCCAAATGAACCTCTTAGTATCTTAGAACCATAAAGTAAAATGGCCAGATTTCTATCGACAACGTCACTGCAGATTTTAATGAGCTCAATTCTCAAATAAAAACAAACCTTATATAACATTTAAGCACACCACAAACCAAAATAAAAGCCATAGACTCCCTTGTTAAATGAGTTATAGAAAACAATCACCCAAATATTAATTATTGTCCATAATGTCTACGTGTGCGTATAAACACAAACAGTGCATAAATCATAATACATACAGATAGTGCCATCCACGAAGACGCACCCCACCAATTTCTAGTCACGGGGGTCGCGGGAAACGAGGAGTATTACCCGAGTTTATTAATTGTTGTGTGCGTGTGCACTCATAGGTAACTAGTGTGTACCGATATTACTCAAACATTAGAGGAAGGTTGCACATAGAACTATAGGGAAGAATAGTGGGGCGCGTCTTCGTGGATGGCACTATCTATACATTACTCGAACACAAAGGTCAAATTATTACTATTGTATTTTACCTTCCGCCATCTTATCCTGTCATTGCATCTGGCTGATTAACCAACCGTAATTAATGTTCCTTTAGCGAAATCAACTAGGAATAATTTGAAAAACTTCTACTTATTTTCGTAAACTGTTGATGACATACATAAATGCTCCCTATTCGCATCCATTGTACTAACGCATACAACTGATTATAAACTTGTACTATATTGATAAACTTACATAAAAGGATATCTAATGCTGTTTATACAGGATATTTATGTGTATATAGGATAAAAACATTAAGGGCCCAAACAAATATTGGCGGAAAGTGGGTGTGTGGGTATATTACCTACACACCTCTGCCTACCCCTTCGGGGACCCTTGTGGGAAGGCGTGAGGATATATATTTAAATATTCCGCCGATTAAACAAATTCAAGAAAAGCTTTACTTTTCTTTTTACTGTTTTTCCAACGAAGACAAGCTTCTTGATAGGAATTATAAAAGGAAATACTATGTAATAAATGGTCGTCGCAAATTGTATATTCACAACAAATTACCTATTAAGTTTTCATAAAAAAAAAACCATTGAGAAAGGGCTATGTACTCGCCATCTGTGACACCTAAATATATCCTTGGCGAAAAGAAGGTCTGGTACACCTCCGCCTACCCCTAGTGGGAAGGCGTGAAGATACCGAGTCTGTATACCGTTGGATGTTTGTTCTGTTAGGTAAAGAGTATAGATTAGTGTTGTTAGTAGAGGCGACTTACTGGCGAGGTGGCAATGTCACCTGAGCAGTCGTCGTGCAGCGGACACACCAAGTCGCCGAGGTCCAACTCGTCTTTGCTCTTCTTGCGTTTCAACGAGAACTGACTCTTCTTTGGTACCTTGAAATAACAACATAAGTACACAAACAAAAATATGGATGTCCGATTTATTAAAAAAATAAAATTTAGTAACGACTATGTACTCGCCGCCTGTCACATTGGCACCTAAATATATTTCTCATCAGAAAAATCGAAACACCTTGCAAGTTTATGTTTTGTAAGGATTACCAGAGAAATTTGTATATTTAGGAATATATGTCAAATGTCGTTTAATAGTGAATAATACCTACAAAACGTAAACTCTCATCAAGTGTATTTAGGTGCCAATGTGACAGACGGCGAGTAAATAGTCGTTACGCAATCATGTTTTTTTTTAATATTTCGGTCATGTAAGTATATATCTCTGGCAAAGTATTATTTATCAGCGGCTGATACCTATAGTACCGGGTTTGCCTGATGTACGATCAGTTGGCTTTGTAAGATATCACTATTATCATGATTAATAAAAATATACATTAAAATTTTTGGTTTTAATTGTGTGTAAGTTAGTGTAGCTTTAGGATTTAAGTAGGAACTCATAAAAAGCACAACTCTCAATAGGAATTCATTCATTTTATATGAATGGGTACATATTTAAATATTAAAAAAATTACCTTATATTTGGTAGTAGCTGTCAGCAGTTGGTAGCCAAGAGTTTGTTCCGCATTCCGTTTCTGCTGTATCACGTCGCGGCCGAGTAAATCATTGAACCTATAAACATATTGCTTGAAATATCCTCTATAAGATCAAGGCGTAGTCGCCCTACCAAAACCTTTAGTATTTTTACTATGGATAGGAATATTTTGTCCAGAAATTTGATCTTTCATGCTTCTCGTTAACGCTTGAAAATCAGCGTCACAAATTCCACGCACCATATATTTTTATTAAGATCACCAACGACATTTTCGCCGCCCATAGGGATAGGTGCAAACGTGACAGGTCATCAACGTGCGTCTTCGAATTCATACTTACACGTAAGTAGTTTCGTAATTCAAATATGTATGCAGAGACGTTTTAAATGATCGCTGAAAAATGTCATATCGGGATGAGTTCGATTAAGTACCTTTGTGTCAAATGCCGCCGTAATAACGTCTTGTTAGCTGGAATGTTGAGCAAGGCAGCGAGGAGCTCGGCGGTGAAACGCGGTTCCAGCAACATCAGACCTCCGTGGACACCTGGGCGAGATTTCTATCATTATTCAATCAAAGGGCTATTAAATGTTTCTTGACCTCGGTAATTGAAATAAAAAAACTGTAACAAACGCGAGAACGCTGCTAGTTTCGCAAGCCACTACTCAAACCAGCCGCCACGGCTCCAAATGTATCTATATTCTTCACGCCTTACCATACCTCCTTGTTTCTCATAAAGAGAGTGTTGTAAGACTTCTGGCTACTTATTCGGATATGTATATAACCTATATGTAAATAGTGGAAGAAGCGAAAGAGGTATGTAAGTGTAGAGAGAACTGGCGCTCTATTCTCTCTGCCTACCCCTTCGGGGACCCTTATGGGAAAGCGTGAGGATATATTATTATTATTAAGATATTTTTTTTATACCACAAGAGTGCCAAACAAGCATACGGTCCACCTGATGGGAAACGGCTACCGTAGCCTATTTACGGCAACGATACTGAAGTATCACTTGCGCGCAATGTTCGAAAGGTTATACTGTGTTGACAGTACAATAGGACTAATCCCTCTGCTGCCAACACAATATAACAATCCTCCCCTCCCCAAAGAGCTCATTTCTGGAGACCTTATTCACCGCGTGGGAACACAACACAATAAATTGTGTTATTCGGCTATGGTCTTCTATAAGGCTGGAGGTCCTGCCCGAGTCGGGCAGCTCTAAATTCGAACGGAAAACCCCGTTATGCCCTACCTCTCTTAAAATGACATCTGTAATGGGAAGATATAAAGACGTATAAATACGAAAAATATATAAAGACTAGCTGTCCCGCCCAGCTTCGCCTGGGTGAAAAAGTAAACAGAAAGACGTTTTTAAACTATTGCTTCCCCTATGTTGAAAAACGTGTTTTCTTTTTAAGTCGAGTTTCATAAAACCCGTTCTTAGCTGACCTCTACACCGCGTAAGGAATACTCCTACCAAATTTCAAGTCAATCGGCCTTATAGTTCCTGAGATTTCGTGATGAGTGAGTTCACAAATGGGATCTCCTATATATATAGAAGATAGAGGTATAAACAGTCGGTCTGACCGGCGCCGCGCAGGTTGGGCGCGTACTCGGCGAGGTCTATCTCCTTGAGCCACTGCATGACGCGGTGCGAGGACCAGCGCGCCAGCTGCGGCTCGGGCGCGCCGTCCTCGCCGCCCGCGCCGCCCGCCTCGCCCTCCGCCGCGCGCCGCACCATCGTGTCCGGACTGAACGCGTTCTCGCGCAGCACTTGGATCCCTGCAACATGATCACGTGACACCCACGACGTTCACTGTCGCGACATCGGCGGCGAGACCAGCCACTCAGTTGGGCAGTTGCTTCAGTTCGGGAATCGAACATTAGCGGGCGTCCATAAATTATGTGAGGTGTATTTTTTTATTGTCTGTCCCTCCCTCCCCCTGGTGAGATATCGTGAGATTTTATTCAACCCCCTCCCGCATCCCCCAATCTAACTTGAGATTTTTCAAAAAGTGGGTTTCTTACGTAAACGCGTTGGAATTTTATTGTAAAAAGAAAAAGAAATTGCTTCGTGCTTTTATTTACGACTAGTTAAGACTAGTAATCAATATTGCTGAGAGTTTAATTATAAGATTAAATCTTACGCATGTTCAATCTGGATTAAATGGACCAAAATAGTATATATTTGTTGTTTAATCAGTAAAAGAATTGCGTGATATTTGCCGAGACCCCCCCCTCTCCAACGTAAGATTAGATGAGATTTGACTCGAGAGAGGTCGAAAGAGATATTTAAACATCTCACGTAATTTATGGACGCCCACCAACTCCGCAAGTATTATGGAGATATACACATTGGCCGCCCCCTACCGACCTTTACAATTCGTGCCATTTGGAATATAAGTTGAAATTTTAAACTTTCTGAATAAGACAGTTATTACGGTTGCATTGTATTTAAATAAAATAAAACATAACAACAATGTTTATATTTCCCCATTTTAAATATATTTTATATAGTATTAAAGGTTGACTGGTAGCGAATGCCTTCGGCGTTAAGTCCGCATTTGCAATAATGTTTGCAGGAAGTTTTAATAAACAAATAAAATAGACATAGGGTCGGCAACACGCGAGTGATACCCCTGGTGTTGCAAGCGTCCATAGGCGGCCGTAACCGCTAACCATCAGCCGGACCGCATGCTTGTTTGCCACCCTTGTGGTATAAAAAAAAAACAAAGAAAGTGTGCCGCCCCTAAAATCAGCTCAAGCCTACTCGGTCTGTCGGTATTAGCAGCACATAGTTGTATAGTTGCATTGTGTGTGTGTGTGTTTGTGTGTGTGTGTGTGTGTGTACCTCGCCGTATGGAGAGCGCGTGCAGCGCGTGCGTGACGCGCAGGTGCAGGTGCAGGTCGGGGTGCGCCAGGCGGTGCAGGCCGCGGCCGTCCAGCGCCGCCTCGCCGGCCGCCGCGCGCGCGCCGCACACGCCAATGTCCTCCAGCCAGCGCAGCGCCCACGCCGTGTCCAGCCGCCCCGCCGCCGTCAGCAGGGGGTCGCCGTGCCCGCCCTGACACACACCCACCCACCACTCTTAGCGACACACACATCCACACGCACGACTCTTACATCTCTACAGCGTGCTATGTACCTTCGTCATATTCATTCTTTAATCAAACTGATATGACTCTTAGTCCCTTTTGAAACTAAAACCAATTTTAGTGACACTCACATCCACACACACGACTCTAACATCTCTACAGCGTGCTATGTACCTTCGTCATATTCATTCTTTAATCAAACTGATATGACTCTTAGTCCCTTTTGAAACTAAAACCAATTTTAGTGACCCTCACATCCACACACACGACTCTAACATCTCTACAGCGTGCTATGTACCTTCGTCATATTCATTCTTTAATCAAACTGATATGACTCTTAGTCCCTTTTGAAACTAAAACCAATTTTAGTGACCCTCACATCCACACACACGACTCTAACATCTCTACAGCGTGTTATGTACCTTCGTCATATTCATTCTTTAATCAAACTGATATGACTCTTAGTCCCTTTTGAAACTAAAGCACTAAGCATACCCGGTCGATACTAAAATCTACATCGTGTTGCCGGAAAACGTTCGTCAGTTATCAAATTCATTATTTACTCAAGTAGTAGTTAGTTACACAATATATGTACTAAACTAAAACAGTACATGATCACTTCACACACGTCACAATTCATCAATTGTAATTTAGATGTGTGATTGAGAACGAGATTGAAAAATATTACGCAATAAAAGCACTTACAAGCAAATCGGTAAGGGCGAGCACAATTTTCTTCTTGTGCATAGGGTGTTTTATGGCGAGTTCCTTCTCTATGGTATGGTGCGACGCGGCCGCCATCACGCCGCGAGCGTCGGGAGTTGCGTTGAGCCACACCCTCGCCGAGTTGATGTAGACCTCGAGGCCGAGGCTCTCCAGCCATCCGCACGTCGTGTCGCAATCCCATTGGCGAACGTCGATCGTTTGCCTGAATGTGTACAAAGCGTAGATTCACATATATTTATTTGCCTAATTATTTGTATATAGCACATGTTTATTTACTACAAGTGTACATATATAAGTGCTTTGGCTATATAGGTGTTGGCTTATATATTTTTTTTGTAATAATTAATAAATAAATATATCTCCTCACACCTTCCCGCAAGGGAACCCGAATAGTAAGGTAGTGGTGTAATAACAAGGCTCACCAAGGCAAGGATATTATATTAGCTGCCCGATTTAATGACTCAAACCAATATATATATATATATATATATATATATATATATATAATATATATATTGGTTTGGGTATATACACAAATATATATATATATATATTTGTGAACTCACTCATCACGAAATGTCAGGAACTATAAGGCCGATTGACTTGAAATTTGGTAGGAGTATTCCTTGCGTGGTGTAGAGGTCAGCTAAGAACGGATTTTATGAAACCACCCGCAAGGTGGAACGCGCGGGGGTGTTAAATAAAAAAACACGTTTTTCAACCACTGCTTCCCCTATGGAAGAAAAACGTGTTTTTTTTACTTTTTCACCCGGGCGAAGCTGGGCGGGCCAGCTAGTATTATATATAACACGAAATCAAAGGCAGACACATGTCTTAGATTTCGTGTCCGTTATTAAAATAAAACCTGCCTTATGTGTTAATCCAGGTATCCAAACTATTTGTGTATCCAAATCTCATCCAATTCCGTTCAGGCGTGATTGAGTAACAAACATCCATCCATCGTATTTTTAGCACAATATGAGCGTTGAGGATTTTTTTATACCAAATGAGTGGCAAAAAAGCATGCGGTCCGCCTGATGGTAAGCGGTTACCGCCGCCTATTGACGCTTGCAACACCAGGGGCATCACTCGCGCGTAGCCGACCCTGCAGGAATCATTTCACACCCTTCTTGAAGAACTCCATATAATATGCATAGGATATGCATGTGGAAAATCTCACCAAGGCATAGTATTAGGACGAGGCCGAGGCGCCGAGACACGCAGCGAGGAGCGCGCGAGGTCGTCGCCCTCCAGCCGCACTCCGCCTCCACTGCCGAGCCTCGACCGCACCTCGCGCAACGACGGCGAGGGACTGCCTCGCGGGATAGTCTCCTCTTTTTCAGCTATAATTTAATCATCTTTCATTATATATATTCTACAATTCATATTACAACGTTTCTAAGTTGGTCTAATACGATTTCCACAATGCTTGACACGTTACAGCAAAATAAATTCTACAAGTCATCAAGAAATGAAATACGAATATGTTGAACTGTTTTTATAGCAAATTTCCATTAATATGTACGGCAGCTGAGTGTAAACATCAATTAGTCTGTCCGTCGAACGACTGACAATTAGACTCATTATACATGAAGCCGAGCCCCTCACGGGGTAGGTGCTAGTAGAACTCTAGTTCCCTTTACACTAACAAGAGCCTTTCGCATACATATTCATCGATCTAGTTAGGTATCCAGTTGAAGCGTGTTCGACAATCGACATCTGCATAATCGTCCGGATATATTTGCATGATATTCAATTATGACAATTTTAAGAAACACGCCAATGCAATATATACCTTACGCTATTAAATAGTAGGCAAAAAATCGCGTGCTCCAAAGGATACGCAAGGAAAGCTAACCCAAATTGCATCTGTAAATTTTGCACGATTGCGCTGGACCAACCAACAGTTCTTATTTTGTTTTTGGTGATTGGTGATTGGTCAAATGTCTATCGGTAAGCTATTAGTTCTAAGCGCACAAATACACAATGATGTAACTTACAAACAAACTTATTACTAGGCATGCATTCACTATGACAGCGCGTATACGACGTTTTACTAGTGAGTGCTAAAAAACCAAACAGCCTCCTAGACAAAAGGACAGTTTAATCTCTGTATGTAACTAATACAAAAAGCGGACAAATACATTTAGTTATTTGAGTGTTCATACACACATATAGACGAATCTACGAACACAACCCAAGCAGGGGAGAATATGGGAAGTACACTGGATGTATACAACGGCGGCATTTAAATATAATCTGTATTGCAACGTAATAGAGGTACATACAAGTCTAGTAAGTAAATTGAAAAATGTTGACACTACGACACGAATTGGTCTTTCAACACGTAAGAAACAGGTAAAATGTATCATTGTTAAGTTGTGAGTATCTCAGGCAGAAGCTTATGTACAATGTCGGCCAACTGGATACGAAGCCTGAGGGTGGGTGGTAGGGCCATGCGATGGTATCGCGAGGGACAGAGACCTAGGTTGGGCACCGAGTGTCCGCGGCCGCGCGCCACCACCATGTCGTGTGTCAGTTTACCGAACGCCACGCGCGCCTCGGACGCCAACACCGAGGACCGAGGCAGGGACGAGTACACGTGTGAGTTGCGCTCTATCTGCCGCCCGTAGTTCGCTGGCGGCGTCTGACAACAAACATTGCTCTCACTACCTACCTTCAAGGACTTTGACTTCTAATAATAATAATAAATTTATTTCTTTATTTAATTATTAATTAATATTATATAGATATTAAAATCCTTAAATAAAGAAATTAATTAAATAAATTACATATTTTTTTCTTTACAAAAGAGAAATTAAAGAGTCCTAATCAAAATTAAGAACAGTATAAAATAAATCAAACATTACATTACACTATACTACACAATAACCATTTACATGTGACTAGAAAACGCTACATCGACAACATGGTCCGAAACTACATACCATACAAGCTCGTTCAATTAATATGCCTCGTTGTGGGATTTTTATTTTTAATTTAATACTTGTTTGATTTAAGCCTAGATGTGCTTTTATACAGCCTTTCAAAGAGTCTTACAGTCGGGTCCACTAAAACGGGGATGACATTCGGAATATTTTCCGGTCGTGCCATCTTCACGCCCTCACATCAAGGGTGGGGATCGATTTAGTACTGCCATATTGTTGGGGCCAACATGGCAGATTACTAGTTTGCCACAGGCACGACTTTACATACCTCATAATTTTTTTTCTTATACTGTTTTTTTCACAATTTCTTAATAACACCATAAAGCTAGTGTTGTGACCTCTATGTTTACCGACGTACCTACTGCAAGCTGAGAGAGTCTCAAAACTAACCGATAAATTAAAATATATAGGTATGTATACAATTGCGGAATTATATTAAATAGAAAGTAAGACGTACTCTAGGCGGCGCTGGCCTGGCCAATGGCGTGGTTGTGATGGCAGCTTCAGGCGGAGGCGACCGCTCCATAATGCCTCTCTCCGCGGCGCGCAGGCGCACCTCACTCAATTTTGACAAAAGCTCCAACTTTTGAGTTTCTAACGACGAGCGCTGCACCATTTCCTGGTGAAAATGTATGTACATAATTATATAACTTAATCATATAAATATATTTTGGGTAGAATACTACACAAATTGAACTATGTAGTTTAAATCTTAACAAAGTGACCTATGGCAACTAGTAAATGGTACATGGGTATACAATTAAAATGACAATAATCAGAATCGCCATCTGTCACGTTAGAACGTCGATATTAGTCGAGCGTCTATTTGACAAAAATTCACTTGGCCTTTTCTTGCTTACAAAACCACTGGAAAGTCTTTATTTAGATCAAAGAAGAGTTGGGACTTTGAACTCGATGAGAAATAGTATGAACAGCTTGCAAAGATAAACAAGCGCTGATAAGTTGCTCAACTGTTCGTTAACAAGCAAAATGCCTAATTGTTTACTTAACACATCAATCAACGCACACTTGGAAAATGTATGGTATGTAAAATATATCAATGAGATGCGAAGTTTAACTTCGCCGATGTGATTAATGATGTGTCGATTGACTCTAAGGCGGAATAAGACTAATACTAATTAGCTAAAAGAAGAATTTACTTATATAATTTTGTCGGACCATAAACACGAAATGAGCCGTGGCATTTTTACAGATTTACGCGAACAACATACTTCTGTTACAACCAGAGAAAAAGATAACACTTGCTAAAGGAATCTAGCTCACATTAAATCACCAAAAAAAATTATGTACATATCCAAAGCGTCGGAAATTGTGTATCATATTCATATTTTTATAGAATATCTAGTTAACATTATTCATATCGAGTCTTTTGAATATCTCCAATAAGATCGCTATTCCCCGAAGGGGTAGGCAGAGGTGTAGGTAATACCCACACACCTACTTTCCGCCAGTGATATATTCTAGGTGCCAACGTGACAGATGGCGAGTCCATCGCCGTTACTCAAGCACGACTATAGATACGCCTTTGAATTGCTTCTCAGACGTACGCAGGTGTCCTCTCGATATTTTACTTTTTTTTTATACAACAAGAGTGGCAAACAAGCATACGGCCCATCTGATGGGAAACGGTTACCGCAGCCTATTTACGCTCACGATACCGAAGTATCACTTGCGTGTTGCCACTCTGTATTCGGAGAGTTATAGTGTGTTGGCAGCATAATGGGTTTAATCCCTCTGCTTCCAACACAATGTAACAATCCTCCCCCCTCCCCAAGGAGCTCATTACTGGAAACCTTATTCACCGCGTAGGAACACAACACAAAAAAATTGTGTTATTTGGCTACGGACTTCTATAAGGTGGAGGTCCTGCCCCAGTCGGGCAGCTCCGAATTCGAAAGGGAAACCCGTTATGCCATACCTCTCTTAAACCTACTTACCGTTAAGCTCGTGGTGTGACTAATAACTGTACAAATTTTCAACAAAACTCATTAGTACAGTTGGATTTGGAACTTGCGATCTTTGTTGGAAAAAAAATGTTCCAACATTCCAAGTAAACCCATCATGAAACTAGTAACTGGGATCAAAGTGTCAGATATGGGCTGAGTGAATATAGCCGCTGCTCAAGGAATAACACTTAGTTGTTATCTATATCAGGAAAACATATTTATCCGCATCTGTAATAACCTCAGAACAAGTCTGAATTCGTATCTTAGTAGGCCTAATAAAAAACGCATCTGGCATAGTTCGCGGCACGCGTTACACAGAACGTAAATGGACTACAGAATTAGAACGTATCTTGTTTATTTATTTTACTTATTCCTAAATCCAAATTATATATTGGCTGTTTAGTCAGTATAAATAAAATGAAACGTAAATTGTTGCGATTGAGGCTTGAAACGGTGAAACATTAGTTCACATACATCAAGCTCGCCCTCTAGAGCCCATCCTCTCTATAATTACTCACAGCGATTTATCTACATTCATCAATATCTTCATACATTATCGCCGCCATCGAATAGCATAAAATTACCATTGATTGTCCAGGTTATCGATCAATTACATCTTAGTAGTTGAAACGTCCCCCTATACATTAATATTATAATACATATGATTTGTGAACCTTTCGTCCCTTCTATAGTAATAGTATATTAAAACCAACGTAATATGCCTTCCTTCATCTTTACAATGAAACCCTTTCATACCATGTAAATCGCTGTCTCTTAGGTTTAAAAATGGAATTGCATATCCTTTTTTAAACCTTAGAAACTGTTCCAACGTTTCTCAATACTGTTTTATGATAAGTTTCAAATTCAATATGGCAGATCGCGATCAAAATAGCATAGCTAAACGAAATCACACATGTTCTAAATCAATCACATCAATGCGCTGCAAAAATAAATATTCTGACGGATCATATCTGTTTTCATTCAAAATAAAATAAAACATTCATGTGGAATGGTTAAACGGAGATCTATTAGAGCAGTGACCATGTGCGTGTTTGAAATAAAATGCCGATGTTTAGCCCGTAATTAGAAACATTATTAAATCATATTACATACTATGTGTGCCCCGCGCCTCACCCGCGTAAAATTTATTTACAGTTATTTTTCTGGAATGATACATATCCCATGTGTTAATCTAGCTAATAATCAATACCTACGCCAAATGTCATCCATGCCCTTCAGGCGTTCTGGCGTGATTGAGTTACAAACATACATAGGTACCCACAAATTTTCGCTTTTATAATATTGGTAGTACATCATTCACTTTCATAATTATTTTATTCGTATAGCCCATTTAGTTGAAGCTTAGTTAATACAACTAAATGGGCTACTGCTTTATTAATAAAGCAGTTTTTGGAATAATGGTGGATGTTATTGTGCAATAAAACAATGCTGTAATGTGCACAGAAAACATTCATATATTCATATATTCATATATTCACTGCACAGCCAAGACTCGCTAGCTATAAAATCGTCCATTATTCATCCTTTACCTTGATCCATCGTTCGTAACATTACATAGCGGATACTATATAGCGACAGGGTCACATTTACGATATTCTGATATAGATGCTATAAATACCGAAGACGTCGCTTGAATACCTAATGATTAATGCGAAGAATTAACATGGTACGGTTAATAAACTGTCAGATATAGGAGGTAAAAACTATCGTAAGTTGTATAATTGATACAGTTATTGGCAGTTATGATTAACACCGATGAACATGCAACTATTACGTGAAATGTATCTTTATTCATTGCTATAATTTATAGTTGACGGTTTTTGTTGGTATTTGGCGTAGGTAATAGAGAAATCAATGCGTACGTTGGATAATACAATTCCGTAGGTAGACATGTCAGGCATCATTCTCAAATTTAAGAGCTGGTTCGGCTCCTGTCGGCGTCTCTGATGCAGTCCCTTCCATTTGCTTCTTGGACAGAAGCAAATGGAAGGGACTGCATCAGAGACGCCGACAGGATTTGTCCCGCGCATTTGTCATGAGAGACACTTTTTCTTTGATCTGACCCATTATGCATCATTACCCCACCTATAATTAACATTATCTTAAGAACTTTATTAAAATTGTTGAAGGGACCTCTACGCGTATTTGTATCCCCACGCAAGTAGATAAAGGCCCGGGCCCTGTACACGACCCGAGTATTTAAGAGAATAAAATATAATATGGCAATTGTTTTCTTACAACAATTATTTCAGTTAGGTATATATTTGTTAGTAGTTACGGAACTGACTGCATGCAGCGGTATTCTCAGTTAAACAACATTAGCTATGATCGCGGAGGATCAGAAAGGGTTTCGGAATATAAGAATACTACAAGCTTCTTTGTCATCCAATATTAAACGCTTCTTCAGTGCTAATCTAGTCGTTGGCGCAATAGTGACTGATAATACATACAAAGATAGATTTTTCTTCTAGAAAAATCCTAAAATCCACCTCTAACGTATGTACGTAACGTTCCTCTAACGTACAAAACGTTAGTGGAACTAAAATCCCATTTTATACCTGACTATACGAGTAGCTATTCTAGTACATGTAGTAAGATTACAAATTTCTAAAATAAGTTTCACGCATAAAACCCGAAGTATAAACAATGACGGTATCAGAAACCTATATTTTAGAAGAATATGTTTTAAGTAGACATGAATAACTCTGATTTAACCGAATATTGGCGCGTGTATACATAATGCCTGAATAATGTTAGCGTTAGGTGATTGTATGACACAAATCTTGATTAAGTCTCCGGGTGTGAGGCGCTCGAAATTGTACGGCCCACACCGATCATGATTATTCAATAGCGCCATTCCACACCATTCCACCGGGATCTAGGCCGCGCTGAATGTTAACGAGTTTACCGTGTACCTACGCGCTATTTAATTCTCTGTTATAACTGTGTTAGCGAGGTGGTTTCAAGTTAAACAAAAGGCGACAACTGGAAACTTGAAAAGAGTTAAGAAAGTTAACGCCAAAGTCTACAGCAAACAGTCAGATAGTGAGTACGTACACAGTTTGTGTCGGATACAATGAAAGTCTAAACTACAACTCAAACGTTCAAACTCAAACTCGCAGGAGAACTGTACTAACGAAACCAGAACAGGATCAATATTCGTATACTCTTCTTGTGATGGCTGTCGAAACGCTAAGCGAATTAAATAAAAAAATTATATGCTGTGATGAAACTATTATAAAACGAGCAGTTACCTGCAGATTCACCCGCGTAAAACCTGTTTACATTGGTATATTACTTCTGAAATCCAACATATTATACATATGCGCTAATCCAACTAACAGTCTAGCTAAATTTCATCCAATTTCATACAGTAGTTTCTGCGTGAAAGAGGAACAAACAACCTCACATACTTTTTATGTACCTGCTGTGCCCGCGACTTCGTCCACGTGGGATAGTGACTTTGCGCAGTATTTTTTGATTTATTTTGGATGTGTGTGTGTATAGGGGATGCCTACGTCATAGTAGCTTTATGCATGCAAAGTCTCAGCCCGATCCGTTTAAAATTGACAAAGTTTCATACAAACTTTCATCCCCTATTTATCCCCTTGGGGGTAGAATTAATCAAAATTCTTGGCGGATGCCTACGTCATAACATCTACCTGCATGCCAAATTACAGCCCAATCCGTCCAGTGGTTTGGGCTGTGCGTTGATAGATCACTATGTCGGTCAGTCACCTTTGAGTTATATAGATATAGATTAATCGGAAGTTTAAGCAAAAACTGTCAGCCTAAGCTTCTTAGTCTTAGCATATATTATGAATGAGGAAAACAGATTGTTTGTTTATATCACTTTCACATCTTCGCTACTCCTGGGCCACTTTTGTCCTGTGATCATGGCCTACCTTTTAACTGTAACGCGCTGTTCGATACATATATTCTGAGAGGTAATATGTATATATCTATACTAATATCTATCTATCTAATCTAACCTAATATACCTCTGGCGGAAAGTGGGTGTGTGGGTATTACCTATACACCTCTGCCTACCCCTTCGGGGACCCTTGTGGGAAGGCGTGAGGATATATTATATTATTATATAATATTATAAAGAGGAAAGATTTGTATGTAAGTATGTTTGTAAGGAATTGGCTCAAAAACACTGAACCGATTTTAAAAATTCTTTCACTTTTTGAACACTACATTATCACTGATTATAGAAATATATAGAAAAAAATTATTTGTATGCCGAAATGTTTAAAATAAATGTCCACCCGTGCGAAGCCGGGACGGGCCGCTAGTGTGTATAAATAGGCTAAATAGCAAGCCTACCTTCTGCAACCTCTGGTCAGCGTCGTCGAGCCGCTGCCGTGTATCGTGTAGCGCCCGCTCCAAGTCCGCCATCTTCTCAGTCTGCGCCGCTATCTGCTCTGATAGGACCTGCACTTGAAGCTGCAAGCTTTCCTTGTCCGCTTCCAGTCTGCGCACCCTGTCCTCGGCATCGTTCTGGAATAATAATAGTATATTTTATAGTGTGTATACATAACAAACATTTCAAATCTTTTACTTTCGTCGTTGAAACAGATATCTTTCTGATATTGGTATTCTAGTGGAAAAGGTGTGGAATAGTGGAAAACGTACCTTCAATTCAGCTTATTATGGATGACGTAACTTCAATTAAAGAAGAAAGAACCTATGTCATACACGATGGCAACTAATAGTTAGAAAGGTGATACAAGAAATACACATATTTGTACACATCAGTCGAAATAAACTAAACATTTAATTCACATAAATATTAGTGTAACACAGACATGTTGTAATTATACATGTCTTCAAGTTAGCAGCTCAGATTAAAAAAAAATTCAAGTCTCGATCCCCGATCAGTACCTTGTAGGAGCGCGAGGAGACAGGTGGTAAGGAGGGGTGTGAGGGCCAAGCGCCACGATCGTGCATACAACACGGCGGTGGTGCGGGGGGCCCGTGACACCAGCACATAGGGGGCCACCATCCTCCCTCTGGATAGCGGAAGTGCTCATACGAGTTCCATCGTCTCTGCAAATCGGGTGGAGTGTCCTCGTTACGCGAGCGTCGTGGGCGAGGCGACGCGCGAACACTTGTCGGATGCTGTGGCGGTTTAGATGTCAACGACGACCTTGATTTGCGATCACGGTCGCTCCGGTCACCAGTTCGGCGACGTCTGTCCAAACTTGTTACGGAATACTCCTCTGACCTCCCTTCCATTGATGTAGGATCGACAACACCATCTACCATGTTATCGGGTGGAAGCCATTTAAAACCATCATCACGTCTTGTTGAGTTATCCAGTCGTCTACTTGGTGTTAATGTCCGATAGTTAGCTTCAATTTCGCGTGTGTCGTACTCTTGTTCATCGGAATCATCTTCACTAGAGGAATTCGACTCTGTGTCCGAGGAGTCCGTCCGTTTCGCTGCGTTCACACCATCCGACCACGTAGTACACTTCACAGTCGCCTCATCGGGGCTATCCGAATCACCGCCTGTCACGAAATAATCAATCAGCTTTTAAAAGGATGGTTTGAGAGCCTCAAGCGAACGACGAATACTCACCCATAGGCGAGTACATGTAGGAGCGCACAGCAGGGTGCACGAAGCCCGCTGCTGTACGCTCCTCTTCCTCGTCAAGGGGTTCCGTAAGATATTCGCAGTCGGACATGAGGCTCTGCAAATGCGACACTGCGCGACAAGCACTCGGTACGAGTCACCTACGTGCCGCTATTTACAGTTTGGCCAAGTTCCAGTAATATGCTAGACTACGTCAGTGACTCGTCCGCGCTATGAGGATTACGTACTCTCCTGTAGGGGCGGCTCCTCGCTGGACTGGACGGAAGCGGAATCGCGTTCGGAGGCTTCCGACGCGGTCGACAGGGGACGCTCACTTGCAGCGGACGCGCGTCGCGACCTGACTTCACTTAAGGTTTCTTCCCTTATTGTGCGCGTAACATTTCTTAACTCCGCGGAAGTCGATCGCGATTTGACCGACCGAGGCTTATCCTCCGATACAGTACGATTGTGCAATGCCGCTATGGTGGCTGCCACGAGTGAGCCCCCGCGGCTGAGTTCGCGCATGTTTTGGTTCAAAATGAACGTAGCTTACACGAGTAGGGCCGACGCCCGCGCCCGGAAATAGATCGCGCTACAACACGCGGCCTGATGCATTCCGGACACCCTTCCCGCTTTGATCAGAACCAAGTAATTTTAGTTTGAAAAAAAAACACTATTATATTTACAAACTCATGTTCTATTCAGCACACACAATAAATAGCCGTTGTTAATACACACTGAAAGTATTAATATTTGTTCTACAGATGGATAGCACACGATTGTTGTAGTGGGTAAACAACGGTTACTTGCGTGCGACGCAATGAACGCAAGCTGGCGCACTCACCGGCATCCAATTGACGCCTTCGTACAGGGATAGACATTGCCGCCCCCACCCATCATATTCATCCACATGTTCCAAGGTATATCCAGCGCAGGATTCGTCGCCGCATGCAGGCCTCATTTCGGCAGGATCGCTCCTATAGTCAGGATTGAATGGCGGTTGTCTTGGATAGTACGGTGGAGCACTGGGTTCTGCTACGTTAAATTCTTTTCCTCCTTTGCATGCGTCCAGACAGTTCATTTCGGTTCTTGCTTAGAATTTCTATAAGCCACATTACGAAGAAATAAAATGAGGCGCGTGGACAAAATTAAAATAGACATATAAATCTAATGATATATTGTAATGTTAGTGAATTGTACACAGCAGAGCAACATGTTTTGTTCCTGTCATAGATAACACTGACAAATTTATCTCGTCTTGAAAATAGATCGACTCTTCTTAGGGAATATAAAACAATAAAAGCGGCGCCTAGCGATAGTCTAAGAGAGGGTGAGCTCGAACATTCTAAGAACAATTCTATAAATAGTCCTACTTACCTTCCGAAACTTTTGCTTGCATGAAACGCATGCATATTTAGGATTAAAGAAATTTTATCCCTCATAAAAACATGAAGTTATTATTTGTTAACGTAGTGTGAAACAAATATTCAAATTGCCGTTGGCATTGGTCCTAATGAGCGTACACTATTTATCTATTAAAATCGTTGTTCTAACCATAAAAATCATTAATAGTGTGATTCTAAGAGATTATGTGTTAACTAATATCGTCACACCTTGCGACAAGGGTCCCCGAAGGGGTAGAAAGAAGTGTGTAGGCTGTAGATACACCCATTATCCGCAAGAGATATATCTGATTAGATGGTGTGACTAATCACTAGTAGACAGCGACTAGTCATCAACATCAATTTCAGTAAATGTTACAGGTAAGATTCCAACTTGCAATATTTGTGTTGCAGACAACTACTCGAACCACTCGGCCACCATGGCTCTGTGGTAACTAATATTCGTGAATAAAACAAATTAGGGCGTTATGGTGCCAACTGAACCTCGAATATTACAAGTGTCCTAAAGGCACATTGTGAGGGCACACGCCCTTATCACGACAGAACAGTTGAACAGAATCGGCTGTAATTTAGCACAGAGATTGATTATTAGCTAGATTTACATACAGGATGTTTTAAATGAAGAAAAAAATATTGCACCTGAAGTGTTGAATAATACTAGGGTGCGAATGTGTTGAATAATACTAATAATACCGTGTGGCAAAACTAGTACTCAAAGAAAGATTATGGAAATGTTTAAGTATCTTTCTTATGCACATGATACACAATAACATGATATATTAATCATTAACATTTCCTTATTAGGTGGGAAAGCATGTCCATGTTAAATTATTTATAATTTATATATATATTTTTTTATACAACAAGAGTGGCAAACAAGCATACGGCCCACCTGATGGGAAACGATTACCGTAGCCTATTTACGCTCACGATACCAAAGTATCACTTGCGCGATGCCACTCTGTGTTCGGAGAGTTACAGTGTGTTGGCAGCATAATGGGTTTAATCCCTCTGCTTCCAACACAATGTAACAATCCTCCCCCCTCCCCAAGGAGCTCATTTCTGGAAACCTTATTCACCGCGTAGGAACACAACTCAAAAAATTGTGTTATTATTATTATTATTATATTATTCAAACAACATTGCATAATCAAAGTCTTGTTCGTGTTGATCAGATTATCGAATCCCCACACGCCCGCATTAAAACGGGTAATTAAACATCCTACTCAAAGTCATAATTGCCTATTTCACGAAAATTTTACGTGAATTTTCAGAATGGCGTTGCGAAAATTACATTATTCCGTAATGACATACGAAATAACGTGCAGATCAAAGCTTCAAACATGGCAAAAGAAACTGAAACTGGAATACAAAGTTCTAATATTATAAAGTCGAAAGCGTGTGTTGCTCTTTCCGGCAAAATGACTGAGTCGATTTGGCTGAAAGTTGAGATGGTGATGGCGCATACCTAGGATTAGGACATAGGCTACATTTGAATCCCGAAATATTTCAAAGTTTTAATATTATAATGTATGTTTCTAGTTCACGGCATAGCTGCTGAACCGATTCTAGAAGGGAAATATATAAGCTACGCTTTCGAACTCCACGCGGCCGAAGCTACGGGCAAAAGCTAGCTATTTATAAATGACACAACTGAACTGACTAATGCTCTAAAATACCGGGTTTCCAATTTTCGAATCGGTAATCTACAATATTTATGACAGAAGACATTTGAACCATGACATCCAACCAAAATACAATCATGATCTTAATGCCCACGAATATAATATATAGATAATATTATTTACTGATACTAATAATAATAGTTATAAATACCTGGGACAATTACACACAAATTGACCTAGTCCCTAAGTAAGCAAAGCTTGTGTTATGGTAACTAGACAATGATATATTTACTTATATAATATTACCTATACACCTCTGCCTACCCCTTCGGGGACCCTTGTGATGAGGATATATTATAGATAGATATATAATTAAATACTAAGTACTAACTAACTGATAATCCTAACTAGCATTATAAATGTAAGAAAGCGAATATTTATTGTAATGTTTTACGTCTTTACTCATTACCATCATATTAAACATTTTTAGCGAAACAAAAAAGGACATATGGTACAAAGGGTAATTCAAAAAAGTATCTACGAGGATGTGATTGTAAAGATGAAGAAAGGCATGTTACTATGGTTCCGACATATAGAAAGGTTAATAAGTGAAGCAAGAATGACGAAACAGATATACAAAGCGAAAGTGTGGGCAAGAAGAGGTAGAGGAAAACCACGTTCCAAGTACCTAGATCAAATCGATCGGACACTAGAAGCATTCATGAAGAGACTGATGAATGTGGATGAAGTGAAAGAGGTATATAAGTCTTGAGAGAACTGGCGCTCTACCCTCTCTTTCTACCCCGTTAGGGAATGAAGGGATACGTATGTATATGTATACTGTTCCCGAAGGATAGTAATAAAATGTTTTGATTTGATTAATAATTTGAATTGATAGATGCTAGAAACAGACTTAATTGGCAACTCAATTGAAACCAATGCGATTTATTTTGTGATATATGCGATTTATTTTGTATAATATCAGATTGACCAAGTTGCTAAACCTTTGTTCCGCATCACAACATCATTAATATTGCTTAGCTCTTAATTAAACTTCGCCTCACTCTGACGCCTGAGGGTGGGCCGTTGTCAAATTTATTTTGATGCGAAAAGTTTGGTTTTCATATAACTCCCGCAACAATACGTAATAAGTTAGTCTTTAGGATTGACATTTATCTGGAAACCAGATTTGTTGTTCAATTTTGTTATGTTCAAATGATCTTTGTTTTTTCGTATGGCGTAAATAAAAAAAAAATATTACTTCGATTTGGACATAAAAGAAGGATGATCGACGAGGTTGACAAAACACAATGTTAACACATACAAATTCAAATTCTTTCATATAATGTAAGCAACACAGGACACATATTGAATATTGTAAGAAATTAAATATGTATTACCGTTACTATAATTTCTCAGAATAACCAGTCGGGAGAAGAAACAGCGAAATAAACTGTACCTAATTGAATGAACAGACAACGTGTCGAAACCGTCGAGCGTGTATGGAGCAATTGATGAATATAGATGAAGTGAAAATGAGTGGCGCCCTAGGCCCGGCGCCCATTATCGGCATCGGCAAGGAAAAGGATCTTAGGTGGCAAATAGCAATATACTATAACATAATGGCAATAAAGTAGAAATTTCCGTGATATGTGGTCGTATTAACAAAAATACCGCTTCGGTATGCTTGAGGCTGGTGTATCGGCAGCCTTGAGAATGCTTCGGGATGCTTCGGCATCCTTCGGTACGCCGCCGGCGCCGAGGCAACACTCGGGGTATAGTTTGCCCTGCGGGGCGAGGGGAGGCATTTCTCTTCTTCTTCAGCAAGAGTTGCTATGAACACTAGATCCCAGTCCACCATATTAAATACAATTCAGACAACTAGCTTGTAACAACTCTGAGACTGTTATGATGAGAAATACGATATTGAGACGCTTCGGCAAGCTACAGGACGGTGCGACATCGTTAAGGACGCCTCGTCATCCCTAAGAACGTTGCAGCATACCAAAGCATAATTGCCGATAGTGTGCGCTTGCATGTAGGATGCCGAAGGATCCTTTTCCTTGCCGATGCCGATAATGGGCGCCGGGCCTTACTCTCTCGACGCGATGATATTTACGCATTTGTTTCCTATAATTACATTCTCCTTTCGGTATCTATTTCCAGTTATAATAATGATTGATAAATCTCATTTATAATAATAATATAATATAAAATATTTTCACGCCTACCCATAAGGGTCCCCGAAGGGGTAGACAGAGGTGTATAAGAAGTACCTACACACGCACTTTCCGCCAGAGATATATTTTAGGTGCCAACGTGACAGATGGCGAGTATACATGCGCCTTTGAATTGCTTCTCAAACGTATGCAGGTTTCCTCTCGATGTTTCCTGCACCATGAAGCTCGTGGTGTGACTAATCACTGTACTTAAGTTCAGAAAAACTCATTGGTACAGTCGGGATTCGAACTTGCGATCTTTGTGTCGCAGGCAACTACTCGAACCACTCCGCCACCACTGCTCTTCTAAAAAGAGTAGGATATGTTGATGAGTTATGCTCCTGGAGCGAACTATGCTAAATATAGTATTTATCCCGTTCAAATAAGTCTACATACGTCTCCATGAACTGTTCAAACAATAAGACGCAATTTGATTAAGTTTTTGACCCAGTTAGGTAGATTTTATGGCAATTATCGTACTGGTATCACAAACTCAAAATTAGGTACAGTTGTCAGTTACTCAATTACATGAAAATCGCTCAAAAGTGACGTCGTGTTAAGCCAAAGTGTTGAGATCACAGCCATTTAAGCGGGACTAGTACAATAATGTAGAAAATAAATGTAAACAATAATTCCTTATATAAAACCGGTAAAGCTATCATTACTAACGTGAACAAAATTAATCGAAACGCAAACATATATAAAACGTAATAGCAAGTTTAGCCTGAAGTTGACAGCGAGTGACTGCCGGCTGCGGTGGTAGCCGGTCCCGTCTAGACTAGTTCCCATCCCAACCGGAAGTCGTTGTACGCTTCTTTTATCCACTTCGCAAATTCAATCGATTTATCTTACAATCGAGGCTGAATCTATCCTTGGGAAAGATACATTTATAGGTAAGATCTATCACACCACAAGCTTTACATACAGTGAATGAAAATATAGGCAACGTAGATATATATATATAAAAAACATAGACTTTTTAATACTTGCTTGATGTAAAACGGTTGTTATCACACCTCCGTCTACATCTTCGTCGACCCTTGTGAGTATGCGTGAAGATATAAAAAATATAAAATAAACGAAAACTTACTGGAATGTAGTGGATACAACTGGTAGGAGATATTATATATATACACCAAGATGCACAATAAAACACACAAAATTACTACTAAATTCCTATTAAAGCACTCAAAATAAACTTCGTTGGATATTAACGTTACGAGAGAGTGTTGCTAACTGATGCCGTTCAAAATTCGTCGCATTATGAAGACGGACCAATTGGGAGTCGACTCGTCTATTCATAAGACAAAAGATTCTCAACACTGTTAGTTCAGTGTAACACTGTGTTATATTGACAAATTTACGATTTGTACGTTGCCCAAGAAAAAAGTGATGTCGTGATCACGAACGTACGAAATATCAAGATACGCGATGCAAATAAATCGTAGTAATTTAAAACATTGTTTGCTAAAGAAATAACTACGTTTATTTACATTGTTTTTAGTATGTGTCAAACTGTACAAAATAATAGACCCTTCGAGCAAAATGTCGGTCGACAGTTCGACACCCTTGTGAACCGGTGGGCGTCAAATGGACTCGGGCGGGTCTATAAATATAGCTTGTTAACGATAATAATACAGTGCTCCATTTAATTATTGCCCGCTGAAATAGGGAAACCATAATGTTATCCGCGGGAGCGAAAGATATTTAGGTTTGTTTACTTTCGTGCGTTTCATAACATAACAATGAAACCATAAGGAAATGTGTTCCATTTACATGGTGTTGCATAAAATGTTGAGTCGTTACAAAAATATACGGAATACACTTTACGTTAAAAAATTGCGATCATTTCCGTAAATATCGGATTATATTAGAGGCGGACGGCGCAAATGGAAAAAGTTGTAATGACGGGAGCTTTGTTTCCATGGTTTATACAAACTCCGAGGCTTGCAGTTTACCCTTGCCCTGGTAAATATGATACATAATAAGCTCTTTTTTTTCAATCGAATATAAACGAAAACATATAGCCAGCCTCTCACTGAATGAGTCAGGATAGGTTCACAGCTAATTACCATAATTTAACAGCTAACCATGAAAAAAAAACTCTTACTGTGTTCCGGTTTGAAGGGACTTGTGGCTAGTTATATAGCTAGGCTTAAGAGTGAATGAAATGCTAACAAATTACGAGTAAGTAAAGTAGTTTCCTAAATAAAAACATATTATGGTATTGATAGAGTGAATGACATTGATGATATATACTCTGTGAGTAGGCAAAGTGAACAAACGATGATTACTCCATGTTTGTAAATATACTAACGTGTATGTAACACAGAACAATGAGGTAATAATGAGTGACCCGAACCGCGCGACTCGCTCTGAATTTTAAATTACTCTTTGCTCAGGCAAATTCGCTGAGGCAGCCTGTAAACAACAGATAGCGCACAATGTTGCAATATTTCTAAATCTAATACTTTCGTATGCTTATATCACTGCTATATAACCAAATATCCTCAATTGAAATTCACATCATGTTAGGAATTGAATGTTCGCACAACATATCCGTGGTACGAATGTTACATTAAATAAATCGATCGGGAAACTACAAAGATATTCCTATTGCAAGATCACAGACCAGATCCAGAAGTAAATAATATTAAAACAAACTCTCTGTTTTGCAGAACTAAACTTTAAATATACACAGGTAAGGACTTTTCAGGAACGAAATGGCGGTTTAATGAAAATTAAAGTTTCCGTTTAACTTTGCAGACGTGGCATTGCTGCTCGATGTTTTAAGAGGTCTCGGCTCGACGTATGGCATGATGATGATGAACAAACAAACAAACTTTGCCTCTTTTTAATATAAGTATAGATTTATATTATAATAAACCTATATACAATACTATTTATAGATACTACCCAGATCAAATCGATTGGACGCTCAAGGACGGGAACGTCAAGAGTACTCGAAACCCATGAGCAAGTATGAAGAGACTGCCGAATGTGGAAGAAGCGAAATAGGTAATGTAAGTCTAGAGAGAACTGGCGCCCTATACTCCCTGCCAACCCCGTAAGGGAATCGGCGTGATGATATGTATGTAGGTATTTATAGAGAAAGAATTATAAACGTCTGGGCTTATAATTACGTTTATAATTGTTTATCTATAAATAATGGCCCAATAATCTCGTTGCTACAATTCCAATAGAGTAATATGATCCAATGCCCGGCCGTGTACGCTAACATAATAGGCTTGAAACAAATTGAAAACACAATTTATTTGTGATGGTATGAAATCGCATCGATTTTCAATGCGGGCCGGGCGACCTTAGTCGTAATATCAAACGATATATATGCTTGAAACAAATGTATCCTCACGCCTCACCCACAAGGGTCCCCGAAGGGGTAGGCAGAGGTGTATAGGTTATACCCACACACCCACTTTCCGCCAGAGGTATATTAGGTGCCAACGTGACAGATGGCGAGTCCATCGCCGTTACTCAAGCACGACTATACATACGCCTTTGAATTTCTTCTCAGACGTATGCAGGTTTCCTCTCGATGTTTTCCTTCACCGTAAAGCTCGTGGTGTGACTAATCACTGTACTTAAGTTCAGAAAAACTCATTGGTACAGTCGGGATTCAAACTTGCGATCTTTGTGTCGCAGGCAACTGCTCGAACCACTCGGCCACCACGGCTATTGGAAGCAATGGGTTTGTTTGTACGCCCTGAAATAGGAATATCCAGTTACAATCGCATATTATTTCTACGTGATCAAATGATCGCGATATTGATCTAAAACCGTAGTGAATCCAGTCTTACCAAAAATTATTGTATAATATTTATGAGAACTAACGTTTCGTCGCTCGAAACATCTGAGCTACGATCGGCAATCTTTCTTCATTTATATCTTATTATATAATTGTAACTAATGTAACTATGTTATACTAGTTGACCCTATTTAAATAGCTATGCTGCTATTCTTGGATTAGACGAATCCAACAAATCATCATAACGGTTCCCCCCGTGCTTGAGTTATAAATTATGTAAATAACCCGACTTTGTTTTATTTACACAATTTTGATGATTGATTTTATAAAGCCTTAATAAGTATTATCTTTTCCTAGTCATAGTCTTTTCCCTTCTCTTTGTTTATCTAATACAATGATTGTTATAAGAAATAATTTTATACATATTCGTTTATATGTATGATAAATATTATAGAAAATATTATGACAATTCCATCGTAAATGCGAAGGGAATATTCCTTAGCGGAAACGGGTGGCAGGCACCGGAAGCGCGGCGGAGCCTACTTTCACGCCTGTCGCCCTGATGAGGCCATTGCCGAGGGCGGCAGGGAATGACCTTTAGCGAGAGACGAGAAGAATATAACCAAGGAATACATTATTATATTTAAATTATTTTTATCACACAATACCAGCTGTTATTTAATAACGTACTTCGTAACGCCCAAGTCAAATTAATGTAATGTTTTTTTATGTTAATCATTCCTATATTAAAATAATAATTCTGCTATTCTCGGATTAGACGAATCCAACATATTAGCGATCACCAGAATCGGTCCACCCGTTCTTGAGTCATAACTGGTGTTAATAACCCGACTTTGTTTTATTTACACAGATAGGTATTATATTACTGTGTTTAAGGATAGCATTATTCTAACAAATATTAAAAGCATACAATATGCCATTAAATAAAAAATATATACATTTAAAACGTTATGCCTAAAAGGAAAAATAAATAAAGAATAATTAAAGGTGTTAAAGCCAGATAAAGAAGTTTGATAATCTACATCACTTTCTAAATATTAACCTCACCAAGATCAATTTGGGGTGTGGTCGACGACCCATTAAGCATATTAACCTCACCAAGATCAATTTGGGGTGTGGTCGACGACCCATTATGCAGATCCCTACACCACGTCGAATGGCCAATATTGTTGTTCAGCACAGCGCAAAATGCATCGTACCGTAACACAAAATGTACGTTTGACAATTTTAATTAAAATATAACCATTTTATTATAACAGGTAAATCATTTGATATTATAGTTAAGTACATGCTTTTACATAGTCGTATAATTGTTAACCACGAATTCTTAATAAAGGCAATATTTAGGTACAAAATTCTTAAACCATTAGAAAATAAAGGTAGCTATGTAAATAATAACAATATATCCTCACGCCTTCCGAAAAGGGTCTCCGTAGGGGTAGGCAGAAATGTATAGGGTTGTAGTAGGCAGAGAGTAAAGCGCCAGTGCTTTCTAGACTTCAGAACTCTATGGCTTAATCCGCATTCCTCAATTTCTTATTTCCATTGATCTTAATTTGGTTGGCAACATGCGATTTATATCGACATTGAATAAGTATTTTATTTATATTGCATAAATAAAGACCTACTTCATTCAATTTCTACTACCAAAAGTTAGGATAACAAGTCTCCTTACAAAGTAAACGCTCCTTTGGGACTATTAAACGCAGCTTTGAGCTAAGCCTGCATCAAAGTAGTGCTTAAATGGTTATGCAAGTATAACGAAGCCATGTTAGAGATGCAAATAACAGGACTATTCGGATTTTCAATAAGAACATATCTACTAAATCCCGTTAAGGTAAAATCTAAATAATTAAATCACGTTCAAAACAATTCAACACGATTCGATACTTTTAAAACAAGAGCACAGCATTTCCGATGTTTTAATTGAAATTCTGTCGGATCCAGCGTGAAGTCAGAGCGGGCAAACAACATTTCCAATGGAATTATTAATCTGATTTTCAAACTGTGAAAATATGTTCAGGCGCGGAACAATGAGTATCCGCTACAGGTATTTGCTTGGCGTATTGGTGCAGGCGCTAACAATGCCAAGTGTTCCAATTGTATTCATATACAAGGTATGCCGGCATGCATGGAATATTACCTAAACCGCAGTGATCAGTGGGACAGAGATTATTAGCTAATCCTCAAAATAGAAAATAATAATATTTTATTTGCAAAAACATGGTATAAACCAATGTATAAACAGGCTTTACAATTTCAAATATACAGTACAAACATGTTTTGCGGGATATATTCCAGCGTGCAAATAGTGTTTCTTTTTTTTAAGAGCTATCCTCTAAGAATTCTTGTACACTATAATAATTTTTGTTCCTCAGCATACATACATACATATCATCACGCCAAGTCCCTAACGGGGTAGGCAGAGAGTATAGAGCGCCAGTTCTCTCTAGAGGTACATACCTCTATCGCTTCGTCCACATTCATCAGTCTCTTCATACATGCTCGTCGGTTTCGAGTACTCTTTCCCGTCGTTCCCGTCCTTGAGAGTCCGATCGATTTGATCCAGGTAGTTGGAACGTGGCCTTCCTCTGCCTCTTCTTGCACACACTTTTGCTTTGTATATCTGTTTCGTCAATCTTTCTTCACTCATCCTTTCTATGTGTCCAAACCAACGTAACATGCCTTTCTTCATATTTACAATCACGCCCTCTTTCACGCCAGTTGATTCGATCTAAAATCGTTACTCCGCACATTTTTCGAAGAGATCGCATCTCAACTGCATTCAAGCTATTTTCATACTTCCTCTGACATACCCAGGATTCGCTGCCATACAATAAGGTAGGTACCAATATCGCGTTGTGGACAGCAACTCGAGCATTCTTGCTCAGACTTTTACTGCCCATCAACGCCGACATGGCTCCATTCACCTTATTTCCGGCAGTTATCCTTCTTTCAATATCTTTTTCATACTTTCCATCTCGTGTGAACATGCTTCCAAGATATACAAATTCATTCACTTGCTCTAGAATTTGCCCATTTACCGATATAGCACACTCGGTCACTTGTTCATCTCTTTCGAATACCAGAACCTTAGTCTTGCCAGCGTTTAGGCGCAGCCCCTTCTTTTCACATTCTTCTTTCATTATGGTAACTAGTGACTGCAGTTCGCCCTCTGATGACGCCAGTAAAACCGCATCGTCGGCGTAAAGTAGGCAGTTGACCACTAAGTTTCCCATTTTCACTCCACATCCGTTCGTTCTTAGTGCTCTCAGACAGTTATCTAGATATATAATGAACAGCCAGGCAGACATGATACACCCTTGTTTGACCCCCGACTTCACATCAAACCAGGGTGACATCTCACCGTTAACCCTAACGCACGCCTCGCTATCACTATAGAGTGATTGCACGGCATGCAACTGGAAACTGCTCACTGCGAACTGCTCACTCCATATCCAGGCAAAACGTCCCAGAGTTCCTTTCGTACGACTCTATCAAATGCCTTCTCTAAGTCGACGAAAGCGCAGAAAACCTTTTGGTTAATATCCAAAAACTGTATAATATATAACTGTATAGTATAATATACAAAAGCTTTGATGCGGTCTGCGACTGCAGAACAGGGACCCCCAGCGCGGGATCGCCAGCCCGCGAACAGACCCCTTATCCTGTTCCTCAGCCACTTATACAAAACCTTTCTTCACCCTGTTGAAGAACTCCAAGATCGTACCAAGATTCTAATGGGTTAGACAGAGAGCTATCGCTTTATCCACATTCAGAAGTCTGCATAATTTTATTATTCTATCGAAAATCGAAAATTGTTTCTTGTTCGCCATGTGAAACTCTTTAAGTATGTGAAATATACATGATCCGCTTTTAGCAAAAGAACCATATCTATGGTTTTATTCAGGTACAATAAATAATCTATAGTGCATAACTATGGACACTACAGCAGGTATGTAGGGAGGCGGGGAGAAATTCTAATTAGCGCTAATGGAACGCGCGTTCACCTGGCACTAGGCAACCACTACAGTGCCCTCAACTTCAAATTATATAACTTTTCGTAAACTATTACAAAACATGTAGCAAGTATTAAAAATAGGATAACATGCATACTGTTTTACTATCGAAACTTTATAAGTGTACATCGATTTTTGCGCTTTTACGCTAAGTTTGGGACCCTTAAGGCCAGGTTGGTCAGACTCTCTTCTCGACGAAGACATATACCAATGTATAAAGCCATATAATCGCATGCCAACGTGACTGATGACAGCCGTCGCAATCTCTCAAGATGCCTTACAATATGAAGAAGAATTTATCTCATATGCTGCTAGAACAGCGTTTTTTCAATACAAGACTAGTGTGCTATTCACCCGACTAAAACCATTTCGAGTCTCATTACACTCCTTGCCAAACACTGGCAAAACTAGCAACGAGCAAACTACACCCTTCCACTTGTACACTGGTGGTCAAAGTATATTTGCTTTCTAACAGTGAAATATAATAATAACAATTAACTCTGACCTGTGTTAATGATCGCGAGTTCGTATGCCAACAAACCTTGTGATGTGCATATTTTCAGTTATGTTTATCTGTCACTCATGGTACAAGCCCTGATTAGCTTAGGATTGACTTTGTCACCACATCATGGTCTATATATAAATATCCCTATGCGTTACGAAACCATTGCCCAGATTGAGATGAAGCTTTGATAGTGTTCTGGGGACGCCGGCGAAGGTTCCTGGCCCTAAAGAAAAAAACAGCGAAATTTTGCATGACATTGCAACGCATGCCGAGTACAACTACTCGTAGTTACTAACATATACATATTATATGTACATACATACTAAGTTACAGGGTTGCTTATAAACAAAAGGCAAAGACATCGCACAAGTAAGATGGAAAATTACCAATACCGCCAATCAATCAGGAAAGCTCCAAGCAAATTCCATTACATTTCAGTTGCCAAATTCCATTAGATATTCAGTGTCAGTATTTGAATATCACTCAGTGAATAGAGAAGCTAGGCGGGACCTATGCTATGTGAGATATTAGCAGAGTATTCAGGAAGGTTAGTGAACCGGTGACAAGCAGCTTTCATTGAATGCCAGCTTAAGTGGTGTACGCTACATATACCTACCATAGAAGCGCGGGTTTCAATGCTAGTCGGCAAACAAGTTGCTTTCATCACATGCGTGTCACCAGGTAAGCGAGTGCACACTAGCGGATACCTATGATAATAAATTCGCATGAAGGATTCCTGGAGGAGTAGGCAGAGGTAAAATAGCACCCTGATTTCACCTGATATATATTTAACATACGGCGAGTTTGTTATCGTCCGGTCAGTGCCTAAGCCATAACTTTGTGTATCTGTACCGAAGGTTGGATGCAAGATTTACTTATACTTAAATTTAGGAAAGCTTATTGTTACAGAGTACCTTCCTACCGACATTTGAACCTATTCATTTGACTTTTTTACTATTAAGCCTGTATTATTAATATATTATTATTTATTAAGCCAGTGAAATGCATAAGACTTCTTTCTAGTAGAAGGGTCTAGCAGAATAATTATTTCACTTCGAAGTGTAATCAAGACACTTCTTTTAATTTTACAAGGCACGTTCATTAAGATTTAATCATCTTTCGGCTATTACCGAAAACCTTAAAGAAATCAGGTAATACCTACTGTCCAAAAGGGACAAGTGACAAGAACCATCGCGTAGCAGTTGGCCACTTACCCACAAAATTAATCGTATATTGCGACATGTTCAATAGACTGACAAGACACATGGGTTGCTATATACTGACAGCCTACCTCACTCCTACTCATTCGGGTGACAGTGTCGCAGAGTGACATAGACGAGTCCCTTGTTGGAATGACATTTGTCGTGAGATGATACCGGATCAATAGCCGTCTCTATTGTTCCATAGCTAGGATGAACATATAAATGTTTAGATCGCAGCCATTCTACTTTTGATGTATTCCTGAAGTGGGGTTTCGAAGATGCAGAAGGCGAACCGATCGTTTCTTGTTTCGGTAACATAAGATTGACACGACTCATTTTAGTTGGTAACGCTGGATAGATGAGATCATGCAAGCGATTAAACAATGGACGAGCACGGACGTTTAGAGCCTCTTTACATCTAATATTGTCCAACTCTATACTAAGCTTTAAATGTAATTTGCATCTAAAAAGGTCCTGCAATAGAAGCGAACCCTAGCGAAATTATATATCGCTAAGTCCGCGTTATCCTATACCAATTAAAATTTGGACCTATTATCACACGATTGATTAAGATTATACCGGCAGACTAATAAGCAGGTCAAATTCAATTAATTCACTTATGTTTGGCGTCTCGTGAAACTTCTACATGAAAGGTGTCCCGGCAAAGTTTGTCTTAGAACAGCGTTTGGGTAGACATTGAATATTCAATAGCCTGGCATAATGGCGCCAGATTATTAGGTGCCCTTCACATTCATATAGGTATAAAAATCGTTACAGTCTATAATGCGAAATATGGCGTAGTGGCAGTAACTAACAGTATGCGTGTGTTATCTTTAACCAAACTTAGTTTGGGGGTCTGAGCATAAACGTTAATGGGAATTCTCTTAGGCTGCTATGATAAGCTAAACTTTCAGAATATGTAAATCTTACAAAGAGCCGAGCTGTATGTTCGGCACTTTTTAAAGATCTAAATAAAAATCTTATCCATGAGTTCTCGTAAGCACGAAACTAACTGAAGCTCAGATTCTGCATACAAACAGTTCGTATGGCTGGCTATGTTAGCAAGACACAAAGGCTGGTTTGCGAATGAATTCACGTGAGCGAACAGGCGTACCAAGGGTGTGCAATTAGTTCCCTTCCGCAGAGCTCCTAAAGGCTTTCACGAGCGCTGGAGTTAAAACGTAAGCCTCGGCTCGCTGCGGCTTGCGTGAACACCTGCCGCGGCCGCCTCGCCAGCAAACATGTTTAATACTACATCTAATTATGTGACTGAAGGCAATTTGTGTCATGAATTATGAGGTGGTACAGTTTGGAATGAAACTTTTCAGCCATGGAAATTTATTGAGACAGCTTTCAAAACGTTGATGAATATAAGTAACGTAAAGAGCTTTTACAATAGCAATTGCATTACTGTTTATCACGTAGATACGACCCTCATAAAATTCTACTTTGCGGCGACTTGCATAGTACACGTCGTAAGATTTGTAAGTCTCAGTTTTATGATTTATCTTGCCTGCGTTTGCATAATAAAACTGTAATGTGATTGAGAAAACTGTAGTTAGACGTAATATTGAACATCTATGTAAGAATTTAGCCCTCGGCTCTGCATACGTAGTTTTTATCAGTTGCAAAGGAGTAGTATCCGTATCGACTCTTAAATGCCCCATTACAAAGCATAACTTATACCAGATATAAGTAATGCTTCGCGAACATGTTTACGCCACATAAATTAACTTGCTAGAAATCGTGCCTACAACTCTCCAAGCAGTTCAGAACTTTTAACTTCTTACATTTTACTGCTTATTTAAAAAATGCCCAATGAGAAATATTTTAATGGGTAAGATTTTTAAAATATTTAATTTACCGTATCTACGATTCTCGTTGAGCGCAAAGTAAATGCCACAAGTAATGTAAAACCACAAACATGTACAGCACTATTTATGAATGAAAAAAGAGTCAGCGAAAACATTCTGACGTTGGATTAAACGACATAACGTTTTTGCTCTTTGTCTCCACAATAATGGGCCTGAAGTTAATAAGGCAAATCCTGGCAATGCAACCGTCTGGCGTATAATGCCTAAAGGATCAATACCACCCTTACCATATAATACCGTACAAGTTTTGTTTTTTATACCACTACGGTGGCAAACAAGCCTGCGGCCCGTTTGATGGTAAGCGGTTACCGACGTTTATGGACGACGCTTACAACAACACTAGGAGTACCGCTAGCACGTTACCGTTCCTAAAATGCTTAAGTGATTTGTGGTATGTTGTATAGATACCTAATATTGATCTAACAATTAAATGATAAGAATGTTATGCTCCTAAAGGTAGATTTTCCAATTCACAAGTGATTATCCTCTGTTATATGTAGTGAAGGTTGAACTGTCCGAAAAATGCGACAGTACATTTAAATAGAACATTAGTTGAATTGTAATTGATTAAATGAGGCGACCATAGTAATTAATATGGTACGAAACTGCTGGATAAAGATATGACACACGACAAGCAGTCTACTCACAAGGGCGACAGAGTTGTTATTCTGCTGTAGCCACCGCAGTATAGCGCTGGCAGTGGTGAAATCTGGCCGTGGGGGTGGCGGCACCGCATGCTGGAGAGATGATGCCAACTGCTGCGCCAACTCGAGAGCTCGGGCCCGTGCAGCCCGTCCTGGACCACTCGTCGGTCCAGTGCCAGTACCTCCAGCTTCTGTGGGGAGAGAACAATATAGTCAGTAATCGATGTACTCTTTCAAAATTGTAAGTCCTTAGAGTCCTACCGAACCTAAATGAATTTGACTTAACTAATAATGTATTGGGCTTTTAGGCCAAAACGATTATGACTTGCAGATAGAATAAAAGACACTCCGCAACGTAAAATATCTATACACATATGACACCAATATCTACTCAACTATGAGTGCCATTAAATTAATGTAACTCTCATACATAAACATCGTCACGCCAAGTACTTCACGGGAAGAAAGTATAATGCCAGTTCTCTCTTGATTTACAGACATCTTTCGCTTCATCCACATTCAACAGTCTCGTCATACATGCACGCCGGTTTAAGATGCTTTTGATGTTTCCACCCTAGTGTTCGATATGTTATATTGACTATTTAGATCAAGTCGATCGGAGCGTGGTTTTCCTCAACCTCTTATTTTGTTTAATTACCCTAACGAAAAATATGTTAAGTACTCTGGGTAAAAAATACATATTTTGCCCTAATATCAAGAATCAGACTGACGAGACAAAAGAACAATAGGCTTGCGGAACAATTACGTATCCAAATATAAACCAGAGTTTCGAATAAACGGTTACAGTTTCACAAATGCTATGTAATAAAGTAAGATAATTAGCAAAAGTACGCGGGAGTTTGCTGGCAAGTCATTACTTCAATATTGTATTAATTACAGGTTCTCTTCGCAAAGACTCGAAATTAGATCTGAAATGACTATTTTCCAGGCAATGTTTTACGAAATTTACGCAACGATGACATTCTAGACAGTCACAACCCATTTAAAATAAATGAGACATCTATACTAATATTATAAAGAGGAAAGATATGTATGTAAGTATGTTTGTATTGAAAAGGCTCCAAAACTACTGATTTGAAAAATTCTTTCACCACTGGAAAGCTACATTCACCCTGAGTGACATAGGCTATATTTTCTTTTATAATATTTCCTTTTATAAAAAACAATATATCCACCCGTGCGAAGCCGGGAGTCGGGACGGACCGCTAGTCTATACTATTCTATACTAATATTATAAAGCTGAAGAGTTTGTTTGTTTGTTTGAACGCGCTAATCTCAGGAACTACTGGTTGGAATTGAAAAAATATTTTTGTGTTGGATAGTCCATTTCTCTAGGAAGGCTTTAGGCTATATAACATCACGCTAAGACTAATAGGAGCGAAGCATAAATGAAAAATGTTACAAGAACGGGAAAAATTATTCCTTTTTGAGAGCTTCCGTTGCGTGCGCTGCGTAAACGGTTTAAGTTACGAAAATATCATGTGTGAGGGAATTGTTCCTCTTTAAAAGTTCTAAAAAAAAGTCCGCGACAGCTTATGTCTATCTTTTAAGATTGACTCACTATAACCTTTTTTATGAAATTAAGTCCGCGATTTATTATTATTATAGTAATAATAATAATTATTATTTTTATTATTATTCTTTATTTTAAATACATCTTATAGATTACATTTTTAAATATATATATATATATATATATATATATATATATATAAAAACATATTTAAAAACATAAAATATAGGGGCCCACCGGTATCGGGATCAGGGTCCAAGGTATTCTTATTATAATTTAAGTCCGCGATGGGTTCCTAAACAACTTAACCGATTTAAATCAAATTTGCACACCGTGTGCAGTTTGACCCAACTTACAAGATAGGATAGCTTACATCACAATTGGACCCGATAGGTGGCGCGGCGATCGTGTTTCAGGAAATTTTACTTTTTCACCCGGGCGAAGCTGGGCGGGACAGCTAGTCATAAATAAAAATCCTGCTGCGAACGATAACGGTATTGCAGTGTATATACTAGGCATAGTAAGTACCTAGATTATTTATTTTAACACGATGGTTTAGAAATTCTTAATTTACCTACAAATTAAGAATTTCCAATCCATCAAAACGTTTAATTTAAGCTTCACACAATTTTTTTTTCTACGTGATTGTTTAAATACAGGACTCGAAACAAATACCTGCTGCCCACATTTTAGTCTGTGGAAGGATCGAACCCGTAACTTTAGGAGCGGCAGCCCGCTTGGCGACCAACTGAGTCGGCGCCGGAAAACATTATTTAATTATGAGATTGGCGATCACTATGACAACGTAAATAACTCTTACCCCCAGACCACTTGAAAACGTTTAACATTACAGTATCTACATAACCAGAGACCGAATAGCTCTTTCAGCAACGTAACAATGACGACTAAACGCATCATGTTCGCACGCAAGCCTCCACCTATTTGATTGATCTCCGTATCGAGACCCGGTGTTAATTTACGGAAATGTATACTGTTATACGATCTTCAAACGGTTGAATGCACATGTCTTTTTTATGAATTGCCTATAACAATCCAGGCGTTCAGTTTGAATTATAATCCTTATTAATTTTCCCATACAGCGCCCGCACGAGCACGGCACAAATCTCTTCGAAATCACTCTACTCGCGCAAATTGCGCGGGGACCGAGTGAATTGCATCCGTCTAGGAACAATGAGGCTTTTGCTTCGAGCACAAAAAGAAAAAATCCTCATCATTTTACCGTTCGTTATAAATAATAGCGCTCAGCTATGTCTTGGAGCTTCAGCGTCGTGTATAAAAATATTAAGGAATTCTGATTCTTTGAAAGAATATCATTCTTAGCCAAGTTAAGTACGGTACGTGTGCCCGCCCATAGAATCCCGCCCAGCCCGAAAGCTACCATAATCTAGAAGAAAATTGCATATATGGTCAAACTACAATGGGGTTCGTTATGAATGGTTCTGGTGTGTATGAACAATTCTGAAATACCATTTCATCACACTTAGACCATTGAGCGAAATATGTTATATGGTATCTTATTTGTGAGCTGAAACTGAAAAAATCACGCTATATTGTCTCGGTGACACTACACTGGCATTAGATTTAAATTACAATGGGTCCACTTGACAATGATTTCTGTCTTCATATTTTTTGACAACCAACGTAGCTATGTATAGATTAATTGCTATCGTTTTACGCAAAAGAATACTAATGAACGAATGAAAACGGCTCAATCACATCCAAAACCTTAACTGGGATATATATGTACTTTCAATGCTACTATATTATAAATGCGAAAGTTTGTGAGAATGTTTGCTCCTCTGACTGCACGGATTCGGATAAAACTTGGCACAAATATAGGTTCATTAGATATGAATGTATGAACACATAAGATCTATTTTATTATAGAAAAAAACTACATATGACATCAACTGTTACGCGGGTAAAACGGCTAAACATAAAACGAATCAAAATTAGGAAGGTTTTATCAGATATTAGAAGAAAAATGCTGAAATAACGTACGCTGTGGTATTTGCGAGTCCGCATTGTCTGTGTCCCCGAACAGTCCCTGCGTGCAGATGTCGAGCAGCCACCAGCGGGTGACATGTTCAGGGAGATGCCAACACCCAGGCATCGCGATCACAACACACACGCGAGGCAGAACATTGTGAACTGGTTTTATTACACTGTTATTATATAGTTCGCACTAGATGTGGCGTATAACTACTGTATTCATTTTAAATGTTCACCTACATCGTATACGTAGATCTATCTGGGAACGTCATAATATTATACGATGAATATGATCCACTCTTGAAGGCTATCCACATCTCGCCTATCAAAATTAAGGTGTAAGTAAACCCCAATAGGAACTAAAAGAAAGTACATAATAAAGATACACCAGCATACGTAGGATATAGAGACAAAAAAAGTCAGGTCTCAGGCAAAGCGGTCACCAGGATTTTTTAATAAAACCAGAAAAATCATTAGTTCTGACTTTCGACATTTCAAAGAGTCCAATGGTACCTTAAGAGGGATCTACTATACTATTTCAATGATAATAACACTTTGAAAATAGTTCAAAGTCAATTCTAGTAAATGAAATAAGTGCTTCGTCCGCCCGCGCCCGTCCATTTGTATTCGAATGATCCTAAAAATACGAAAGAAAAACTTATTCTCTTGTATCAACCCAGGCTTATGTAAGCTGAATGACACAGTAGTCCTTCGTGATTATCCGCTTTGTCACCGGATCTAGTTGAGCTATAGGGTAAAAGACAGGGGTCGGTGGATATCAGCACAGATGAGAATTCCGAGTGAATAATGATACCAGTTGCCCACGTACGGGTGCAATGCGACTAGTTACACATCCAGAATGATAATAGGAAACAACTCGTTCGTACAAAAATAAATGGGAAATGTCGACCTCACGCTAGAGGAAGCTCATTTGTTAAGGTGGACGTTTCCGTTGGACGTTTTGGCTAGTTTATTAATAACAAAATTTTATTAATAAATCTTAATTAATGACGAGAAGATAATTACGGTTATTGCTCTGAATTATATGGTTGCTGCTGCAATGGCTGGTTATTGAACTTCCTTAAAACCGTCATTATTATTTATTCATATCAAATACAAGTAACACAAAAATATGCTAATGTGATGCTTTCTATGTAAATTCGTACGTACGCGGTTTCGTCGACGGAGTGGGTATTCGTATAAGTATTTGCGTAAATGTTCAATTTCCAACAAACAGAACATGTTACAATAGGAATGTGTCTATTGGACCGAAAAGCGTTCAAGCACAAAAGCCTCCGAGCAAATATTTGAAGAATGAGAATGGGAGATAAGAAACGCCCAAAAAATTTAATCTTGACGCAACCCAACTGAGATTAAATTCTTTCATGTACATTTTTATACAAAATGTAACGTAGCATTGCGAAAAAATGTGGACACAAAATTCTGCAAATGTAGTGAATGAAGCGCTTATTTAAGGAAGAATGGCGCACGTGTTTTCGACTCGAATCCGGGAACTCTTTAAAAACCCAGCATTAAAATGAATAAAAAATATATTTAAATTAATAGTATGTGCGTAATTACATGTTATCATACAAAAATTAATTAAATTAATTATAGACAAATCAATCAAATTCGAGTAAGCATAATTTATCAAATGATGAAACAAAAGTATATCTAAATCTTAATGACCACAAATGGTATAATGATGTGACAACAAGTGACAATCGCGGGATGAATATTGGCGCGTGCGCGGTCGCCCGCGGGACGTCCGGTGCGTCCGGACGGGCGACGAGCGGCGAACTGGCGCCGCCACCCTCGGCTCAACAGTTAACACCCTCCCGCGATACGCACCCCCTTACTGTTCACCCTCATACAGTTGATAATGTTAATATACAAACTTCTTTCGGTGTCAGTAAGTAACCATAAATCACAAAATAAACTATGAAAGCAATAATAAACTAAGTATAATACTATAAAGAGGGCACATTAAATTTTTTGTTTGTTTATTACGATGTAACACAAAAATACTCACCAATTTACACACCAAAAAAGTTCTTTCAAAATTAGAAAGCTACATCTTTACGTTTAAGGGGTAAGAGTAGCATAGGCTAATTAGAGGAAAAAAAATTTTGTATTGGTTGAAAAAATTATCAATGAAATAAAATTGTATGCAAGTGAAACTGTGGGACGCTCGTTTATTCCACCGAATTAACCACTAAACTCACTTCTTATAATTAACTCAAGATTATTAAGAATAATCATCACAAAATAATGAAAATAATATAATGTTTCTTACTTCTTTGTTATATTAAAAATCTTCAAATATATAACAAAGTTAAATGAGGGCTTGTAACTTGCTGGTATTAAGGTAGAATAAATACTTGTTTTAAGATACTCACAAACAAGTATTTAAAATTACCTGTATATCTGTACATTTTTCTGAGAAGAAACACACCAACTTGAGATAACAGCTGTTCGCTTTATCAGGAATATATCTTATCATATAAAGATATCTTCCCCTTCTATATTATATTGGTTGATATAGTATTTTAAGTGTATTTATGTGAAATGAATGGATTCTTTACTTCACTCAAGTTTTAGCTAAATTTATAATTTGTTAATAAAACAATGTAGTTAATGTATTGTCAATATAAAATTATTTTATAACAAAACAACAGAAACAAGTAAGTATTGTACAACCTATATGTCTATGAATAACCTGATAAAATATTGATGATTGCTTCTTATATACTTTAAAGTTTTATTGTAATGCAGTTCAGTTAAGTTTGCTAAATCATTGAGTTTATGAACAACCAAACTTAGAATGTGTATTAAAAACCATAATTAAAAAACTTCCAATCATTCCCCACTAGACTAACTCTATCTACTCTCTTGTCTATGTGACCAATAGTTATACAATAAAGTTTACAACTTTTAACAATCTATTCAAATCTGTCAACGTAAAATTAATAATACTCGAGTACAACTAAATTTCATATGTATACATATAACTGAGCTTTTTTAATAACTCACTCTACTTAAATGACACCAGTCTTGTAGAACTGTGATAACAATATCTGATGCCTAAATTTAACAGGATCATAGAGATACATAAGTAATGTGGACCCTAATATTCACTGAAGCATGAAGCAATGAACTGAATGCTCTATGTACTTAATCTGACAAGTTTAATATACACTAATTGGACGTAATAAAAACGTGAACAATAAAGTAAAGACATACCGGCTATAATGCCATCCATCTGCAGTAATGCAGCTTCCAATAACTTCGATGGATCAGACTCTGATAAAGTTGGATTGTTGTCCCCATCTACTTCTGTTGTTTTTCCCATCACACCTTGCAAAAGTTACTCACTGATACTAAATATATATACGTTGCGTGGTATAAATTAATTACAATAAATAAAAGTTTTTCGAATACAAAAGTAAACTTTTTACTTTAATTACTTTTTGTCAACAAAAGTTTGACTTGACCCAACTTGGGTTTGACAACCAAATTGTCATGGCTGACGTGACATTTTAGTTTTCTATTAGATTTAAAACGTAATTGAAGCACAGATATCACCCATACAGCCAAATGACGGTTAAAATTACTAGGTGCGCCCGCGATGCTGATTGCAGTTAATTAGCTTTATGATGCCTCAGGAATATCCTTTACTGTACACCGGGCAACGTATAGTAAATAAAAACTCAACTTCGCTTTTAACGAAAAGTGCTTTTAATCCGTCTGTGTTGAGCAATGAGTAATGAAAATTTAAAAGTAATATAAAGCCTTGATATTTTTCATAACATTATACATATGCAAATATTCAAAATAACACAGAAATATTCACGGCACAGGTCAACATTAAGAAGAATGCTGAGATCGTCCTTAAGCCTGATACGTTCCGGTAACGAATGGTACCCAGGAAACCAGCCTCTGATATATATGATCTGATATGTAGATAATGTACACATATTTCTACATATACATTCCGTACAAATAAGGACACTCTGTACCCGACAGAAGATATAATCCTATTGGAAACTCTTTTTAAACATCGAACCACTCATCTTCAATAACTTTAGTTGTTTAATTTATGTTAAAATTTAGACGACATGCAAGGGAAGTTTCTGAAATAATAACCCACACTTTAAGTCATAGTTTATTAATATTTCATTAGACCCTTTACCAAATTAATATAAGTAAATAAATAGAACTACATACTCGGTAATAAGTACCACTCTTTTATAATCCTTAACCATCGTAACAGGACGAAAAGAATATTTTACATATCAACTGCAAATAAAATTTACATGATATAAACGAGCTTGACTGCCATATTGCGTAAAATTTTATACATATATTAATAACATTGGACTGAATTTAATTACAGATTGTATAAAAATTACAATAATTTGACGAACTTTTTAATAGCACACATCTAAACAAATTCAAAATACTTCTATAATCACACGTTCAACATCAATAAAGTGATCTAAGGCACAATGCTAGTTGATATAGTAACTATCACTCGTTTACAATAGAACTGGTTCCATGTTATTTATAAGTACCAACGGATAAAAGTTTTAACATTAGTCACTTATACACAATAATGATAACGTAATAAATGTAACAGCAAAATATTAACGACACTTGAATCTGCTTACAATTATCATACATTGCTTTCAACCATGTTAATTTAATTATCTTACATATATAACAACTTAAATTAGAATTATATTGTTGGTAAGCTGTGTTTTGGTATTAAGGTGAGGATTGCTACACTAAAATATTTAACTGGTGTTACCATTATAATATTGTAATGGCCGTTTGTAGATTTAATATTCAGCCGCCATATTCCAAAAGGAATTTAACAATAAAAATACTATATGATAACGTCGAGGGGAATTGATGTGCAATTAGAAAAAAAATACATTTAGATAGAGAGTTACTTTACAATACTGTTTATGTGATACGATTAAAGTCAATATGACATCATTTTAATTCACAGTTGAGAACAACGTCCAATACTTTTAGTTTACAGTATGTAGTACTACCACGCAAAAATAAAATTCACTTCAAACTGCAACAACAATATTGCAACTGAATCACGGAAAAATCAAACGATCTAGCGATTGATTGTTCACACATCAAGGTCTGATTTATCGATAATACAGTCAACAATACGATAGATGATAAATAAATATATCTACATCTCATAAACCTCTGCATTCTGAAAACATTATATACTTAAGATCTGTTCTTAATTAAGTCTAGAATCTATAAAATATATTACTCTATTAAATATTAAAGGCAATATCTATCATTAGATATGGACGGATTAAGTAAAGGTGCCCAGTGGGTTACCGATTAATATTATATTAATAGCTCTTAGCATAGATCTACTGCTTAATGTTATTGCGGCGCAACGGTAGATACCAAGTAAATATATATATTTATAAATAAATATACATATAATTAAAAATAAAACATTCAAGTTCTACATAACAAACAATGAAACAGTATAATATAAGAATCTCTATAAATAAATACATGTTTCTCGTTTCAGGTAACTCACTAAGTCCACGGACTCACGGACGGACTACCGCTTACGCCGTACTCTAACCTACTACCAATGTAATAATGTAACAACATAACAAAATACAAACTTCGTTGGTAAACATAATTTCAGTTCCATCTAAGTCAATTTCGTACACCTATCAGGCAAGACCACAACCGATATTAAGTACTTACTAGCTAAATAAATCTCGACCTAATAAAACAAATGGAACGGACTGACCAATTGAGTAAGTACAAGGAATGTGTTAAGTGAAAATTAATATCTAAAATCATATAACCTACTTACTTTTAGTTGCACCGTTAGGGAACATTTTAAAACAATTTAAAATCTGCGACATCGTTTTCGTCGCCACAATGTTGAGCACAATCAATCGTTTCTTAAACAATTAATCTATTAAATTTACCACCAAGTGAAGAGATACAGACATCCTTGTTACAGAGCCTTCAAAGAGAATTTCATTAATGCATTTCATATTGCTTTCAGCCATTAAAAACCTCATATTACGCAACGCAATGGGATATGTGTTGATTTATAAAACAATTGGATTCACGCAAAAAAAACGCTTTACTTATTCTCTCTATGATATGTTCAATTAGGGGTGCCTGTAAATGAATAGTCTAAAAACGTTTAGTCGCTTTCGGATTTCATAATATGAAGCAGAACGACATAATTAACGTATTACTGTTATGGTAGGTTTTATCAACACAAGCTGACCGGATCGCGGTTATTTTATGAGGTCTGATTTACACTCGAGAAGATAACTTCCAAGTGAGATGGGAACAAACTCTTAGCCCTGTTTTTCTACGGATGGATGCACCATGCACCAATACAAGCACTTGCCAACTCAACGCAGCATCAAGTAATGACCTGGTTTGTGCGAGTACAGCACCCCACATGCTCCGCACTTGAGCTTCATTGAGCAAGGTGTGCCAACACTGCACCTCACACATATGTATGTACAATTTAACTAGCAACACTTACCACGGAACTAAAAACTGATTCCATCCTACCAACACGATTATAAATCGAATCATTTAAGTACATGAAGTTTTTACTTCTAAATAAGAATATGTGGATAAATATATATGTATATAAGAAAATTAATAAATAATAACAACAAAGTAAAGTTCAACTTGTACATTAAGTATTAGTCGTGGACTTGCATCACATGCATTTTTTAAAAGGATATACAAATAAAAACGGAATGTAGAATTTATAATTCCTGTCTCTACACAATCACAATAATTAAACAATCACGGAAACGCAGGCTTTGCCCTTATATAACTTGTCAACAGCGAAATGTAAAAATATATTAATTTGTACACTCTTCACGTTAAGTTTCAATAAACATTTGTAAAATTCACTACCGACCCAAAATAGTCTACAATTTTTCCTTTTGCTTAGATTGGTACAGTAAGCACTATGATCAAACAATAAATAAATATATCTTCAAATACGATAATTTAAGTAGGTAGTCACCTTATTCCCCACCAAAGTCCTGATAACATTATGGAATGTACATGTTTCAATTTGGAATGCAACAATAATTTCAGGTGACCCAGACATGGGTCGATCTTTTCATACCCATAGCTCAAATAGACACACAAATTTTATATTAAATAATCGGTTTCATACCCATTTTTGTTTTAAGTACTAAAATATCCATATAAATATCCTTGCTCATTCACCTACAATAACCGCTTAAATTATACCTTGACGTAATTTGCACTTTTAAATAAAAAACAGCTTCGGGGGGACGTTCAGCGTATAGCATAATCGAAGCACTTCAACTCAACGGGGCCTCATAAGGAGACAATAAAGTCACACAAACTAGTTTAAACCAACAAGAAGTGAGAGACGCGAAGTATATTCGAAGTGCTTACGTGGTATGCAGACACGTATACGAGAAGTGCAGTCGAACCGGACGTAGAGTCAGTGTTGGAACGGCCCCCCAGCAAGCAGTCATTGGTGACTCTTGCTCAGCAGGTGGGAGTTGAACTCGTACACGTTGCAGCACTGCTCGCCGCAGATGTTGCACTTCCAGGGGTTGGAGTCGCAGTGGCAGCCCTTGTGCAGGAAGTACAGCGTGGAGTCGGGGAAGGAAATGGCGCAGAAGGCGCACACCAGCGGCCCCGCCCCCACGCCCGCCTCGCCCTGCGTCGACGTAGCCACGCTGCCCGCCGGCGGCGACCGCGCCTGCGCAATACAACACACACACTCACACACACATGTTACGCACACTCTCAAACACGTCTTCTACACGTATAGGTGTCGAAAAACAGAACACTATCTATCTATACCTATCTGTAATAGTACCGACAAACAACCTAAAAGCTGCTGGGTCTTGTCATCAGGCAGATGTACGAGAAAAGCGTCTGCATATAACTTAGTTTATATACAGCAGAACATTAAAGACGGAACCGATTGTTCAATATCATCATTATACATCATGCTCAATATGAGGCATGGCCTGACCTAGATGAGACTTAAATCTAGAATAGCTAATTATTAATTAAAATTTACTAATAAAAATGCTAGTTTCACCAGAGATTAACTTGTAAAAACAACCTAATTGCTTTGTACCTATTAAATAGCTTGTTTTTTTTACCAGTTAACCAAACCCTTACAAATGTAGTCTTTCGCAAGTAGTAAGCCAACCGATACCGAGATTCAATGACCCCAAAATAAAAAACTTAAAAAATAAACGTAATACTGCGCCTAAGGGGGGGTTAATAGTAACGAATTAAGATGAATATGTGAAGTGCACGTACGTTAGCGCCGCGCGCACGTCCCCTGGCTGTTATGCGCCTGCGCAGATCTTCGCGCAGGAGGCTTTTAAGCGGCGAAACTTTGATCAGAGTCGAGAGGCTGGACGACACGCCGCGCTTGTCGCCGGCACAAACCTCGTCCGGCGCCTCGCCACTACCGTCCTCCTGGCTACCGGGCTCCTGGGAACATTGCAACACCCGCTCGGTACTGGAACCATTATGCACTTAACAATCCCTCGGTCACGATCGGTTGGTTCACCTCTTGCGATGCACAATGCGGAACTATTTCTATCAATTTATTTATAAAAGGAACATAAAAATACTAAGGCGTAATATATGCGCGAATGCCTGCAGCGGTTATAAACTGTTGGTTATATTAAAATCAGTTCTGATATAACCCCAAACGCAGCGAGCTAACAAGACCCAGAAGCAATTTTAATTTAGTTATTCCTATATGGGACACACGTCTGGAGCACAATGCTGTGTAAGTAACCAATTTATCACTGAAAATGACTGAGAGGAAAGATAATACACAATCTGTCTGGGCCAAGGCCTTGGAGTATGTACCTGCTTGATGGGTATGAGCGTGATGGAAGGCGTGATGGTGGCGGGCAGCGACAGCGAGCTGGTGGCCACTGCACTATCGCCCGACTGTGGCGACACAGGGCCGCCTGATTCGCCGTTCATGCGTGATTCTACACACAACACACCAACTCAGAACGCAGAAAGAAAGTCAAAAGTCAAATGTCCTGCTGCAGGATGCAAAATTATGGATCTTTCATTCATAAGTCATAAGAGAGGTAGAGCATTACGGGTTTCCCGTTCGAATTCGGAGCTGCCCGACTGGGGCAGGACCTCCACCTCACAGAAGTCTGTAGCCAAATGACACAATTTTTTGTGTTGTGTTCCTACGCGGTGAATAAGGTTTCCAGTAATGAGCTCCTTGGGGAGGGGGGAGGATTGTTACATTGTGTTGGAAGCGGAGGGATTAAACCCATTATGCTGCCATCACACTGTAACTCTCAGAACACAGAGTGGCAACGCGCAAGTGATACTTCGGTATCGTGAGCGTAAATAGGCTACGGTAACCGTTTCCCATCAGGGGGGCCGTATGCTTGTTTGCCACTCTTGTTGTATAAAAAAAAAAAAAGTCCTTGGTTTAAATCGAATTCTTGCCCAATGTCAAGTTGTCTACATATCTCTGACTCCCATCGAAAAAATAAGGCACAGCCCTGGCCTAGTGCCAGTGTAATTTTACAATCGAAACTTAAACGAATGCGGCCAATTCTCGATGAGTTCGCGGTGAGCCAATCGCTGCACCGAACGCAGTAAACACGACAAACGTGTTTAAGTTTTTATTGTTAAGAGAAAATCTCAATAGACGCGCGCATATGAATTTGGTTATACGAAAGCATACAATCATACTTGTCCTTGGCTATGGTTTGCATTGTTTTTGTCCAACCGCATATGCAGTGCCAAATTGTCCGTTCATGTAAATCCAGTAATTCGTATGAAAACGAAATAAAGTTACGCTGAGAAACATTACTTAGTTATATTATTTGTACACATTTGATTTAGCTCATATATTAGTGCTGGTTGCAGATTGCTTGATCACGGAAGAAATATGTAGCTTTTTAAGTCAGGTTTCACACAATTGTATGTCCATTCTGGGCAATCCTTGATAAGTCTCTTAAAACCTGTATATGAATGTTTAAAGAAGAGCCCTACCTGAGTTCCCCGAGTGGTTTTGTCCCGGCGAGAAAGTCTCGTTGTTGTCGGCCATGGATATCTCGACGTGCGGGGTGAGGTAGTGCATAGGCGGGGTGGCATTGTCGACGGAGCGCGCTCCATTGCTGTCGCCGCTGTCGGAGTAGGCCGCCGCCACCGACACTGAGAGGCCCGAGCCCAGGGCGCCCAGTGCGTTGATTGCGCTCGCGTCCATCGACCCGTCCGCGTACGCCGCATTGGCGATACCGGCAGCCAGCAAGGATACAGAGTTGTTACCGGGACCCGGGTTATCTAAATCTATGCCATGCCTGTTGAACAATACCTTTTCTTAAGTTTAAAACAATACATCATAAATGTGCAAGTTCACGCAAAAACTACTGAGCGGAATTGGATGAAATCTAAGCTGAGATAGATGTCATTACATCATGTATTTGCTAAATACATAGGATATGTTTTATTTCAGATAAATATCTATCAATAAAATCAAATTTGTCGCGGGTGAAACCGCAGAGCTCAGCCAGTAACCTATAAATACAAAGGAATTACAAATGTAAAAGATAAAAATTACCTGTTAAAGAAATGAACTCTTAGACTTTTCATGGTAGGCGCGCGATAACTACACAAGGGGCAAGTTTTGACGAGGTCGTGCTGTCCAACATGTTCATTCTGAAAATGCGCGCGCATAGCGATCTGGCGTTGGAATCCTCTGTTACATATTGGGCAATGGTACGGCAAGCTCTTGGTATGGGTGGTGAAGTGTTCAGCGAGGTGGTCTTTCCTGAAGAATCTCTTTTGGCAGACTCTGCACTCGTACGGCTTGACGCCGGTGTGTCGCATCTTGTGCCTGCGCATGTTCGCGCCGTTGGAGAATTTCATGTTGCAGACATCGCACTCGAATAGTTTGCGGTGCGGCCGCGCGTCATTCCCCTGCGCAGCGGCCACATTGTTGTTGTCCGGCGAACACTGCGCCATGTGTGTGCCCAGCGCCCGACTACTTAGGGTACTAAAACTATTGCATGTAGTACATTTTAACAATGTACCCCCTCTTTTCGGTGTTTCTTTGCTGACTGTTGCTACCTGTAATGTATAAAATTTTCACCTCTAAAATTCCCTCTCAGCCATATAACCATATGTTCAATAATACTTGTAAAAATAATAAATATTACTCTAAACACTACCGAGTTCATTTGCATACTGTATTTTCATAATAATAATATATATATATATATATATATATATATATATATATATATCCTCACGCCTTCCCACAAGGGTCCCCGAAGGGGTAGGCAGAGGTGTATAGGTAATACCCACACACCCACTTTCCACCAGAGATATATTAGGTGCCAACGTGACAGATGGCGAGTCCATCGCCGTTACTCCAGCACGACTATACATACGCCTTTGAATTTCTTCTCAGACGTATGCAGGTTTCCTCTCGATGTTTTCCTTCACCGTTCTGCTCGTGGTGTGACTAATCATACTGTATTTTCATACTGGATTTTATCAGACACCTGTTTGATATAATACATTTGCAAGATAATTATTAATTAAGAATATATAATGTCATTACTAAATGGGAAGCATTTGCTTAATTACATTTAAATAGGACAAGTCCAGAAACAAATATCCCAAGCCATTAATTCACCACTTATTGAGATTGGCTTGATTAGATAATTTTATAACATTGTAATATACAAGGTACCCAGGAAAATGTAGATAAGAAATTAAATTCAATTAATATTTTAATATCTTTCCAATAAGTTTATTTTGTTGAATAAAAATCATTAGAGCTTGGTGATGACAAGGTTACATAGATATATATCCATAACAGAAAAGTTGTAAGATTGCAATTTTTTATTTCATGTAATCACAAGAAAAGCAACTGACAGTCTTGTTAGCATTGTTATTTTTGATGGTCATCCTATAAACATTCTTATATCAAAGGAAATACAATTGGATTGTCTTAAGTTCTCGTCAGTAAATCTATATAATTATATAGCTAATATAAATTAATAAATACTATATATATAAACATCTATAACATAAAACATTTGAAATAAACTTAATTTATATCAATACTATACACAATAATAATGTCAATAAAATAAATTATTCAATAAAAGGTTAAAGTTTCCAAAGATATTTTTAAGTTTATTGAATTACAAAACAGGTATTGGGAAATAAAAGAAACACCAAAATATTAATATGCACACTAATATCAACATGTAGAAGAACTGTCTGGTCACTTACTTTAAGATCTGTTAAGCTTGGTGAGTGATAACTAAAATAGTAAACTAAATTAGTAAATAAACATATTTAATAAATAGTAAATAAAAACAAAATTATATGTCTACTGATAGACAAGTGATTTTAGGATAGCAAAATTTCAGTGGGAATTCCTGAGGGCAAAAGATAGTTAATTGATTATCACTAACCGGTTCATTTTTAACTGCAGATAAATTCGGCGACACGGTGCCAGAGTCGGCCTCTGTTTCCCCTTTAGATGACATCACATTGCCAGGTCGCGGCCTTTCAGATCATCACTCTCCCGCCTCCCAGTACTACGAAAACACAAACACGTCAAAATATTTATTGAAACAATCGCACATGAACTACACGAGCGCAACATCCGCGAAATACTGAACCGTAGAGAACAAAATAACAAAACAACTTGTTTCTTGTAAGAATGGCGAGGTGACCCATTTACGAAAACTTACGAATTATCGACTCGCGTTAAACTAGTTCTTCAATGTTATCTATCGAAACAAATGCATATCCCATATCGCATACATTGTATGCCGAGATAAATAACTTATAAACATAGTCATAAATTACAAACTCACGTTAACTTGATACGTCGACAGCCAGAACAGCGGTATTTTAGGGAGAGATCGCTATGTGGCCTAATTCACTGCTCAAGCTCGATGCACAAAATACGTGTTACGCGTATAACTGTAAATGCACAAATAAGTGGAACCAAACTATTTATGTATTTAACTAGCCTTTTAAGTAGGCTATCGAACTTTAAAAATCTATTAGTAACATGTTTTGAGTTAAATAAAACTTTTAACCAAAACCATTTTGATAAAAAATCACACACCTGTAAAGTGTTTTTTCTTCATGTCTAGTCTATTTCAGAATTTTTAGTCTAGCAACACTGTAATGCCGTACAACAGACGTCACTTGTTCAAATGAAACACATTTTTTTTCTTACCGTAATGATTTGGTAATTTAAGTAACATAATAATCTGGCTTAGAACCGAATAGGATATGCAATTGTATAATATGAGTTCTTTTTAGCCGATTACACTTGACCGAAAGATATTATCCTTTTTTAAGTAGAGCTCTGGTCTATTATGAAACTAAAGTAAATACAATTCAATAGTGGCAAACAATCACGACTCCCCTCTGATGGTAAGCAAGTACCGATTACAAGCGCTATAACCAAGTTATCACTAATGGAAGGACAATTTAAAAGAGTAATTGTGTAAACAGCATTATGTTTAATTAATGACGATAATATCATCAAGCCTGTCAACCCGTTCAGTCTATGATCGATAGCTATCAAACTTTAATTATCTGTGGTGATTATTGAAGTTTATTGTGTAAGCTCAAAAAGTTAGCAATTATCAAATCACTTGCTAAGTGTCAAGTGAAGTTGGTCTTCATAATGCGTTTTTTTATTATTTGTGGTTTGTGGTAGTAAACAAATAGCAGTTAATATTTGATTTCACTTAGTCAGTATATGTTCTAATGATTAACTCTAATAACATACGCCTAGAAGCATTTAAATTTAAAATTTATGTGGAGAAAGTGTCATGGGTGAATTAGCCCATAATTGGCTTAGCTCTTTGTGCTCGTACTTATATTAATTTGTAAAATATGTGTTCACCTACGGTGATATCTTTCTTTAGCCAATGGAGGCTGTGGATAAGGCCTTTCCTGATTGCGCTCTACGTTCTATTAATAATTGTTTTGGTACCTATCCTGATAGCACATTCCATAAACAATGGATTCAAGAAATCAGATCAAGGTGCTCTTGTCGCTGGGGGATTTGTTCTTCTCGCACTTCCTATTTCAATTTGGCAAATAACACAACATGTGGTCCATTACACAAAGCCATCATTACAGAAGCACATTATAAGGTTAGTAATATTTAGAGGTATAATTATTTTCCCTGTTTAATTTTATCTATTTTATTAATAATTTTATATATATATTAGGAATCTAGTTACCCGACATTGGATGAAGTAATCTTAAGTCTACTTTAATTTCCATTCAAGGTTGTACTTATAATTTTTGGTTGTTAAAAGTTGTAAAATTGCAAACTGTTATGAAATACAAACACATTATTTTCCTCTTTATTAATATCTCACCTGCATGAGAATATAAGATATAACACTATTGGAGAGAGTTAATTAAAATATTTTGAGTAATGTTCTTTGCAAATAAAAGATTCCATGTTATTTATTTCGACTTCAACTCGTTATTATTTTATAAGATTTAATAGTTAATTTATGAATGTTTTCCAGGATACTATGGATGGTACCAATCTATGCCTTAAATGCTTGGATAGGCTTAGAGTTCCCGGAACAGTCAATATATGTTGACTCTCTGAGAGAATGCTATGAAGCTTATGTGATTTACAACTTCATGAAATATCTACTCAATTATTTGAATGAAGATGATGACTTAGAAGCGTTATTGGAAACCAAACCTCAAGTTTACCATATATTTCCCTTATGCTGTTTATCACCGTGGGAAATGGGAAGGTAAATTGTATAATTAATTACTATAATGGTTCCTGAACATAATCAAACACTTTTATTTAACACAGGGTACACTTATTGAATGTCAAATACTAAATATAAAACTACTGTTTACACCATTTATAAGAGAAATGCCTGTCGGGAGAAGACAGGGCTGAACAAACATAGAAGTATATCACTAACAAATTACATCTAGCTCCTCGTGCATGCTAAGGCAATTGTGACTATTAGACCATAACTGCTTATATGGTGATTATAGTGACTACATTCTGATGGAATAATGTTCCATGCAGTATTACATGTAATACAGATAAAGCCCATTAAATCAACAGAATGATGCAATAGTTAAATGTTACTATTTATGAATACGAAGTGTATATGCTGAAGGTCACTAAAAATATTAGCTTATATGATAATCAGCTGAATGCTATTTTTCCATTGGCATAAATTTATAAATACATATTTTAATATCCTGGCTGGATAAGATCAGTATCAATACCATTGAGTTTTTTAAGGTTTTTTTGTGATTGATGACAGATTCCTTTTACTAAATTGAGTATAATAATTAATTTTATTATTAACTGCATATTATTTCTAAGAAGATATATAAAAGTGTGAAGTACCTGAGAAGCTCTGTCATACCCCCAATTTTCGCCATAGATATATTCTAAGTGACCATGTGACAGATTGTGAGTCCATCACCTTTTTTCAAGTGTGACTGACAATACATGCTTTGAATTTTAATATATAATTAATATAATTAACTTATTTCAGTGAATTTGTCCACAACTGCAAGCATGGTATACTGCAATACACTTTAGTGCGGCCAATCACAACAGTTATATCAATGATATGTGAACTTTGTGGTGTGTATGGAGAGAGTGACTTCAGTCCCAATGTGGCCTTTCCTTACATGATAGCAGTCAACAACTTGTCACAATTTGTTGCAATGTACTGCCTTGTACTGTTCTACCGAGCTAACAAAGCCGAACTCAAACCCATGAAACCTATTGGAAAGTTCTTGTGCATAAAAGCTGTTGTCTTCTTTTCATTTTTGTGAGTAAATACAAATTGAAATAATTTTTATTTTTTGTCTAAGTATATATTTATATTGACCTTGTGGTTCATCCCTTTTCAGCCAAGGTGTTATCATCAACGTTCTAGTATACAGTGGTGTTATATCGACAATATTTGACATATCTGATTCCGACAAGATAAAAATTATATCATCAAAACTTCAGGTAAAATCTCTTTACAATCAGGAGACTTTATCATTTGTATCATGCTGTATACATACATACATACCATCACGCCAAGTCCCTAACGGGGTAGGCAGAGAGTATAGAGCGCCAGTTTTCTCTAGACTTACATACCTCTTTCGCTTCGTCCACATTCATCAGTCTCTTCATACATGCTCGTCGGTTTCGAGTACTCTTAACGTTCCCGTCCTTGAGAGTCCGATCTATTTGATCCAGGTAGTTGGAACGTGGCCTTCCTCTGCCTCTGTCGCTGTATATAGAGTAACTAAAATACCATTATAAATATATGTATACAATAAATATGTTTTAGGCCCTGAAGAATTTCTTTAAATATTTTGTCGAGTTCTGAAGTGTTTGATTAAAGTAATACTTTATTCCGTACACTAATTCTTAAGAACATCCATAATAATATTGATGAATTGGACCATTGCAGGACTTCCTGATCTGCATAGAGATGTTCCTAGCAGCAATAGCGCACCACTACAGCTTCTCGTATAAGCCGTACGTGTCGCCGCTGAACCCCTCGCCTTCGTGTCTCGGCTCCTTCCTCGCCATGTGGGACGTATCTGACGTCAAGAGAGACATCTCCGAGCATCTTGGAGTTGTTGGTATGTACATTTAGATACGATCTTTTTATTATCTGGTAATAAATTTGAGAATTATTTACATTAGACAACCCCCAGTTAATTTACCAATCTATATGTGTCTAATATCTTTAGTCTTATGGAAAATGTTCATGTTCGATGCTAAACGTTAAAATACCATTCGGTTAAAAAATGATATCAACTAAATCTAATAATAGTGAATGTAGCCTAACTGTATAAAAAATCAAGCTCGACCGGGCGTGTTGCCTCGACATTATGCAAATTTATTCAACTAGAATTCGTCCCAAGCTAATGGCGATCTTATGAATATTTAATTGGTATAGGGAGCTCGTTCAGCAGAAGATTGCGCGGCAAGTCGATGTACCACATGACACGTGGCGACGACGAGAGTTCGCGCCTTGTTTCTGGGCGGTCTGCGCCCACGTTCCCAGTAGAGGAGCCCTCCGTCGACATACGACCTTCGCTCTACGGCTCGGTGGACACTACCACCACAAACCAATCGACAAGTTCCGACACCGAACCATTATTCGAAAATTCCGACGAAAGTCGGCCGAGGCACGACCCGAAAGTATAAGTCTTTGGATACCTTGGTTTAAATTCATGGTTCCCAATTAGATGATTGTAGGTGAGATGATTGAAAGGATGCGCGTGGCTCTTAGTAAGGGAGATGACATTTATAAAAAAAAGGTAATCGCTAAACCATTTGTGGATTAAGCATTCGCTTTATTAATGAATATTATGCAAGTGATAATAGCGTAATTTTAGATGTATTTTGGTTTTAGGTGTAAATTGTATTTGTTATATCTTATTCTAATTACATTCCCGTCACGGAACATCAATTTTGTTTATACCAAAGTTATGGTACACTTTGTTTTTGTTTCTCACTCTGCTTAATCTTTCATATGGAATATATTATATAAGTACTTATTGTTAATGTTATCTATATAATTGCAAAAAAAAATGTGATATTTATTTACGACATCACTGTAATGGCAATAAAAAATACGTTAAGTTTTAGAAATAAATTTGTCTATAACTACCTGCTCTTTATCATTAAAAACAGAATAAACCTAGTTTTTTCTAATGATTTGATATTGCTTTCCGATAAATAATCTAAATATTGTGTCCGGCGAGAAGTAGGCCCTTATCGCTGTTTATATTTTCGTATAGATACCAACATGATATACCTTCCATGAGGTAACTTCACGAAATTCATGTATATCATGCGAGCATTATACATTGTAATCTTTGCATGCGAGTCTCTTAAGGGGTACACACAGAGTAGAGCGATAGTTCTCTCTAAACTTAGATATAGGCTTTCTCTAGACTTACAGACCTCGTTAATTTCTATTAAATAAAATAAATCAGTATCTTCATACATGCTCGCCGGTTGCGACTACTCTTGACGTTCCCATCCTTGAGTCCCATCCCATTCGATCGATTTGTCTAGATGTGAAAACGCGGCTTTCTTCTTTATGTTCTACCATAAATATGGCAAGAAATAAAACAATACATTTGCAAGAGTAAACATGAGCAAATATTTAATTCATCAAAATACAAACTTTGGTGACGCAGTGTAAGTGAACATGAAAACTAACTATTGCAAATATGTATTCCGTAGTGAAAAAAGTGATAGTGCAATTTTGTCAACATGTTGATCAAAAGCGGTCAACGACCGCTATAACACTCAAACAATTGCGAAAAATCACCAATTGATCGCGTGTCGCCTTTTGTGTGTCATCTATTTATGTGTTCGAAAACTTTGGTACTTACAAGACAAGAAATACAAATTATGCTAAAATATATCTAAAGAGCAATTATAATTTATACTGTATTCAAATAGGTGTTTTTACTATGCCCAATCATACTTAATGTAGCTTTCCTAATAAATTATAATATGTACATAATAAGTACTTCGGTTATTAATAATACAATTTATTAATGTTATATTTCACTAAAGAAAATAAACTATGGAGTTCTAAGCGAGCGATGTACCCATTTGCAAATCATAAAACCACAAAAAATACTGATACCCATATAAACAAGGATAACATAGGTTGAAGTTTTATTCGATGCAGATATTACTGTAATTACCTACATAGTACTCACTTGTGGTACTAACTAATACTAGTATTTTGAATCATAATGCAAAAGTAATAACAACCATTATGTCGTCACAAGTTGTAAAAGTGCGTATTTATAAATTACTTAATAGATCACAGATATGACGAGTAGATATGAAAAGTTACAAGCTCCCTCCTTCAAATATGTATAGAAAAATATTAGGTGACTTTGGCGGAACACAGCACCTACTAAGCGATAATTTATTCAGATATAAATGTTAATAACACGCCGAGTTCCATAGCAATAATGTACTTTCTAACTAACCTCGTCAGCCAAATCAATAGGTTTACGCGCTCTATTAAAGTTCTCCAAGGCTGTAAGGCCAGCCTTCAAACTATTCATTTCAATTCTATTCCATAACGAGCCCATGATCAGATAGTAGAAACACACCGCAGTCACAATTATTCTCACAATATCATACAATAAATTGTTTGGCCAGAATCCAACGGTACCTAATAGGAACATGAATAGCAGTCCTCCGGTGGTAAGGTATAGCTTCTTGGCTCTGATCACCTTCACAGTAGCTTCCTCGCAGACCTTGATCGCTTGGGAGATGGTCTCATCAAATGTCTCATTGGTGATCTTGTTCTGATTCAGCCTCTTGTCTGTGGATGGTTTGACGTTAATCTCTAGGCACACAGCATTGTGATCAGAATAAGAAAATTGTTGGTCTGGCACTCTGTCTTGCAATGGATTGCCGAAGTTGATGACGTCAACCTACAACATACAAGGAATTGTTAATACCGTGTTAGTGCAGTTGCCGACACCTTATTGTGCGATAAATAGAGAACTATATTGTATCGTCACGTCGTGGCAAGCACCTCTTTTTCTTTTCTGTAAGTATTAGGTATATCTTTATTTTCATTTAATCTGCGGAATGACTTGTCTACATCACATAATTTTTACATCGTAATAATATATTATCTTATAATAAGGATCCCCGAAGGGTAGGCAGAGATAAAGCTTCTACTTCTTGTCGGATATATTAAGTAACAAAGTGAAAGATTTCTAAATTTGGGAGTGCTTGCACGACACATACTTTAAATTTCTTCTCGAACGTATGCAGGTTTCCGCTCAATATTTTCCTTCACCGTGAAGCTCGCGGTGTGATTAATTTGTCCACAGGTATAGTGAATAAGGTATTACATTGCAAGATGCTCAACTTGTAGGGAGTTTACAGCGTATTGAATAGCCAACATAGCAGATATGGACTGAAACAGGTAATACTAGCATCACACGTACCCATTTCACCTATCGACGCCATATAAAGTTGCATGTTACAATGCATGATACATATCTAATACATATAATCTTTGCGTTGGCTTAGTAAATACAATATATACATATATGCAATTCCAATAAATTAATATTCATACCTCGTATGCTGAGTTTACGTGGAAAAAAATATGATCAATCCTTTTCCCCTCCGGTGTCAGTTTTGCTAACTTCGGATCCGCATAGCTGTTATTGGCATTGTCGCATGATCCAGATTGTTTTTTTATAGTGGGGTCTTTGCCTTCGCACTCCAAGTCGTATGGATCAGTCAGTAATGGTAGCTGTGTAATGACTCTGTAATTATTCGTACAATATTTAATCTTAATATATTTAAATTACGTGTCACGTTGTTTGTCCGTGATGGGCTCCTAAAAAACTTAACCGATTTCAATCAAATTTGCAGTTTGCTCCAACTTAAAAGATATAATAGCTTACATCACAATTGGACCCGATAGGTGGCGCTGCGATCGTGTTTCAGGAAATTTTACTTTTTCACCCGGGCGGGCGGGACAGCTAGTATATTAATAAATCAAACATTATTCACTAAACTTAGCATAGCTTAAGGAAACTTGTCAATGAAATAAATACTTATGTCCATATCGCATAAATACATAGGACACCCAAGGCTAATGTAATAGTTCCCGTTCATCATTATACGTATATCTTTACGCTAAGAAGGATTCTTGGAGGGCAATTTCGCTGGAGATATAATTAGTTGGTACCAATGTGACAGATGACGAGTCCGACGCCGTTTCTTTAACATCACTATACATACATACATACGAGTGCCTCACGGGGTAGGCAGAGAGTGTATAGCGCCATTTCTCTCTAGACTCACATACTATACCATACATCTTAATATTTGCACTGAAACATACATATGCAGGGTTTCTTTCTAGTAAAGTTGGTTGGGTTATAAATTACTGAAATTAAAAGCTGAACAAACTCACGATCATGTTTTGACAGGCGAAGAGGTAAGGCTAAAATCATAATATATATATAATAAAATATATGATAATTATACATACTTGTACGATAAATCTCCTGGAGCTGTATTGAGATCACCAGCTAAAATTGATATATCTGCTGGTGATGTTGTCAAGTTAACAAATTCTGCCGTAGAGTAGGCTTGGAGCACTCTGTGTGCCAGATACATGTCATCTTCATGATACTCGGCATGTAACTGTCAACAGTTATATTGTTACAAGACTTTCCAATAACAAAAAAGGACTCAAAGGTACAGATGCAAGCTTAATTTTGTGTTCTTGTTTTTGCAAATGCTTAAAGATGCAAGAGATTTTGGGTGCATTGTATACTTCCAATAAAAATTTGCCTACTTACAAAAGGAACTGCCTCTGGGTAATGTTGTGTTCCTGCAATAAGGTTTCCACAACTTCACAAGGCATGGCTGTGCTGGCAGAAATGGGAGCCTTCATCCATTATGTTGCTTACATATGTTACTCATCTCAACATAAAATATTGTGATGATAAAACATAAGATACCTACTGCAATATTGTAATAATTGTTACCTATAACTGTGTAACTCTGCCTATAAACTAAAGGTACAACCTACCATTAGTAAGTAAACATATTTTTTACTGAACAAATCTACCCATATTGGACAAAATGTGACTGTAAAGCAATACATATATACAAAAAACATAAGGACCTTCACAGTTTGCATTCAGAATAATATACATAATTGGTTTATATCTACATTATAATTATGCAATTATGTTTCCTTGAAATTTTGAAGGCTATTGTGGAATATCAATCAATAAGTAATAATTAATTCACATAGAAATGTTCTGTCAGTAGAATAGTTTATGGTCAATAAAAAGTGATACTATTAGTTATCCTACTAATATTGTAAATGTGAAATTGGTTTTTTTTCCTATTTCACACAAAAATTACTGAATGGTATTGGATAAAATTTAACACAGAGATAGATGGATTTGAACAGTATTACTAGAATTGAACTCGGTGTAACGAAGCAAAGTTATAAATCTAAAAATTATAAACTTACTCACATGTGTACAATAAACATTGACCAATCTCTCTCTATATTTTATTCGACACAGACCAACACCTTTGCCTCCGAACCAATCCCCATGATGTATCTTGTGAATGTAGCCATTCAGTGGCCACTGATGGAAAAATACATCTTGTATCAGCCATTTTGAAAATACACACAGACCTGATCCCAGGACCCCACTAAAAAAAACTGTATATATCAGAGGTAGCACTGGATAATAAATTGAAATTTAAGTTCCAAAGTTGAAATTTGGCACAGAGGTAATTTTGCTGGATTAAAACATAGGATATGTTTTATTCCAGTAAATAAATGTACCAATCAGATCAGATTTCAGGTGGAATTGCAGTGTACAGCTAGTAAATTATAATACTAGAAATAAATCCAGTTGTAGCTTTTGGTTGACAGTACAAATAAGTAATGGTACACTAAAGTATTTTAGGCCAGAATAAGAACATGTATGCAAATTACACCTGATAATAAAGAACAGTCCATCTAAAAATTTTTTATTCTAGATACAGATGGTGGATTGTACAACCTTCATAACTGCCTAATCAGAGCATTTTTTTATATTTATTATTATTAATATTTATTATTAATTAATTACACAATATATGCTGTTCAAAATATACATACCTATAAAAATAATGAGAGTAAGGTAGTACGCCCTGCAAGCTCTTCTTCAAAAATATATAGTCCTTTTCACTCCAAACTTCTTGAAGACATACAATTGTGTGAGAACTCTCTGAAAGATATTTAGCAATAGCTTCTATTCTCTCCTTACGGTTCTTAGATACAACGGGTATACCCCTTGAAATAAAATAAAATCTGGAATTATTTCAATGACGTGGATTGGACTACTTCAATTTATCAATTGTTATCACAAACTTACCAACAGTTTAGTGTAAAAACATTCAAAGTAAAGTCCATGGTCGTAGCTTAATTAGTGATTAATCAATACACTCGCGAGTTTACTGCTACATTACGTAAACGATATGAATCAGAGTCAAACGCACGCTCAGCTAATTAAATTACAATAAAACACGTATTTTTCCGATTGAATTGAAAACAAGCGTTTGCAGTTCACACGCACGATAACACTACTACACTACAATCATAACATCAAATGTCATTCTGACAATTGATAAGATAAAAGTCAAAGACAGTAAGGACGTACGTAAATATTAAGGTTGGCAAACGAAACACATGTTTTACAGCTGTGACTGCAAAATAGTGCAGTCTGGTTATTATGATTATGCGCTAGAAGGGACTCGTGGAGCTACAACACATGGAAAACCCATCAATATGAGTTCTTATCAGGTGAAAAATAACCTGATAAGAACTCATATTGATGGGTTTTCCATGTGTTGTAGCTCCACGAGTCGGTCACTTACCGTGAAATGGAGCTGTATATATATATTTCCCAGATACAATCTGTTTTGTATTCACTTTAACTTTATTGTATTAACCAATATACTTGGCAAAGTAGTAAAAAATTATATAAAGAAATAAATGTAAATATTGAGATTTGTGAAGGATAGTAATTGATTTATTTCTTATTATTATTCAACATCAGACACAGGGAACACTTATTGAACAACATAATAATTAATATTATGTTATTAATAATTAATATATTTTTGTTTATACCACATGGGTGGCAAGCTAGCATGCGGTCCACCTGATGGTAAGCGGTTACCGTCGCCTAAGGACGCTTGCAACACCAAAATATTAAATTACAGATACCACAAATTATAATCCGTTGCGCTAAATTATTATTTCTGGTAAAATCTTTTCTTATGTAGCTATTAGGAACATAATATGTGTTTTATACATATATTTATCATCTCGCAGAGACAGGGTAGGCAAATGGAGTAGAGCGCCAGTTCTCTCGACTTTCTGTTCATTCATGCTCGCCTGTTTCGATATATTTATTAGAAAAAAAAAGTCTTCGAAATATTGTGCTATAATCCATTTATTTAGTTTAATAGATACATTTATCATATAAAATATTTCTACCAAAATTAAGAAAATGTAAACAATTATTATTACTCCTTCACAGTATGCTTTACTAAACAGTTTAAGCTAGAGTGATTAAAAATCTTTTTTATTGTACTACATTATGCATGAATGGTGATTTCTTAGATTATATAACATAGTAGTATATAACATAACACCTTATAATTATCATGTACCTAATTACCAACAAAAGAATTATAGTTCATTTCAGGGAAGTTTATGTCATTTCCTCATCATTTTCTGATTTCATGTCACTCTCAGATTCTGGACTGGGAGGTTCAAGTATATCTTGGGGTTCTACCTTAATTTCCAGTATTTGTAGCTCATTTAGGTCTAAAGATGGATTGTCTTGAGCATCATCTAATTCTTCAGGCTCGTTTTTGGGAATCAATGGACCAGTATTATTGTGAGCCTCTTCTGGAATCACCATACCATTTCGTTCATGCAGTTTCAGATGATAATTTAATTTTGCCTGTAACAAAATAGTCTAGAGAGGACTGGAATTATACTCTCTTTGCCCACCCTGTGAGAGTTTCGGATGGTACATACATATGTATATTTGAAAGATCCAAAAAATTTGAACATAAGTACTACTCATACCTTCGTTGATAAGCGAGCATTGCACAGCATACATATGTGAAATATTTGCATATGTTTTACTGCAATGTGTTGCTTTAAGTTGCTTTTCGTCGTGTATACTCTGTAAACACACAAATAATATATATTTATTACATTGAAGTTCAATAATAATAACAAATATTATTATATTATAAATCTATATATATAAAAATGTTAAGTTGGTTTGTGTACGCTTCAAAAACTCAAAAAGTTCTGCACCGATCCAGCTGAAATTTTTGCATGATATATAATCGGCATCAAGGATTGTTTTTATCTATTTTTTGCATCAGTCACATATCCACAGCGAAGCGTGGCAGGGCAGACAGCTAGTTCTACATAATTAAATTCACCACACTTAACCTTTGATTAAGTGTAGCCATATGAAAAATAAGTTTTACTATATATTATAAATAGGAAGGTTTATGAGAATGTTTGTTCCACTTTTACACTGCTCTCAATCTGCTAGACGGAATCGGATGCAATTCTTACCATAATCTGGAGTAACGGCGATGGACTCGCCATCTGCCACTTTGGCACCTAATATACCTCTGGCGGAAAGTGGGTGTGTAGGTATTACCTATACACCTCTGCCTACCCCTTCGGGGACCCTTGTGGGAAGGCGTGAGGATATATTATATTATATATTATTATACCATAATTGTACCATACTAAATCAGAGAGGTAGGGCATAACGGGTTTCCCGTTCGAATTCGGAGCTGCCCGACTGGGGCAGGACCTCTACCTTACAGAAGTCCGTAGCCAAATAACACAATTTTTTGTGTTGTGTTCCTACACGGTGAATAAGGTTTCCAGTAATGAGCTCCTTGGGGAGGGGGGGAGGATTGTTACATTGTGTTGGAAGCAGAGGGATTAAACCCATTATGCTGCCAACACACTATAACTCTCTGAACACAGAGTAGCAACGCGCAAGTGATACTTCGGTATCGTGAGCGTAAATAGGCTACGGTAACCGTTTCCCATCAGGTGGGCCGTATGCTAGTTTGCCACTCTTGTTGTATAAAAAAAAAAAAATTACCTTTCACAATTTGCATGTGGGCACATAAATATTTTATTAAAGTATGGTCTTGTATGGGTTTTGATGTGTCTCAGTATTTCACATCTTTGTTTGAATGACTTCCCACATTGATCACAGACAAAGTCCCCATCTGAAATTAAAAATAAAGTAAATATGGTATTGTCCAGCACTACTTCCGAAACCAAAAAATCCTCGTCCTCCAAAAATTACCTTATATGACACAAACTAAATAACTTGAATGTGTCGGTTATTTCTATTTAGTCTTCATATATGGACACTTTCAAGAAGGATAGCAGACAGAGGTTTAAAGCTACTCACATTTGGTAAAGATAATATAATCATGTATAAAGGTGATTGATGGAAGCTGTCACTATACCCATGACAGCCTCACACATCTTAGAAATTCATCTCAGATATATCTAGGATTAAATTTTGTTTTATTTTCCTTTTTATTGTTTACATAATTGAGATAATTACAAACCCCTTTTATCATGAGCGGATTTTTTATGCTCTCTGTACTTGTTCCAATGGTTAAATTGTATGCCACATTCCTCGCAGTTGTACATTTTATGGTACCTCATATGTCTCTTCTTTTCATACAGAGTAAGGAATGCTTCAGAACACATGTCACATCTGTAAAAACACAAAGAATTGATGTCAATAATTAAAACCATCTTTATAAGTTCTTGAAATAGTCAAATTATATTGGACATGATATACTAGAGATCTAGAAGATTCTTGATACCCATTAGTGGCCCTAGATTCTGTGCTAATGGTTGCAGGTGCCATCTCTGCAAGCAACAAACTTTGTAAAAATTTGTTTGTATGTTTATTTTTGCAAGTATATATTTACATCTATTTATGTACATCACACTTTGACAGCAAATGCTCACCCTAGTTCAGGATCTGTTGGCTTTAATTGAAATTGAAATTTCAAGACTATTTATATAGTATATATATTTAGTTTTTTTTCACATAAAATCTAAATATTTTAAGAAGCAAATTTACTCACATAAATGGTTTGACACCAGTGTGCTGATACTTATGTGTGCTAAGCTGATTATCATTTTTAAATTCCAAATTGCAAACATCACAAGAGAATGACATTCTCTTTATATGGGACTTCATGTGCCTTTTGAGGTTCTGGTGATTTGCATACAGTTTCAGGCATGACGGACAGCTGAAAGGTTTTGGGCTAGTGTTTGGAAGTTAATTTAGTAATTAATATGTTGTTTTTAAAATGTTCAAAGAGCTTACTGAAATATTAATGAAATAAGCCACCAAAACAAAGACTAATCTATAGCCTGATAGATGCTTACCTGTATGCTTCAATTTCTCTTTTCATGCCCAAGTGTACACTATTTACATGGCGATCCAAGTGGCTTTTACTAGAATATGATTTCTTACAATCAATTTGTGTGCATATATATGGCCTCTGTGGAAGAAATTCATTGTTTATTACACACAATTGTAAACAGAGTTTATATTGTTAAAAAATGGATGGAGGTATTGAAACTTACAAAATTAAAGTGCAGTAGAATGTGCTGTTCCAATCTATATGGTCTGTTGAAAGTTGCTACACAACCTTCGTGCGGACATTTGTGTAACTTCTTTTCTGGTTTTTGAACTGGCATCCACTCATCCATTGTGCGATATCTTCGCTTAGATTAATAATTGCTGCAGAATCTTCATGAATACCTTTATCAAAACTAGCCCGCAGCTGCAGGAGGGGCTTGTTGATTGCAAAACAGCAAACGTTTTAACTGCGATAGTTAATCGCAACAAACACAATTTTAACGAAAGAAAAACATTAAAACTTAGCTTTGAAATTTTATATCTGTATGACAAAGCGTGATAAGATATAAGTAGGTATTTATTTGCATAAAAACAAAAACATTAACTAATCATATTACACACAATCGCAGAGACCAAGCAAGATTACTTTTTATTTTATACACCTAACTACTTTGCGTATGTACGTACCATCTGTCACTCTGTGACATCTCTTTCAGAAATTTAATTTTAAAAAAAATTGATGGCTACGACCTCGGTCATAGCTATACTGCCATACGGACTTCCTGCAGATTAAAAACAATATCACCTCAATTTAGAATCTCTAGCTCCATATACAACCACACATTTAATAATGGGCAAATGTCAACCTAATTGTCTTAATACATTACGCTACTGATATCTAGGATTTGGGAAATATTAAATCAAGTAGGTATATATCCACAATTGTTCGTATTATTTGTACTAAATATATATCTATATGATGTAATTAATTCTGACTAATAAAATAATCGTTTTATTGTGTAGTATCCGCGCAATATAACATTTAGATTTTCCTTAAAAGGAAAACGAAAGATTATTTGTTCTTAAAACTTAGGATTCATGGACAAAGTTATAATGACCTGTATGACAGTTTCGCCAGTTCGACTAGGTTCTGAGGACTGAAAAAAAAACTGTTACGAGCAGCTAGGGGAAATATGTATTAAAAGTAACAATACACTGAACAGATATAAGTATGTTTTAGGTAAATACAATCTAATATGTATATCTCAAGATATATCTGCTTCATTAGTTTCATTATTCTTCTCAAGCTCAATAAATCCAGCTAATTTGAGAGCTGTTGAAGTTTTCGTCGTTCCTTTGTCCTTTCTTTCTTTTCGTCCAGTAATCTTTGTTTTTGGTGGTTTTATCTGTATTTCACCTCGGATGTGAAGTTTCAGGTGGTAATTTAATTTTGCCTGAAATGTGAAATGTTTGAAGGTGAAATGTACGCGCATAGGTCGGCAATCATTTAGTGAGTAATAGTTAGAACTACCATTAATTCAAATTTGAGATTCAGATGAATCCATCGAATTTATAATTTGAATACAGGAAGGTTGAAGTAACTGTTTTGAGGTATAAAAAAAATTTACTGTTATAATTTACAAAAAATTATTAAAATTAAAAGTTAATAAATCAGTCTTCTGGTCTAGCGGTCAGAGCTCCGGACTGTGAAGCTTGAGGTTGCAGTTTCAATTCTCTCTGAGGGCAGATACTTGTGTGATGAACACAAGTATTTGTACCTTAATCTTGGATGTTCTATGTACATATTTATTATATATCTATCTATATAAGTATTATATACAGTTACATATACATAGTTACGTATACAGTTGTCTAATTTCTATAGTACAAGCTTTGCTTAGTTTGGGACTAACCGCCGGTTTCTGGTACAATTTTAGCACGATGAATTAGTCAACACTTTGTCACAATAACAATTTGATAACAATCTGTCATCGAGCTTTGAGTTTCTAGAACGCAAATCATCGAAAAATTAACTAATCTACTGTTGACAGCCGAATAATTTTTTAAAGTATGTCTATTTCCCTCTAGCTTATAGCTTCGTCTTTGTCTTGCAATGTCAAAGTATTCCCGCCGGGAGCTGAAGTTTCGTTAGTTGGACAAAAGTTTGATTTGTTGTTGTTTATCTTGTTTGTTTAGGTACTTCAGTTAGTGTGTGATAAACAAGTGTAAAGAAAATAAATAAAGTGTAAATGTTAAAATGCCGCCGCTGTCGCGTAAAAATTACACAGAACGCGATCTATCTACTTATATTTTATTCTAATACTTATATTATATAATTTATAGTAATTCAACATATAGGTAGGTTCCCGACAGCTGATGATGATGATTTGAAACTTGCCAATTTCTAATATTTTTGCTATTATTAGATGATTATTTCGATTTCTGTAACTTTACACACTTATGTCTTAGGGTTTGTCTAAAGAGATTCATATTAAAAAAATATCAGATTAAAAATCAATTAAAATTATATGAATAAAAATATAACCAATTCAAAACTAAAAATCAAAGGCAATGTTCTATTAATATTTCAACGTAAGGAATAAGGAAACCAAATAGCATTATTGATAGAAATTAAGTTTTATATTAATATTGCTATAAAAAACGAAAAATTAAAATCGATTATTTTGTAACATCCCTATATCCTATTAAATCCGCTTAGAAATTGGAGTTCAAATCGGAATACTTGCGTTAACACGTCGATAATTCCTCGATAATCTACAATTAAAAATTGTATGTCAACAATCTGTTAACAAAGAGAAAATGCGTTCAGAAACTCAAAATGGCTCCAATCGGCAATTGATTTGGGATTTGACATACCGTTGACAAACTGCCAACAGTTTGTCAGTTGAAGCTTCTAGCAACCCAAACTACGTCTAATTAGAGATTAACAATCTGTCACGTAATTTGATGGATAGAAATGCGTACGAGAAACCGGCTGTAAGTCAATTTGTGTGGAATTTTCCCAAGGTATTTATTTAACCCTCTCTTGAAATTATATATGCGTAGATTTTAAGTACTTTTATAGCCAGGTCTCCTCACGGTGTGACATAGCCGCTGTGCGACAAAACTCCATAAATAAATAGAAAAAAAAAACTTAAGCATTATATAAAAATTACAAATGTATAAGTCTCCTGGCTTTACACTATTACCTTTGTTGACAGTTGCACATGACAAATTTGACATTCATGAGGTACTTTAACATGTTTCATCAAAATGTGCTGCTTTAAATTACTATTTCTAGTATAAGTCCTGTAAACAAATGAAAGGAAATTGTTTAATCTCTATTAAATTACATTATGAATACTTAAATGTTTTATAGAGCTTTCATTATATAAAATATTCATCATATGACTTCGAAACCATACCTCTGACAATTTTCATATGGACATAAAAATTTATTTATATTGAAATGAGTCTTCACATGCCTCAATATATGACTTCTCTTCTTGAAACTCCTTCCACAGTTGTCACATATGAACTCTGCAATACATAAAGTGGCTTTAATACCACTGATATTCTTAATACAGAGTTGATAGACACTTTAGAAGTTTGGAATAGGTATGAAGCAATATGTGGTGATATGTACATAGCACTATTAACTCATCTATATAGAAAAATACATATAATTTGGCATGTCATCACAAGTCCATAAACAAATAACTACATTTACTTCTGCAAATTAAATAGATTACACTGATCTTCTGAACATGAAGAAACCCACTCACCACAACTCCCAGTATCCATAAAACATATAAAATTAAAAAACCTACCAACACATGAATTTGAATGAAGCAAAAAGGGAATAGAATTAAGATTTTACCATGAGCAATTTTGTGACAATTTTTTTAAAATTATATTATATAAATTTATGTTAACTATTGAAGGCCCTCTGCACCTCCGGGGTGCCATAGGACAACAACAACAACAACAACAATGTTTTACCTTTTTGTTCGGTGTGCATTTGCCTATGCTTCACAAACTTGGACCAGACATCAAACTTAGTTCTGCATTGTTCACATTCATAAGTTTTATGGAATCTCATGTGCTTCTTTTTTTCATATAAACTCACAAACTCAACAGTACATAAATCACAGCTGCAAACATATTGTATATTAATTTTTAAGAAGGCTATAACTAAAGAAAAAATCACTTATACCACAATTTTTTAAACCACATGGATGGGAAACAAACTTGCGGTCCGCCTGACGGTAAGCGGTTACCGCCACCTATGGACGCTTGCAACAACAAGGTATCACTCATGCGTTGCCGACCCTGCAGGAATCTTCACAACATTCTTGTTTGACTCCATGCTGTACTCCCTAAGGAAAATTTTCAGTTCATTCCACAGCTTGAGCATTTGAGGAAAGAAACTCATTCGAATCTGCACAGTGCGAGACCCTTGTGGTTCCAAGGTAGGAGAATGAATACCATGACAATGGCGAGAGGTATGGTAGAATAAGGTATAGATATATGATGTAGATATAGGATACATCTTAGGTCACAACTAGTTTAAAATAAAGTTTAATGTTACCTGAAAGATTTAATACCAGTGTGCTGGAACATGTGTGCTCTAAGCTGATTTTTCTTCTTAAACTGCATCTTACAAACATCACATGAGAATGGTATTTGGGACATATGACCTATTTTCATGTGCCTCTTTAAGTTCTGGCGGTTTGCATATGTTTTGTAGCATGTTGGGCAGCTGCAAGTATTAATGGGTCACTCAATAATATTTTAGGGTAGTTTAGGATGAAAACATCTAAAACTATCCTAAAAATTTTATTCTATGAACACTATTAAATTTACTTCCACCACTTCCACTTCTCTTCTCTTATTCTAGTATGTAAGTATCCACCTCTCTTATACTAGAATGGAAGTATCTTTACTTCAGTTACTATTGCTGCAAAAACATATTCAGATTTTTAGCATTCATAATGTTTAATATACATCCTGGGTATGTCAGAGGAAGTATGAGAGTAGCTTAAATGCAGTTGAGATGCGATCTCTTTGAAAAATGTAATGATGTTAGATCCAATCCGCAATGAAGAACTTCAACTGAACAAGAAAATCAACTTGAAAAAAATCAACTGGCGTGAATGAGGGTGTGATTGTAAAGATGAAGAAAGGCATGTTACATTGGTTTGGACATATAGAAAGGATGAGTGAAGAAAGATTGACGAAACAGATATACAAAGCAAAAGTGTGTGCAAGAAGAGGCAGAGGAAGGCCACGTTACAACTACCTGGATCGAATCATTCTGACGCTCAGGGAACGTCAAGAGTACTCGAAACCGACGAGCATGTATGAAGAGACTGATGAATGTGGACGAAGCGTAAGAGGTATGCAAGTCCAGAGAGAACTGGCGCTCTATACTCTCTTGCCTACCCTGTTAGGGACTCGGCTCGGCGTGATGATATGTATGTATGTTATATACATATAATATATAATACTTTTATTCACCCTGAGATATGTAACGAGAATGAGGTTTGTATGAGATAAGTAACTGAACCCTTAAACTCAATACTACACAGCACCAGTTTGCACCACAACACCTTAATCTACTCAGCAACCACGGCCAATTTAATAAATAATTACTGCTTGCTGTCTTACCTGTAAATAACATCAGTTTCAGGGGTACGATGTACACTGTTTATGTGCCGATCTAAATGGCTCTTATTAGTGTAAGACTTGGTGCAATTATTTTCTGAGCAACAAAAAGCTTTCTGAAAATAAGTAAATAATTATTACTTTAGTATATATATTACCCAAACTTACTTCAATGTTTTTATGAAACTAAAGTAACTTACAACATTGTTGTGCGTCTGTAAGTGTTGTTGTAACCTATATGGTCGGTTAAATGCTGATTTACACCCCATAAAAGTACAATTATACTTTTTTACTTCGTTTGACATTTTAAATGTTATTTTTTTAACCTGGAAGACTTAATATTGAGAAAGTATAATCTAATCAGACTCAAATTCTACCTGCACCCAGATTAAGTAGTGAATTAATTTGTTATATCTTATCAAGCAGAGTTCTGGTCACTTCCATTATTAAGCGATAATATAATTTAACTTAATTTTATAGAGAACTATTACTAAAAAAGAGACATTAGGAAATGTTTATTTGAGTTAAGTTGTGGCCAAATTTACCGCATGTAGCGAAGGTCAAAGATTATATTATATTATATATGTCCGTCCACAGAGTGAAACTACCTTTGTTAAAATATGTAAAAGCTATTGGTAGTTTCTAAAATATTTTATTTGTTTTTGTACTAATATGTAATATGCCTTAAGTAAGTAAATGATTAATTTCATGATCTCATAAGTTCATGATATTAGTTTAATTTAATCATCTGTATGATTTGAAAATTAATTTTTTTTTATGTACATACATAATGTACTGATTTATATTGACACTAAGTAACATCCGAATTAATAACTTGTGACCTTATTCATTAGTTCACCACTTATGTTTTATTTTAACTGTTTTTTTAATAAGTGTTATTTAGTTACCTAACACAAATTTTAGTTGACGTTGAAATTTGTGCTGGGTAAAAAAAAACGTACCTACTCAATTTTATTGACTGACTGACCGAAATAACTGACATGAACATGTCATTTTGCGTTTGACTTGGCTGGCTAGCTCAAGCTCACTCGCATTTTATCTATTTTGCCCTAATTATCCAAATATTGCGACACAGGCATATATTTATTTCATTAATTACTTCTTGTTTAGTTATAATTTTCTCGGATTTTGAAAACTTTTTAAGTTATTGTTACACATTTTGGATATTGTGGTCAGCTGACGTACGTAAACAAAGGGAATGCCTATTAAGTCCCTAAGAAAATAGTGACAACTTTTTTTAGCTCATTTATCACAATGGATATTGACGGTTCATCAATTACTGGAGAGATCGACCAAAACTTACTCCTACAATTTAGCTGCATGAACACAACAGATCGGGAAGAACTTATTAATCAAATGCAAAGACTACTTGGCCCTAGTCTTAATTATAATACTGCTAGTTTTTTCTTGGATATGAGTAATTGGTAAATATAACACCTTGATTTGATTTGTGTTACATGCAAGCTAGCATACCACCTTATGATAGGCAGCATCCAATGGAGATTTGATGCTGGCACCACAAATATCACTTGTGATTTGCCAACCCTATAGCAATATCTTAATATACTTTGAGAAACCAGAATCACATTTTAATCCTCCCGATCTTTTCTTTAAATGCATCCATCTAAGGAAGTTTTTGTGTGTGTACAGTGCATGAATGTTTGGATTATTGGCTTATTTAATTGCAGGAACTTACAAGCAGCTATCTGCTGTTATTTAGATTACACTCTGCCGGCTAAACTTCCATCGATGTCACTGAAAGCTGCTCAAAGTCCAGAAACTGCTGTTGGACCAGGATCTTGGTATATTTATCTTATCATAATAGAATAGAACATGAAACAAAGTCAAAATTAATTCTTAATTTGACTTTGTATCATGTGTAGTGCATTTCTAGTCATAGACAACATTTAATGCTATTGGATACATATCATCTCACCAAGACTATAAAGGGTTGGCAGAGAAAGTAGGAGCACCAGTTTTCTATTTTGATGACTGTAAATGTTTGGTTTTCAGTTTTGAACAAAATTGGTGCATTGCAAATACAGGATCTGAAGGTTGGCCTGGCAGTTGTAGATTGATACAGGCTGGAGGTGAACCATTTGGTGCAACTCCCACATATGTACCTCCCTTGCTACCAGGACATTCCACTACTATTTCACTAAAATTAGTAGCACCTACAAATCCCGGAACTCATAGAGGCTATTTCCGTTTGGTAACTGATAAAGATGAACAAATAGGTGGTGAGTAGCCATGCTTTTTTTTTTTTGTATTGTCTCTCGTAGCGTGAGTTCCGGGAACTTTTGCTACTTAACCGGTCAATGGCGTGACCTAGGCCTCCAGCCAGGCACTTTATTTTTAAGCAACACAGCTAAGGGCACCCCCTGTGGGGTACGAACCTCGGCTTAGGGCGTTGCTGGGTCGCGAGCAAGGGAGCTGGGCTGGACTGGTAATTTTATTTAAATATTGTTTGGGGGCGGGATTTGCGCGTCTGGCTCGGCGCGGGCCGGCGTTTGCGGCGGAGGTCGGGGGGGAACATTACGGCTTATTCGCGTCGAGCCTCGCCGGCGAGGACGGAACAGTGGTCGGTTGTGTGTAGTGTTGGTATGTTTTTGCCGGGCGTCCTGGAGGACCGTTATGTCGTCATCCGGTTCGATGACGGCATGTCTTGGACGCCTTATTTTCGAGATAAGGGAAGGAGTGTATCGGGCGGCCGATACGACGAGGGGGTTGGGGTGATTTACAGCAGAATCGAAATGACGTTTGGACAGTTTTTTTCAAAAACTGTTTTATAGTGGGGACTTTGAGGTCAACGTGGAGTTGACTATTACGCATGTACCACGGGGCACCTGTGGCTCTCCGGAGAAACCGGCTTTGGAGCACTTGCAGGGGGTTAAGTGTTGACTTGCTAGTGTGTGCGAACACTACACCCGCATATGTCATGATTGGTCGAATGCACGTTGTGTAAATCCTCACCTTGGATTTCAATGAGATGAGAGTTTACTTCGTGCATTCAACATGCTGTGAAGTCTACCGAGCGCGAAGGCGGCTCGCGCGCGTACCGCCTTTACGTGGTGACGGGAGTAGCTTAATCAATAAAACTATTTATATAGGACTAGATCATATGATTATTTTTTTAAAGTGCTGGTGTGATTTAATTTGTTTCGTAATAAATAATAATAAATAAATAAATAAATTGGTCCTGCAAATGTTTAGCTAGCTTTATCAATCTATCTGAATATCTAATAATGGATTAAATTATTTCAGTTTGAATAAACGATACTTGTTAATACAAGTTTTCATTACAGATACTCTGTGGGTAGAAATTACTGTTGAGTCGGAGATGACTATGGCCCTTGTGGAACAACTGGCTGCTTTACCCGTCCCAAGTAGTAGGCTAGATGATTCAGTTACCCAGGTATTTATTCTATCTTATATATCTCAGTCTATATTCAGCAACAGCTTGCAACTTAATTTGTATGGAAAATTTTTATTCCATGCCCTTTAGGTTTTTCTTTGAATAGCGGCCCGTCCAGGCTTCGCATAGGTGGACATTTATTTTTTAATGATTATGGCCTAAAAATATTTTTTTTCTTGTAATACATGATAATGTAGCATTCAAATGATGAAAGAATTTTTAAAATCAGTCCTATACTTTTTGAGCCAATTCCTTACAAACATACTTACAAAGCTTTCCTCTTTATAATATTAGTATAGATAGAATATTACCATATCCATTAAATCTCCCTCTCCAAGGGATAGATAGGATATCTATAATTATAATAGAACTTGTTCAGTGGCTTGCAAATGTAACAGATGCTTTCAAATCATAGGGGTTTTAATGTTTTTACTTTTATATTTTACATAATGTGGTCCCAATATTATGGGAGGTAAGGTGCTAAAGTAAATTTTATTTTTCAGGTGCCATCTCAAGATGACCAAATGTGTTGATGAAAGGTCACAAAATGTTTTGTAAAATTTCCAACATCTTATACTTGTTATTAGTTATTTAATGACAACAATAATAGGCGCTCAAGGTCAAAAGTACCAAATAAGTAATGATGTCATAATCTTTAAGTGCAGGTCTGGTACTGGTAATCAACCAGTAAGTTACCAGAATTCCTGATTAAGCTTTCATCAAGATTTATAACATATTAAGTATCTATGAATAGGTGAGAATAAAACATGTTTACTCAGTACATAGTGTCATCTGTCATCATGTAATTATTTAGTAATTTTATGGTTGTAACCACAAATTGTGATATTGCCTGTAATTATCATCAGCTTCTAAAATTGTAGAAAATAGTGAAATGTCTTTACTTCTTTATAACCATCAACTTCCTCCTCAATATTTTCAGTATGCTAAGATAGCAAGTCATGGATATTATTTATAACAAACCAGTAAATGAAATAGTAGTCAGTGACAAATCCCATTTCTTTGTCCAATGATAAGGCACAAACACAACTGCCCAACTTAGTCGAACATCACAAAAACAATAAATGTTAGTGAATACAGACTCAATTAAAAAGGCAATATTAAAATGGATAAGTGTATTTTTGACGACTTTTATTGCTTGATGCTTGGAGTGCGCTATAATTTTGATCCTTTATTCAACTTAGCACAAATCAAAGGCTTGATGGACATATTATCATACAATTTATTACTTCTTACTATTTCATAGAAAATGATGTACAAAGGTAACAATATACAACACAATTGTTGATTACATAGTTGTAAGGCAACAAAATTATGAATTTGTTAAGGTGTGTAGAAATTTTACAAAATGTATGTTGGTAGTGATTTTATTAAGATTTTACTAGGCACTTATTTTAAGATCAAATTGCCATATAACATCGGGAATTTTATTTTATTTTAAAGTACCATTAAGGATGCGAAAAAGATATTACATACAAAAAATCCATTGTTTCTTTTATAATTATCCTAATTTGAACGAATGAAGTTCACAAGGTGAACTTCATATATATACCAAGCAAAGCTTATAAATTATCATTAAAAATAATTATTTGTACAGACTAGAGTTACACTATATATATAATTCTAAATGGCCATTTCCATTTCAATTTTAGGATGCGGTTTGTAGCCTTTGATAATGAAATCTTCATATTTGAAATCATCAATACCTTCTACCTTCCTTGCAAACTCTAAGGTGGGGAATTCTGTGGGAACTCTTGTCAATTGTTGTTTTAGTGGCTCTATGTGGTTGAGGTATACATGTGTGTCACCAGTGGTGTGAACAAATTCGCCTGTCTGTGGAAGAAAAAATCTACAGTTATGGCGATCTTGTCACTGTGGTAGTAATCTTCTTGTATATAAAAATCAATCATCTTTCAACAAACTTCGAGAATGGCACAACCATTGTTTTCCCAGGAATATCTGGATAGCTTAGGTATAAATTAAAACATACCTGTAATCCAGTAATATGTGCAATCATATGAGTTAGCAGGGAATAGCTAGCTATGTTGAATGGGATTCCGAGACCCATATCAGCACTTCTCTGGTATAGCAGACAAGACAGTTTTCCACTGGCCACATGGAATTGGGCAAGGCAGTGACAGGGAGGTAGTGCCATTTGGTTCAAGTCTGATGGGTTCCATGCACACATTATGATTCTTCTGTCTGCTGGGTTGTTTCTGTGACACAAGACAATAATGCATGGCATCTATATCCTAAAGCTAATTATTCCCACTCCAAATATAAAAGGAAAGCAAAGTCAGTGATAAATGACAATGAAAGACAGAAGGACTGTCACTTTGGGACCTCTGCAATCTCCTTTAGGATGTTTGTGGGAAGGTGGGATATGTTCATGTCATATTAATTCATACATAAATTCAGCATATGATTCATGCAGCTTGCAGCATGATGATATTCAGAATATAGAAAAATTGTTATTACAATCATCAAGTAAGCTTTGTTCAGTACTATCTATTGCTTACTTTATAGTGTTTATAACATTTTGAAGTTGGTCTACTCCTTGGCCAGTGTAGTCAGTTTTAGCATCAATATATTTGGCCCCACTGTGCCTCCATTGGAAACCATAAACAGGTCCAAGATCACCTAAAAGTAAACATTTAATTACATTACATCGTAAATAGCCTACCAGTTTTTTATAAATAACTTGGTATTGATGTTCAATAAAAAGTAATTAAAAAAATACTGGTGAGATTTATACTGCTGGCATTGTAAGGGTTTTTGGGCAGCAGCTCTCACTAATCATCAAGGGCGCCAAACGCTGGACATCCAACTTACAGGGATAAGATATGATAAAAATAAACATAGTAAGTTTAAAGCAAATTGGTATACAAGATATTTTCATAATTAATTCTTTTATCTAACCTTCTTCACGTTCTGTGAAGCCTAAATTGTCTAGGAAACTTCTGGATCCATTAGCATCCCAGATGTGGACTCCTTTGGACGCAAGTGTTTTAGAATCTGTTGATCCAGATATCATCCAAAGCAGCTCTTCAATCACTCCTCTTGTAAAAACACGTTTGGTCGTAAGTAGTGGCAAAGTATTATTGTTCAATGAGTACCTCTGCATAGCCCCAAAGACGGAAAGGGTGCCTACACCAGTTCTGTCAACTCTTTTGTCACCTGTAATATAAGTTTTAGTCTGTTCACATGTGTTTGAAGAAAGAATAGAAATTTGTTTGTGAGCTTGACTTACCAGTCTCAATTATTTTTTCCACAAGTTTCAGGTACTGGTACTCATCATGCTCAGTATTTTCACCATTTTTGTCCGTAAACCCCATTTTTTAGATAATAACTATAAAGTTAATCGCACAAGATAAACAAATCTAGTAATAACATAAAAAAGAGCGGGAAAAGGAACTGATTGTTGATTGTAGTGACATTTCGTCACAGAATATAAATTTTTAAATATTGTTATTTTATTGAAAATATGTGGGCTTACATACTTTAAACATTTTTCGGTTTAATATTATTTTTGTAGTTTTGGACAATTTTTTTAAATTAGTTTACCTTCGAAGCTGGACAGCAAATATTAGTGCGAATCAGTCTTTTAGACGTATTGTTTACTATCAAATTATTTTCAACTAAAAATTCAACTGCTTCTGACACTGCTGTTTCAAGAAACAATGTTCTATAAAACATGCTGTATATTTTATTTATTTTATGTCCATAAGATAGGTAGAGATCTTCTTACGTTAACAGTTTCTTCAATCGAAAGTAAAAAAAAAACTGTATATTCTTTATCGATTTCAATGGTCTTTTTACATTGCATAAATAAATACTTAATATTTCAATTCAAACTTTGTAGTAGGTAGTAATAGATAATGACTTGACAAGACTTTTTTTTACGAATCATAGCAACGGATAAATAAGCTCAAAAATTATTATGGCGGATCTAAAAACAATGCTATTGACGAAATCCTATAAAACTATCAACTGTTCCACAGACTATTGGTTTTGAAAATAAAAGGTGGAAAGGGTTCTTGGTTCGTATATTTAAAAAATGCACGAATGCGATATATCGCCACAATAGCTCATTTGACCCGTAGTCTCTCTATGTAGTTAGTATTCAACTTTTACTCAACTAGCTCGGTGAGATTGATGATTGTGGCGCTTCGTACATGTAGTCTATCTAACGTATTCGAAATAGGTCTATCCAAGAAATAGGTCTATTTATTATTACGGGCTAACAATTCAAACGAAAACGGGTAAGGAACTAAGTAAATAGCATTGCTTATGCTATTGCATGCTTAAAGCAACATTAAGAATTGTACTCAATATAAATTGAGTACAATTCTTAATGTTGCTTTAATCAATTTGTTGTAATTACACTAGCAACTTATACCTCGGCACGCCAGCAGTTCTTTTTGGGTAGATTACGCTATTTACTTAGTTCCTTACCCGTTTTCGTTTGAATTGTTAGCCCGTAATAATAAATAGACCTATTTCTTGGATAGACCTATTTCGAATACGTTAGATAGACTACATGTACGAAGCGCCACAATCATCAATCTCACCGAGCTAGTTGAGTAAAAGTTGTAAAAAAGGTGTAGTTGAGTAAAATAATAAATAGACCTAATTCTTGGATGCAGGTCTGTTTCAGATTAATTATCGATGCCGTCGCTCGAAGCTCCTAGCGTGGAGCTCGGCAGCGCTCCAGAATCTATAAGCGTGCTAACTTCCCCGTCACCATCTGAAATTTCCAGCGCAAGCTCACCTGAGCCCCAGAATGTACGGGCTACACCATTGTTTAGGTATAAAGAATAACTACCAGTTTGAATAGAAATGGTTTCTAATTAATAGTCCTATAGTTTACTGTTTGCTGCGTCAGGTATTGTGTACCACCATCGCATATAGCTATTCACGGCATTTAAAAATGTGTATTCTTATTTGGCTGTTTAATTAGTGACCCAGCTTCCAAGCTCTAATTTCGAATGGAAAGCTGTATCCACTACCTCGTTTTAAAATTTCAGGATATAGAGAGATTAATTATTTAGAAAGTGTTGCTATCTAAAAAATGATTCTCTCTTAGTACTCTTTCTGCATACCCTGTACGGGACTCGGCTTGATGATATGTGTGTATTTAAATAATTATGGACATAAAGGTGGCAAAGAGGCATGCGGTCCGGTAATATAAGACGCCTATGGACGTTTGCAACACCAGTGGTATCGCTCACCAGCTGCCTACTATGGAACTATGCCTATATGAACTCTCTATGGAAGACTTAACGGGGAGTTCATTCCACAGCCTGAGCGTTCGCGGAAGGAACGGAAAAGGCTTCTTCTATAATAGTGCTAGATACCTTTCAAAGGCGCTTTAGCAGTGCCATATACGTTGTTCATATCAGCGGTCAGTCGAGCTGAAGTGCGTACGTTACTACGTATGCCTTGCTTGTTTGTTTAGGACTTTATATACATTATAATGCCGCCGTTTGTCCACCAGAGCTCTAGCTATGCCCCCACCGGAGCCAGCACAACCGCCGGGTCAAGAGGAATTGGAACGCCGCCTCCCAGGCTACAGGCGCATCGTTATACCACGGGAACTCTCGTTAATAGAGCTTTTGGTACTAACATTAGTTTTTTATGTTAAACCTCCAATAGTGATTCCCAGTATATGTAAAGGGGGAATGTTAAAACTGATGACCTAGTCCGTTTAGACTGTTGTCGTCAACTTTTCTGGTTTTTTTTTCATTTGTATGGATTTTGTTTGATACCTGGACGTGTGACTCTTCAGAGTCTTCCTCTTATTGCAAGTAGGTATTAGAATTCAGGAACAAAATCCTGCAATAACCTTTTTTGCTAGCTATGCCCCGCGTAAAGTTTGATTTTATTGGTATTGTTTTCTAGAATAAAATATATCTTAATGCGTTAATCCAGCTATGAACTCTATTTCTCACGTTCAGTAGTTTATGCGTAAAACAGGTACAAACATTCTCACAAATTTTCATATTTTGCCATTTTAAGATGCAATATGTCATCACGTTTTATGAGACGTTACCTTAAAATCTTGGTAAAATAAATTCAAATGCCATAATTATCGTCAATGTTACAGAAACAATGCAGTGGCGTGACTACAGACGAGGAGGTGTTGCGTATTCGTGAGGCGAAACTGCGAGTTGTGGCTGAACGCGTTGGTTTGCGGCGTCTACACGTACTTTCTCCCAGGCTTCGCACGCTAGTTCTGGATGGTAGCGCGCTCGGTTCCTTACGTGACTTGGGCATCGGCTTGGTTCATCTGAAAGTATGCATTATTTGCAGTATTTCCGGATCCTACTAATCTTATGTGAAAGTTTGTAAGTTTGGATGTTTGCGGTTCTTTCACGGTCAAACGGCTGAACCGATTTGGCTGAAAGTTGAAATGGTAATAGCTTATACCTAGGAATAGAACATAGGCTACTTTTTTTTTTTCCAAAATTAAAATGCTGAATGAAAAGCTACTTTTTCGAACACCACGCGGGCGAAGCCGCGGGCACAAGCTAGTATTATTATAAATGTCAACCTTTGTGTGGATATTTGTTTCTCTTCACGCAAAAACTATTCAATGAAATTGGATACAATTTGCCACAGAGATAGATTATTAGCTTATTAGCTGTATTAACATAAAGGATATGTTTTACTACAGAAAAAATCGAGGAAAAAAATATCTACCAATGAAATTGAGTATTACGAGGGTGAACCCGCATGGCACTGCTTGTCTTATATAAAACTTTGACGAAAATATTTTATAGGTACTAGGTACATATTATTCTGACACGTTGATATTTCTGTTTAGATCCTAAGTGTAAATCGCTGCGGCTTGAATAGTCTTGATGGAGTGTGGGGTTTGGGAGCATTGCGAGAATTCTTTGCAGCTGGCAATCGGATTCAAGATTTACAGCCTTTGGCCGCACTACAAAAGCTACACACGCTTAATCTAGCCGAGTACGTATTTCTTACTTTAAATTTAGTTAATTCGTTGATATTTATATAATTTAATTAACTAAAAGCTGTACGTACGTAGGTTGTTTTTTAAGTAGGCATAGACGATACGAAGTGATGCATGATTACAGTTTCAGATGTTCTATCAATACGCATGAGTTGGACTGACTCAATTTAGAGATAGATCACATCAAATGATGATAGGCTTCAAAGCCGTGCTCGAGACACGGTAATAGACTATATAGTTTCTGTCACATTGGCTATTGGTCATTGGTTGGCTTGGTTCCAGTAACCCAATTTCGGACGCGGATCGTGTCTGGACCCTGGCTGTGTGTGGATCGCTCCGTCGACTAACCTTGAGAGGAACTCGAGCGGCCGACAATCCGGACTACAGGTCCCGCGTGGCGTCCGCGTTGCCCATGCTGGTATACCTGGACGATCACCCGATGCATAACGATGTCGAATGTTCGTATTTTATTTGAGCTATAATCGTTTTATAAAAGAATTTCATTTAATCCGGGGTATGTCAGAGGAAGTATGAAAATAGCTTGAATGCAGTTGAGATGCGATCTCTTGAAAAATGTGCGGAGTAACGATATAAGATCGAATCCTCAATGAAGAGATTCGCAAATCAACCGACGTGAATGAGGGCGTGATTGTAAAGATGAAGAAAGGCATGTTACGTTGGTTTAGACACATAGAAAGGATGAGTGAAGAAAGATTGACGAAACAGATATACAAAGCAAAAGTGTGTGCAAGAAGAGGCAGAGGAAGGCCACGTTCCAACTACCTGGATCAAATCGATCGGACGCTCAACGTACGGGAACGTTAAGAGTACTTGAAACCGACGAGCATGTATGTATGACTGATGAATGTGCACGAAGCGAAAGAGGTATGTAAGTCTAAAGAGAACTGGCGCTCTATACTCTCTGCCTACCCCGTTGGGGACTTGGCGTGATGATATGTATGTATGTATAATAATATATATAATAATATATCCTCACGCCTTCCCACAAGGGTCCCCGAAGGGGTAGGCAGAGGTGTATAGGTAATACCCACACATCCACTTTCCGCCAGAGGTATATTAGGTGCCAACGTGACAGATGGCGAGTCCATCGCCGTTACTCAAGCACGACTATACATACGCCTTTGAATTTCTTCTCAGACGTATGCAGGTTTCCTCTCGATGTTTTCCTTCACCGTAAAGCTCGTGCTGTGACTAATCACTGTACATAAGTTCAGAAAAACTCATTGGTACAGTCGGGATTCGAACTTGCGACCTTTGCGTCATGTATTTCATTCAATTAATGAAGTTCGTACACATTACGTGTAGCGATTTCTAGACGTACCTATGTTGGCGACCAATGCCGATTCTTATAAACATTCTACGCAATATTAACGTAATATTGAAAATAGCAGCAAAAAAATCTTTCATTTCCACGTATATTTAAAATTAAAAGTAAATTATCTACCACAACTAAATAACAATTTACTTTTTGTTAATAATAGACGACATTGAAGGCTTAGGACTTGAAATACAATCTTCGGACTCAGAAAGCGACATAGAAGTGGCGAAGATATTCCCGAAAACTGCTGAAGAGGCATCTCCGGCTGAACCAGGACCGGGTCCTTCCTCCACATGTCAGGAGGTCAGTCAAATAGTAGTTAAAAAGAAAAATGGTGACAGGTGTTTTGTGTGCATGTAAACCCAAACTTTTGTTAGTATTTTGGCATTTGACAAATTCATCTTATATATAAGTATGCAAAAAAAGTTAAATCGTTTCTTTTATAACATTTTTTCATTCTATTCAACTATGAACTCGTCATAAGTATATACATATATTATATTACACCTAAAGATCAAAAACTTCGAGTGTGATTTATGTTTATGAAAAAAATCACAAAGCGCAGAATTTGTAGGTCGTTAGCACCTAAATATATTTATCCTCTGCCTACTTATACCTACCTACATGTCATGTCTACAGTCTACACCTATGTCTACTCCTCTGGGCATTCTAAGAGGGCTAAAAAGCGGGAAGTGTTGAAATAACATGATTTCGTAATACTAATTTGTCTGATATCTTTAATATTGTTCGTTGAGACTTGACCCCAGGTTACCTACTATGTCATGAGACATATGATTTTCTTTACATAATAGATTTTTCGTGACAGCAAGACTATTGATGGATAGTTCAACAATTGTCGATAGATTCTTATGATATTCATAGAAGGTCAGGCATAAGGAGTAGGCAGTTACGCGGTGTATTATGTAACACCCGGATGCGCAATCAGCAGTGATGTGTAAAATCTTTCGTTGTAGCGACTTACATGATACTAACCATGGAGGTACATTTTATGTGTATTTCTAGCAGCTGCCAACAATTCAACCGCCCGAGCTGAGTCCAGAGGATAATGTAGAAAGTTTCAACCTCGATGGGATCCCAATTCGTCGTAGACAGAGGCCGGCTACTACTGAAGGCGCGGGCATCAGACCTCCAAGACCCAATATACGCGCTAGACCCAAAACAGCTTTGGAGAGACCTAACGTGGACTCACCAACGAGGCTTCAGATATTAAACACTCTTATGGGTGAGCATCATACCTATAAGGAAACTATTATAAATGCAAATGGTTCTTATGTTTTGGTTCATTTACTATGGTTTAATATAAGACAGCTATAACATTAAAAAGCCGTGGTGGCCGAGTGGTTCGAGCAGTTGCCTGCGACACAAAGATCGCAAGTTCGAATCCCGACTGTACCAATGAGTTTTTCTGAACTTAAGTACAGTGATTAGTCACACTACGAGCTTTACGGTGAAGGAAAACATCGAGAGGAAACCTGCATACGTCTGAGAAGATATTCAAAGGCGTATGTATAGTCGTGCTTGAGTAACGGCGATGGACTCGCCATCTGTCAGTTGGCACCAAATATACCTCTGGCGGAAAGTGGGTGTGTGGGTATTTATTACCTATACACCTCTGCCTACCCCTTCGGGGACCCTTGTGGGAAGGCGTGAGGATATATTATTTTTTAATATAAGACAGCTAACAAATACCTGGGACAATTCCACACAAATTGACCAAGTCCCAAATTAAGCAAAGCTTGTGTTATGGTAACTAGACAACGAAATATTTACTTATATAGATAGATATATGCTTAAATACATAGGACATTCAAGATTAAGGTACAAATATTCGTGTTCATCACACAAATATCTGCCCTCAGCGGGATTCGAACCCGCGACCTCAAGTTTCGCAGTCAGGAGCTCTAACCACTAGACCAGACGGTCGTCGAATTCTATTTAGAATTATATTAAGAATATGTAATTCTGTCAAGATGAGGAATGGCGCTGCAGTGGCAGCAAGCTGACATCTTGCGGAACGGTGTGCGGTAACTTGGCGCGGGCCTTGCGAAGGCCTAGCACGTCATATCACAGACGGAGTTTAGGTATGTAAATCCATAGATCTCATCACGCCAAGGCCTTTACCATACGAGGCAGCCAGAGAGAGTAAAGCGCTTGATCTCATGAGTCACTTAAGTCTTATGCTTTATCATTACATACTGTACACACACATAGATATTGTAGGTTGGTACATGTGACGCTGTTCATGTGACATTTAATTGAATTATAAGGTTTCCAGTAATGAGCTCCTTGGGGAGGGGGGAGGATTGTTGTATGTATTGTGTTGGCGGCAGAGGGATCAGTCCCAACACAGTATAACTCTCCGAACACGGAGTAGCAACGCGCAAGTGATACTTCGGTATTGTAAGCGTAAATAGGCTGCGGTAACCGTTTTCCATCGGGTGGGACGGATGCTTGTTTGCCACTGTTCTTGTATAGAAAAACATAAAAATTATTGGGATGTATAAAATATATTTTCACGCCTTCCAACAAGGGTCCTCGTGTCGGGTCTTAGTCGAGGTAAATTTGGGAGCGAATCTGGTAGATCGAGTCTGTTGCCGTCCTTGAGACACCAATGTACATAATTATTATTTATGAAAGCGTTCTTGAGTAACGGCGATTGACTCGTCATCTGTCACGTTGGCTCCTAAAATATATCTCTGATGGAAAGTGGGTGTGTGGGTACTATCTTTACCCCTCTGCCCACCCCTTGGGGAACCTTTGTGAGAAGGCGTGACGTTGAAGCCATATATAATAGATTAATTTAAAACAGCCGTGGTGGCCGAGTGGTTCGAGCAGTTGCCTGCGACGCAAAGGTCGCAAGTTCGAATCCCGACTGTACCAATGAGTTTTTCTGAACTTAAGTACAGTGATTAGTCACACCACGAGCTTAACGGTGAAGGAAAACATCGAGAGGAAACCTGCATACGTCTGAGAAGAAATTCAAAGGCGTATGTATAGTCGTGCTGGAGTAACGGCGATGGACTCGCCATCTGTCACGTTGGCACCTAATATACCTCTGGCGGAAAGTGGGTGTGTGGGTATTACCTGTACACCTCTGCCTACCCCTTCGGGGACCCTTGTGGGAAGGCGTGAGGATATATTATAATTTAAAACAGTAACTTTTAAAACTATGGCGGTACGATTATAGACTTCTTAGACATCTGCTTAAGCATTTTGGAATATTGATAGCCTTTTCTTGGTAAGGCCAAAATATACAATCAGCGAAGACATACCTACATCATCATTGTTTGTTAAAAATCCGGTTAGTTTTGTATATTAAAAACCTCCTCTTTTTTTAAGTCGGCTAAAAAACGCTCATTTTTTACATTATAGTATAACATTTCTTAACTAGCTAGACTTATTTAGAATTTCGAATACAAATTATTAATTCCAATGTATCTATAGACTATTTAACACTAACAAATTAAGTTGTACATTACTGCTCAGACATTACTGTACAAGAAAATAATTTTTAATTTGATAGCATGTGATTTCGGTACGTCAGTGTTTGCCGTGAAAGCTGTGAAATTGTATTCTCGTTGTTGATCCGTCTAAACATAGGCACGTGACAACGTACAAACTTATTGCGAAACATGGTTTCTCTCGTTTGCAAGGCATTCGTGCCAGATTATGTTCACCATGGTGTTTGAATTGCCAATAGATAAAGATTAAATACCCCGTACGTATGTCGGCACTTTGAACATTGACGTAGTTTCGTATTACAAAACTAATGAGTTGTGTACCTACTACTTAATCAAACATTTTTGAAACGCCAAAATGAGAAAGCATGCATCTTGCCAATATTTTGTCAATTAGTACGAAGGCGATGGACTCGCCATCTGTCACGTTGGCACCTAATATACCTCTGGCGGAAAGTGGGTGTGTGGGTATTACCTATACACCTCTGTCTACCCCTTCGGGGACCCTTGTGGGAAGGCGTGAGGATATATTATTATTATTATAGTACGAAGGAGATAAAAATTAAAAAAGGATTGGTGTAAGACTATATTCTTATATTTGCTTTGCTTTTTTAAGATTTTTTTTTACCAAGAAGGTACATATAACGGTACAGATTTTTTTTATTAGTGGGTAACGGCTTTATTTTCTAGAATATATATCCTACGTATTTGTTAAAGCTAACAACCTATCTCTGAGCCAAGTTTCATCCATTTCCGTTCAGTAGTTTTAGCGTGAAATACGAATAAACTTCCTCACAAACATTCGCATTTATAATATTAGTAGGATCTTAATTCTCTCTCTCTTCACTAAGCGTGAACTTAATTAGTTATGTTTTAGAAAACATCGACAAACTAGTTGAGTTTTTTTTTCATAATACAAGATCTTATTAAATGTGAAATTTAACTAGATAAAGTATAATTATCTCGTGAAAGTGAGTGAATTGTATCACATTAAATCTTATATCTATAGACTTAAAAGTCAAACGTCACACCACTTAAAGAAAGCATTCAAAAACGCCGACTTCCTCGAGGGGTGGGCAGAGAGAGTTCCCTCCAGACACAGGTTTCATACCTGTTTCGCCTCATCTGCAATAATTAGCTGGTGTTTCGATTTTACTGATGAGAAGTGTATTTCATGTGAGTATGAAATTTATGCAGTGGCAGAAAAGGAGTTAGTCGAGCAAACGATGAAAGATGCAACAAGGACCTTGGCCGCGGAGATCCCACGAGCACCGTGCCTTGAGGACTGGGCAAAGTTCAAACTGGAAACTGGGTAAATATATAATTTTAGTCTGGCACTAGCTATTGGTCTAACATATTTCTGTAGGTACTTACTTTAGAGGTTCTTTAGGTCATATCGAGCGACTCGCATTAACCTTGTAAAAAAAGGCGGATCTAGCGATATAATTCAAGGTCATCGAATGAATATTGTAGTCTCCTGCGCTAGAAGGTCAGACAAGAATTTTGAAAACGTTCCATAATTTTACTGAGTGAATTTCTGAGTAAATCAGATAATATTTTATTGCATTTCTGCTCAACGAACTGTAAAATACAGTCAATTAAGTTAATGATTGTGACTGGGACAGCATCATAATTATAATACTTATATCTATTAAGTAATCTATTAAAAAGCCGTGGTGGCCGAGTGGTTCGAGCAGTTGCCTGCGACGCAAAGGTCGCAAGTTCGAATCCCGACTGTACCAATGAGTTATTTCTGAACTTAAGTACAGTGATTAGTCACACCACGAGCTTTACGGTGAAGGAAAACATCGAGAGGAAACCTGCATACGTCTGAGAAGAAATTCAAAGGCGTATGTATAGTTGTGCTGGAGTAACGGCGATGGACTCGCCGTCTGTCACGTTGGCACCTAATATACCTCTGGCGGAAAGTGGGTGTGTGGGTATTACCTATACACCTCTGCCTACCCCTTCGGGGACCCTTGTGGGAAGGCGTGAGGATATATTATTATTATATTTATTATTATCTATTAAGTTAAAATTCTTGAGCAAGTGAATGAATTTGTATATCTAGGAAGCCTGTTCACACCAGATGGAAAGTATGAAAAATATATTGAAAGAAGGATAACTGCCGGAAATAAGGTGAATGGAGCCATGTCGGCGTTTATGGGCAGTAAAAGTCTTAGCAAGAATGCTCGAGTGGCTGTCCACAACGCGATATTGGTACCTACCTTATTGTATGGCAGCGAATCCTGGGTATGTCAGAGGAAGTATGAAAATAGATTGAATGCAGTTGAGATGCGATCTCTTCGAAAAATGTGCGGAGTAACGAAATTAGATCGAATCTGCAATGAAGAGATTCGCAAATCAACTGGCGTGAATGAGGGCGTGATTGCAAAGATGAAGAAAGGCATGCTACGTTGGTTTGGACACATAGAAAGGATGAGTGAAGAAAGATTGACGAAGCAGATATACAAAGCAAAAGTGTGTGCAAGAAGAGGCAGAGGAAGGCCACGTTCCAACTACCTGGATCTAATCGATCGGACGCTCAAGGATGGGAACGTTAGGAGTACTCGAAACCGACGAGCATGTATGAAGAGACTGATGAATGTGGTCGAAGCGAAAGAGGTATGTAAGTCTAGAGAGAACTGGCGCTCTATACTCTCTGCCTACCCCGTTAGGGACTTGGCGTGATGATATGTATGTATGTATCCATTAAGTTGTTTTAAAGTCATGATTTAATTTTGCGCAAAGAATTATCAATTGCCGTGTCCTGAGTTTGGTAGTGGGGTAGACCTAGACGGACGTTTCTAGACCAAATTAGGGACGTCTTGAAAAAAGGCCAGGTCAAGAGTACACTAAACCGAAGAGCATGTATGAAGAGAATAATGAACGTGGACGAAGCGAAAGAAGTATGTAAGGATCGTAGCAAGTGGAAAGAGGTGGTCTCTGCCTACCCCTACGGGAAAGAGGCATGATTATATGTATGTATGTATGTGTCCTGAGTAGCCTGAGTACAGGACTGAGAGTCGTGAGTACTCTTGCTATGATCACATTAGTGTGACGAGTTAGAACATAGATTCGCATCTCGACACAATTATAATATATACCTACGTCGCTTCAAATAGCTACAGAGACGTGGTAACGAATTGGTATGTATCACAATTGTCTATTAATCGTTTGATTTGTCTGTGCGACGTGTCTATGAATAAAATTAGTCATGATATTGCAAATCTAGCACTGAGCTAAAGAGAACTATTATTTCCGAACACGAAAGCGCTATAAAGCTTTCATATCCTTATTCCGTCGTGTATTGCAATGATTTATTGCTGGGTGTTTGGTACATGAAGTACGATTAGTATTTTGTATTTTATTTTCAGTATTGATATCGACATAGACTTCAACTGCAGACCTATAGAGGGTGACTCAGCAGCTGCTATAGAACGCCTAGAGCAGATCGAGCAGGAAACTTTGGAAAGGTCCAAACACGAGAATGACGGTCCGGGAGGTGCTACAATAAATTCTACGTTGGCAACTACGGCAACATTAAGTTATATGGATATTAGAAATGATTTCGAGATGTGGAGGCTAGATCTGACTGCATCGGAGCCAATATACGATGTGGATGCGTTATTTCATGGCTTGAATGGAATGAGTCCAAGTCGTACATCTCCAGACATCCATCAAGACAATGAATCGGTGGAGTAAGCAAGAAGAACATGCAATATTTCGCCTCGTTAAGGAAATATTTACTTACTATTTTGTAAGATTTATTTTATATTCTCAAAAGCTGAATTTATTGTGAAGCATCAAACTTGTTATCCCTAAAAGTTGATCAGTACGTACCGATGGCATGATGGAGTATCAGATCGCAGAATGGTGTTGGCAGAGAGAGTATCGCTTTAGTTATCTCCGGACTTCCAGACCATTTCCACATTCCTCAGTCTCTTTATACATCCTCGCCGGTTTCGTTTTATTATTTTATTTTATAAGCAATTCTGGAGCTGATTTTATTTAACAATATATTTAACTATAAATGTGTATAGAATTCCATTATTTCCAAAACACTTTTTTTTCTAGGCGATGTAGCTCCCAAATTGCGCCAAAAATTATAAATATAGTTTATAGTTTTATAGTTTTGACTATATTTGTCGGTATAAAACAATAATAATAATAATATTATCATTGTTTTACACTTACATTTGTACTATATGTAGGTGTCTCTTCAATAAAGTAAAAAAGTTCAAAGAAGCTATCTACATATTTTAATCACTTATCCTGCAATAGTTTTGTTATATTTTGCAAACCAGGTTTTTTTCCAATAAAACTGTATACGTCAACCCCACAATATTCCCCAAAGGGTTAGACATTTACCCGTAGCTATAACTAATAATAACAAATATGCAAACATTACAGATGGCGACTCTGTGGCCGTTCCTCTACCACGACTCGCATTGTCTAACGAAGACGCGCCCTACCAATTTCTAGTCGAGAGAGTAGCGAGTCGCTTGGGGAATGACCCGACAATACTCAAACAAACATGGTGCAACCGTCCACTTAGGACGGTTGCACCATGTTGCACACTTGCATCATAAACTATGAGGACGAATAGTGGGGCCCGTCTTCGTGGATGGCACTATCTATAGACATCTTTACTACACGTCAAACTCGTGGTGTGTTAATTGGTACTGATCGCCGGGATTTGAATCGGCAATCTTAACTCCGCAGTTGACTACTGATACCACACTGCCGTCACGGCTTTTTGTATCGAAAATTCATAAGTCAATCGTTTTATCATAAGATAGTACCGGTAACTTTAATAACGAATCGTTTTTATCAAAATATCCAATAATTAGAATTATTTACGAATTTTTTTTTCTCATATTTTACTGTCTCTGTTTTGCAAATGAACGTATATTGATGATAAACTCATTGATTACCTTCCTTTGAAGTGCACTATTATTTATAGTGGCAAAATCCACTAAAAAGTTCAGCTAACCAGACAAACAGACAATATGTATTTTAAAACTTGATATCAATATTATCAAAGCAATTAAGGCAACCGATATCTTATCATGACGCGGTATGACCAGAATTGTTCAAAAGTGCGAAAGGGACAGATGTATATGACTATATAAATCTGACTCTTAGGCATTCTTGAATAAAAATGATAACTAAATACATATTATATCTTGGTAAGAACACGTTACAAACGCCCGCACCGCACTTGACCCGCACGCACGCACTAACAGTCTGGCCCGTGCTGTCTGCCTTCGCAGACGTGTGGGAAGAATCAAAATGGTTACACAACAATTAATTTACCGGTTCATAGTAGCCAACGTGCTTACTTTATTCTACACTATTATCGCGTTAGTGATTCTTGCCTTCAACTATGTGAAAAGCCTTTTCTCAGGCCCTCGGGGCCAGAAATTAAGACTGGAGCCACCTTCCCGCTTGACGGACCCCAAGTATGGAGTACACAAGTATTTAAAAGTTAATGTGAGTATGTGTTTTATTTAAAGTTTGTTTGATGCCGCCAAGCCGATATCCAGTAAGGTAGATCTGTAAAACATTGAATCATATTAAATGAGTAAGTATAACGCATCTAGCGTTTCTTTTCCGGCATGTTCTTAATTCCATAAATGTATTTTAAATCTTCGGGAAATGTGTGGCGGAACGATTTTAGATCGAATCTGCAATGAAGGGATTTGCAAACAACTGGCGTAAACGAGGGTGTGATTGTAATGATGAAGAAAGGCACTTTGTCTAGAAAAGATGAGTGAAGAAAGATTGAAACAGATATACAATGCGAAAGTGTGTGCAAAAAGAGTCAGAGGAAGACCACGTTTCGGCCACCGTATGCCGTACGCTTGTTTCCACTCTTGTTGTATAAAAAAAAACCTTGATCCAATCGATCGGACACTCAAGGAACTAATAATCGGAAACTCAAGGAACAAAAAAGGACACTAATAATCTCGGTGCCAAATTTCATCCAAATCCATTGGTAGCTTTTGCGTGAAAGAGGAACAAACACCATAACAAAATTTCGCATTTACTTATGGTATCAGTAGGACTACGAATAGGAAAAGGATTTTGTATGCCTTGGTTTCTCAATAAAATGCGCGTAAAATCTGTAAAAAAGTGTAGTAAATTGATGGAGCAAATATTGATTTTTTTTTATGGATTTAAGCATAATTGCTTTGTCTACTTGGATATATGTACGTCGTGATGACCGAGTCATTCAAGTTGACATTTGCAAAGCCAAGATTGCAGATGCAAGTTATTACACGAAGAGCTTTACGATAAAGGAAAATATTTGCCATATCTCCCGTTAGTATATTCGAACGAAAATAGTCATGCCTAAATCTTTGCCTATTTCCTTGGGGAATCTCTTCGGAAGACGTTGATATAAAAAATCCATAGATATGAAAAATGCAAAACTTGCCAGTTCCTTTTGCCAGAAATTTGAAATTTGGTAAGGTAATTTTTTCGGTAAATAATTAATATATTATATTAAATAAACTAGATAACATCTGAGTCAAACTAAATCTGGAATTCGATTAGCAAATTTGTGACTTGCGATTTAGACTTGTATCCAATTTAGAATGTATTAAAATCGGTCAGTGTTCGCAGAAGTGAAGGTCCTTTTTGTTGCAAAACTTAGAGGAAGCATCGTTTAAACTAAATGTCATATTTGCAGTTCTAACTAATCTTAAAATGCGAAAGTAAGTTTGGGTGAATGTTACACTTTCGCATTTGAAATTCACAAACTATAATCCTCAGTTTATATATAATACATCATTGACTATAATAATGAATTTTTTCATACCTGTTTTAGGGATAGAGATAAAGAACATAGGGCAACTTAAATCCAGAAAAGGTATCTTCTGTATAATCTGTATAATTCAAATTGTTGTACAAGCTGTATCGACAGAACAATCGGTTCAGAAACCGATTGACAAAAACGCGAACGATTTTACTTGTATCTGACTTGCACTTAAACTGTTTGACGGTTACAAATAATAAAATAGTGTTATATATATACGTGTGTATATAAATAACACTATTCTGAGACTCATACATACATATCACGCTGTATGTATGAGTCTCTAACAGGGTACGTTGAGAGAATAGAGCGGCCGCTATATTTAGACTCCTGTACCTGTTTCTCTTCGTCCACATTTTATCAGTTTCTTCAGTCCTGTAAATATTGTTATTTATTATTAGGGCTCTATTACTATAGGCAGAGGTGTGTAGGTAGTACCCACGCACCCACATTTCGGAGGTATATTTTAGGTGCCAACGACTGGCGAATCCATCGCCGTTTCTCAAGTACAACTAGGTATACTTAGGCCTTTGACAGTCTTCTCAAACGTAAAGTTCGTGGTGTGACTTATCGCTGTAGCTACATAAGTTCAGAAAAATTCAATGGTACTGTGGGATTCGAACTTGCAATCTTAGTGTTGCATGCAACTACCCGAACAAAACTGCCACCAAGACTCATTACGTCTTATTAATGATAAGTGGTGTTTATGGAATCTCAAAATAATAAGCAAGATACTCATCCTTCTCACTGAAGTAACTGGAACTACAGAAGATGGAGTAGTTATCGTGTAGACAAATCTTCGGCGCGATTATATTGAAACGATTTTATTACATTACTAGTTGTGCCTGCGGTTTCACCCGTGTAAAATTTGGTCTTCTGGAATCTTCTGGAATACAACATATAGTATGTGTCCAGCTAACAATATATCTCTGGATATCGTCGTCATCATCATCACAAACTTTCAGATTTATAATACTATTAGTATGTTTTGAATTTTTTTTAGTCATTTAATGAACACATATAACAATTATAACAATGAAGCACACCAAAAACCACTGAGGTTTGTCCGGTATGCCGTGCATTCTGCTTATTACTAATTGGCTTAGGCGACATAGCTCGTTTATTGGATTACAAATCTTAGTGGGTTAAAATTTGTTACCATATAAATAAGTATCTAAGGCTTAAAATTATGGAAATAAAACCTTAGGTTGTACGACGATGCCTATACCTATTAGTAATAGGCATTACCAACATTACGCTTGAGTGCGAAAGTGGCAGCAAACCCAAACCACAACTACACGGTATTGAGTTACAAAGGTAGCTCTCACTGTGAGAATGACATCAGGAAATTCCTTCACTTTACTTCCTTCCTAAGTTCTTACACTTCGTTATGTAACTATTTTGTATACCTTTTTAGTTATCTATTGTTAGGACTTGTTAACTTAAGGCAGCTTTCCTTTATGTAAGGTTACAGAGTTCAAACGTGAGCTGTAGAATGTTGTTACGCGAATGTTGCTATTGGTAACATAGATATATCTGTAGTAGTTCGTTTAAGCACATGAATCAATTGCATACGATATTTAATGAAAAAATAATAGATATTTGAATGTGTCCTGTTCTCGTACATTTGATTACCGAATATGTATTATGTTGTATTTAAATGGTTTCCCTATGACTTACATTTCAATAATAAACTTTTCTTTTAATTTTAGACCTGACAAGCAGTTATTACTTTGTCGTACACGTACAATAGACCGCCCGCTATATTTAGACTCCTATACCTCTTTCTCTTCGTCCACATTTTATCAGTCTCTTCAGTCCTGTAAATATTGTTACAATACAATCCAGCAACACTTTGGTAATTATAATATGAACTGGCAAGTGAGAAAGTGAGGACATTCCTCACTGCCATTTTCAATAGCTATAGGAGGATCAATAATATGAATGTGCTCCATACATTATTCAATTTGAAAAAAAATTCAAAGGTGCGTTTATCACGACCAAAATTAATAACAGAACTGGGATGTCACCATGACAGGTATTATGTAATTTTTATTGCCATCATGAAGTTTGCTATTTACTCTGTCTTTTCCACTCCAGATCCCATTAAAGCTCTACTCTATATTAAATCTGCTAAATATTTAGCAGATTTAATATAGAGTTGCTGAAGCTGAATGCTGTTTTAGCTAAATTATTTCAATAATCCAAGTAGCGCGAAAGCCGTTGTTCCGCTTTCGAAGCCTACAGCTTATTCCGTCGAGTGTAACAAACTGGACGGACCTGTTTTCGCTCCTGACATATTCCTGAGATTAAAAACCCAAGATTTCACTCTAGTTCATTTCCGTAAATGGGACTACAAACTCGCTGACGCACGACGTGATATGAATTGTTTATGAACTGAAATGCATCGTTCAAGAAATCGTGTTGCGAATGTAGCTATGTATATTAGGTACCCATGATAGCAATTGACAAAGAAGCAGTAATGGAGGAATATTGAAATTTTTGTGGTACTGTAATAGTAACGCATGTAATTTTATATAAAAACACTTCGCTAAGATCACTAAAAATATGCAATTATGCGATATGTTTTTAAAAAAAAACATGTCCACACACAAAACAAAACACACACTTACCATAGTAAGATATAGTAAATATATCGAAATAGTTTGGGACTAGGTCAATTTGCGTGGAATTGTCCCAAGGTATTATGTTAGTTAATGGATATTCGTAAAAGCAGTAGGTTTAATTTATTTTTATCTGCAATTTTAATAGGTGATAATACGGAGAGATTCACAGTTAAAGAAAAATATCTGACTTAAGTACTTTGAAATACTTATTAGGAGGATTGTATGTAAGTTACTTACAATTAAAATAATCGCTTATACTCGTTTTCAGGCTTTATTTGCCTGAAAACGAGTTCAAATACAGTTTTTAGTCAATAAAAAAAATGTATGTAAGGCCCCACTGTGATTATACATTACGCATTTTGAGTCCCTCTCGGGGTATTAAAATAGAACGCTAGTCCTTAATACTTACCTAACTAGGTACACACAAAATCTTCTCCATCAGTCTCTTTATACATACTCGTCAGTTTTGATTACTTTAGACGTGGTTTGTCTACTCATTTACATTCTATCTATATATATATATATATATATATATATATATATATATATATTATATTATAAGAAAGTCGTGTTAGTTACACTATTTATAACTCAAGAACGGCTGAACTGATTTGGCCGAAAATTGGTTGGGAGGTTACTTAGAACCAGGAGAAGGACATAGGATACTTTTTTTACCGTGCCCGTGGGACGTGACATATTTTTTTTATACCACATGGGCAAACAAGCATGCGGTCCGCCTGATGGTAAGCGGTTACCGCCGCCTATGGACGCTTGCAACACCAGGTTGTCTACTCATATACATTATATAGATAAATAAATAACTTGTGACTAGGAAAATAGAAATTATTTACGCCATTAAAAAAACGTGTGTGCATTTTGACAGCTATTTATTAACATACAATATGAATAAAATACGCGTTGTCTTTTCAGAACACTGTTCTACATTATGTAGAAAGCGGTGACCCAGCAAAGCCCTTGATGTTATTCCTGCACGGATTCCCGGAGTTTTGGTACACCTGGAGGCATCAAATAGTTAACTTCAATAAGGACTATTGGTAAACAAAGTTATTATACCTACTCGTCAATACAATATTTTTATTTAATATAACTTATAATGATATTTGAATTATTATTATGCAATTATGAGATATTATTCTGAAATTTAAAAATTATATCTACAGTTGCTTTAAACTGTTCAAAAATTTTATTACATTTCGAAACGTGTTGCTCTAACAGTCCTTTAAAATTATTAAAATCTTACTTATACTTCATTCCGCTCGTGTGAAGTACCTAAGCTCTCCTTCTATGGTACTCCATAGTACCTTATAAGGAGTACAGTAAACACACCATTCTAATAACCGTTATTTTTCAATAGTAACCGTTATTTAAACTGGACGGCCGTTAACAACTGTTTTAGTGAAATTGTAAACTTCAGAGACAGTTTCAAGTTCTGGGAAAATAAATGTCTTACCTATATCAGTTGCAATAAGAATGAGATAAGATTGCAACATTTGCAAGTCGTATTGTATCATCAATTATTTCATCATCGCTGGTACTTACTGGTACTGATTTGCGGATGTAAAATAATTACCTAACATGCTCGTGATTATTTCACTCTGCGAGAAACCTTCGTTGATTTTATGACTTTATAATACCTACGTAGCATGTAAATATCTATTGTATCTACATGTTTTTACCGATGTGATTATGATGAACTTAATTCTTCTTGAATCGGCCTTCGGTCCCGGATGTTTAAGGCAATCCAAAACTTTTAAATCCAGGAAACTGAATAATTCTGTGAAACCGGTGGGCGGATGATAAGAGATCTGTGCAAAGAGGTTGGTTACAAAAAGCCACTGCCTAGAATATAGATTCAAAAAGTAATAGGAATTGTTCCAAGGAAAACATGACTTTGTGAACAGTTTAGTCTGCCATTTATCACTGCTAACTTGGCCGTCGTAACTTTTATAGTAAAGTATAGCATGAAGCTCTACGAGAATGGTGAGAAAAGATTCCTGCAGGGTCTGCAACACGTGAGCGATGCCCTCGGTGATTGCAAGCGTCCATTGGCGGCGGTAACTGCTTGGTACCTTAGTGTCATAATCAGCTGGACAATAACGCTTACATGAGTGGTTATGTCATAAATGGTTGCGCTTTTATTGGAGATCGTAGACAACTGCGTTTGTATTGTTACGACCTTAAATAATGGGTGATTTGTATATTTTATAGATACATACATACGACTAGTTTTTTGTACAACGAAGTCTTAAGAGTTCGTAATAAGTACTAAGTAGTATATATGCCCGCCCGATAGCAAGCGGTCTCGATCGGTCTCTCTGTAGCGTTGTCAACATTAATACGAGTGACCTGCTGTGCTAGCATAATTGAAGAACGGGTCCCGCTTCTTTCAACACAGCCATACCTTTTCTGGAACTCCACTCAACGAAGCAACACATCATTATCAAGAAGTCGTGTCATTCAGCTGCGAATCTCTTGTAAGGTTACTTTAATTCGAATTTAAAAACAATGTATGTTCGAATCGCTGCAGGTGCATAGCCGTGGATATGAGAGGCTACGGGGACTCCGAGAGGCCGAGCGGGGTGTCTTCATATAAAATTGAGTTGCTTATAGAAGACGTCCGAGACCTTGTAAGGCAATTAGGTAAAGTACCTAGCTATAATTTTCCAAGTCCGTTTATTATAAAAACCACCTTAGTCACCTACTTATAAAATGTTATATAATATATAAAATGTTGATTGTTTTATATGGTAATATTATTATCGGTAGCTATCAGAGCCATTCACATCCCAACGCAAGCGTTTATAAAGAACCGGACCCTTTGGGTAACCGATATTTTTTTTTGAGATACATATCAATACATTTTTCTTTACGCTTTCCGATTAGTCCCCGAAGCGATAGGCAGAGGTATTGCAATTCCCTCTTTTTGCCGGAGATTTTTTTTGTCAATCTCGATTATATTCACGCCATAGAATTTCTTTTTACCATGCAATTACCTAGTTACCGAGTGAAATACATAGTTAAAGAAGTAGATACCATAAAAACCTAGAGACGGCTTCAAAACATGACACTGTAACCACCCAATCACCCGGCCATTAACATAGAATAGTAGGCGGCCGAGAAAAAATATTACAGTATGACGAATGTTCTTTTTTTGCTAGAAAAAGTACTACGTACCTTGTCCGTAGTTTATTGGCATTCACCTTCGTCAACTCTTCGGAACGCCTACGTAAGATTTTTTGTTACTACGTTGTAATTTTAAACTAGTTCTGGTAGTTTTATAAGATCATACCTACTTCTATTTTGTGACGTCTTTCCGCTGAGCGTGGTATTCACCCGTCCATCGCAGTCGGCCTTTGTGTCTCGCTTAGCGCATTTTAAGTTGTAAACTTTATTAGCTATTGACCGCGGCTACGCCCGCGAAAAAGTAACTAATGTATTTTTCGGGATGAAAATGCAGCTATGTCTTAGGTAAAAGCCATCACCATTTCAACTTTAAGGCAAATCGGTTAATGTGTTTTGCCGTGAAAGAGCAGCAAACATCGAAACATACAAACTTTCGCCTTTATTATATTAGTAAGATTATGTCACTCATAACATCACGCTAGTCAGCATTCATAACGGTAAAAAAATAAATAAAGCAATTGATAATGTTTTCATTCTACGTACTTATGATCATAGGTCGTGAGAAGTTCATCCTAATTGGTCATGATTGGGGCGGTTTGGTGGCGTGCTACTTCCGCGACGTCTACCCTGAAACCTTGACTGCACTCATACTCCTAGCCAGCGCGTCACGCGAAGCTTGGCTCAACGAAGTATGGACCAATCCTGAGCAAAAGAAGCAATCATGGTGAGTGACAATTGTTGTTAATTAAAAAGCTTTTAAAGTGGATTTCAAATGAAAGCTCATGTTTCATATCTGTAGTAATTTGGTGGTAGGTAGGTACTAAGTTCGAACATATTATACTCGTTAATCGGAGGAGACCTTCATCGCTGAAGTTAAGTTTCTCAAACCTTGCAAAATAATTAGTATCTAAATAAGTAAATTAAAAAGAATTAAAGAATTTATTCAAGCAATAACCAACATTATATGTTGACAGTTTCCACGTAAACATCTGTAATAATAATAAATAATACCTAGTTGTAAAACTGTATATGAGTTGTTTGAGCTCACCTTCAAGATACAGCTTATTAAATGTATATAAACTTATGTTACTTACAACAAAGTCAATTTTACAAAGAAATGTAAGCTTGTAAAAATAATATTGGATCATTCTAGATCTGGAAAAGTAAGCTAATGCACAGATAAGTGTACGTTTATTAAATGAAAATGATCACGTAGGTACTTAATAAGGTCTACGCTACTTAGTCACATCTTTTCTTTACCATTAGTGATATGTAGTCTGTGAGGACTTTTAGAGTGAGTGAAAAGACAAAAGTGGGACCGATTTTATAGTGACAATGTGAAGATATGTCGGATTAATTTTGTAAATCCATGGCAGAAATTATTTTCGTCAAATTCACGCCTTCCCACAAGGGTTGGACGCATGAGTGAATGAGTTTAAAGAAGTAGAGAACGATATATAAGTAAACATTAGGTATATTTAAAAGATTTGACAGGTACAGGTACCTAAGTATTTATTACCTATGTTGTGTACCTACAGGGGTTCAGAGGTTGTGTAACTTCGCATGACACGTGCGTAAGCGACTATCATTATAAATAACGCACGGAAAGTTAACAATATGCCAAGCTCGTCATGTTACAATGCTGGTTAATTATAATTTATTCGTTCCTAACATTTTATGTCAAGTATATGAATTCTAAGCGTATTATGCTAAAGCATCTACCTATAATAGTTTACATACTAATTGCATTTAACCAGTAAAGTGAGATTGACTTTGCCCATCCAGGGTTTGGTCGTGATAACAAAGTGAAACCGAGTACTTAACATGACCTTGTGGCGTAAAATAAGAACCTGTTCTTTCACCTTTAGGTACGTGTGTCAACGTCAGAGACAAGCAGATTTTTTTTAAATCTTAATTAAAAAAATGTTTTTTTCATACAACAAGAGTGGCATACAAGCATGCGACCCACTCGATGGCTAAACTGCTTCCGCAGCCTATTTACGCTTACAATACCGAAGTATCACTTGCGCGTTGCCACTCTGTGTTCGGAGAGTTATACTGTGTTGGCAGCATAATGGGACTAATCCCTCTGCTGCTAACACAATATTACAACCCTCCCCCCTCCCCAAGGAGCTCATTACTGGAAACTTTATTCACCGCGTAGGAACACAACACAAAAAAATTTGGCTACGGACTTCTATAAGGTGGAGGTCCTGTCCCAGTCGGGCAGCTCCAAATTCGAACGGGTAACCCGTTACACCCTACCTCTCTATTATGTTATGTTAGATTTTATGTTTTTCAGGTACGTGTTCTTGAACCGTATGCCTTATATACCAGAGAGCGTATGTCTCATGAACGATTTACAAATGTTCGACGTTATGATGTCAACGCCGGGTAAACCCACGCCTGATAAACAAGATTTGGATTGTTATAAATATTGGTTCTGTAAGCCATGTAAGTATATAACATATCTACCTTCCTATGCTATATATCGAACCAGGTGTACTAAGATAAATTATCATTGGATGTGACTTAAAGTAGGTATGACGTATCCTTTAAGCTTTGTGGGCACGTCATGTATTTCGTTTTGGGTCAGGGTTCAGCCTGGGAATAAGTTGGTCAAGCAGGCTAATTTTTTGGAGGGAAGCAAGCGTGCTGAATATCACGGTAACCATTCACTATCAAACAAACCGCATGCTGACATGCCTGTTTGTTTTGGTTGTTTTCTGAATATCTCATTGTCCGTCATCGCACCCCTAAGTTTATTCACTATAAAAGTATGAAAAAATCCATACCCTATTATGGGTTTCAATAGAAATAAATATTTATTTCAGTTGCGTTGACACCACCTGTGAACTACTACCGAGCGAACTTCCTATACACCCTTCCAGAGAAGCACAAAAGCGAAAACCTGCCGATGCTCGTAGCGCACGCTGCTAACGACAAGTACCTGCAACATGGCATTCTGGACACCATGAAAAAAGAATACACACACATTGAAACAACTATTGTTGATAATGTTAGTCATTTCATGCATCACGAAGAACCTGATAAAGTTAACAAACTTATAAGAGACTTCCTTTCAAAACACAACATCTGAATTATGTTATACTAGCTGTGCCCGAAACTTCGTCGGCGTGGACGGCTTTTTTATTTTCGTAAAAAAATTTTTTTTCAATAAAAAGTATCCTATGTTTCTTCTAATACTTCCAAGAATATGTGTACAAAGTTTTATGATGATCGGTTAAGCAGTTTTTACGTGAAAGCGTAACAAACAAACTTACATTCACATTTATAATATTAGTAAGGATTATTTCAAATAACTGAATAATAAAGTAAATCCCATGTACTTAATAAGGATTGATGCGCTACCTAGTCGCTGTACCGTTACTATCCGTCTCGCTCTAAATCATATAAGTGAAAATAATAAAATATACGTAAAAGAAAATAACTCACGTAAAACTTATCTCTTAGCTTAGACTATAAACCTAACCTAAGTACAATAAATTCTGTTAAATACATACAAAATTTTCTTAACTTAGATATTAAATAAAATAAAAATAAATTTCTGCCTACCCCTTCGGGGACCCTTGTGGGCAGGCGTGAGGCTATATAATATCTTAGACGGTGGATTTGGGGTGGCCGTGGCGCTCCTACTGTAGTAACATGCAGGTAAGCAGTAAATATTTTGTCACCAATGTCGATAATTCGACGTGTTTATTGCTAGTTGGGCATCGATATGAACGGCGTTGCCCTTCTGCACATTGACCCTTACTTATTCCGTTATAATGATGACCAAATATACATGTAATTGTAGTAAGTAGTTAGTTTAATAGGAACATGTTATATATATTATAATACCTTATCTGTAGCTCCATATGCATGAATATGGAGTGAATATATAATACATATTTATAGTTTTATTCAAATAAAATTATTGTAACTGCATTTTATTTATCAAAAAAATTTTTGGACGTCCTACCTAACCTAACTACTAAATGAAATTGGCTTGTATTTCATAGTTCATCCACGGACCTACTTAGGTACTTATCCGAAACATTTTGACTACGGTCAAGAAATACTAAACTAAAACGTATGGGCAATCAGATTTGTACTGGACCAGTATGCGAGGTGTTAGTCTACGTTTAATGCAATGTATTCTCAAATAACACAGATATAAAACAATAAGAAAAAAATTTACAAAAGATATTCGTATGAAAGTATTTTTTTGTAAAATAACGATCATCACTATATTATCATGACTAGACAATAGACGCTAATAAATGTATGTAATTAATCCTAATAATTAATGTGAAAATAAATATTTCTCTAACCGTATATTACAAACCTTTTTGCTTGCTTGGACGTAATAAGAATAACCACATGTGCCCCTTTAATTTTAAGTTGGTTCTCTTGGGGTACCCTTGCGGTTTGCGGAATGTATCATATAAGGTACGTATTACACAGAACACAGTGCCTGTTTAGGGACTGCAAAATATTATTATGGATAAGATTTAACTAAGAAAGAAGCTAAGTAAAGAAATGTGTTGGCCGCCAGTCTGCCAATGCATTTCTAGGTTTGGAATTTTGGATTAGTGAAACTTTTTTGTTACACATATATATATATATGTAACTTTTAAGAATCAGCGCAAAAAGATATATATATATATATATATTTCGTAAAATATTTATTGTCCATATTGCAACTAAGTGACTACTATCGGATAAAACCTCAATGCTGGTAGAACAAATAATTAGTATAAACACAAATCAAATAGCGCTGAATTTACGATTACATATTTTGCGTTTTTTGTTAGGTTAATATTACTCTCTAGAGTATATTACACCTGTTCAAATATGCTTTGTTTTTTTGCGATCCTTCAGTGTTGCAATTAGCCTTCTGTGCAACGGCACAGATATAGCACAACTACAACGAATGAATTTCGTTATAATATAGTGGACACTGACCTTCCAGACTTTCATATATAACAAAGTAAGTAGTAAAATCTATCGTTTTATAATTACGGCTTAATAAAAAAAACTTTCTAGTTGTAACTGATAGATAGAAGATAGCTTGTTTGCCTATGGGCTGCACAGAAAAAAAATCAAGGTCATGCCAACATAAACTATATAATCCAAATAGTTTCGGTAAGCTGCAAAGAAACTCTTCTATCTCTTTTTAGCGTAGGCTTAGAGCGGCCTCAATGTTTTCCATTTTCAATTCTAGGTTACATTTTTTCGTGATGTTGTTATACTCCGCTTCAAATGAAAGCTAATGGCTGCCATACTTTAATCACGAAACAGCTGATGTGCGTCGTTTGGTTTCTCAATGAAAAACTGTGTATTATTATTTAATATTTTATCGAATTAACTTAAATGAGACCATCTCTGTGTTATTACTTTGTGGGGAAATCAGGGTTTGTGCATTTTTGGAATACTATTTTGATTGAAAGTAAGATTAAAAATTTTTCTACATTGCTGGCTTTTACAGATGTCACTGACCATACAGCAGATTATTTCGGATGCAAAAAGACTTGCAGGTCGTCTCAAGGATCGTGAATCAGATACAGATACTTTGTTGACCGAATCGCAGACGACTTACAGGCAAATACACACGATGAAACAGGTAATCATATACTGTGACTCCACCAAGCGGTGCAGACGTGACTTCCTTTCCTTACGTGTGAAATATTTATGCCATTCGCAGACTCCTTCTCGAAATCATCTGTCCTAGCTAATGTTCAGCGTTATTTACGTCATGAACCATAAGGATTCTTGAAAAGTCGAACGACTAATTCAACTCCTTCGAATTTGTGTGTAAACAGTTTTTATCAAGGTCGATGCATCTAGGTAGGCGTAATCTGTAAAACTTGTTATTTCTGTTTTATGGAATCTTGTCTGCACGATATCTATGTTTGCTACTAGTTCAGAAAGGCCTTAAAAGTGTAAACATGAATAATAAGGTCACAACTTGATTCTTTATTTCAGTACAAAGAAGAGGTAGATACACTAAACGAGGCATCTCGTGAGAGGCCAAGAGGTGCCCTCATTGCTAGCATAGAGAGGGAGTCAAGATTAATGAGAGATGTTCAGAGAGAGAATGGTGAGTTGAGAGCTGCTCTTGAGGACCACAGACGGGCCTTGGAACTCATCATGTCCAAATATCGACAGCATACAGAGAAGAAAATATGGGAGTCCAGGATAGATTTCACTGCTGCCGTCAATGAGAAGCAACAAGAGGTAGGTTAATTTGCTTGTAATATATTTATATCGATCAGATGTTCAAGGATAGGCACGGCAAGATTACTCTAAGCCAACAAGCATGTATGAAGAGACGGATGTATGTAAACAAAGCGAAAGATGTATGTAAGTCTAGAGAGAACTGGCGCTCTATAGTCTGTGCCTGTCCCGTTAGGGACTTGGTGTGATGATATTTAAGTAAGAATTAATTAGGCTATTTTGGGTACATACACCATTCTTAATAAATGTTCACTTTAATGGTGTCAACTACAAAGTCTGTAACATCTCTGTGTGGATGAGTGTTAATGTCTGCTATACAGTTTTGCACCACTGCAGGCATTATTGCTTATTTATTTGTGAATTATAACATGTTTTCTGTTAACCACCATTTTTACCTTAATCCATATAAGATAGAAGCTGTAACAGAATTACCCTTGTAATTATGTAATTACCTACTCCATAGGATCTTGCTAAGGTTTGTGCTTGAGGGTTTTGGGTAACAATTAAATTGTATCTTCACTTTATTGGTATTTGTGTTAAGTAATTTTTTATCATGAATAATAATTTTAACTCAACTTGTATTGTGTTCATTTTAACTCAACTTCATTATCATTCATTTTATTTTATTGCATTTGATGTAGGTGGCAGCTGGCAAATGTTGGTGTAGGTGTTAAATCGTTTTGTTTGAAATGCATATTGTTTTTATGTTATTCCAGTTGATCTGCCAACAGGCAGAGAGAATTAATGAGATGACCAGTGTAATGTACAAGGCAGTTAACATGGATGAGAATGGTGATTTGAGGAAAGAGGAACAACTTTACCAAAGGCTCATTACTGAGAATAAGGTAAGGATAATAGGTTCTGTGCTGGATTTGATGATAACTTCATTGGTAAATGAATATATATATATACTACAGCATGCCTAGCTGACTTTGGTAACTTTAAATGTATTTCGTGTACATCAGGGGTTGCGAGAGATGTTGGATCTGTCGCGGCGGTATGGGTCGGAGCGGCCATTGGCGCCCGCCATGCAGGACAAGGACGTACAGACGGACCCGCCGCTGCCGGCTGCGTGACGCCCTGCACCAAGACCCGCCCGCACTGCCCCCAGGCCCCCCCACACCTAGGCTTGTACCACACACTCCTGTCTGCACATTTGATACCGCTCAATAACATATTGTGCAATTCCACTTCCCTATGTGATTACACTTAGGAATCCTTAGTTTTCTACAGTACAATATTGGCTTGTGACTAACATCCATTCACTTATATATCATGAAATGTGACAGTTTTAACAGTAATTATAAATACAATAAAAGATGCAACATATTTCCCTAACATCAAATGTGTGGACAGTGAGGACAGAAATGCAGTCACCGTTCCAGTATACAACTTGCAATTTGTTACTTGCTGGTTTTGGATCTTAGGTCTTTTGACACTGTGTACCTTTCATACTTCGCATTGCGTTCAAGGAAATGTGATTGTGACTTTACAAAAATATACAGCAAATAACTACAATGTAGCTATGAAGCTAAACTTTTCATTCTTGGTTATCTTTGATGTTGAATAATAAAATTATAATAGGAGTATTGCTATGGCATTTTCAAGTCAAACTCATGTTACATCGCATAGTATGTAAACAAATGTATCGTGTTCAGGCATCCAATTTAGATATAATGCCATTTGTGAAACCAAACTCTTAACTGTGGCAGAAGCTGTGATCTTTAGTGTTTTGCTATTAAGTTATAGATTGACCCATTCAAGTGTAAAATCTGATTTCGGATTTGTTATATTCACCGTTGTGAAAATTACTTATGAAATCAAATATAGTTAATTCTAAATTCTAAATCTAATGTTAGTTATTTTATCCTTCACTTACGAAATTGTTTACGGGCTTATTTAAGACCTTTGTCGTTAATTATAGTTATTTCTCATTACCTTCATCTTTAATGATAATACTCGAAATGTACCACAATTGTGTTGTAAATCATAGAAAATGTAACTTTAGCTTGGTTTTAGATTTCTCGAATTCCTTAGAGTAAATGTACCTTAAATATTAAATGTCAGTGCAGTGCTGTTAAAAAAGTACACTTAAGACCCATATACTTGCAATAGGAAGCAATAAGTATCATTATCATCACACAAATATATATACTAGTCAATTCATGTAGGCATTTCAGTCGAGTCCAGTGCTTCACTGACATTTAAGGCTAGAATTTATATTTTATCTCATGTTGTTAAAAGAGTAGTTGTTAGAAATTCACAATATATCGTGCTTCACCTGCCATGGCCAGTATCATGCGCGGTGAGCACTAGTGTAACGATAATGTAAAACTTAATTAAAAAACGCAATATTTTTTCATGCGATTTAGGGATCAGCTTTGAATGTTAGAAACTATGTAGGATAGCATGATGGTGATTGTAGGTGATTCTTGGTAGTGACAAGTAACCAATGCCTGAGGCATGCAAGCAATACTGAACTGTTACATTATAAGTCGTATTATTAAATTGATTGTTATTATTACTCCCAAGTGTGAAAATAGCCGTCCTTACCTTACCTTATCCCCTTGTCTCCGCAATTTATAGAAAGCATCATTACCATTGATAAGAAATTGTTTTGTAGTGCATAAAATACTTCTGTACAAATCATTACCATTGAAGTTTCATGGTTATACAACTATTTGATTCAAAACATAATAATTATTGTTGAAACAGGAAACTTACCACGTTATAATGATAATGGAAACAATCCCAGTGAATATTTGAATAAAATATTGGAATATTCATGGTTAGTTTATATTTTGTTCTTTAATTAGAATAGGTTTCTTTAAGATACATTTAAGTATTCTATCTTTGATTCATACTTGTACCATAAGCACAAATCAACATTGGGCATTTTCAAAATACATATGCTTGCTGATATTTAAGTATGTATATAGATGTACATACAATGTTGGAAGCCTATGGTTTACAAAGTTTGGTAATTTTAAATACTGTTAGTGATTATGTTAAATTCTTTCATTATTGTCAACTCCTGACCACAAAATATACTGTAATATAATATATGAGAAAATAAGATATATACTCATTCATATTGCTTATGTGAGGTCTTAAATTAATGATAAAAGTAATATTTATTATTGAACACTGATAGATTAAAATTGCTATTTAGTCTACTTATATGCATTTATAATATTATACAATACCTCAAAATAATTTATAAAAATAATAGCAAATTGATGGGTAAAATAAATGTATCGACATTTTGTTAACTTGCACAGAAGTAAATAAAAGTAATTGAACACAAATTATATTTTGACTCTGTTTGGACCTTATAGTATCATAAAGTAAAAAAATCCAATAGACAAAACAGGTATTAGTGAAATGTAATCAGTGAAAATGATAAGCAATTATAGATGATAGTTTTTCTGCTGTAGAACAAAAGTGTAGAGCAAACAATAAATGTATGTTAAAACTTAATTCATAAATATACTTTATTTTCTTTTTTTTCTAAAACCCATTATACAATTATTCTCTCTCTGCTCTCTGGTCCTCTGAGTCAATATGATGAACCATATATGTAATGTTAAGTATATTATATCCATGATATAAGTCAACTACATACATGATGATTGTAGCCAATACACCTAGACAGGCCCTACAAGACAGGACCCATGAGCATCACTAAGAACACCAGTGGTGTATGGCTAATATTGCTAGGCTATCATAATCCTATGACCTGATTGTGAAGTATCGACTAAAGACTGACTTAAATAGTTTCACACAATTATTGTTAAGAGATATCTATTAGCTCATGACTTTTTGAATGATATAAGATTAATTTATAATAAATAATAATAATACCTTCATGCCTTCCCATAAGGGTCCCCGAAGGGGTAGGCAGAGATGTATAGAGATAGAGATGTACTACCAACACACTCAGCCAGATATATTTTAGGTGCTAACTTGACACATGATGAGACCTTCGCTGTTATTCAAGCACAACTACATATTAGGCCTTTCAATTTCTTCTCAAGCATAGGCAGTTTTCCTCTTGACGTTTTCCTTTCGGTAAAGCTCATAGTGTGACAAATCATTGGAATTACATTTAGAAAAACTCTTGGTACAGTTGGGATTCAAACTTGGAATCTTTCTGTTGCAGGCAACTTGGACCACAACGGCTCTTCAATTTATTATATATGTAAATAATATTACATACTGGGAATCATATATGAAGGTACTGTTGTGTGTGGATGACCCATAAGCCACTTGATGTGAGGATGTATGTATTCAGCAATTATTTACATTGAATCTTAGTTCTAAAATTAAACTCCTGATAATTTTAAAATGGAATTTAATCTTACCAAGCTCACATGAGCTACATTCACCTACTCATGCACTTACAATCATACCCTTGTCTGAGTATACTCAGATGGGAACTTGAAGGAGTGCTGGCCAATGGCCTGGATGTTGGGCAGAAGTCCTGCATTAGGGATAATGTTCCATGAGAGTGTCAATGTGATGTTGCTGTGGCCCCTGTTCAAAGAAAATGTATATTTACAAACAACAGAAAAGTTAAGATACATAAAAATTACATTCATTTTATGTAGGTTTTAACTGTCTCTGTACCTTATACCCTGTATACTATTACCTGTTTGGTTGTTCCTGACTAATAACTGAATGGTATTGAATGAAATTTGGCATATAGATAATAAATAAGCAAGAGCAAGCAGGAAAAAAATGCAACTTGAGCTGCAGGGAACCACTAGTTATAATAATAATTATCAGTTGGTTTCATACAAATGTGGAACTTGTACTTACTTCAAACCATTGCCATCATCCCAGAAATAGTATTTGGTATTCATGTTCTTAAAGTCAAGTAGTGCATTTTCGCCGCGCAGGATAATTTTATCCCAAAGTACAACTTGGTTGAGTTCATTGTTTGGTGTGATATACTCAGCAGTTAAGTACAGGAAAAGTTGCTTTACGTTCCAGTTAAAAAGGTTAGTCAGATCTGTCTTCAAATCGAACGTAAGGAAACCGAGATCATTCCTTTCTCTCGACGCTCCATAGTCAGGTACATTTTTACTGTAATTATAAATACCTTTGAGTACATCTGAAGTTCGATTAATAAGACCAAAAACAATTTTTACTTACATGACTACTTTTACTGTGTTCATTTGTGCTGCGGTTCTGTAATCCACCGTCAACGTCGAGAGAAAACACAAGAAAGTAAGACATGCTAAAACACTTAAGGTATACGTCAGTAATGCATTTCCTCTCGTCAACACAGAATACATTGTTCTGGTTTTCTGTAAGAGTATCCAATTATAAAAAATACATGCAACGCTGGCAACGAAATTTTGAAACACGGTTGAATGTCGATTCTTAGGTTCTGTTTGACAGTTACCAATACATCCAGTGACGTCGACTTGATATTGACATAAAGGACACGTCAGAGTTGTCGCACATAGACAATTTTCGAACTATCCGTGGAATCAAGCCTTTGTTTTTCCATTTAAAATATAAATAAAACCTTTTAAAAAGCATAAGCATTTATTGATTTAACACATTTTAAAATGAAATATATTTTTTTTAACAATTCGATGTAGTTGAAACTTTATTCTGATTCAGTATGGAATACAAATCTGCTGTTTAGCGCCATACTGATTTACCTGGTTACCTACTTAAAATAATAATTAATCCATAACAGTGAAACCTTGAAATAATTTATAATTATTAATAAAAAAAATAAAATAAAAATAAAAAAAGTTAATAATTTTCCTATTTAAAATAAAAAGTACATGAGAATATTGGGATATATCCATACTGTTGATAACTTAGCTAAAAATGATAACCAGACTAAATAAGAAAGTACATCTCAGGTATGATTAAGTCTAGAGAGAAATGGAGCTCTATACTCTCTGCCTACCCCGTTAGGGACTTGGCGTGATGTTAAGTATGTATGTATGTATGTACATCTGTAGTACCATATACAAGTATACCTAGAGTATTTTGCGATTACTTTTATCGGTTATAACTAAAGAAGGAAGAAAGGAAGTCTTTGTTCAAAAATAAACTTATGAGCAAAATAAGAGCTGTTAGCGAGATAACCGAAGAAGCCTGGGCGCTATTACATGGCAATGCGCCAGGGATGGAGCGGCAGAAGCAAACCCTAGTAGTAGAACTACCGTTGACTTGCTGGTAGCATCCATTTGTGATAGCTTGTCCTTCTGCATCTACGGCTCGGGTACACATATAAGTCGAGTTTTCCACTGTAATGCACAATAATAACCACATTCAACGTTACCACGTCAAGTCTATAATATCTATAATAGTAACTTGATAGTAAAGCAGAGATTAACCTATAATATCGAATTATTTACAAAAAACGGGATTCCCTAATGATAACATTAATAACACGAACTTACGATAGCTATTACGATGTATAAAAATAACGTTTAGGTATCTTAATCGTCCGTAGGCGGCAGTAATCGCTTTCCATCAGGCAGACCGCATGCTTCTTTGCTACTTTTGTAGTATAGAAAAAGACATCATATTATCCCATTAATATTATTATTAAGAAAGCTAAGCTTCAATGATGTAACAGAAGTAAAAATTACCAACTTGCTAAAAATAATATTAGGTGTTTTTAATTTTATTTTGGACTGACGAATTTAGTTAGTTAATCATTGATCACCAGTCAGTTTCTCTTTGATAATTCATAGACTAGAATTTGATATTTGTTCGTAAGTTTCCCACTGTCTATCTTCAGAAACGTAGTTCTCCTTCACGGGCAAATATCATTCTCGTGGGCTATGACTGCTCTGCAGTAAAGAAAAGGTAGAAAAGTCGTATTATTTAGTGTGCTCATTGTAAGCGGCCCTTTTTTCTCTGCCCTCTTTCACAACTGAGTGAAATAGCTACAGGCATTATAGTAAGTGGGTAACCTAATAGTTTACGTACTTACCTTGTCCATCAAAGTAATAGGTGTATTTAGCGCAGACGTCGTTGCTTGCTAAAATACAAGATGCATCCTGGAGGTGATTCTGCCAAATATATGATATGTCTGGCCAGGTGCCGTCATCTATAAAAGCGAACAGATACCTAAATACTAAATAATGATAATCGATTAGAGCGCCGCACAATGATTGTGGATATTACTGTTCTGCATTACATTACTGCATGATGGGAATCTCGTGAAAGCGGAAAAAGAAAAACAAATAAAATATTTGGAGTTGGCTCACGAGATTGTCAGCATATGGGATGTGGACTCTGCAATCATTGTGCCGATAGTAATAACGGCTAATGGCCTAATGGCAAAGAGCCTCGACCAACACCTCAAGAGGCTCTCGTTAGACAGTTGGATCAAGTGCCTGATGCAGAAAGCAGTACTGCTCGAAACGGCACGTATTGTGAGGAGATTTCTTTCTCTAGGACCCTAACCACCGGTACCTTGGACCCTGATCCCGATACCGGTGGGCCCCTATATTTTTAAATATGTTTTTATATAGGTATATATATTTAAAAATGTAATCTATAAGATGTATTTCAAATGAAGAATAATAAAACATTATTTATGATAAATTATTGCCCAACCAAAACCAAACAAACACACACACTATGCACTAATTCAATACCGATCTTTATTAATATATTTTTTCACTTTAATTGTCTGAACTAGGAATCCTGTATGTAGGTAATATCGCATTCTGTGGATGTGTATGATGCATTATAGCACATTATTTTGTAAATGATTATATAACTGTGTTTTCTGTTCCTAATTATAAATAAATAAATTATGGTCTAGGCAGAAAGAGTAGAGCGCTAGCCAATGCTAGCCAAAGTAATTATAGACCTATTTCGCTTCATGCTCATTAATAAGTCTCTATACATGCTTCGAATTTCCGTTCGATAATATTGAGAGGGAAGTTGAAGAGATCGATACGTCCCAATAATGGCTACCCTGCGTTGATATAACAGAAGTAGTAGTTGAATTTAGTCACATATTTTATTTTGCACATTTCTGAACGTGATAATATCTAATTAATGATAAAACAGTACCTTCTCATATGTTAAGTATGTTGGTAGCACCAACATACTTAACATATGAGAAGGTACTAGGTATCATGTTTATCGTGATTTCAATATAATGAACAACATTGTAAAATAATACGTATATAAAAAACTTTTTTCTTTTCTTCTCTCACTTCAAGGAACACATTTAGGGACATTTATTATTTTTTATAGTTAGGTACACAAAACCGGCGAGTATATAAAGAGGTTGATTAATAAGTGAGTGAAACAGATTTGTAAGTCTTGAGAAAATTGGCGCTCTACTCTCTGCCTACCCCATGAGGGTCTGGGCGTGATTATATAGGTATATGTATTATATTTCTATAAAGTGTGTAAATTGTAGTTTTTACTTTATAAAGATACAAACCAGCGGTATACTCTCTGTTTCATCTCAGTGTGATGATATTTTCACGCGTTTGTGTCACGTTAAGTTTAAGTTATTGCTACATAGGTATGTATAAGTGTGCCTAGAAAACTGTCTCACTTTGCCAGCAATGCTGCCAGTGACAAACTTTAAGGTTAACCTCCTTAGTACGCAGGAAACTTACAAGAAGCAACTAGTGGTTGGAAACAGGGAATTCCGTCGGCCAGCCTCGTAGCATCTTGACAGGTCGCGTTTAGGAAGGTGCTGTCATTATGGTACCGAGGGCCAAGCCATGTAAATTGAAAGCATCGTGACACGTCTGTCGTTTGCGCCGACACCTCTATTGCGCCTGAAGACAAAATCTACCATAAATAATGCGTGATTTATTCTATCGTTCAGAGCACAATATATTTATGGTATATACTTAGTAATAAATAACAATTAGAACAGAAACTAATTTGAATAGGTAACCCTGATATTTAATTGTTGCAATTTTTACGAGAAATGCATTGTTTGTATGTTTTTAATTGCATAACTGTGTTGCATTGTAGTATAGGAACGATTTTATCTAATGCATTTACATTTTAATTCGATTTTAATTGTGTATTATCCATTTTATATCATAACTTTAAATTGAGAACTGAGAAAAAGCGTATAATCCAAATGAATGCATACCAAAAATGATATTTACCTACGATAATAAAACAACTGATCTTTGTTTTGAAACTTGTCTTGTCTATAATTTAAATGATCACTTAAAGTCTTAAAATTCTTTCGAAAACCACAGGTTTACCAACACAGAAATACTTACACAAAACAATAAAGATGACTGGCAGAATCTTGTGTATATGCCACGTCCGTTTCATTTTGAGCGCACTAGAGTCACTGTTCCTTCCTTGCATTTCCTATAATGAGTGTTTATTGTTTATCTTCAGGAATCATTTGAAATGTAATGAATGTCGTTATCATTGCTTGGTAATTTAATCATAATCTTTCAATACCGACAAAACGGGGTCTGATTGTAATGATTTTCCTTGATAAGATTAAGGTGCTGTACCCTTTGTTGTGGTTTTGTCATACATTTGTCATCGTTATTTAGGTTGAAGGTGAAACATTTGATATCATTAAAGTTAACGTACAAACTTATATACGTACAAAGCTTCATTACTAAAAAAGTTTGTCTTACAATGTCTTACATATTTACATAGCTACAACTATTGTTTAAATAAACATAATTAAAAAAGTGTGACAAAATATTAATTTTATTAGTATAAAAAAAAGACGAAAGAGAAACGGTGCTCTACTCTCTTGCATACCCCGTATGAGAATCGGCGTGTTAGTAAGCTAAGTTAGTTTATATCCTTACAATTATTGTTTAAATAAACATCATTCAAAAAGTGTGCCAAATATTAATTTTATTAGTATAAAAAAAAGACGAAAGAGAAATGGTGCTCTACTCTCTTGCATACCCCGTATGAGAATCGGCGTGTTGGTAAGCTAAGTTAGTTTATATCCTCCCGCTATCCTTTGAGGTTCAGGAGCTAGTCAAACCAAAAGAGACAGAAGTGTAATATCACTTTTGGCTGATTTGACAGACGGCTAGACTGTCGACATCTATCAGGTACGACTGTACTTTGACCTATCTACAGTGGTCTTCTCTATGTTTTGCTGCATAGCAAAAATTGGTGTTAAAAACCCACAGCTATATACCACCAGAGTTTGAACCAACAATCTAAATTTACTCTAGGGTACCAACTATCTCCGAACACAGAGTGGTAACGCGCAAATGATACTTCGGTATCGTGAGCGTAAATAGGCTACGGTAACCGCTTGCCATCAGGTAGGCCATATGCATGTTTGCTACTCTTGTGGTATACAAACTACTGAATTTATGTGCCGCGATTTAGGAATTTCATTAATCTGTTTAAGTTTAAACGCTAGCTTAATCTGGGTACGTACCACGAAGTGCTACTGCTATCAAGTTCAAGAGTGCGAGAGGGACAAATTTATAGACGACATATATGTCTGTCCCTCAAATGTTTTTGAATTATGAATGCATTATTACGTCATGGTAAGTCCCCTTTGAACCTTCATATTACATCACGAAATAAACCGTCCCGTTCATCGAATTAGGTTTTCCATCAGCGGTAATCCAAATCGCAATTTTATTATATTGGTGATTCGACGGGGATATTGTCAATTTGTGGGAGAGCCGGCCGCGTGCATACTCAAATGAAATTATACCTCACTCGCCATCGGCGGACGTAAGCCGATTTCGTCTAACCTGCTACAAGCCCCTACTACCGCGCATATTCATCCAATCAGGCATTTTATAACGAAGGTAACTTATCGCAATTTCAGACTAACGTAAAAAATAGAACACCAACAGTAAGGCCCTTTTAAGACAAGAATTTAGCACATTCCCTTTAACTAAAGTTAAAGCTAAGCACTGGGATAATTAAAGTACTTAGGTACTTCAAAAATACAACTATTTCAGTTGAGTTCCTTCCATTGCTTGTTTTAGGTTGTACTTTTTTATATCATTGTAATATAATAAGGTAGTTTATGATATTAGTTGGATCAAAACCAACTACTTATAAATTTTATATATAATGTTAGATCTAGTAGCCCTCCTCAAAATTAACGGAAGTCGATTTTCTTTTCTCATAAAATCAAGATATGGTGTGAAAGAATTTCGAGTTTAAACGCAATCCGTTTTACTTTCGGTAATTATATAAAATAAATATAGGTATCCTCACGCCTTCCCACAAGGGTCCCCGAAGGGGTAGGCAGAGGTGTATAGGTAATACCCACACACCCACTTTCCGCCAGAGGTATATTAGGAGCCAACGCGACAGATGGCGAGTCCATCGCCGTTACTCAAGCACGACTATACATACGCCTTTGAATTGCTTCTCAGACGTATGCAGGTTTCCTCTCGATGTTTTCCTTCACCGTAAAGCTCGTGGTGTGACTAATCACTGTACTTAAGTTCAGAAAAACTCATTAGTACAGTCGGGATTCGAACTTGCGACCTTTGCGTCGCAGGCAACTGCTTGAACCACTCGGCCACCACGGCTCCTCAAAATTAACGGAAGTCGATTTTCTTTTCTCATAAAATCAAGATATGGTGTGAAAGAATTTCGAGTTTAAACGCAATCCGTTTTACTTTCGGTAATTATATAAAATAAATGAAATAAATTGGCATTATTATAATAATAATATATCCTCATGCCTTTCCACAAGGTTCCCCAAAGGGGCAGGCAGAGGTGTATAGGTAGTACCCCCTTTATGCCAGAGATATATTATAAGTGCCAACGTGACAGATGGCGAGTCCATCGCCGTTGCTCAAGCAGTGTTTGATGTTTGTTTAAGATGAGATATGTACCTATATGCATAAGACATTACATGACATTATTACATACAATTCTCATGGCTATTGCATCAATACGTGTTTAATATATTAGTTACTTAGAATCGTTAACCTCCATCAGCTTTGCTCGTCCGAAATTCATGTATTAATTTGCATGTCAAATTATTTGACCTGAAAGTTTTAATGAAGTTTTAGTTATAAATCTAATTAAGCTATTGACTCTGGTCCATAAATATCAAATTTTAATTAATTACTTGTCAAAGTCTAAAACTTGTACATTCCATTTATTTCACATTGTTTGCTTTATATGAAACTAAATTTCCAATTTTCAAAGTCCGTGCCTGGACTAGTTAGAGCGAGAGCTACGTATTAAATTCGGATTTCTCGTTAAAGAAAATATTGAAGGCTTTGCCGATGAGACCAGTATGAATATTAAGCCGATTTTATTCAAGCCAAATTGTTTACGATAGAACGAGCATTTTCTAATTAGATTTTTTTACTGTCACTTTATAAGCGTTAAAGTTAATTAAGGATTTTTGACTGGCTATCTAGCACGTCCATCTTGATCTAATATAAGTATTTATGGTTGTGGAACCGAACCACTCGCAACAAACAAACATTAATACCTATTAATTAATAATTTATTAATACCTATAATTAATAAGTTTACGTAATGTATGTTCTAGTGGTTTGTGTTATATTTATCTAAGAATTAGGTTTCTTGTTACTGAAATCTCTATCACAGGCTCTACAGATACCTACACAGACCCTCAATAAGCTGAGGTCTGGGGCTAAGGTTAAACGACTATAAATGACAAAAATTATATCGAATGGTAAACTCTCTCACTATTACTATATTCGTATCTGGTATAATACAATAACAAGATCACCGTCCTAGGACGCAGTCCTCATGGTAAGCTGCACCGCCATTTTTAGACGCTCGCATGCTGCCGACACTGCAAAAATATTTTTACACCTTTCACACTGCAGTGCAATGTGCTGATGGTAAATCAGCCGGTACTACCTTTGTATTCCCATTGTTCAATAAACATCAGTTTTACTCAGTTTATGGTATTTCTTAAACGTTTTCTGTGATAGTATACCGATGTGAGCTGCTTATTTTCCGCACGGTGTTTAGACTTAGTAAAGGAGATAGAAAATTATTCTCCAGAACAATATTTGCTCTGTCTAGGTCTTGTGTGTGGACACTCCCCGGGAGTGCTATTGACGGATTTGTAGCAGTAAGAGACCAGACAATGGTATTGTTGCGTGCCTTTGTTCACAGGATAAACTGAACTTTGTGGATGACAGCTATTCAATAGGAGACTAACCCGTGTTATATAAACTTGAATCTGTCACATTCAATTCAACAGTGTAGTAGTGTTGTCATAATACTCGTAATCATTATAAAATATTTTATTTACATAAAACATTGTATAAACAGGTTCTTTATTAAAAGTTACTAACTGTTATATGTTATAACAGAGACGTGGTGGCCTACTACACAAATGTTTGCGAATTCGAATCTTCTGTACTAATGATTTTTTCTGAACTTGATTTCAGTGATTAGTCACACCACTAGCTTTACGGTGAAGGAAAACATCGTTTATCGCATTAGGTTCATCTTATTAAATAATAGATGTAAGGTATTCAAATTAATAAATAAATCTTTATCTCTACAAAGGTGTTTCAATAAATAAAATTGTTGTCTTCTAGAACTTATATTGTACTAGCTATGCTCGCGACTTCGTAGCCGGGGACGGCTTTTTTGAGTTTAAAAAAAATATTTTTTTTTCAATAAAAAGAATCCTATGTTACTTCTAATACCTCCAAGAATATGTGTACAAAGTTTTATGATGATCGGTTAAGCAGTTTTTGCGTGAAAGCGTAACAAACAAACTTACATTCACATTTATAATATTATTATGCAATTATGCAATAATACTCACTCCGAAACATGGCTTCAGGGGTTTATTCTGAAATAAAATTATAAGGTAAAAGTAAATTAAAACGCAGTTAGATTCTGCTTGTGTAACTTTGTATGTAATTAATTTTTATTTGATTCCCGTCATTGTTCTCTATTATATTTTGAACAACTATCCTATGTTCTGGACCTGTGTATAAAAATCCATTGCCCTACGTTGGGCTACACAATGGAGCGAAAGGCTCGACCGCTTTGCATATTTTTGTAGTTCTTGATTCAATGTTGGGGTGGTTTACGGAGCTGGTTAGTGAAAAAATTATATGGAATAAATAATAATAGCATTTGTTTAATTGAACCAAGCATTTAAAATGTAATTAAACGTCCCTATGTACGTAATCTGCGAACGATATCTTCATTACTATAAGGTTCAAAATTGAATACAATGCGTAAACTGACATGTATAATGTACCAACATTAGCGATTTACGAGTAGAATACGTCGTCTACAGTTTATTGATATAAGTTTCAATATCGAGGCTCAACTGCTTGAGACTGCATATTGAAAGTTATCTTCTGTTCGATGCATATGAATATGCCAATATCAACCAATACATGTCATGCACAAAGCATGATTTACAATGCCTCGCCTATTTTGCTAGCGATATACAAGACACATTATATTAGATATATATGTAAAATATTTCGATTGTGAATAGAGAATTAAGATGATAGCACCTGTGTGAACAAAATAATTTTCATATTCAGGATCAACAATCTTGCCTCCAACTTTTTACACGTTTGAATGGGTAGGCAGATGAATAAACAAACATCCAAATTTCGCCGGTATAAATATACCGAGGTGACAGATGGAGAGTTTGTCGTCTTTACCATTGTTCTCGAAGGTCTAAGGAAATTTTCTCACGACGTTTTCTTCCATCGTCTCGCAGAAAAATGTAACACTTTTCTTATAATAACCAAAAATCTACATTATGTAATGTCATTTTCCATTAAGACTTCGACTACTAGATGCTTCTTGTGGTGTGTTACAAGCGATAAAAATCCTCATAAATATATCATATGATAAAAATGTGCGCTTTGAGTACTTCCGTACGAATTTTGATTTATTACATCCCTTTAGATGTTGAACTTTGAATGAACAAGTTGAACAAATGCTTCATGACGTCCAAGATATTTCCATACCAAATTTTGTTACAATCTGCTCAATACATATACGTCAAAACGCAATAGACAAACAGACACGATTCTGTCTACACTATTAGTATGAATTACCATTTTTCTCAGTAAACAGCGAGTATACATAAAACGCTTATAAAAGCGACATAGATCGCTACAAATGCGCTTTACCTGAAAAGTATGAAATATGTTTACATAAAGCTGTAGGTAAAGTTTCCCAGACGGAAGCGATACTGCTGAGCTTACCACCTTCGCACCTTGTTTGTTCTTGTCGAATTATATGTGTGATTCCAGATAAATTCTGATTTATATCAACGATATTTTTCCATATTATTTCAATTAATCATGCTGATATGTCATTAGATAAAAACAAAAGCCCCACAGATTTTCTGTTGTCTCTTCAATGGCGTATTTACATTTAGGTTCTGAACTCACGCCTCAGAGTTCTCCCTAGAGGTTACATTAAACCTCGAAAGTGAACATTGTCCTAGTGTTTACTGGGCCCTTTTACTTTTCTAGCCCGCTTTTGCACAGTGAAAAAGGACCCATAAACATAAACAAACTGAACTTTCCACTTAGGCGCTAGATTTTAAGACTGTATGTTTGTGGAGCTCGCTAAGTACTTGCCTACCTTTTTGTTTCCGACTCAGACTTTAGTCTTAATTATATGACACAAGATGTCGCTTTTTATAATTAACACGCGCTATCGTTTGGTTTACCCACATCATCATAGTCGTCCAGTCCATTCTCTTCATTTAACCTGACAAATATACATATTTGTTTTATTTTTGGTTTAGAGTAATATTCTTGAAGTTACGTTCGCTCTTCGTAACGTCTGTTGATTTACTTACCCTGAGAAATGTTTAAAATGTTCACTTTTACTTATTAAATATACGCAGTAGGTTTCATTAATCTTAGTTTCACAACTTGAGGCCTCTTTGTTTCTTTGGCGCCCCTGTTCAGTGTGAAACGGCTTTAATTAAGATATCATGGGAAATAAACCTCTCAACTCTGTGAAATATTAGCGCTCGGATCTGGAGTAAATTGGATATTTTTCTAGAGAAATTGTAGGTACAGGTTTAATCCCATATTGTACTTTTGGAGTTGCCGCTACTTGTGTAATTAGTGACATGCAGTATTTTATTTTCTTACCGTTTTTTGATACCGCCGCAAAGGAAAACCAATTTAGTTTCTTGCGTAAAAACACAGCAATAAATACATATCACTAAGAAATTATATATAAACTATGTTCCCACCAGTAAGACACAGGTGCAATAAGACTTCTATTCACTGAAGATATTTTTCAGTGCCAACGTGACAGGTGATGAGTCTGTAGTCGTTTTTCAAACACGACTGTGCATACGACTTGTGAATTTATTTTCAGACGTATGCAAGTTTCTACAGAATCTTTTCCTTCCCGCGGTAAGATAAATCATTGTAGGTACTTAAGTTCAGAAAAACTTATTGTTACTGACCGCCAGTGTTCGAACCAATAAGTAATCTTGCCACTTTGCCAATTGCCGCCACGGTTCTGTTTAACCAGGGTGGAATTTTAGGTAAAATCCGAAAAAACAAAGATATTTGTTTAAATCCATTTATTTAAGCGATACATGTACAAAAGTATGAAATAGATTTAACAAAAAAGGTATATCTACAATTAAATCTAATATTAAACTAAATATACATATTATTCGGTCACTTATCTATATACAAAAGTACTTTAAGGTATAAATAATTATATTATTTACAGAGCAATTACTATTACGGAAGTAAATTGCGCTACATATCTTCATAAGCTGCCGTTCGACATTACCACGCGGTCTGACACGCATTGGAACGCCGCGCTCGGAAAACTTTATAACAAATACAAGTTTACAGTTTTCGTGTTCCCACAAAGGCTATAAATCCTAACGTTCTTGCTTTTGCACTGTTTACTGCTCACCCACTCGCAATATAGTTTATCACGCGCACTACAACAACGCACTCACAATTTAGAGTTTCTTATGTTAAACTTTTTTTATTATCACTTGCCTTAGTGTCCTCATATTTACGATTTATGCACTTCAATACGTATATAATTACTTAAACTAATGTGTGGGATGATCTATCCCACGTATGGGAAAGGAGCGAATGGTGCGGGGAAGTATCCGGGGTAGCCCGCGCTCGGCTGCACCGGCACCGATGATGTTACGTAAGAAGTGAGCATCGTTGGTACAACTTTAGTTGTGAACAACGTCGTGTACAGTGTCTTCGCGCCGAAAGTTAGTTTCAAAATTTGGCTGTCCGTTGCAGTCACCTCGGTGTTCATGACAACTGGTGTCGAGATTACAGAGAATTGTTGCTGTGGGTAAAGTGGATTTATAGGTTGCAGAGGTAGCGCCGGCAAGCTGCTCGTGCCGATTTCATATTCCGTTTTCGTTACAGTCGCCACCGGTCTGGATATAGTGCTATGAATAGTATTTTTGCCATCGAATATTGGGATCACGTGGGATTCATATAAGGTTTCATATTTAAGAACTGGTTTAGAAGTTGTCACCACGTTGGGTATTTGTGCCGCTGCGGCCGGGTTCAACAGTCTCAAGAGAGCAAGTTGCTGAGCTTGCTCCGGAGACAAGGCTGGCGTGGGTGGGTTCGGTGCTTCCGTCACTTGGTTACCTTTGCTTTGACCGTTTGCTTTCTTGAGCATCAAATGATTTTCTTGCAATCTATACTTGTCGACTTCGGTGAGGTCAAAGTCGGATCCAATGTTAGCAAGATCCAGATCAGGTGGGAATACGCGGCGTGGGACCCCATCTTCATCTTCGTTGCTGTCGCCAAAGTCCAGTTCTAGATGCAACTCAGAGCCAGCTTCGTCAAGACGGCTGTTGAATTCCTTCAATGTTTTACTGGGAATGAATTGGAAGTAGTCCATTGGTGGTAAAGTCTTGGTAGCTGTTACAAATCTAGTCACTTGGTACGTCTGTATGAATGTTAAGCTGCTGGTCATGTTCACATCTCTCACTACAGGTAATATATGCGTTTTTAGCATGTGTTGAGTAGTACTGAAGGTTTCAGTCACGGTTTCTAACGGCGGTGTTTCCATGCCTGAAGACAATGTAATCGCTGGTAATGTAGCTATGCTTGAGTCTAGGTTGTGATCTTTTCCGTATGGAGATGCGGTCGCTAATATATTTTCTGTCAACGGCTCGTTGAGAGAATTTTGCGAACTAGGTACTAAAGTAGGCTCTATGCGTTTTTCAATAGTCGAGGTTACAGTTATAATACGAGTGTTCTTTACACGTCCAACCTGAAATATAAACAGTTTTAGGTTATGATAATTGTTCCTTTCAGAACATAAAAAAACGTTATATTATCATTATTATGTAGTTGGTATACCTGGAATGTATAAGGAGACTTAATTGTAGCTATTTCGTAGTAAACATCTCGAAAATCAGCAGGGGTCGATATTTCGACTTTCAAAGTTTCTACTGGTGGAGGTTTTTCTATAGAATTGTCTTCGGAGTCATTGCCAATGAGGGTTCCTGGACCACTTTGGGAACCGGATAGCTCAAGGTCATTATCGGATCTCGCTTGAAGAGATAAATCATTTGACTGAAGATCATCGAGGAGAGGATTCGGATTTGGAGTTGTTTGTTGTTCATCGTCGCCAGCACTTTTTCGAATTGTTACTTTCGGTTTAGGGCTGGTTTTGTATTGCCAGCGTCCAGAGCCCGGAGCGCGGTTCAATTTGAATTTGTATATACTTGTAGAAGCTGGGGTCACTTGCTCGACTGGAGTCGGTTGCACTCGGTGCTTGAAGCCTCGTCTCGACTGGCTATCGTTGTTGCTCGAAGGAGTCACGACTGACTTATGGCCCGCGTTACGGGTAGTCTTCCTTCTATTGGAAAACGAAGGAGTTGATGTTTCACTGAAAACAGATACGGTTGCCAGTTGAGGTGTATTTGCTGGTCGGCCAAAACGAGTACTGAAAACACATAATCAATTAAAACATTTTCGACTTAGTTTTATCAGCGTGCACGGTAATAATATAGGGTTGATATAAAGTATATGTCAAAGTTCAATGGAGAAAATATTATCTTGAAAATAACTAGATGTTGGCTACTCCGCACTTAACAAATCCGAGTAAATGTAATTGTTACCTTTGAGTCCGTTGAGAATTTCTGTTTTTAAACTTTTTGCCTTGATTTGCAGGGGCGGCCGAGTCGTGATTGTCGCTATCTGTGCTACTCTGCGCTCGGTGACGATTTTTAAATGAACTACCACCACTGGGCTGCTTACGAGTCGTTTTGCTAAAGTTACTTTCATCATCGCTAATCGACGGAGTCGGCTCTAGAGTGTGTCTGTAATTCTTTGGGATCGCAGGTGCTGCTGTTTTAACTATTCTATGAGTAGGTGTAGGTGATACTTTAGCTCTATGTCCAACTGGTTGGAGTACTTTTGAGTTGCTGTTTAATACTTGCGCATATTTTCCTGATATGTATGTTCCGATGACGCTAGTTTCATGGACTGTTGTAAGGCCATCTTTGACAATGGTGCCTCCGAGTGTAGTCACTAGACCTATAGGATGGTCATCATCTTCGGGTGCAGGCGTGGGCTGGTGTCTATTCTTCAGGCCAGGCTTCGGTTTTTGAGCATGAGACTTCGAAGGACGTATGTTTATTACTTTATACGTTTCTTCAACGAATTCCGAAGGCTGACGGGACAAGAAATCGTATTCAGGCTCGCCAATGTTATTATTGGTTATTAAAATTGCAGGTTCTTCTATACCTTTGCTAGATTTTACTGCAACTACACTATTAACTTTAGAGCTGATGATTGATGGTGGAGGGCCTTGTTTTACTTCTACTTTACTACTAACCACATTAGTAATGCTCTTGATTTCACTTTTTTTGTTTTTGTTATTATTAGATTGGGTTTGTTTGTTGGATTTTTGAGAAGATTGTTTTGGTGACGCACTCTCTACAATTTTGGATGGGCCCGCGACTACTTCAACTTTTGTGATGATTTGTTTTTGCTCTTTGATAGTCGATTTAGGTACGTTGCCTACTTTTTCTTCTTTTTTGGGTGGTGAGGAAACCACAGACACCGCACTGGATAGAGCGACATGTGCGATCGGTTTGTTTGTTTTGTCTTTGTCTGACAACTTGCTGGGTTTGATTGCTTCAGGCTTAGTAATAGCAACACTCGACGCCGGTGGCTTAGTATCAATTATATTCTCTTCAACTGATTTTGCGGTACTGGGCGGTTCTGAAAAGTGATTAAATATTTTGTTAATGTGTATGTTTTCTGAGTATTATTTATTTCACTTGGTCAATATTGTTAATAGACAGACAAAAGTTATATACTTTATTAGCTACAAAATATACAGCAAAGTTGTCTCATCACCTAATTGGCCTAAAAAATGGTTCATTATAAATATATTCTTTAGTTTGGCCAAATAATTCCACAAAAAACAAATACCAAATGTTCCAGAGATGGACATTATTATGAATATTATAGTAATATAAAATTACAAATAATTTTAAGATTTGACCTGGTGCTGCCGCTGATTGTGGTGAGAACACCATAACGGTGTTGCCAATCGTGGTAGTAAAGTCGAGGAATCCGTAGACGGTCTGCGTGAGGAAGTTGCCGGCAGGTGCCGCGGGCTGCGCCGGCGCCGCATCGTAGAAAGGCCCATTGGCTTGTACTAAACCACCTGTGAACAAAAAATAATATTTTTGTACTGCTTCAAATTGTTGTGTGAAGCTTTGACTAAAATTTACAAGGAAAATTGGTACAAAGATCTATGAAAATTGTCTGCTCTGTATGCTAATTGCGTGGATAAGTACTTTACTTAACATAAAACTGGAGCCTCGTAGGCTGTGAAGTGAGTTTGTTTATTGCAGATACGATATGAGTCCTTCTAGAGGAAAAAGTCGTTATTTGATAAAATATGCGTTATAGGTGTTTGTATCGTGTTCACTTACGAGAGTTTTATGTTAAAGGCTCCGAAGGATATGTATCGATAAAGGCGAAAAGTCAGTTAGGGCGTTACTTCGGTACCATTGGTTGGCAAATGACCTGTGATAGTACCATCATATGCCTTAAAAAGAAAAGTGAAAGTACAAACAAAGTCATCGACGAGATACGATTGTCGTTAAACTAATGGCTTGTGAATGTTTAGGTGTGTTGGTCTGAAACGAAATTCTTATACATACTCTCATAGAGTAAGTACATGGTTCTTTTGTTAAGTAACCAATTCTAAGTGAAACACGACTTACTTAAATCTTGTTTTAGCAGTGTTTTTTTACAATGTATGTTGTTCTTTTCGAGTCTTAACTTCTAATTAATTAAACGCATCCAGTTTGTAGAAAAGAAAATTCTATATTTACGCTTTCACACAAGCCTACCCCGTTAGGGACTCGGCATGATGATATGAGTATCCAAGAAAATGTTACATATTATAATTAACCCAAATTTAATTCATAAAAACCTACAAAGATCCATTACTGTAAGTTTTCATTGGATTCAAGTGAATATATAGGCATATGAAACCTCGAAATAAAGTCAACATTGCTTAGCCGGATTGGAAAGTGTGTAGTATATCGTGGGCGGGTCGTATCGCTATATCTCCGTTACTTCCACGCAATTTGCCACCAAGTGGACTGAGATAGTCCACCTTAGATACGGCCCGGGAGTGCCCTGTGTTCCACCAATCTACGTGTTTTCAATTACTTTACTTGGGCCCTTCAATTTCCTTTGTTTGTATAAATACGCTACTACATTATTCAACAGATGTTTAGTGGCTTTTATTTATGGGCTGGGTAAGTGATCAGCCTACCTTACTACTAATGGTAATAGATATTCTCTGTTTGCGTGTAGTATGAAAATTGGTTTCGTCTTTATTTGGATGTTTTTAAAGTCTATATTTAAATGTGTAAACAAAAACTTTTAGAAATCCTATACCGATACAATGTTTTAGTGGAGACAATGTGCTCTCTGATTAGAATTTCGAGAAATTCAGGCAAGTAAATTTATGTTGCCTTTTACATGTTTTGTAAAAGTAACTAGATCTGCATTCTTCCACAATTATCTTTTTTTTTATCAATATGCACAATGAAGACATATATGTGGGTACTCAGATAACATACCTGCAAATAAAAATAACATTAATTTGTTTGCTTACATTTATATTATAGCTACTTACATATAAAGGCGGCCACCGCCAGAAAGGTGATTGCTCGGCGTTCCATGGTAGGCGCTTGTGTTCTTTACAGAGTTCAGTGCAGGCTGTGTTCCTGGTAAAGCATTCTGTACAACCGCATCATCTGCGGCCAAACCTGGAACAAATTAACGCAATGAGATAATGAATCTTGGTGGCCGAGTGGTTCGGGTGGTCACCTGCAACACAAGGAATACAAGTTCGAACCCCGACTGTGCCGATTAGTTTTTCGGAACTAACGGAGTGCGTACGGAGTAAGTACATTGATTAATCACACCATGTGCTTTACGGTGGAGAAAAACATCGAGAGAATACTAAAATACGTCTGAGAAGAAATTAAATGGCGTATGTATAGTCGTGCTTGAGGAATGGCGATAGACTCGCCATCAAAGACTTAAATTTATACCCCTTCGGGTCCTTTGTTGGAAGGCGTGAAGAGAAGTTAATTAGGGATAAGAGCTACCAAGTCCTAGGTTCTTCCAAATCAAATCCCGTGGGAGCTTCCTTTTAGTTTATTCTGGACAGGAATCCTCAATGAAGTCTCGAGTTATTCTTGAAGATTACGTCGTAATCACGAAATTCTTGATTCTAGATATATATACATGTTTTCTAATCGTATATATTCATATATGTACATTTATATATCCTCACGCCTTCCCACAAGGGTCCCCGAAGGGGTAGGCAGAGGTGTATAAGTAAGACCCATACACCCACTTTCCGCCAGAGTATATTTATGTATACCGAATACTGCACATTAGATTAGATAGATAAATACTATTTTATAGTATTTTTATATTGAAAGTTTGTTTTTAATGGATTGTTCATAGTTCTCATATTTAATTATGTTGATTTAAATACAAATGAATTCGGAATGGACGTGTGGCGGGCGCAACGCACCAGTGGACAAAATAATCACTCGATATGCAAAATGGGGCCGCGTGGTTTTGCTTCTCATTTCAGCGGTTGGCCAATTCATTGCAGCGACCAATAGAGCTTTTAATATAAACATGTTTGTCCGATTGCCTATAGCCCAGTTATTATGCTATTCCAATAGGTTAATAGATTCGTTGTTTAGTGTTGTGATGTGTTGTGGTAATCCGGAAATATACTTTTTTCCTTCCTGAAAGCCGATATCGTAGAATAAGCTGTGCTAACAGTATAGACTTTTACAAATACAAGAAATGTGTACTATTAAAGATGGACTGTCGGATTGTAAATCTAAGCATTATAATCTCATCTAGGTAGCCTGCTCAAACTACTTATGAAATCGCCGTTCCGGCTGTTGTATCACATATATTTAGACACAGACAATTTTTTTTTATTTTTTTAAAATTTTTTTTTGAAATGCACATTAGAACGGCCAGTAGCCAATTACTCTAAATAGGTAAATATACATACACAGCATATACACAACACAAAAGAAAATATATAAACAACATTCATACATTCGCCTCCCAATACTCCAGACATGCCGACATAATAGTCTGCCATCCATCCGCAAACAAATCGCAATCAGAGTTGGACAAGTAGAAAATTTATTTATCAGAGAATGTTTCTTTTGGTAAATAAATATATCTTAAATTAGAAATGACAGAGCCCTCATGGTGCGTTACTATTGATTTTGTTTCTATATACATATATAGGTATACATTAAATTCAATTCAAATCTGATTGTGAAGAAACTTCAGTAAGGTGTTTTGAGGACGCCTGAGAGGGTTCCTGGTCCGAACGTAAAAAAAAAGAAACCAATCGCAAATAAATTTGCGTGGCATTACAACGCATGCCGTGTGCAACTAGTATAATATAAATGGACCACGGAATGCTATACAAAGCGATACATCACACATATCCCGGATATGTTAATTAAAAAAAAAAAACTATTAATTATTATGATAATTCGACGAGCTTTAAATTTGAATAAAATATTAATCGAATTATGGCATTCCATTGAAGTGAATACTAGAGGCAAGAGTATAATTTAAGATCAGTTCCCCGATTGTGGCTGGCAATTCACGATTGGCATCCTTTGTGGGGTTGTGGCATTTGGAGGCAATTCCAAGGACTAATCTTGACGCCGCTTACATTTGAATACCCAAAGATATATTGATTTGTATTTTGGAACATAATTAACTGTGTACCTTTAACAAAAAATTAAAATAAAAACAAACGAAGATAAAGTCGCGAGATCCATTCCTACTGAGGGCAGATACTTGTGATAAAAGGTAGTATACTTATTTATCCAAGCTACGTATAAACTATATCTGGAGCAAATTTCAACGAAGTCCATTCTATGAATGTTGAGTTTTCTTCTTTCAGAGTTCCCTATCATCTAGAATTCTATATTTTTCATCCCCTATTTATCCACCTACTTTGTACTATTACTAATAATACAATCACAGGTTTGCCTAAACAACAGAGCCTAGCTAGCCAATATAAACATCTACAGACATACGTGAGGTATAATATATAGTGGTACTTCGTCAATTCCCACCCCCTTAATTAAATGCATGCCTCTTACGAGGACATTTCATTGTGCGCCCACTATACGTAAACGTAGACGCGTCCAAGCCAAATTCCTGTATAGATTGGCACGTATTGTGCCTATCCCGGCAGTCAGTCTGGCATAGCGGAGCGCATTGAAAGCATTTGAATGCTTACTGAGTTCGATTGTAGGCACCGACCATAGGACTGGAGCAATGTAAGCCGAATTTACACACACTTATACAAGTACTGCGTATGTCCACTTAAATTAATGAACTATTCATTGCCGAAACATTTTGTAGTCTGCGTACTTTATTTACAGATTAACACACGGGGTAGGCAGATAGAGCGTCCGTTCTCTCTAGATGAAATATAACTGTATATAATAAGTAGTTGTGCCTGAGTGTTTTATATGTGTAACATATCCTCACGCCTTCCCATAAGGGGAATAGGTAGTACCTACACACCCATTTACGGCAAAAGTAATATTTTAGGTGCAAGTGTGATAGACGGCGAGTCCATCGCCGCTACTCAAGCTCGACTACAACACATACCTTTGTTTTTTTCTCAAAGGTATGTAGTGTTGTGACTGTTCTTAAGTTCAGAAAAACTCATTGGTACAGTCGGGATGCGAACTTGCAATATTTGTGTTGCAGGCAACTACTGGAACCACAGCCACCACGGCTCCATATTCTTTTATTGATTTAGATGCATATATTATCTGAATTAATCCTGGTTTCCGAATACCCTTCTTTCTACACCACACCACATCCACTCTTCGGTGCAGTCCACAGATCAGGTGACTACTGAAACTACTCGACCACCACAGCTCTAATTCTGCACAAATATACTATTAGCTTGAAAAAGCTCAAAGTTTACGTCATTCAGTTCTTGGTAATAATAGGATTACAAAACACCTACCTATAAACTCTACACAAGCATAAACGAGTTTTATTTGTAGCGATAATCTTCGCGCTTTCTCACCTAGGTTTCCGAAGGGCGTCCTGTCTATGTAATATGTCCAATACGCAAGGTGCCTCTTTAATAACATTGTTCTTTTTATTATTATTCACTCTGAAACATAGTTTATGGGTTTTTCAGAAACTATTTATTAGTAAGTTTATCATTGCAGCAAGCCTTTTGCAAAAATAAGGTAGAAATATTATTTAATTTTTTTTTTATTAATTCCTTTCTATGTGCCCTTGCCCATATTTGAGCTGCCCTATTTGCTAGGATACCCTGCAAAATATGTCCTATTTTAAGCTTATTTTTTGGTAATTACACCTGTACGAAGTCGGGGCCGATCTGTAGCTTTGTTTAACATAATATACGTAAGTAGCTTTGTATCACGTTTTGCTTGGTACTTATTACGTAATGCGTGTTAATATATCTTATACTTAATATATATTTACCATGTATAACATATATTAATAAGCCTAGTTGATCTTATAATATGTGTAAAGCCCTTACGCTAACAGAATAGGTTCCGAGTAAAATCAATGCAGACAACGTCTCGAGGTTATTTCAAGCGGTAATAAAGAAAGGAGTGAAAGAGTCCTGTCTTTTGTCGTATGTGAGTGTGTGGGTGTGTTTGGTGTTTACTCTCGAGATGGTGCTGTGATGGAGGGGTGATGTTTGTGGCTCCCCGTCTGGAACTATTCACTCGATTCCCTGAGTACGGACAGCGCGACAAATAGTCGTTGTTTTTATATTTCCTCGAGTCTTTCAATATGCATTATAAATATGCAACGCGCGTGTGATATCTTGAGTGTTTCTGATAGCCTGGTACCAAACTTCTCGGGAAATAAAGTATTTCAGTTAATTATATGCAGGGGCATTTATATATAAAGTGAATCACTATATAATATTTAATATTCACACTGATATAGTCTGGAATGGGCATAGTACCTATCCAAATTAGTGAGTGTTTATGACAATATATGACTAGAGTCATTCCATGGATATATAAAAGAAGTGAATATAGTTCTCATTGTAAAAGTTAACATTAGCGTTAACAAAATTATTTTACCACTGTTCATTTTCAAGGTTTCACAATTTTAAGGTTAATTTGAAAATATATATATATTTCATAACAAAGAAAAATCATGGCCTTGACTATTCATGTACATTAAATAGATCACTTGCCTCCGGCTATATACACATATCTCTTTGTTTAGTTTATACGATTGTAAATCTAGATGTATATTTTTTGTCCTTGCGAGATCGTGAGTGAATTGTCACAGCGTAATGCAAGTAATATGTAATTGTGGGTTCCGGCAGCGGTGGTCATTCGGTCAGCGCGTCTGTAAGGTCGACTAGCTTTATACCCGATACAAAATTCCATCATGTAATGAGATGTGACAGGGGCATTATCTATAGTACACGGGTTTGTCTACGGGTGCATATGTAAATAAAAAAAAACTGTATTGTCTACATAGATGGTAGATGTCTGTGTTATGTTCTTATTTTGAACTAACTGTTTGATGTCAAAATTTGAAAAATGAATGATATTGTAGTTATTTTAGTACAGTCTATTCTAGTCTATTCTTATCCTAGTTATTAGTTTTCATTCAATAACTACAGTGTACAGACATCGACCTGTTACATCCAATCCTACAAATATAAATGTGTACCTTTTTATGATGTTTGTTCTTCTTTCACGTAAAAACGTGAACGGAATTAGTTGTAATTTAGCACCGAGATTGATCAATAACTGGATAAGCACAAGGAATGTGTTTTATAAAAAAAAGCACATGATTAGTCACACCACGAGCTATACGGTACGGGGAAAACATCGAGAGGAAACCTGCATACGTCTGAGAAGAAATTCAAAGGCGTATGTATAGTCGTGCTGGAGAAACGGCGATGGACTCGCCAGGGGACAAGGGGACCCTTGTGGGAAGGCATGATGATATATTATATTATTAAATAAAAAAAGAACCGGTACAAAAAATTTTCCTTGAAAAAAATTTATGCGGATGAAACAGCGCGGGACACTTGATTTTATTTAATGTTCCTATGGATGTTTTACCGGTACTTCCAATTGTGACTAATACAATACATATTATGTACGTACTTCTAGAAGTAATTTGTAAGCAGAGTGGTCAATAGTCTAGACAACGAAGCCAGAGGTGAAGTGTTTGATTTAGCAGATGCCCTCAGCGGGGATCAAACTCTATTTGTGCTAGTTATCTCATGTGTTCTATCTTTATTAGTATCTATATCGTTGTCAAGGACAAGTTGGCCTTTTTTGTATCACTAGTGAAGTTTGATAGTACTTTCGTGTCGAGTGTTTTTGTTATTCTGTCGCTACCACCTGTATCTGACCAAGTAGTACCGGCGGTTCATCCCTCTATTCAAACAAAATTTAATGAGGCGTGCGCCTATACAGAACAGCCCATCAGCACACATTCGCAGGCTTACGTGGGATACGAGCAGTATTGTGGAACATACCTACGTGAGAGTGGTTAATACCGCTTTTATACTGTACTCAATATTATTAGAATTTTAAATGGATATTTAAATGTGCGTGAACCTGTAAGCCTTCATTTTCAATATAATGTGTATTGTTATATCTATATGTAGGTAGGTATAGGTATATGCATACTATTATAAAATGTAATTAAGTCAAATCAAGAGCACTTGAAACATGTGAACATGTATAAAGACTGTGTACATGTAATCAAAGGGAACGACGCGAAAATGTGATGTGAGTTTAAAGCGAATTGGTATTGTCTCTGCATACCCCGTGCGTGATGATATGTATATGTATGTCCGAATAATTATAAAATATACGGTAACTTAAAATCGAGACAATATTAGGTAAATCCGTTTCAAATTTTTATATATAAATAATATAAAACAAACGTAATAAATAAGTTATAAAACTCTAATTAATTTAAAATAATAAATATTTTAGTGTACATATTATAATATTAGTCTATTATTTTATTCTACATATCATCACGCCAAGTCCCTAGCGGGGTAGGCAGAGAGTATAGAGCGCCAGTTCTCTCTAGACTTACATACCTCTTTCGCTTCGTCCACATTCATCAGTCTCTTCATACATGCTCGTCGGTTTCGAGTAGTCTTAACGTTCCCGTCCTTGAGAGTCCGATCTATTTGATCCAGGTAGTTGGAACGTGGCCTTCCTCTGCCTCTTCTTGCACACACTTTTGCTTTGTATATCTGTTTCGTCAATCTTTCTTCACTCATCCTTTCTATGTGTCCAAACCAACGTAACATGCCTTTCTTCATCTTTACAATCACGCCCTCATTCACGCCAGTTGATTTGCGAATCTCTTCATTGCGGATTCGATCTAATATCGTTACGCCGCACATTTTTCGAAGAGATCGCATCTCGACTGCATTCAAGCTATTTTCATACTTCCTCTGACATACCCAGGATTCGCTGCCATACAATAAGGTAGGTACCAATATCGCGTTGTGGACAGCAACTCGAGCATTCTTGCTCAGACTTTTACTGCCCATCAACGCCGACATGGCTCCATTCACCTTATTTCCGGCAGTTATCCTTCTTTCAATATCTTTTTCATACTTTCCATCTCGTGTGAACATGCTTCCAAGATATACAAATTCATTCATTCATTCATTCATTCATTCATTCTAATATTTAAATTTTTTTTTAATTTTAATTCATTATTTTATTCTAATATTTAAATTTTTTTTTTGTTAGATGTTGCTAACATTTAACAAAAATAAATTAAACGAACACGATTGTAGCGCCACCTATCGGGTCCAATTATGAATCCAGGGATCAAAGGGACAAAAACATCGAACTCAATCGTGCCTTTACGACAAAGAAGAAAGACTAGTTCTATATTTTTGGAGTAATATATTATAAATATAAATTTTTTCAAGCGAGTAGGAATGTTTACGAGCTCCTCTTCAATACAAGAATCGTAAGCTACTTTTCAGATTCCCAGCCGTCTTATAAAAGCCTTAATCCTTGGAAATGTACTGATGCGCGACAATGCATCACGTCTTCACTTTGCTTATGAGGAAAAGTGGATTTACTACCGCGCCACCCCTTCTTATCTTTTCCATTTCATTCAAACATGTTGTATACAGCGGAAAGAAAACTTTCGGGTGAAAATATCTGTATTCCGTACACCCTATTATACCCGTAAGAGGCATGTAAATATTTGGCGATCGTTGTTGGTAAACTCGAGACGAATGTTGGTCGATAATTTATGTTGGCAACCGCGCCTATTGTCGGACAAACAACGTGCCGGCTCGTGGCCAAATTTATATTCCAAGTTACGGCCAACGAGGGTGGTCCACAGACATGCCCAGCGGAACCTATACAGAACTTACCAAGCAAAACTGATACGAATGAGCGTAAATAACAGAGAGGTCGATACTTATTCTTTGTTTGTGCGAAAGTTTGTGTATTAACATTGCGTGGAGAGGAAGTTCGCGATACTCCGATTGAAATTAGATGCATCTGTAGCGAACGTTTTTGATTGAATAAAATGCGCGGATACGAGGGAATTCGTAGTCCGCGTGGTATATGTTATGTTAAGTAAACAAGCTTTCGACTCCGCTACAGACTTGGTTTGGTCTAGTCTTGTTTGGTGAAGTTCTGATTGAGGATAAACCTACTAAAAATAATACAAGTGTACCGTACATCTTGTATTATTTTTATTTCGTTAATTTGGTATCTTAATGTACGCTTATTTTATTCGTACGTAATACGCTTATTTTATTCTGAGACAACCACGCAAATAGCAAAATGGTAATAGTACAAAACATAAAAAAAAATGTTTTTATTACATCAATGGAATGATTATTATAAATAGTATCTAACAAAAATGTATACGGTGAGTTAAAATTATAGTGAGTTAATCACTGATTGTGTGAAACGAGAACAACCCGAAAAGCCTGAGGCGCGGTGAGCCGTTTTGGCTGCATCCCAGGCACGTTTTGCATTTTATTCAAAACGTTGACGTGAAGGATAAAGTTTTATTATTTTACTACACTGACGTGATCCGACTATACCTGGGCGGTCGGACATTTCGCGAGCAATGCTAACACGGATATGTACGTCTTATTCAAATTCACCAAAACGACGTATGAATATATTTATGGCGTGAGAAAATTGAATCGCTCGCCGTTGTTGGTAGCCAATGTACACCAAAGCGAACTGTAGGTGGTTTATATTAGTTAATTTCGAGATTTTTTTAAATATATTTTTTTTATACAACAAGAGTGGCAAACAAGCATACGGCCCACCTGATGGGAAACGGTTACCGTAGTCTATTTACGCTCATGATATCACTTGCGCGTTGCCATTCTGTGTTCAGAGAGTTATACTGTGTTGGCAACATAATAGGTCTAATCCCTCGGTTGCCAACACAATATAACAATCCTCCCCCCTCCCCAAGGAGCTCATTACTGGAAACCTTATTCACCACGTAGGAACACAACACAAAAAAACTGTGTTATTTGACTACGGACTTCTATAAGGTGGAGGTCCTGCCCCAGTCGAGCAGCTCCAAATTCGAACGGGAAATCCGTTATGCCCTACCTCTCCTACACTGTAAACACTATTGATATAATCATATGTAATCCTTATCCATATATATAAAAAGGAATGTTTATCTGTATGTATGTCCTTTATAGAATTGTAAACGGCTGGATCGATTTAAATGAAACTTTCTGTGTTTCTTCAGGTGGATTCGAGAATGGTTCAGATTCACAATTGGACCCAATAGGTGGCGCAACTAGGTCCGTGGATTTTTTCCCCCAAGCGAAACTGGGCGGGACAACTAGTAATATTATAAATGCGAAAGTTTATAAGGATTTTGTAAAGAAAGAAAGTTTGTTTCTCATGGAATGAAATTGGATGAAATTTGGCATTTAATACATGTTTTACTGTGGAACAAAAAAAAAAACAGTAAAAATCCTGCCAATTAAATCCAATTTTCGCGGATGCGGATCAAACTGCAGGGCTCAGCTAGTAAATACATAGATGAAGCTGTTTTGGGTCCCAGATTTCAATGTCTTTATATGGATATGGATGTGAATAGTGATTGGGGTTCCTTAATGAACCGAACGCTTTTGAATGTTGCGTGAGTGATTAAACACGAAAGACAGATGCCAAATAATTAAAAGTAGGCAAAGGGACGATCAAGGATTTTTTTTTCAAATTCGAAGTGTATTTATTTAATAACTAGCTTATGCCCGCGGCTTCGCCCGCGTGCATTTAGAAAAAGTAGCTTTGGAAATTTTCCTGCTAGAATCGGTTCAGCCGCTATGCCGTGAAAGAGCATCATTCATCATAATATAAGAACATTGAATTTTTCAGGATTGAAAAAAAAAAGAAAGTAGGTTATGTCCTATTCCTAGGTATAAGCTATCATCATTTCAACTTTCAGCCAAATCGGTTCAGCCGTTTAGCCGTGAAAAAACCGCAAACATACAAACTTTCACATTTATAATATTAGTAAGATAAGATAAGATTTAATTTACTTTACAGGTAATAAAATAGAATGACGAATGATTGAACGAGTTAGTAAATTAAGAACTAGGATTCTTATATAAGTATGCCAAGGAAGAGTATCTAATTCATACCAACACTACACACAACCGACCACTGTTCCGTCCTCGCCGGCGAGGCTCGACGCGAATAAGCCGTAATATTCCCCCCCGACCCCCGCCGCAAACGCCGGCCGGCGCCGAGCCAGACGCGCAAATCCCGCCCACAAATAATATTTAAATAAAATTACCAGTCCAGCCCAGCTCCCTTGCTCGCGATTCAGCAACGCCCTAAGCCGAGGTTCGTACCCAACAGGGCTTATTTCTAAGCAACACAGCTGTGTTGCTTAGAAATAAAGTGCCTGGCTGGAGGGCTAGGTCTCGCCATTGACCGGTTAAGTAGCAAAAGTTCCCGGAACTCACGCTACGAGAGACAATAAAAAAAAATCTAATTCATGTCCTTTTGTACCAGGGCACTTTATTATAAGGGAGAACAATACAAAAATGTAGAAACTCTCATAAGATCACACCTTCCCAAAACTGCCACCGAAAGAGTAGTCAATGGCATAAAAACACTCGCAGCGATATGTTCTAGTGCCAACGTGACAGATGGCGAGGCGAACGCTGTTCCTCACATACATCTTAAATTTTTTTTCTCAGATCTATGGAGGCTTCCTCACAATATTTACCTTGACGGTAAAACGCGTATTTTGACAATTTAGAATAAATATATTAATGCTCACTATACGTATAGACAATCGGGATTTAATCCCATCATCTTGACTTTGTAGATGATTACTTAATCCAATTCGTTGTCAATATTCTTTAAAATACCTTATACCTTAAATAACTGGGGAAATTCCAAAGAAATTGACCTAGTCCCATATTAAGCAAAGCTTGTGTTATGGTAACTAGACAACGATATATTTACTTATATAGATAGATAAATACATAAATACATAGGGCATCCAAAATTAAAGTACAAATACTCGTGTTCACCACACAAATATCTGCCCTCAGCGGGATTCGAACCCGCGACCTCAAGTTTCGCAGCTCTAACCATACCGAATATAAGACGGTCGTCGACAATTTTATATTCGGAAAGCGTTTAAAGTGTAACCTGTTAAAAGGAGATTGCGAAATGTAACCTCAAGTACTCGTAACTTCATCGAATAGTTTGAAGTCAGAACGGTGCTCCTTGGGAATTTCGTAAGGCGCGGCTGACTAGCGCGGGGCGTTTCGATCTGCATCGCCACTATGAGTCAGTGCACGGGTCGCGAGGGCGCGCCGACACACTTTACAACTGAGATAACAACAATAGATGCTAACTGCCGCGCCATCGCCCACATTAGCCATCACTACTTAAATACACCTTGATTCTAACGTCGGTACAGAATTCGGATACGTATACGCTATAACCGCACACAAAAATGTGTGTATGGTGGGACCTTTATAGGTGTGAATATATACTGTGTAATAAACGCTGCTGTTACGAATATATCAAAATTATCATACATGCTAAGTCTCTCTCAGGGTCTTTTCATCAATATGAAAGTAAGTTGTAACACCTTTTTATCTTCCAGGACCACTCAATATAATTTCAGCTCACTGATTCTGTTACGACAAGTAGGTATTATTTCGGATATGGCTTTGCGCTTCGCGTCTTCTTGATGCGACCTCACTTGAGGTCACCCGAGGTCAGATTAGTCATAAGAATATGCATATTAGACTGTTTTGATAGGACGGGTCAGGTATTCACAGTCGTACTGCACAAGGTGAGCTTTTATTCACTTCACTATTGTGGTAATATTCATACAATTATGTCTACTTTGTTGAGCATTTGTAACATTTTATTGTGCGAATTGTTTTATTTGTGGTTCTTACGAACTTAATGTCGTACCGTTTTTATTTTATACAAGTGTTAGTTATATTGACACCTTTCAACAAAGATATTCAGTGTGGTAGGCAGGTTTCATAATTCATTGATTCATGAAGCAACATCCTCTTTTTGCCTAAGATACATAACATTTAGGGTCGTCTATGTTTTTTTCCAACTACTCATTACGTTTTACTGCTCCGTCAAGCTTGTCATTAGTCACTTTACTCACGTTTAGAAAGCTCATTGGACATACCATGCAGGGGCGAACCTGCCATATTGAAAGTTACGGGTGACTATTTAACCACTCGACCTAATGATGGTAGCAGTTCCCGGAACTCACGCTTAAACAGACAATACAAAAAAAAAAGAAAAAGATAATGGTAGCCACATCTCATTAAGTTACTATTCCTGACCAGGGCAAAGCAAGTTAGCAGCGGAAGCAACACAGCAACTATACTCATTCCACTACCTTTGATGCAAGCGGATTGATCTTGCGACCCGCGTATAAAAGCCAAACGTTAGTTAAATGAGATACGGATTTTATTTACCCTACGTGTAATGGTAGGTAAGATGCATCTAGTCGGAGAGGCGAAGTCGGCGTTGTTAGTTCGATCGATACGTCCGCGGCTAGTAGACAAAGGATAGGGGAATATTGTTTGTCACAGAATTTATTATAGCGGCCGACAGTGCGCTATGCGAGACACACACCCAATTTATCAGCCGGTAACGGAGCCCGGCGTAAACATATTTACGCTGTGTTGCGCTTGGGTTGCTTTACAAATGCCTACCATAAGTGTCAACCAACATATAACATTCATACTCTTTGGCACTGAGCATCTTCGTTTTCCAACACCATCCATCATCATCATCAAACGAAAACCATTATAATTATTGAAGTGAAAACTTCTTATGGCGCGTTGGGCACTTTTGTGGGTGAGCATTTTCAGCCGTTCTCGCGACAGATGAGATTTTACACAGATATACTCCGCGTGTATTCTTATAATATATGTATACTATACGCAGTCTTTGCATGGGCATTCGTTCGTGCTCTCGCGACAGACGAGATTACATACCTAAATGTATACTCAGAGTGTATAGGTATGCGAGAGCGCTGCATGCTATACGCAGTCTTTGCATGGGCATTCGTTCGTGCCCTCGCGACAGACGAGATTGAGAGTTTTTTATATTTATTTTATAAATGAATATTAAAAGGAAAATTTATTTATTTAAATATTTCATTTGACTTGTGTTGCTGCTATGGTATTGTGTTGAAAAACAAATCTAAGTGCCCAACGCGCCATAAGTTCAAGTTTTCACTTCTGCCTGCACTCCCGGAGTGCAACCCGTAATTTTTTAAATTAATAAATCATCTCAAATTTCTTATTATCACTACGCTGTAGATACCATTCTGTTATTTTTGTATAGTAGACCGGAATTTTTATTTATCAAATTATTTAAAATAATTATCGTCATGTCTTAGCCATACACACAGACACACACGTACGCACGCACATACACATTAAAATACTTACTCATATACGTAGACACACAATCAAGGCCAGACACATGTACACACACTTTTCAAATCTTTATTTTTGGTTTATATTTCAATTTGTGCAAATGTGATAGCTTTGTATGAAGAGACTGATGAATGTGGACGAAGCGAGAGGTAAGCAAGTCTTTTTTTGGAATAAAAATTATTATTATAAAAGCTTGAGAATTAAAAACCATACTTTATTATTCGGGTATTAGAATAAAAGATTTGGTAAATATGTCGCTGGGTTGATTCAGTATATATTATAGCTGGAAGTTTGTCTACGTCTCGTAGTCACCTACGCCTAGTACCACTCTACGCTACGTAGCTCTCAATTTGTAAGTTATCAAAATATCAATTTCATGTATTGAAGTATATCTAATTGTGCACACTATGTGTATGCAGCATAGAGTTCAAAGTAATTGTCCGGGATTATCCCATACAATATCAGTTGTTTGGTTTGAAGAACAAACGCGTCGTATAAAGAGCGTTCACCCTCTGCGTAGGACTTCGCCCTGTTTACTGCCCTGTTTATAAGTCAATTCCGAGCGAACTGTTATATGCTACTTGTTTGAATTTCTCTTTTATGCTCATATATTGTTTGACCTATCCGTATTTTCACTTTGTTCGTATCATACAATACAATTGAGGTATTTATTTTGCATTATTTGTTGTTCCTGATTAGATCCTGACGATAAGAATGCAAGAGCGATCCGAAAGGTTTCTCTGGGAATCCCAAGGTGGATTTAGACCAGGAAGAGGATGTATGGATCAAACCTTCTCGCTTCGCGGAAAAGTTTTTGGATATTAACCAAAGGGTTTTCTGCGCTTTCGTCGACTTAGAGAAGGCATTTGATAGAGTCGTACGAAAGGAACTCTGGGACGTGTTGCCTGGATATGGAGTGAGCAGTTCCCTACTGCATGCCGTGAAATCACTCTATAGTGATAGCGAGGCGTGCGTTAGGGTTAACGGTGATATGTCACCCTGGTTTGATGTGAAGTCGGGGGTCAAACAAGGGTGTATCATGTCTGCCTGGCTGTTCATTATATATCTAGATAACTGTCTGAGAGCACTAAGAACGAACGGATGTGGAGTGAAAATGGGAAACTTAGTGGTCAACTGCCTACTATACGCCGATGACGCGGTTTTACTGGCGTCATCAGAGGGCGAACTGCAGGCACTAGTTACCATAATGAAAGAAGAATGTGAAAAGAAGGGGCTGCGCCTAAACGCTGGCAAGACTAAGGTTCTGGTATTCGAAAGAGATGAACAAGTGACCGAGTGTGCAATATCGGTAAATGGGCAAATTCTAGAGCAAGTGAATGAATTTGTATATCTTGGAAGCATGTTCACACGAGATGGAAAGTATGAAAAAGATATTGAAAGAAGGATAACTGCCGGAAATAAGGTGAATGGAGCCATGTCGGCGTTGATGGGCAGTAAAAGTCTGAGCAAGAATGCTCGAGTTGCTGTCCACAACGCGATATTGGTACCTACCTTATTGTATGGCAGCGAATCCTGGGTATGTCAGAGGAAGTATGAAAATAGCTTGAATGCAGTCGAGATGCGATCTCTTCGAAAAATGTGCGGCGTAACGATATTAGATCGAATCCGCAATGAAGAGATTCGCAAATCAACTGGCGTGAATGAGGGCGTGATTGTAAAGATGAAGAAAGGCATGTTACGTTGGTTTGGACACATAGAAAGGATGAGTGAAGAAAGATTGACGAAACAGATATACAAAGCAAAAGTGTGTGCAAGAAGAGGCAGAGGAAGGCCACGTTCCAACTACCTGGATCAAATAGATCGGACTCTCAAGGACGGGAACGTTAAGAGTACTCGAAACCGACGAGCATGTATGAAGAGACTGATGAATGTGGACGAAGCGAAAGAGGTATGTAAGTCTAGAGAGAACTGGCGCTCTATACTCTCTGCCTACCCCGTTAGGGACTCGGCGTGATGATATGTATGTATGTATTTGTTGTTAACAATGAGCGATTATTAATTTGATATTATTGTTCAGATACCTCTGCCTACAAATTCGGAAAGTGTAAAAACGTATAGATACTTTCCTTTAAAAAATGTTTAATATCTAACTGCGAAGCCAAACTTTGTTAGTAAGAAATAAAACGAAGCCATTAATTGAAAGCACCAAAATCTTGGCTCCGAGTTTTGGCATTCTTTTCTTACTAACTTTACTTGAGGAATTATTCATACGCATCTAATTGAATTACATTTAAATTCATTACACATCTTTATCTATGGAATGATATTTTTGTTTTTAGTCTAGTCATTTGGTTTTATTTCTATTAAGTAGAATACTAACGTAACTAATACGTATATATGCATGTTGTTTGTCTTTTCATGAATAGTATTAAGCAGATTTTGACGTTAATATAATTAACAAGTATTCTGTCTCTGTAATCTGTAATTGCGTTGTTAAGCGCTATTAGGCTAAAATATTCTCTCCTCTCTCCTTTGAAGCGGATATACAATGCGAAAATGTCTAGCAGAAGAGGCAGAGGAAGACCACCAATGAGTTTTTCTGAACTTAAGTACAGTCAATGGTCACACTACGAGCTTTACGGTGAAGGAAACCATCGAAAGGAAACCTGCATACGTTTGAGAAGAAGTTCAGAGATATAAATAGAATATAAAAAGAAAACGCTGGTTACTCCATTAAGTCATACAAATGATTTCCCAACCATTCAAATTATTCGTGGATTCCGCAGTGTTATTTAAAATCGCGTCGAATATTTGTAATAGTCTTCAAACGAAGAAAATCCATCCATTTGGCTGTCTCAACGAAATTTTAGAATTTCAGATCGAGGAGCCCAGCACGCGGTGTCTGCCATTAATGGATGAATAATGCCCACTTCCTCCCAGGACCTCTGTAATGGAATTCCAAAACGTATTTATGAATTCACATTATTATGACATCTCGAGCGCTTCGAGACAGTTGTTCCAAATGAAGATAGGCAATAATTTGGTCCTCAAATGCTCATATGAATAAAATACATGAAAGCTTGCGTGGATTTTATACAGAGCTTCTCCGTAACTTAATATAATCAAATATAAAACGTATTCTATGTTCACTTTTGTAATGGTTTTGTGAATAAATGGAAATGATATGTGCTTAAAAACACATCCTACTAGCGAAAGTTTTGGGAATGTTTGGTGCTGTTTCGCGTAAAACTACTGCGAGCGGAATTTGTATGAAAATCGGCGTACAGATAGATTATAAGCGTTCTTGTAATCTAGTTTCTAAGGCATTTTGTGTTGTGTTATTCCAGGAAATAAATATACAAACGAAATACTTAACTTTTAAACTTTATTTTTAACTATAAAACTTTTAACAAAGTGATAAATAGGTTTGCCTAGATATAATTATGTATTATTGTATTTGTATATATATATATATATATATATATATAAAACGAAGCCATATGTATTTGTATATATATATATATATATATATATATATATATATATACAAATACACATATATACATATATGTATATACAAGTTTGTCTACGTTCCATTCTGCTCACCGCTTGGTTTTATGCAATAGCTGAAAACATGAACGTTTCAGACAATATACCTAAGAGATACTTATTGAGCATAGAACATCATTTATTCGGAGCGCGGATTGAAAGCTTTCAGCTTATGAACAATTCTATTAACGTTAAGTAAAAGTTTTAATTATGCAATTATTAGGAAATTATTTTAATGTGAATTAACATTTAAATTGATTAATTATTGTGGCTCTATATTTTTTAAGTTGATAAACTTGGTCTATAAATGCTTGCAATAACCTCGGTATCGAGGGTCGATCGATAGAGTATTCAATCGGTACGTAATATAAGGTAATCTTAGCAATATTTAAGTGAGTAGAGAACCTTTTCATTAGATTTACAGACCTCTTTTGGTCCATTCACATTCAATAGTTTTGCTGGTTCTCTTTTCAAATTATATGCAAATGTATTTTAAAAATTAAAATGATATTTATGATGGGAATTTCAAACCACAATGATAGTATTATGCGAAGCTGAACTGAATAGCCTATTATTTTAACCACAGGGTTGCGGCGGATGCGGAAATTCCAGTGTGTTTAACATTATCTATAATCTTATTTGACCTCTCAATAAATCGACCGGCAAACTTTAGGCTCCTGGCGGATAAGTTTTAGGAACTTGACCTTTTTAGAACAATGAAACTTTATAGTATCTACGTCATACTATAAAGTTTCATTGTTCTAAATGTAAATCATGAAGAGAAAAACAGGGAAAATAAGTGAATGTAGAGTTACGAGTTGATGAGTGTATATTATAAGAGTATTTGAGAGATCAATGCCTTTATTCGCAGTTTGTTCTTCAGACCACCCATGGGTGTTGGGAATAAAAGTTAAAGGGATCTGTTTCACGGGGTCGTCAGTGGGGTATAGAGCCTCAATCATGAACTACGCTGATGAAGTATCGCATTCTCGCGGTGAATCAGATGTCCAGAGCATTGATTGAGAAACAATGTTCTTACACATTTAGCTTAACCATTTAGAAACCGAAGGAAAGGTGTCATTGAAGATATAATTGAATGCGTTTTTTTATACAACAAGAATGGCATACTAGCATATAGCCCACCTGATGGGAAACGGTTACTGTAGCCTATTTACGCCCACGATCACAGCATAATGGGACTAATCCCTCTGCTGCCAACACATAACCATCCTCCCACCTCCCCAAGGAGATCATTATTGGAAAAAAAAATTGAAAAAATAATTCTGGCTAAGGACTTCTATAAGGTGGAGCTCCTGCATTAGTCGGGCAGCTTCAAATTCCGACGAGAAACCCGTTATGCCCTACCTTTCTTGACCTGATGTAAAGCGTTTAGCGCCGCCTATGAACGCTTGCAACAGGGGTATCGATCGCGGGTTGCAGACTTTGCAGTTACCTTCTTGAAAAACTTTATACGAACATGTGGCATTTGAATGCTTAAATTTTTTTTCCTATCATTTCACGTTATTATCTGGTACAAAAATTGAGCACTTTAATCGAATCTGATTGAATCCGATCTATATATATATATATAGCTAGTGCGAGCAAATTGTATTCAATCAATTCGAATTTAGAAACAATTGGTACGTGAAAAGGGGATCGTTAATTATTGCCCTTGACACATCAACGAAGATTGCGGAAATGGTACGGCCGCACGTCGCATTTAATGTTACGGTCGTGGTCTATCTGTCATGTCTGACGTTTTTATATCTTATTCAACTATTAACAAATAGATTCTTTTCTGTGTACCAATTTATTATTGTTACATATATGTTATCATGCTGTCATTTTATGATATGTTTGTGAGTATCTAAGGTACCTACGCTGAGTCCCCTCCCTTTCAGGACCTCAGTGTGATTATATGTATTTTAAGTAACTAACAGCAAAAAATGTTATAAAAAAGAGGTCCGAATAGACTAATAATCGAAAAAGGGTTAGCCTTTAGTAATTAACCGTAGATATCTTTTCCCGAGAATTGAGTAACAAGATACTTTTAAAGCGTCGGATTTTGAATACACTTTGTTAGAGGTTTAGTAAGAAATACATTTCACAAGGAAAATGTCCCAAGTGTTGCAAATATCCAGGCTACACTAGTGTACGTGCGTTTCGAAAGCGGAGTGACGTCTTTGATCTTAAATCGACAGTACACTTTGATACTCACACAGCAATAATGAGAAGAACTATTGCGAGGAAAACCGAATTTTCTTCAACAAAATTGGAACACGTATGTATGTGAGCGAACATGAGGGTATCTCATTTAAATCGTTGAGTCGTTTATATCAAAGAGTGTTCCGGGAAACACGTGTTGAGCTTTTACGGGTGCGGAAAATGTTTCGCGGATTTAAGCCCCTCACCTTTTAGTTACACCCATCTTTAACGACGGAGGATTTGTCAACCGTTTGCATTGCTTTGAAGGGTTTATCTATTCGATATATTTATATTCCAGAGTATTCTATTAACAAATTTTACATATTCGTACAATACGTATACTTTTTTGAGATCCGTGGTTTAAGTAGTCGCCTGTAAAATCTAAAGCCTCGGCAGTCTTCTAACAATGCTTTTTTTGACAGTGATTAATGACAGGCAAGCTTCACGGCGAAGTAAAGCATCTTGAGGAAACGTACATACATTTGTGACGACGTCTAATCGTGTTTGAGTAACGACGACAGAATCGCCATTGGTCTCGATGGCACCTCTACCTACTTCTTCACATTATTTTGTATTTTTTTTATACTACAATCTTGCATAACAAACACACAAGGGATGTTTGTAATATAATTGTTAGAAGATACCTGCTTTGATATTACTGTAAAGGTGCTTTTAATTAACCTGTTCAATTCGCCGTTCTGTTATATTGAATATTTCGGGTTCTTTTATGGGAAAATGTTATAATACATTAACATAAGTACCTAGTTTGCATAGTACAGTAACATTTCGTCAAACAAGCGCAGTATAGAGGCATAGTGCCGCTCTAATCCCAGGATGTGTATCGTCTGCCACAAGCATAATTTCCGCCCGGCTTAGCAACAGATCAACAAACTTAGCTCCCCCATTAGAGCCTAAGTGTCTAGCTACAAGGCGTATGTGTGCATTCTGTCTTTACGATGTCTGTTTGTTAGGATAGCAAAGGCATGTCATTGTAAATTGTACAAGTCTCAGTGTATCTGACCATCTTAATGGATGGTCATTATGCCGTCTTTGATATGTCTTCACACCTGAAACATATTTAGGAGCCAATGTGTTAGATGACGAGTCCATCGCCGTTTCCCATACATATGTATGTCTCGCACCATACATACATAATTGAATTTATTCTCAAACGTAAGCAGTTTTCCTCTCAATGTTTTTCTTCACCGTATAGCTCGATGTGTACTTAAGTTCAGGAAAAATGATTGGTACAGTCGGGATTCAAACATGATATCTTTGTGTTTACTCGAATCGCTCGGCCACTAGTAATATTCCACCAATCCTAAAAAGACTTTGTTATTCTACCAACATTACACATGCGAAAGTTTGTATAGATGGATGTTTGTTCTTCTTTTACGCTAAAAAGACAGCAAAAACAAGCAGACGACTTAAAATTTTGTAAAGAAATAAATACAATCCAAGACTCAGTTACTCTTCAACAAGATCTCAACTATTTAACTCAGTGGTGCAAGGAAAATAAAATGGAGCGGAACACAAAAAAAAAATTCTTTTTAAAATTCGGTCGTAATCATAATTTAATGTCATACAGATACACAATTGGCGACAATGCAGTTCAAGAACTAAAACAAATTCGAGACTTGGGAATAATTTATGATACAAAACTAACCTTTATTCCACATATTCAGGATATAACGAAACGCGCGTCAAGGATGCTAGGTTTTGTTTTGAGAAATGTTAAAGGATTACGGAATACAAAAACAAAGATATTACTGTACAATAGCTTAGTAAGGAGTGGTCTGGAATATTGCTCTGTTGTATGGAGACCTCACTATGCTACACACATTTTACAGATAGAAAGAGTACAAAAAAGATTTGTTAGCCACTTGGCGTTTTCATCGGGTATTAAAAAAAACACTAAATTCTTATTAAAAGCGGCTTGAGTACTTCAAAATTATATCTTTAGACAGACGTAGAATATCGCTGGATATAATATTTGCATATAAATTATTTAATAATAAAATTGATTGCCCCCAACTGATACAAATGTTTAAATTTCGTGTTCCGGCAAAGTATCCTCGACATAGATTAACCCCTTTCTGTGCTCCGCTCCGTAAAACTGTTTTTGGTGCAAATTCACCCATTTCTAGGCTTTCTAAGCTATTAAATGAATATAGTGACCTTATTGACATTTGGCATGTTTCTCTTCACCAGCTCCGCCAAACCGTAACCAGCATGTAGAATTTTAATTACATTTAAGCCTACTCTTATTATTTGTGCAAGTCGTGTTTACCTATAATTGTATGCTACTTTTAGTTTTAAGTTTTCAAATGTAATATTATTTAAGTATTATTGTAAGCATATGTTGGTAGACCTAAATAAATAAATAAAACCACCGAACGGTATTGGATGAAACCGGGAAATCTAGTAATGAAATAAAATATTACACGGGTGGAGCCTCGGGGCATATCTGCTTTATAATAGTACATACCAAACAGTCTGGCTTGATGAAGATAACCGTAACGTAAAGTTTTGATTGCTTACGCTGGATTCTATCTGGAACAAAGAAATATCTTATAGTGACACAATATAATTTATTCGTAGTTTTTTTTATAACTAATGTATTGTAATAATAGAGATCAACTACCCATAAATATAATAGATGTCCCAAATCTGTAGCACACGTCAGGGTGCCAAGAGGACTATACATATAATTTGTATATTTTGACTCTGTATAGTCAATAAATAAAATATACAAATATCTAAAAAAGATGCATACGGTTCTATTGAACAATTTTCAGTTATATGGATACTTATACGCTCTATGTTTTACCTACTGGCTTTGCCACTGACTTCCTATGTATGGAGGTCAGAAAACATAGGTTGATTATTAAACGTTATTTCTGAAACCCAATCTAAATGAGTTTTCTTCTTAAATATATATTACATATGTACATATACCTATCATTACGCTGAGCCCCTCACGGGGTAGGCAGGAAGAGTAGAGCGTTCTCTCCAAACTTACAGACCTATTTCACATAAAATAAACAACAGGAAATATCTTAAACAAATTGGCTTTAATAAAGTCCGCATTGATAAGATTGAATGGTAGCCCTGCCTGCGAATAAACTGGCTTATTTGAATGAGTGGCATTGGAACCGCAAAGCGCCGAGCGGGTAACGAGAGTACTTGGCCGGGAATAGAACCAATAGTCCGATACTACACGTGCCCGCAAATGAAAGCTGGGCGTGACTAACATGCGTAGTCAATATGCCGGTCTAACTATCGAATAGGAATTGAATAAATCGATTAATGTCTTGCAAATACAACACGTACGATTAATCGAATTGTATCCGATTGTGAAGACGATGCTTAGGCAATCCATTCAAAGTAGTCACTTTAGTGATATACTATTTGTAAGACATGTTTAATTTTTAGTTAGTAAAGGATTAGGTACGAATAGCCGTAAGTCTAGAAGACACCAGAAAAATCTAGATTGAAGGCTCGAAACCCGGTGGTCTGTACCAATGAAATTCTTCTTCTTCTTCACGAAGGGAACGGAATATCGTAACCTGTTTACTTTTCAGAATTAAATTTGAAATTAAAATACGTTTATAGAATTCGCCATTGAGACATGTCATCTCCATGTTAGCACTGTATGTCCGGCAAAAAGAGGTTCTTATCAAACTGTACCTACGAGACCCTTTGGAAAAGCGTAAATATACAATATAAGTATTGAAGTTACAACTTTAGAAAGACGTAACAGCCACTTATACCAATAGAAAAAATAGCCAGATATGAATAAAGTCTTCTCACAAAGCTTCAAGCATACTGAAAACATATTCTTTCATTCACCAGCAACCACTTTGCGCTCAGGGTGCTTTACCAGGAATGCAATATTTATTCTAAACAAAGAGGCAGTATGTTGGCAGTGAATTGATAATATTATTTGCTTGCTATCAAGAAACTAACAACACCTCTGGCGCCAATAACGGCGCTGTGGACGATCGTTAAGGAAATTCCCCCTAGATTATAATCAAATGGAAGCGTAAACAAACTTTTCGGGCCACGTGCCGAGCATCGGAACAAGCCGGGACAATTCTAATTTCACGGCGTGACGAAGAGGCCTCCTCATTTTCCTGACGGTTGCGGATATTTTCAATTTTCCCGACGGTGGCTCCTTTTTATTAGTTGTTGTTTCGTGTGGAATACTAATGGGGGTGAATTAACATTCACGCGACATCCCCTTTACTTATCCGATGCGATGCGCTGCGGTCTAGCTCCCAGGAGTCGCTGCGCTCTGTATCCCCTCGGAGCAAAATTAATTTCTTCTTCCGGCGTACTTATGGAGTTAAAAGCAACAAAGTGTGGTGACAAAAGCCTATAAATTATATTGCTGCGATGCGCGGTTTTACGAGCATAAAGTTTCTTAAACATATTCCGAAAATTAACTTAGGAAAAAATTATTTATCTGTGTGCCTAATCTCATCCAGGTCAGTTCGGCCATTCTAGGATTGCAGTTACAAGGCAAATTAGAGATTGATACGTCTTCTTTACTATAATGGATAGTAAATGGAAAAAAGTTTATATACATGTTATAATTATAACGTTGGCACGGGGTAGGAAATATAATCAGAGCTCTAGGCTAAATACAGACCTATTCCTCGTCTTCCTCATTGACCAGCATTGAGAGTCAGCAGACACAAGAATGTAAAAGGACCTCGTTAGCATAGACCTCCGTTATACAAGTTACCTATATACTTTCAAAGCAAGTGTTGATAAATCTATTACAGTAAAACTACTAAAAAGATAGTTCTCTATAAAATCAAATTAAAGTGATTGAACGTTCGAATAGTATTGGAGCAGCTAGCAGGTAACCGCTTCATTAACGGAGAGCACCGACGTAGCATAAACATCAATAGCAGTTAGGTATCGATATAATAGTTTATTAATCCTTCGACAGGCGTTTTAATTAAGCCGGAGGTTATTACGATGTCACTCGCCTCCCTCGTACATAACTACACTGCACTAGTTATGCTTGTTACCGAAGTTATTAAGATATTCACTTTACTCGCCTTGTCTCCGAAGCTACTCGTAAGTGTACAGAGTAGTGTTAATTTAAGACGGCCTTGAAGATTCGTTGATATGTTCGAATTTTAAATTGTACCGTTTCATTAAAACATAGCGTAGTTTCAATGATATTGTGGAACGAATTGGTAATTGTAGTATTTGATCGATCGATCGGTGGACTTCAGTTTGGTTAATTGACTAATAGCCGAGCGGTGCTGTGGTAACTGGTAATAATGTTGAAAGCCTGCTATAAAGCTATGGTAAATTACACTACACTATCATCGCTAAAATATTACGCTTAAATTAATCTCATAAAGAGACATTAGAGTAGTATTCACGAGTCGCAAAAGTGACAGATATGGAGAAGTTAAACATTTTAAAGTCAGTTTAAACTCTAGTGGATGCATACCACTAAAGTTTTAGTTTCTTATGAACATAAGTACAGTGATTTCTCATACAACAAGCTTAGCGGGAAATGGAAATGGAATGATCGTGAAGAAAAATTCATCTGAGAAAAAAAATTAAAAACGTCCGACAAAAGAATACCTAGGAATATTTTTATGGCTTAATCTATACTAATATTATAAAGAGGAAAGATTTGTTTGTTAGTTTGTTTGTAATGAATAGGCTCCGAAACTACTGGACCGATTTCAAAAATTCTTTCACCTTTGGAAAGCTACATTATCCCCGAGTAACATAGGCTATATTAAATTGGACCCGATAGGTGGCGCTGCGATCGAGTTTCAAGAATTTTACCTTTTTACCCGGGCGAAGCTTTCTGTGTGTTTCTGTGTGTCTTAAGCTAGATTCGAGAATGGTTTAGATTTACAATTGGACCCAATAGGTGGCGCTGCGATCGTGTTACGGGCAATTTAACTTTTTCACCCGAGCGAAGCTGGGCGGGACAGCTAGTTTTAAATAAGCTAAGAACCCTATATCTACATACTCTCCATGATAGTGGTAGTAATTTAAGAATGTTTTCGGCGTATCAATTGGATATATGATAGAGTGAGAGTACATACTCACCGTGATAGTTTAAATAAAACAAAAATATTTTAAAGAGTATATCAAAAGGCCAACGTAACGTAACGTCTTGAGCAGCATAGTTTATCATACATAAAGATATTCTACGTCCCACAAAATGAATAACATAAATAAATTTTGCATACATTTAAGGTTGATAATGCATTTCGCGACAATAATTCATCGTAAGTGCGGAAATGAGGTGAGTTAGATGCCTTTCGTGCGGTGGTGGCAGGCGGTCTAGCATCCACGTACTCGTAGTCTACGAACTACCTACCAGTCTGCCGTTACACTCGTCTACCACGTGGGGCGGTGTCGAGCGAAATAGCTTGACTAGACTCGTGCTGGCGGCGTAATTAAGGCTGAACTTAATCTCCTGTCACCGGTACACGGGCTGAAGCGCAGGCTTAATTACCTTTTTGATGAATTGCACTAAGTGGAACTTAACTTCATTATTGTCGTGTTACTGTTCAGATTCAATGTCGTTCACTTATGCATGATTTACGCGTCTCCCTGTCATGAATTTTTTCTTTTGTTTTTATATCTTCACGCTTTAGAGGCTAGCCCTTTAGGCACCGAATGGACCGTTAGAGTACTACAGACATCTTTTCGCCAGATTAATCGCAGTGATTAATCCCACCACCAGCTTTTCGGTGAAGGAAAACATCGAGAGAGAAAAAAAAAGAGGGAAAACTGCATACGTTTGAGAAGAAATTCAAATACGTACCTATGTGTAGTCGTGCTTGAAGAACGGCGATGGACTCTCATCTGTCACATTGGCATTTGAATGTGAGTGTGTGGGTACTACCTACACACCCTACCCATTCGGGGACCCCTGTGGGAAGGCTTGAAGATACTATCGAGAAATGTATTGAACTTGGTCTTTGCTTAAGTTTGTGAAGAAAACTTAAGCAGGTCTCATTCATTGCAAAAACTTGCATTGAGATATTATAGTACAATGAGATATTTCACAGATGTTGAGTGAGAGTGAGAGTTCTTTTCGATCGTAGCGAGCAACTTCTTAAACCACTCGGCTCATGAATATTGAATTAAATGAACATAGCTGATGACAGCAAAGCAAATATTGATCCAATTATCCATTTGAAAATCACAGTGATAAAACAGTAATTTTAAAATAATGCACTGAAGTGTGATCGGGCAATCTTATCACGAGAACAAACAATAATGTTAAATCAATTTATACAAGAGTCCGATGTCTGGATCCTTATTCAGCGCTCAATCGACCGTGACTCCAATGGTATTCGACGCCACGGATAAGTGGATAGAGCACTTTTGACGTCGGCGAGGAGTCGTTCACAATAGCGCAGTAGGCTCCGAAGGAACGTTTCATAGATAACCTTTGGCCCAATATTTTGATTGAACCGAACGACTACAAGGTCATCGTCATTGTGATGCTATTGTGAATATTGAAGGCTCCACGAACCTATTCAGAAAGTCCAATTATATAGACCGCCTTTGAAAGCGATCCATCACTTCAACCACAATAAATAGACGTAAACAAAGAGTATTAATTATGAAATCTATTTAAACTCCTCGATTTTGTATCGGTATCTTTTGAATATGGTTCGACATCGAGCCAATACATTTTAATTACCCTTAGTTTTATCATTTCTATGGCTCGGTAGTTCTTGTGTTCTTATCTTTTATGTCCACTGCCGTGAGTTAAAATATTCTCTCTGTACACCGCGTGAGGGACTCTACGTGATTCTATATATTTATGTATGTATGCAATAGAGTGACATACAATTCAGAGACCTTAGCAACGTGCTGTGATATTTATTAGCTGTACCCGTAATTCAAGCGATATATTTGCATAAATATTTGACTTTTATTGTTTGCATACATGTAACGCGGGGTGCTGTTTATCGATATACATGAAGCAACGCCTCGTGCGTCTCATTCTCACGTAACTACAATGAAAGCTTAGTCAAAAGGTCAACCGATACCAATTACTTAGAACAATCCTAATGTTTAATTACTTAAGCTTAATTTGAACTGTCAAGAGTCATGACAGCTGAGCACGTTCAGAACACACTACACTTCACGTTCAGCGTGGCCTTTTATTACAAATTCGATCAAGTGTCATCTTGAAAATACGCGCGCGAGCCTTTGTGGCGTACGACCAATCCTCGCGCCTTATTATCCCAATTGAGTTCAAGGAAACGAAATGTGGAGATTGAGGAAACTCCGTCACATTACGGCCGTTACTCCCGCTCTTGTATTCAATCGTCGCTCTCAGTAACGATTTATTATTAGTTGAAATAAAGTAGCATGATCCAGCTACTGTTATTATCCGATTTGTAAGACCATACGAGTAAGTATATATCATTAAACCGTGTCCCTAACTGATTAAAATTTCTTTGTCAGATCTATACTTTCGAAATTTAAGAAATTCTACGATATACAAAAACCTACAAGGCAAGAATCATAAACCACCCGAACCTCTTAGCGAAGGGCTTAATGGAAGAAAGCCAGACGACACCTAGACTGAAACGAAAAAGGCCCCAGGACATACTTAAGTTCTTATAAAGTAAAGTAGGACGTAACACATGTCACATACCGAGCATGTCACGCTAAACCCCAACAAACCTACTACTTAATGTTCCAGTGTGGTAGCAGATTGTAGTATTAGATATTTACGTAACTCCCGTCTCATTCTGCCAGCGCAGTTTTTTCTGATGGAGTCATGGAACTTTAACGAAGTAACTTATGATAGGTTCTCCAGTTGTGGTGATAATTTGCGGGGATAGTTTGTATTGCTAGGAATAGGACCGTAGCGCGTAAGTCGTAACAGAGACACAATTCGCGCGTTGGCATCCACATGATAGGCAAAGTGTCTAGCTAGATTAACGAACGAACTGACAAAGTTCATGTAGGTTATTTAAAGGCCTTTAGATAACTAGACTTATAATAAATACCATAGTTATTCAAAGCGCGTCGTTCAATCTTCCCTCATTTCCATTAAAAAAATCGTATAATAAAACAGTTATTGTTGTAGCCTCGACTACAGTATTCAAAAGTCAAGGGCGCTTGTATGGTTGTTGTTTACAAAATGTGCGCAGGCGATTGGAATCGGCCGTAATTATTTCATTTGAGACTTACGATGGGAATTCATCATTAACATTTTTAATTGATGTGTTTGGTGATGAACGCCTCGACGCGTGAGATCGATTTGTGGGTTTTTCTTTAACTATCTGTATGAGTATTTTTCATTCTGCCTTAGGCTAATAATGAATAATTTCTACATACAGTTGTTTTATGCTAACAGGTAATCTATTCAACTGGTGAACCTTGAGAGATGTCGTGTCTTGGGACATAAGGCTAAGCACATATATTTATACATAGATCTGTATCCCGATTTACCTTTATTGAAGTTATATATATTTTAGTAAAGGTAAATGTGGCTCAGTTTTTGTTATGTTTAACTTTAACGATTAAGTAACTTTTGCTTACAGAAGGTCGTTAGCAGTCGATGATCGTAAGTACAGTACAGACGCCTGAAGAATGTTGTATTAGGTACTGAAGACTGAGGTCAGTGTTCGAAGGACTTAAACCAGGCTTTCTCCAATGAATCATTTCTGAATTAATTCCTCGATATGGTTTTTGATTTATACAGCATGTTGTTCCTCAAGTAGGGTGTGAAGAGATATTACTATGTACTGTGCCATTGGTATAGTAAACGTCCATACGTTGTGGTAAACGCTTACCATCATGCTTGCTATCCATCGTAGTTTTATAGAACTTGAATATTAACTGGGATTAAATTGGCATAACTTTGACAAACCTTGAATTTGTAAATATTTGAGAAGACGTATGAATTTTAAGCTTGCCAAATTGATGATATTGAATATTCACAAAAGAAGGGCAGTTCCCATAGTCACGGTTATTGTGGGTCGTGTTAACCTCGTGTTGTGACGAGTAATTAAATCCACGACTCCTGTTAGTGGCCAATCAATAGTTATTACCGTTTGAATCGATTACTTCAGTCCAATAGTATGTATATTGTAAAATGCGTCTGCAAAGGACAACACCTTTCAATTATATCTGCACGATCATCATGTTTATTGTGTTTGTTTACTAATTTTCAATTAGTCGTGTTATGAAATAGCTAATTCATATCGTTCAATTTATAGAATGACGTGTTTGTATTTAGGAATAATGATTTCCATTTTAAATATTTGGCGATGCCCGTGACTTAGACAAAATATAAATATACTGGCGTCCATTTGAAGCGAGGCTCGATTTGTGCTCTACGTTTCTCATATAAAGAGTACTCAAATCTAAATCAATTCTTTGTCGAATCCAATAGCGGAGTTGCGATATAAAGAACATTAATTTCGTGAGTTTACGGACACTGAGTCAATGGAGTTCTTCAAGCAGGGTGTGAAAAGATTCCTGCAGGGTCGGCAACGCGCGAGTTATACCCCTGGTGTTGCAAGCGTCCATATGCGGTAACCGCTTATCATCAGGCGGGCCGCATGCTTGTTTGCCACCCAATTGGTATAAAAAAAACGAAACATTTAAGTACACACTACAACTAAGGAGTAATAGTAATAGTTACATATCTTTTCCAACGTTCAAAGAACTAATAAGGGAAAAGAAAGAAGTATTCACAGAAGACAAAAAACTGTTCAACGTGTTTTCCAACCATCTTGGTTAATAGATTTTTTCATTCACCCTAAGGAAGTGGAAATGAATGGATTTTTTCGAATAAAAATTTGCATAAAGAAATTTCTATAAAGATGAAGATTAAGTTGAAACTGCTCTCTGGGGAGCCAGCTCCGTTAACGTACAACGTCAAATGTTAATTAAAACACATTTCTGTTTTTATTTATTGGGGTGTAATCTAGTTGACTTTGGAAAATGTATTTTTGTTAACGAGCCAGTCAGAGACGTAATATTTGTTAGTTATTTCGAACGTTTGGTAACGGTTTAGTTAAAAATGCTCCTGTATACGAAAGTAAAGGGTACGTGGGTTCGTTCCACGCTGAACGAAGATATTCGTGTGATGAGCATAAGTTTTTCTACTTAATCTTGGAATTTGTGGTATTTTTGTATATCGTTAGGTTTTGCACTTGAGGTTGGATAATAGACCTGCCTTTCAAAATTAAGGTTTTTACGAGTGCACTAGTACCATGTAGAATGATGAGTCTCAGACAAATGACACTGCTTCTGGGTAGTGTTGTGTTCATACGGTGAGAATTAGTGAATCTTCATATAGAATGGCTACACTTAAGGGCAACAGTTCCCGTAGGATATCATGATCCTGAGGGACATCCCTCACAGACGGAAGATTGGTTACTATAACAAACAAGTATTATTGGACAAAGATTCACTTAGTTTAGAACTTGTCTACTCGCCTGGGTGTGTGTGTGTGGAGTTTCCCAAATATGTATGTATAATAATTCTATATGAGCCGTCGTGGCCGAGTGGGTCGAGTACTGCAACGCAAAGATTGCTAGTTCAAGCCGTGACTTATGTACAGTGATAAATCACAACACGAGCTTAACGATGAAAGAAAACATCGATAGGATACCCGCATACATATGAGTAGACACTCAATGTCGTATATATAGAAGTGTTTAAGAAACGGTGATGGACCACCATTTGTCACTTTGGCCCCCAGATGTATCCTCCGGCTTGAAATGGTGGGGTTATACCTCTGCCTACCCCTTAGGGAACTCTTGTGGTAAGGCGTGAAGATATTAGTAAATATATTACATTTAAGCCGTGGTGGCCGAGTGGTTCGTGCAGTTGCCTGCGACACAAAGATTGCAAGTTCGAATCCCGACTGTACCAATGAGTTTTTCTGAACTTAAGTACAGTGATTAGTAACACCACGAGCTTTACGGTGAAGTGAAACATCGAGAGGAAACTTGCGTATGTTTCAGAAGTAATTCAAAGGCGTATGTATAGCCGTGCTTGAGTAACGGCGACAGACTCGCTATCTGTCACATTGGCAACTAAAATATATCTTTGGCGGAAAGTGGGTGTGTGGGTATTACCTATACACCTCTGCCTACCACTTCGGGGACCCTTGTGGGAAAGCGTGAGGATATATATATTATTATATATATTACATTTACTCTATAAATTTGAAACAATTCTGCCTGTACGTATTTCAAATATACTGCGATAAAAGCAGATTATTATAAAGATACCCGGTATTCCTACGTAATACTAGTTCATTACTACCTAGTGGCCGGTTATATGAGAAGTAGGAAGAATTATCGCATATCGAGGTTGATTACGAATCCCCAGCCTGCATTTCCGGATATAGTACACTAGTTTTTATACTAAGTATGCAGATGTGCGTGATTTATGTAAGGTAATTTCAATTGAATACTTTCGTATTAGTGTTATCGTCAGGTTGATCATACGAGTAGTTGGTAGGTGTTGCATACCAGGGGTGTTATTCAGATTCAGATTAACAGAACTACGTATGTACTTACGAAGCTTTATTAATACATAGAACCTCAAAGTTTTCAAGTTTATCTCATAAATATTTGCATTTAGCGGGGATCGAACCCATGAATTAAAACTAGGGAGTCAAGACCACTAACTACTCAACCGTTCTATACATTTATGTACGCCCATAGTAACTTTTTAGATATCTATTAACATCAATATGTTATACGCACCGCATAACAAAAGACGATAATTGACGTGGGAAGACCTTCTAAATACGTATGTGTTTTGCTATATTCAATCGCGATTATCCTATCATGAATAATTTATATTGTAGTCCGGTTGACAGTTAACCAAATACCATTGTAATTATGTTGGGAGATGAAGTGTAATTACAGTTCAGTTGTAGCGGAGACAGGACTCAGCGCCGATATTTGGTATTATTTCAAAAACATGCAAATGAAAGGCTCTAGGGGATATTTCGTCGCTAACGGCGTCGCAGCCTTATATTACGACGTATAAATCATTATTTCAAGCCCTCACCATTACTAAGTTCATACATGAATGTGAATTAAATACACCGTTAATGTACTAGCATTTGGTATCTTTTGGATTGGACAACATTTGGTTTGGTTGTTAGGCCTTACGCAACACACTGAGAGTTCTAATAAAGATACTATATTAATATTAATTAATGGAGTTTCTTTGAGAGTTAATTAAAATATGTTTTTGCTCGCATTAACATACTGTGATAAAGCAAACTTTTTTTGACTTCTTTGTACCTAGGAGCTGGGTTTTACGGCACGCTGGTTTGTATCAAAGTGAGGTTTAACAAAGGAAATTAACTTAGTTTTAGTGTTTTAGTAAAAATAAGCTACCATTACTACCAACTAAGCTGATCCTATTAATATTACGTACTACCAGAGCCGTGTGATTTAACCCGCGTTAAATTTGTTATCATTAGTTATTTTTTTCTGGATTAACACATAGGTATAATTGCAAAAATAAAACAACAATTGCTGAATCTCATACATTTTAATACTGAGGCTCGAGCAGAAGACGAGTAGTCTGGGAGCTTTAATCGCAAACCATACCTCAGTTAATTTGAGATATAATAAAACATACATATGTTCGCAAGCGAAGCCGGTGCGGGTCACTAGTGTACAATAACATTGTACCTTTAAAGAGGTTAGCACATTTTTCAGATATTGCCACGACAGCAGAATAAATATTTTTTGACTGCAGCTGACCTTTAGAAACCCATAACCTAAAGATTTTTTATTTTTATTTTTACCTATAGACTTTTTAGTCTTATAGGTCGTTAACTACTTTTATAACTAACAATAATTATCATTATATAAATGACTAGCGGTCCGTCCCGGCTTCGCACGGGTGGACATAATATTTTTTTTATAAAATAATATATAGCATATGTCACTCAAGGTGAATGTAGCTTTACAATGGTGAAAGAATTTTTCAAATCGGTCCAGTAGTTTCGGAGCCTATTCAATACAAACATCCTCTTTATAATATACTAGCTGTCCCGCCCAGCTTCGCTCGGGTGAAAAAGTTAAATTGCCCGTAACACGATCGCAGCGCCACCTATTGGGTCCAATTGTAAATCTAAACCATTCTCGAATCTAGCTTAAGACACACAGAAACACACAGAAAGCTACGCCCGGGTAAAAAGGTAAAATTCTTGAAACTCGATCGCAGCGCCACCTATCGGGTCCAATTTAATATAACCTATGTTACTCGGGGATAATGTAGCTTTCCAAAGGTGAAATAATTTTTTAAATCGGTCCAGTAGTTTCGGAGCCTATTCATTACAAACAAACAAACAAACAAACAAATCTTTCCTCTTTATAATATTAGTATAGAAGTATAGATATAATATTTATGTATATATCTATCTATATAAGTAAATATATCTTTGTCTAGTTACCATAACACAAGCTTTGCTTAACTTGGGACTAGGTCAATTTGTGTGGAATTGTCCCAGGTATTTATTTATTTATTTATAGATATTGATATTAAAACTGTTAACGTATTTTGTACTCGGACAAAGACATTTATTTATCTGTCTCATCAAAATGCTGGATTGACTCAACTAATAGTGTCCATAGTACTATCAAAACAACCGAAGGATTATGCAGCTTTATTGCAGTGCCTATCAACTATTGCGTTATGAATGCTAGTGCATTAGAGTGTGAGCAGTAATGCCTGCACTTATTCATCGCCACGCGTGTGTCGGTCGCGTCATTATTCGCAGACATGTATGTGATGCAACGCCACTGAAACCCTGAGGACTCTTCAGTCCACAATTTATGCACATCGTCTACGTCGGAGATTGTCTCTAACATTTTGCATATTGGTAAGAGGGTTAAGCCTGTTGAAGGTCTCGAACCACGTTATATTGTTGAGACTACGGCGTAGGTGTTGGATGCAGCGTTCCTCGAGACGTTCAAGGAAAGCGTACCACATGGCTATGCGATACATGTATATGACGTTTGTAAGTCCCTTTTGCTATGACAATAATTATTATCTTGAATAATTATTGTCATTGTCATCTTATGGCTTGGTACTAGTTTGTTCCTCTTAAGACCACGAAAGCCGTGGAAACCATTCAAAAATACTTCAACGGCATTCAAATACTTATATTTTCACAATACAAAACAATTGAATCGCACTTAAAAGAGTGATAGCATCAGATTCACTAGAATTTTAGTGTATTGCGACTGAAGTGGCTTTCGAACCACACAGTAGGTGCCGACTACAATGGCACGCGACAAAGGGCGGTTGAAATCGTTCGCACACTATTGGACGTGGCTAATCGAGGTGGCTCGAGAACCATGAGTGCTCACGAAGTACGAAGCTCACGTCAGAGGCGACGAGCAATTTAGACGGGACGTTTCAACATTTTAACTGGATAAAAATATGAGAAAAAATGGTAAGGAAATGCCAACTTAATATTATTGAACAGAGCTCCCCCGCCGCATGTGTTTGAACGCAATAAACGCAAAAATTACTGATCGTTTTTTTGGATGCGGTACCTTCGTCATTAGCTAGCTATTTATTTGTGCAAGGATTTGTTTTTGTATAGATTAAATATCCTTATTTAGTATTTTTTATAAAATAATTCGCTAATATAAATGTGTTCTTGTTTTGCTTTCACGTCGAAACTAAACAACAGATCACTATAAAATTTTGTGTATTTCATTAAAAAAAAACGTACTGTCGCCATTGATTGCCAAATACAATACTGCGAGCAAAGACAAGCTTGTTGAGATTATTCATGTAGGTATTTTCAAGCAGAACGAAGTTCGTAGGTGGTTCAAAGCTTCGTTAATAATATCTAGTTAATTAAAACGCTGCTTAGAATTTTATTTGTATTTCAGTGTTGTATGTTGCAGTGTGCTACTAGAAAACGTTCTATTCAAACAAACTGGCGTACTCTTTGCCTCCGGGAGCACTCGTTTGCCGTACTCTAATTAATAAACAAATTCACATTGCAACGAACCATCTGAACGTTTAAATAAATATCATGCATCTAGTATTCAGGAACACGTATTATATATAACAACTAACTTGTTTTTTAAGAATTTTATCGCCTTTATGGTTTCAAATTTTAGTTTCAACTGTTCTTTGTAAATATTGTTAATTGTTGTTATCGTAAATAAAATGGTTTAAAATTAACAAATCTTAAGAAAAATTTATGATAGGAGAACTTTAATTAAATGAATTGCACAAAGAAGAGGGAAAATTATGGTACATATTGAGCATCGTAGGTATGGCTATTTTTGTAGATAACATACATATAAATGTAGGTAGGTAATACAGGTGTTCGTTTGGCTTTTTGTATGGTAAAGCTCAGATAACCTCATTGCCACAATCGCTAATGGAACTTGCAAATATTGCGTTGTTGGCAACTACTGGAACCACCTAGCCAACCACGGCTCTTCGACAAACGTATCTTTTATATTATTTTCATCTTCATTTTTTTTCTTTAGTTCATTTATGATTATAAAGTAACACGTATGAGATGAAGGGAGTCATACTCTTTAATAAGAGTGCCTTCCATCAGACTCAAATGTACGAAAATTCATATTGCAATTGCATCACGTCGCAATTCGTGTCAGATCCCATAGTTCATTTGGCATCATTATTCCACATCACGTTGGGTCGCGCGACACGTGTCATCGTGTTGCTCACTTGTGCACTCAGGCTCGTGACTTCGCATCCATACTAAAATTATAAATTCGAAACTCTGACTGTCTGTCTGCTACGTCATCATGGCTATGCCAATTTTGATGAGCGTTGGTATATAGGTAGAATGACTTGGAGAAGGACAATGGATTTACTTATACCTACTTCCACAAAAATATCACAAAAAGTAGTCAAATAAATATATGTATATACACCTCTGCCTACCCCTTTTGTGGGAAGGCGTGAGTATATATATATTTATATATTTGTTGTATATATTTGTTATGGTGGGCACCTGTTCTAGTTTAAGCCAAATAAAATTAAGAATCTGTTTAAAAGATTTGTTGTTAAATTAAATAAACACATAGCATCTGGTTCTCTTTCACATTGAGACTTCCTGCAAGCTTTGTTCGCTATTTACCAATCGTGTACGCTTTCTAGAAATATTGGATGATTATGGTCATTAAGCGGAGATATTTTTGTTATATAGAGTTATTTATTCTGATGCTAAAGCGAAGTTCGTTTCTTTATTTTTATGTATCTTTTGTATGTGTATTTTATTGAAATCCTGTCACATAGCTGAACGGATTTTGATGATTGTAGGATCAGACGAAATATGAAATAATTATTCAGAATCAGAAAATCTGAAATGTATAAAAACTGATGGTTTTGAATTTTATATCGATTTTAAAATTTGACCGTCTGATCTAGTGGTCAGAAATGCAGGCTTCAAATTTAAGGACACAGGTTCGATTCCCCCTGGAAATTTCTGTGATGAATAGGACTATTTATTAGTACCTTGGTCATGGCTGTTTTTTGTATTTGGTGATTAGTGTACCTTTATTAATACATACGCATCATACACCGAGTCCCTAATGGGGCAGGCAAAGAAAGCCAACTCTCTCGAGATACCTCTTTCTTTATGGATATATGTATAAACTTATGTGTGGCGTTGTACATATATAGATCTTATTTATTTATTTATTTGAATACACATTAGAACGGCCAGTAAATAAATAATTCGTAACCACACTCCATTTTGCTTTGCAGCGGTAATGTCCAGCTCTGGGATCTGTTAGGTCAATTACATATATATGAATCACAAGGGATGTGATAGTGACTAATGCTATTATGAATTGCGAATTTCACAGGATGTTCGCAAATACCGAAATTGATCATAAATTATTAACATTTCACTTACCGAAACCGATATTGTCACAAAGGGCTTAATTTTGGTGGAAATTCGGCATTTGTTTCACATGTTGCAACGATTGCGTGATGCGGCTACAGGGTGGATGTTATTTGAATCGAGTTTGATCGTGTTTTCGTCAACGGCCGTGGCGAAGTGTACTGTTATTCATTTGATACACGATATCGTGTCAAAACTCATCCACTACAAACTTACTCATAAATAAAAAACATGACCTCCACTAAATTATCCTTCAGTAATATATGTACATACACAACATAACATTGGCAAGCTGAATTTCAGCATTGTTTTATACTCTATTGTTATTTATTTAACAAAGGTAAACTTAAAAATCTAAACGATAACTCAACTTATTCAAATACACATGAAAGAACACAAACACCAGGGTTTGCTTGCTAGGTAAACTAAGCAGCCCACACTATAACAAGTAGGTATTTTGACCTAGTTCAGAAATATTTTAGTACTAGGCAGAAAAGCTTTTAGACATATTAGACTAAAATAAAAACGTGGGGCCCATTAACTATTTCTGTATTACTTTCTACTATACTAAGTGTGGATTGCATCGACTTATTATAATCGACATCATCATCATCCTAGCGGTTTATCCCGGTCGCATCCGAAACCTCATAGCTCCGGAGTCCAGGGTCCGCTGAATCGACTTACTATAATCGTAACTGGAGGTTTTGACCATCAATAACAAGCCGTTACGGCTTCACCAGCGCACGCCGAGCTCATGATCTACCAAAGTATAAGATATGCTCTGCCATAGGTATGATTTCAGAGGGACCCCACGTTTTTATTTTAGTCTAATATGTCTAAAAGCTATTTTGCCTAGTACTAAAATATTGCTGAACTAGGTCAAAATACCTACTTGTTATAGTGTGGGCTGCTTAGTTTACCTAGCAAGCAAACCCTGGTGTTTGTGTTCTTTCATGAACTGCCTTTCGGCCGCTGACATGGTTCATGTTATGACAACCACTACCATCAGAGATTTTAATGACCGAGATCACCAACGTAGGTTGATAGGTAAGTAACTATTTATTTATTTTGTAGTTTTCAGTGCACATTAAATAAAACCGTTTAACTTAAAAGTTTTTTTTACTGATTTTATATTCTTGTTTTTAGTATTTAGTGAAATTGTCTACCGAATATACGTTAAGAGTACTCGAAACCGACGAGCATGTATGAAGAGACTGATGAACGTGGACGAAGCTCTGCGCGAAACTGGCGCTCTATACTCTCTGCCTACCCCGCTAGGGACTTGGCGTGATGATATGTATGTATGTATGTCTACCGAATATTCCTCATTCTATTTAATTCATTCAGTGCATCATTATTACATGGTTTCTTACCTGATAATTTAGTACAATCTAATTCCTCAATACTTAGCCCTTCCAGAGACTTGACTCGACTTAGAGCCACGTATGCTTGTCCTTCCTCAAACAATTTTGAGCCCAAATATACTACTGCATGGTCGACGGTGCTGCCCTGCATTTTATTTAACCTGTCGTGGCGTTGCTCAGGTGTTTCTGAAGCTTCTTACTCCTTTCGTCTCTCACGCCGTCCTGTTAACCTGGCCTCATGTTGCTCAGGTGTTTCGGACGCTAATAGCTCTCTTTGTCTGTTACGTTGTAATCTTAGCCTGGACTTATGACGCTCAAGTGTTTCTGACGCTATTAGCTCTCTTCGTCTGTCACGTTGTGATGCTAGCCTAGACTCATGACGCTCAGATGTTTCTGATGCTAACAACTCTCTTTGTCTGTCACGTTGTGATGCTAGCCTGGACTCATGACGCTCGGGTATTTCTGACGCTATTAGCTCTCTTCGTCTGTCACGTTGTGATGCTAGCCTGCACTCATGACGCTCAGGTGTTTCTGACGCTATTAGCTCTCTTCGTCTGTCACGTTGTGATGCTAGCCTGCACTCATGACGCTCAGGTGTTTCTGACTCTACCAGCTGCCTTTGTCTCTCACGTTGTGCTATTAACCTGGTATCATGTTGTTTCTGTTGCTAACCGTTCTCTTCGTTTCTGTAGTCGACTATGGGTTTCATTTTCACTTTCCTTTGCACGTTTCGTTCTATACTTTTCTTTTGCCTTTTCGAGCCTTTTTTTTCGTTTTGTAGCAGTTTAGTTTTTATTTTTGTTTGCTTTTTTATTTATTGTTACCATGTTGTTCCCACGATTAAGGGGCATTTGGACGGTCGACCCCCCCCCCCCCCAGAGGTCCAGTAAAGGGGCAAGGCTTAATATACAGCAAGGTGCGCCCAATGTGGAGGGTGAAGCGCTTACGACAGTACTTTTTTATCCACCCTAATGCCATACAGTCTATGGCACGTTTAAACCTATTACCTTAACTTGGGTGGTAGCTACCGCTTACTAACGAGGTATCTAATTACCAATTTTTTTTATCTGCCCCTCTAACGTCACACAATCTTGAACGCAACTGTTCTCGACACGACTAATCATGCCCCCACCTAATACGCCATTTTGTAACAGCGTCCGAATCTTGAGTTTGAAATTTTGACATAATGACAGTATTCTGCTAGTGTAGTCCTATTATTTGATACCCATATTGTGTTGGTTGTGGAAAAATATGTACCAAGTCCGCAATATTGGAACGGCGTCCATCTTGAATTTTAAATTTTGACATAATCATCGTGTTTTACTAGTGTAGCCCTTTCATTTGATACCCATATTGAGGGGATTAAGGAAAAATATGCAATCCGCCATTTTGTATCGGCGGCCATCTTAGATTTATAATGTTATTGATTTTATTATATTGTATTGTCATCTAAATTAAATATGTGTACCAAATTTCAGATCAATCTGACAACGGGAAGGTGCTTAAATTTCAATTTCTAATTTTGACCCAAACAAATAAATAAATTCCGTACGGGTCGACCTAAATAAAACCGTTTAAAAATAACATGTTATTATCGTAGTTCCAAAGTAGTTAGAATATTCCAAGAAGGTGAATACACTTTATTTATAAACTTTGGTGGAAAAAAATTAATAAACAAAATATTTGTTCCTTACAAATAGCATACTGCGAGGTTAGGTATTACGGAATAATTATAAATAAATATTCTAGATGGGACAAATTATTCGAAGTGCCTATACACACTTATATTTAAACATAAAAAATATGCAAGTTTTAATTACAATATATGGCACTGATAAATACTTTAAGAATCTCACATACTACTCAGATACATATTATCAACCTGAGTCCCTCATGGTAGGTAGAGAGAAAAGAGCGCCAAAACTTACATACTTCGTACTTCCTTCACTGTATCATATGACATAGAGCCATTAATCAAGTAACTGGTCTTAGTGAATGGAATGTTTAAATCCATGAGAAGAAATGTGACGGCTAAATGGGGTTCTGGTCTTCCGTGATTTAAAACTACACAGGTAATTAATGAACTTAGTTAGTTTATACCAATTAGTATTACATCATAAAAACAACGCAATGATGGGAACCTCAAATGTTCTTGAAGCTAGTTATTACAATAATGTTACCATTAGCAATTATGTATATACTTGCCACTTGCCCACTTGTAAGATGAGGGTATTAGGATCTGACCTACGAAGGTTTTCCACGATAATTATCGTGCTCGATTGGGTTGTAGCCAAATTTATTACCTCGTAAACTTTCAACGAAAATGGACAAAGCCTCCGTTATGCCTAACATGCTTTAGTGGATCGTACATGTAAGCTCACGTGAAGGAAAATATCACTCGCTTATGCTTAACAATAAAGGAAGAGGGTGTTTGTATAGTTGTGAATGATACGACGACTCACCATCATAAATATATCCCGAAAGGGGGGAGTTGATACAACTCTTTCTACCCCTTTGGGGACGCTTGTGGGTAGGAGCAAATGTTATATATACATATATATTTATGGTTATGTACATGTATATATAAATGAGAGACAAGGCAGGCGAGAAGACAGTATAAGGTCAGCCGCGCTAGAACCATCTAACATTACATTAAATATGGTAACCGTTTAGCTCACGGTAAACTTTATTATTATTTAATTATAAACTATTATAAATGCCGGCTTTATGAACTATTTAGAATAAAGCGTGTTTCAATTTAAGGCACAGTATTTGAAGGCTACCAATTTCTATTGATATACATTCAGTAAAGTAATTGGTCTATTAGGTGTACGGGTTCAATTCAAATAGAGCAATTAATTTGTTTATTTCGACACAAAACAGGTATCGGTTGAATGGTTTTGATTATTTCGCAAAATATAACTAAACGAAATTGATATTTTAATTAACGTTTCGCAATAGTTAGCTATAAATGCTACTTTAAAAATGGTAAATTTCCTTTATCCTAATATATTCTTATTTTGAAACGTAGCAATACGTATTTTCTGCTGTGAATACGGATCGGTCGCGTATCGTATCAAAGGTTTTTTGATTTTAGTATGTTATCTGTAATTGTAATCAATTTATCTGTGAGGATTGGTTAGGTTAGTTAGGTTAGGGGAGTGAGGATTGATTAGTCACAACACAACGGTGAAGGAAATCATCGAGAGGAAACCTGCATATGTCTGAGAAGCCATTCAAAGGCGTATTTATAGTTTTGCTTGGGTAGCGGCGATGGACTCGCCATCTATCATGTTGGCACCTAAAATATATCTCTGGCAGAAAGTGGCTGTGTGGGTATTACCTATACACCTCTGCCTACCCCTTCGTGGACTCTTGTGGGAAGGCGTGAGGATACCTATATTATTTATTTCATATTAATATCCTCTGTTAGGACATTAACCAGCTATCTAGCTTTAGATAATGGTTACTCAGTCTTTGTTCACGAATAAATTAACATTATACTTTTCATAGCTGGGTTCTTACGTCGTCTCCGATGCAACACCATCAATTTGCCTGCGTCTTGTGCATATTAGTCTTTGGATCTCTATGACAAAAGATAGGTTCTTTCAACTGTACTACGATATTTCCAATACAATAAACAAATTTCCCCTTTTTACAGACTAATTGGATTGCCCGATGAAATATTTTTTTACCAAATTAAAAGTACGATAAATAGATTGGTCCGAGCGCGGCGCACACGCGGCTTCACTATGGGAATAAAACTCAATTAGCTATTATGGCGATTCGCAGTTTTGCTCCATATTAATGCTCCCGGGTGTTTTTGTGAACAAATCGAGTTGCTGATACGAATTAGCGGTGCTGTAACCGGATTGCTTTATCCAATTAATGTGCGCGGCTCGTTAATTTGGGCCACAGTTCAAAGCCGTGCCTAATTTCATCATTGCATATTTTCCCAAAGTTTGGCATCGTGCAATTTTACGTGATACATGTCAACTGTGTCTGCGCATTACATAACTACACAACTCCTAGTTAGGAGAAGATAACATGTGCTTGTAAACAGGACAGGCTTAGTAGTTCGTTGTATATTACTACAAAGAGGTTTGTGGGGAGTTTACACGGACCCAGTCCTCCTATCCATCCCCATATCAATAATTATTGGATGCATAACCCCTCAAGGGGTAATTAAAGAGGGCAGACCATCAGTTCTTTATAAGCTTACAGTGCTGAAATAGCTCTGCAAGCTACATCCACGTTCATCAGTCTCTTCATACAAACATGCTCGGCAGTTTCGAGTACTCATGAGGTTCAAATCCTTGAGTATTTGTACTAATACTTATTAGGGTCTAAAAGACAAACCTTCTTTTACCGTCGCAAGATGATTTACATGTAATGAAAAAAAAACAGTTAAACTTTATTTATTTATAAATTTGAATCTATATAAATTTCTTGAACATTGTATCTTAGAACCCCGACTATATATGGAAACCAGACCTACATGGTATCACTTGAGTAGGTATAGGTACTAGATATCTGCATCCTACGATGCAGATACCTAAAATTTTATTCAATGAATAAAGAAACATATATGTTTCTTTATTCATTTAATGAAAGTATACTTTCATTAAATTCCACTAATCAATAGTAACCTAAATGCGCTCAGAATTATAAAGGCATCGTTAGCTGGCGCTGATAGCTGATAGCAATATAATTCGTATCGGCATACGTAATGGGGGACTAGTGTCGGATTGGTGAAGCCAAAGAAATTACTTTGAACGCTAACACCAACTTGATTGCTTTCAGAGCGCAGTTTCCTGGATTCGCAAAAGGACCTGTTGTACGAGCCAGGACATTTTCACTAGTGCGACTAAACGTGACTCAACGTACACTGGCTAAATTATTCAGATTCTCCGCAGTGAATTACGAGCGCTGCTTCAGTTATCCGTCTTATTTCAGCATTTTACAAACTAGTTTTGTTGAATTAAATAACAACGACAAAACAGGGAATATTTTGTTACAAATGCGACAGCTACCGTTTTGTGAGTAGATATAAAGTCTCAAATGTCACGCATTCTTGTCAGTGATCTCATACATACTTATACGATAATTTTAATTGTAAATAATTAGCTTTTAATTTAACATTCGTAAAATGTTGTCGTTTTAATGAGTGGTGAAAGGATATACCTATGCATATTCATCACAGCTTGATTTCAGTAATAACTCACAAATGACAAAATATTTATCGATTAATCAGGGCGCGTAGGCTATACATACGGTGGTGAGTGGTACATTGTTACCGCAACTGGCGCGGGGATTAACACAATTTACGTGAAAACAACGTTCATAGCATTCAGTTGTGAAATTGAAAACTGGCAGACTCCGCGCAATTCGCTGTGAGATTAACTTAACTAAATTATACAATCAAGTGTGCATTCATGGCGCGACGCCGACTCACGCAAAAATATCGCTCGCGTAGTGCTCGGGTAAAACGCGAAACTATCCTTCAAGCTGAATATATCATACGGGAAAAATGCATTTTATCCGCGTTCTACGAACCGTTAGCGCACCCAGCGGACACGTTCGGCGATAAAATAAACACTAAAACAACGCTACTTTACAGATTCCGCTCATACAGAATCATATGCAGCCGTAGCGCGGCACATTTTCTAAACAAATTGTTTTATCGTTACTTCTTAAGTGGATCCGCTCCGTCGCGCACGTAATTCTTCTCAGTCCGCATACAAACAGCCCCTAAGGAGGCGACAATCCTCACCGCAAACAATAAAAATATACATAAAAATAAATTTGATACTCCTAAACCGCGGACCGTGAGGAATATCCAATGGAATGATTCTGAGACGTTTCGCAAAGAACTAGGTATTGTTGTAGTGAACTTGCTTTGTGAAAGATGCATCGATAGTGACGTCCGTCTATAGAGTTATTCGCGCGGAGCTTAGTCAAGATGAAAATAGGGATGGTGGGGAAATACACTACGCGTGTCGAAATGTTGAATTGTAAATTGTATTGTACCAAGACTCGATGCAGGCGACAACATCGAATTGGATTGCGCACTATCTAATAATCCGGATCGTGATTCGCAACGATGATCGTGACAGATCTTTCTTCGGACTGTGTAGTGGGTGGTAACGACAGACTTTTTGTATGTTTGAAATTACAGATCGTTAAAGCTGTTCTATCAAAATGCCAATAACAGTCGATGCAATCTAATAAACAGGACCCTGTATGTTAAAGAGCTGTTAAATAAAACATCGGAATAAATTATGATTTGCTAAGCTATTGTGTAGTTTAATTTGAATAAACATTGATAATTTCATTACTGTAACGTTATACGATGGTGCCATGTTAATTCAATTTTAATTAGATACCAAAGTCACAGAGAAAATACATATTTATAAATGTAAGGCTAAACCGCCTAAATGCGCAACGCCCCAGGTATGAGATTAGCATGAGTGTATTAGTGAGAACAATGTAGTGCTTACTCCTAATGTTATGTTTAGGTTGAAATTGATATGGTGCCAATTACAATGACAAATTGAGCCATTCACGAGCTGTCACAAATTTAACAAGTCGATAAATCTTTTGGAACTGACTTTTAATTAACTGCGCTATGACTTGATACTTTTAAATAACGTTATGAAGTGAATGATAATGAATTAATAATATAAAATTAGAATAGGCAAATGGGTTATACAGGATGGCTCAGAAATAGGACAGTTGCACAAAAATGTGCTAAGGCATAATGAAAGGAAACTAATTATGAAAAAGGATTTAAGTTGACGATTTATTTTACTTTATTTCGCATAACTTTGCTGTAATTATACTACTAAAAATGCTAATAAATATTTGCTGTAAACTACGTTTTTATGTCAGTTTTAGGTTCAGAAAAAAACCATAGAATCATGTTTCTGTAGTATTGTGTATATTGGAGATTGATAATGGAGTCATTTTGTTATCATTAGAGATATTTGTTGTATTGCATCGTCATGTCGTCATCAATATATCCTATATTCACAAAACCCTACAACATCTAGAAGACCACTGTTCTATTTTCTGAGACACTTGTATGTATCGGAATACTTGTGTAAGTAGTAAGTAAGCAGTCTTCCTTGATATACGGGCTATCTAATGTAAACATATTTATTCTATTCGGATTATTTGTAGTAGCTCCTAAGAAAAATCGCTTCTTTATAATATAATAATAATATAATTTATCCTCACGCCTTCCCACAAGGGTCCCCGAAGGGGTAGGCAGAGGTGTATAGGCAACACCCACACACCCAATTTCCGCCAGAGGTATATTAGGTGCCAACGTGACAGATGGCGAGTCCATCGCCGTTACTCAAGCACGACTATACATACGCCTTGGATTTTCTTCTCAGACGTATGCAGGTTTCCTCTCGATGTTTTCCTTCACCGTAAAGCTCGTGGTGTGACTTATCACTGTACTTAAGTTCAGAAAAACTCATTGGTACAGTCGGGATTCGAACTTGCGACCTTTACGTCGCAGGCAACTGCTGGAACCACTCGGCCACCACGGCTCTGTAATATAAATATAGATATTCAAGAATGAACTTTGAAATGTATTTTTAAATTTTCAATTTTCAAATCGGGAGAGTTTCTTTTACATAGTAAGTAGTGCATAAGTAGAAACCAAAAGAACGTCAGACTTGAGTGTTATTTTGTAAGTGGAGTATCACTGTTACCGGCAACTAAATCTAATTCATTGAGGTGCAAATAGTTGGCTAACGACTAATTATTAGGTTGTTACACCACGTGGGAAGATCTCACGGGTGGTATTGTATGAGCGAGGTCTTATTGGGTGCACTTCGCGATAGCGCACTGTGCGCGCGCATTCCCCTCGAGCAAACAATGCCTTCACGTTGTTGCCGTTACCTCGAAGCTCGTACTTAGCTCTGAGAGTAATTATTCCTTACGCGGCGTGCAATGCATTATACACAAGAGCTCGCGTTCATTCAATGTGTAAATTGCCACATTTGTTAGGCAAACGCCCTGCGAAAAAATAGAAATCACTATTCTCAAGGCAAAACTTACGTGTTACAGTTCTGTGAGCAGAGATTTATGTAGTGATTAGTGGTACAATTAAACACGATTATCTATATTATTTCCTGCAACATTTAGTAAACGTTAAGGATTATTCGAGTCATGGTTATGCGTTTCTAAGATGTGCCGAGTGGTTCGAGTAGTTGCCCGTAACACATAGACAGCAAGTTCGAATCCAGACTGTACCAATGAGTTTTTTTAACTTAGTTCAGTGATTAGTCACTTGGTGTGTCGAGCTTTACGGTGAAGGAGTTAGAGCCGTGGTGGCCGAGTGGTTCGAGCAGTTGCTTGCGACGCAAAGGTCGCAAGTTCGAATCCCGACTGTACCAATGAGTTTTTCTGAACTTAAGTACAGTGATTAGTCACACCACGAGCTTTACGGTGAAGGAAAACATCGAGAGGAAACCTGCATACGTCTGAGAAGAAATTCAAATGACGTATGTAATAGTCGTGCTTGAGTAACGGCGATGGACTCGCCATCTGTCACGTTGGCACCTAATATACCTCTGGCGGAAAGTGGGTGTGTGGGTATTACCTATACACCTCTGCCTACCCCTTCGGGGACCCTTATGGGAAGGCGTGAGGATATATTATATTATTTATTATATCATCAGTAATAACTTGCACCAAAAACCGGAGTTATATTTAGATACGTTGAACGAATGGTTGGCGAGTGGCAAAATTACTACCTTTCTATAATATACCTTTAATGAATCCTTGCGATTATAAATAATAATATTAAATACCTGGGACAATTCCACACAAATTGACTTAGTCCTAAATTAAGCAAAGCTTGTGTTATGGTAACTGAAAACGCTATATTTACTTATATAGATAGATATATACTTAAATACATATGACATCCAAGACTAAGGTACAAATACTTGTATTCGTCACACAAATATCTGCCCTCAGCGGGATTCGAACCCACGACCTCAAGTTTCGCAGTCAGGAGCTCTAACCACTAGACCAGACGGCCATCACCTTATACATGAGGACATTGTATTACATGAAAAATTTTCGATAAAATTATAATTTTAGCTGTCAGCACGTATTCAGAGAGGCAGAGGTTCGGTTATGATTTTACGGTTCTTTTAAATACATCACATAAAATAAGTTGTTAGATGTTATCTATACTAATATTATAAAGAGGAAAGATTTGTTTGTTTGTTTGTAATGAAAAGGCTCCGAAACTACTGGACCGATTTCAAAAATTCTTTCACCTCTTAAGCTAGATTCGAGAATGGTTTAGATTTACAATTGGACCCAAAAGGTGGCGCTGCGATCGTGTTACGGGCAATTTAACTTTTTCACCCGAGCGAAGCTGGGCGGGACAGCTAGTTTTAAATAATCTGGTCGAGTCACGTAAAGAGTTTTAGATCGTCTGACATTCAGATTTTAAATATCTCGTCATGAATACTAAACGTTGGTGAAGATGCTCTTGGATTAAGATCGTTTTTTATTTTAATAAATTAAATATAGAAAACGTTTTGGCTATAGCTTATATATAATAAATAGTCATTAGTAAAGTTCATACGTAATGAATAAAGAAGAAATCTAGATAATACAAATTGATTGTGACGCAATAATTACAATAGAAAAAAATCTTATCTAGTTATTTAAAAAACTATTTATAATTCTACTTCATACATAAGGCAAAAGAAAACAGAGGGAAGAGGGTGCCAAGAAGACTAGACGGCTATTTGCCACGCTGGTTAACTCTTCTGAACTTATTGATTACAATACTACATACTACTATGCTGATTGTAATATAATATATCCTCACGCCTTCCCACAAGGGTCCCCGAAGGGGTAGGCAGAGGTGTATAGGTAATACCCACACACCCACTTTCCGCCAGAGGTATATTAGGTGCCAACGTGACAGATGGCGAGTCCATCGCCGTTACTCCAGCACGACTATACATACGCCTTTGAATTTCTTCTCCGACGTATGCAGGTTTCCTCTCGATGTTTTCCTTCACCGTTAAGCTCGTGGTGTGACTAATCACTGTACTTAAGTTCAGAAAAACTCATTGGTACAGTCGGGATTCGAACTTGCGACCTTTGCGTCGCAGGCAACTGCTCGAACCACTCGGTCACCACGGCTTTTTGCTGATTGTCTTCTAATTAATCGAACTGCCGCAACCACGAGATGGCTTTAACAAGCCTTTATTAAAAACCAATTAACAAAAAGCTACAGTACAAAAAAAAACAAAATCAAAATATTTTATTCAACGTAAGGGACACAGGGAAATCTTACTGAACGTCATATATTTAATAAAAACGAAAGTTACCAGTTACAGTAGTAAGTCTTTGAACTTTACAGAATGTTCATAGCAGCGGACACTTCTAAATGCTCATAAAGTATCCTTTTGTTTCTACGTGTGTACACTGTATTTGAGCCAAGGATACTACGGGCGTGTGGCGAGCATAAATCAACGTTGACACATGCCTATTTTCACAACCAAGGCAGCATTTGGTAGTGTCTCGCCAAATGTCTCCTCTGCATGCATCGGTATGCACTACAAATAATAGTACATACACATTGTGAAATAACGTTTAAGTGACAGCTAATATTATTTAGATAAAGAATGACTTTGTAAGCCTACATCTTGCACGCATACAATAGTTGTATTCAATGAGTTACATTGGAAGATTTTTTCGTTATCATTTAATCATGACATGGATACTAGTCCTTCAGCAGTTTATGTTGAAATTTTAACTTCTTGTTTGTTGGTATGTACTACGTATACCGTATAAACTTCAACCCTACTGCTCTATGTGACACCAATATTACACACTAAAAGACCGCAATATCACTATTAATGGGGACACTGAAATACCCCAACCAGCTTGATCACACCGCCAAAAACTCGTATGTTTTTATAATGGTAGAGTTTGAGGTAGAGCTCTGTGGCGAAAACAAAAATTAACGTTTATGCTTTTAATGTGAAGTTACTTTGTAATTAATATTGCAGGCTTAACCTTGAGCAGCAGCATTGCTATCTAGCGTGGCAATGCTGCTAGTCTTCTTGCCACGTTGCCTCGGGATACCGATTTGGGATAGATATTTTATCTGTAAGTAGTTTAGTAGTGTAGTGTAGTGTAGTAGTTTCAACTGTTCTTTGCAAATATTGTTAATTGTTGTTATTGTAAATAAAGGTTTAACCTTGAGGTATTTACCTACCGATGAGAACTTTTCAATTACTTATCACACGAGAAAATATACCATAAATTTGACTCCGACATGTATTGTATGTAAAATAATGTCTGAGACACGGCAATGCGATACCACCTAAAAATATCGACGAAAACAGATATTTTGAACCTGTGCCTACGCTTTTATGGATCTTTGTGCGAGGATTGTAATTATTAGTAATATGATAGTGCACTAATGTGTATTTCATAAGTATAAGTAGCGCAAGATCATGAGAAATATGATAGTATCTGTAAGCTTTCTCCCATTTGGTTACCACAAAGACTACAATAGAATTAGGAGTACCATTTCGTGACCTGATGTGTAATCATGTTTAATTACTGGCTTAGTGCAGTTTCTAAAACTTTAGGTAATTAGTCGATTGTATCCTGTTTCGAGACGGCTTCGCTGTATACTTAGTCCTTCATTTCTTTTTGAACAAAAGACGCATTCTGGTGCTAAATGTGGGAGGTTATTGCGCAAGATGACTTAGACGGCTTGCAAGGTTATTTAAATTAATTAACAGTAATATCACAATTTGCTTAGAAATAATCAAAAGCACTTAACGTTAGAGCAATTTTTCAAACCATTCTGGTGTAATTTTAATGTGTTTAGATTGTTTGATAACTGTACTATTAAGCAATGTACACAGTATCTATTATTCTTATAATCTGAATATTAATGGTGTATTACAAAATAGGAGACAACCATATAAATTAACGCAAAACAATCTTGATAGATGAAACTAGGCACCTGTTAGGATCAAAGTTTTTTTTGTTTACTACAAAATGCAATGAATGTATATTATACTATGAGAGCGAGTGATTATCGTAATCTATGGGTACAAGCAATGCAAGATATCATTTACGCGTTGCCAGGTTAGCTATGATTGGTAGGTAAGTTGCTGTGCTAGCATTATGCGCGATGGAATGATGCCATTTCTACATACACAGTCATTTTATTTTCATCTTAGTGTCTGAAAATTAAACAATGCGGAAACACAGTACTATTTTTGATGGATCGTTGCAAGCAAGTGAAATTTTGACAAATGGTCCTATTGTTCACTAGCGCTTTTGAATAATTTTCGATAAATATGCCCTTCACAGGCAGGCAGAGAGAGTAGTGTCAGTTCTCTCAAGATCTACCGACCTCTTCCGCATCACGCACAGTAATTAGTCACTGCAGACATGGTCGCATGGTTTCGAGCACTCTTGATGTTCCTTGAGTGTCCGATCGATTTGATATAGGTAGTCGGAACGCATTCTGTAAATCGTTAGGTAAAATATCAATTGGTAGCAGACAAACTATCTATAACTGTAGTGTCTTGAAACGAGGACGGTTCCGGCACGTCTAATCAAGGGTGGCAGAGTTCTGCACAAAACGCCACTGCAAAGCAACGACTTGATGGCACACAATTCTATCCAAAGTTAACGTCGCAGTTTGACAACTTATGTTCTCTAACGTCCTCTGACTAAAATTACGAAACACAAAGCACATAGCAATGTAACTTGATTTGGTAAATAGCGCCAATGCTGCATGTCTTAATAAATGCTGCTGCTGCTAAATAAAGGTAATAACATTCGAGACATTGAGACTAGGCATTGCATAAGCATTACTTGGTTTGTAACCAAGTCAATTTGTGACGAATTATCCAAAAGATATTATTATATCTTATGGATTGTAGGATCTTACAATGAATGTGGACGAAGCGAAAGAGGAATACTAGATAGTACGGGTGCCTCACCAACTAAGCCTACCTCTATCTTACGCGACTTTGTTATCTAATTTTCTTGGTTTTGCTTGAAAAAATAATCATTGTTCTGCCTTCAAAGGATTTGATAAAACTAAATATAACGTCTATATTTAGTCGAGGCGTGTTTCTTTTGGTTACCCAATTGTAGGCCCTTCGATATATCTAAAAGCTTAATTTTACAAAATGAACTAATAATTTATGTCACAAGTGTTTAGTAAACATTAGTCTGAGAATAACAGCTAATTTATTGACAAGCATATCTCGATAAGAAACCCATTTGCATTCAATTAGTATTGATTGACAGAATAATTTACACAGCTCAAAGAAGAAAAGCTAATTTAATATTCAAGACTGCTTGGCAGGCACATTTTCGCTGTAAAATGAACGAATATATTTGGGACGAAATTCCGATAAGTTAAGCTTTATTTGCATCCAGTGTTCCCTAGTGACTAGCTATTACTTAGTCGTTCAATGTTTATCTAAAGCTTTAAAGACTATATCGTATTATGGATTATATTTGTGGCTTGTATAATTAACTTTGGACTTAACTCACCCTTAATGTCACACAGTGTAGGAAAACACTGGTAACTTAAGTCGCAAAAGACATTCAAAGACGTATAAAAAGGCATCAACGATTATGACTGACTCGCCATCTTTGAACGTAAAAGATAAACATAGAAGAAATATCACATCTGATATTTCTTCTATGATTTCTACTATGTTATGAACACATATCACGCCGAATCTCTGAAGGGGTAGACCGAGACCTTTCCCTTCATCCACATAATCATATTTATAAAAACATATATTTACGCTTTGTTACTGTCTATGAAGGATCAGGCAGAGATGAAACAGCGCTCTGTTATCACTGGAGATATATACAAATTCCAGCATGACAGATGGTGAGTCCGTTTCTCAAGTACGACTACGTCTTTAAATTTCTTCTGAAACGTATGCAGGTTTTTTCTCGATGTTTCCGTCATCATTAAGCTGGTGCGATTTATGACCTTACTTTAGAACAGTACTAATAACACCTTTTGGTACAGTGGGGATTTAAACTAGCTATCTTGCTATTGCAGGCGAATATTCGAACCACTCAGCCACGAAGGCTGCACTAAATAATGTAGAATGTTAAATGCGAGCATTAAGTAGCCATTTATGAAGGGATTAAATTAATGGTCAGCGTTAAAAACGCATCAATTTGCCTAGCCAATGAGAACCATCGTATGCGAGTCGTCTTTATCGCAGTTTATGTCACGCTGTCCTGTTATTTGACTCGTTATGAAAATTGTACTCGTTTATGACCGTGTAATTTTGAGTTTCACGATCCAATAATTTGCAGTATCTACTACCCACGTATTACGCGAGTTTATGGTTTATTTATATAAAGGAGGATGCATTGATTTCACTATTGATGGTGGAATTTGAAAACATTTTTTTAATTCTTTTCTGCAAATTGAAGTTAAACTAAACCAAATAAAACACATATCCCAACTCGTCCCTCAGGAGAGTGCCAATAAGGCTGGCAGCATTCACGCTGTATGGCTATACTGATTCTTTGTGCAAGTTAGGTAGCAACCTTCTTGTCCAGAGGCCTCGGTATAGACCTCTTCGTGCAGTCATATAATAATTTTAACTTAGTCCAGTAACAAAGGGTTCATACAAAGAAACCTCATTCATTTAATTGATTTATTGTCAAATAATTTTCATTTAGTCATTTTCGATTTTATTTAAAAAAAAATTGTGTGTGTCAGCTCGGACGCACGACTGGAGTTTACACCTTAAGTACGATTGTCTAAACATACGCAAAAAGAGTTTATCCAACTGAAAAAAGATTAATACCATATGAAAGGGTAAATTAACAAATTAATGAAAATAATATACATATATAAATATATATTTATTCATTTTATATACATTTATTATAACTAATCGGCGAAATATTTTACATTAAACTTTTCACAATAGTCAATTTCAGATGTGCACAAATATTTCATTAGGAATGTTGATAAATAAGTAGTAAAACTATCGTAAAAATCGGATTATCGATATCGATACTTTATTGACTACATCCTCGCACTGGTTGAGTAGCGCGAAACTGATGCAATTTTCTAAAAAGTTCTTTAACTATTATTACAGATAAAATTCGATCTTATTGCCCTTACATAAGATTGATTTTTGTATTGTACAATTAAAAAAATTTGGACATAAAACAAATTAACGTAATAAAATAAAATTTTATTAAATAACACTTCCCGATGATAGGAAATGCCACTATTAACTAGATTTTTGTCCGGCTAGCATTCCTGCACTCAAGAATGGAGCAATACGGCATATCTGTACTTGTTTTTCAAACTTATTGAAAGCGGATTGTACAACTGTCACACACAAGCGGCGGCGGCGTACTGAGCGCGGTTGGTCACAACCAAATTAGAAAGTTGCGCACCATAGGTGCATGCGCACCAAAAACGTAACGAGGTCATTCATCAGTAGATTTTACCTCTCATATTTTTCTCATACCGGGCGCCTTATGAAAATATGAAAATCGATTCTTAAGGAGTAAACTCCAAAAAATTTAAGCCAGGAGGAGGACCGCTTTTCTATTATTCTTTTGTTCTCCTTTATTTTATTGAGTTCAAATTATAATTATTATTATTTAGTGCAATAAGCAGTGGACCACTACTACTAAACGACACCTCTTCTAACACATTTATCAAAGGTAAACAATATTTATGGTCAAAAATTCTAATATTGTTTATGGAATAGGCAAGACAGGCTGAATTGTATGCTGGAATAGGCAAAGTTTGGTTTCGCGCCATCTTCGACAGCCGTTACGAATCTAATTAATGGTTTAGCTATTAAGACCATTTAATAACGACGACTACGATTTGATGTTTGTCAAGCTTGGACTCAAGACATTATTGCTTTGTTGGGGTAAACAAACAATTTGACGATAATTGGTCTCAAGTAGATTAATAATAAAATAAAGCTGAACGGTTTTTTTATTCGCGTCTGTATCGCTCCCGGGGCAGATAGAGTGAGTATAGTGCCAATTTTCTCCAAATTTTTCTTTTCTTTCAAGTCATCTACATTCATCAGTCTCTTAAAACATGCTCGCCGGCTTCGAATACTCTTAACGATTGATCTAGGTTGTTGGGATGTTGAATCTGTTTCGTCAACCTTTCTTCGCCCATACATTTGTATAAGTCCATAAGTACATTAGTTTTGTATTTGACGTTTGTGTTAACAATGTGATGATTAAAACCGTTGAAATACCGGTAAACATTCGGTATTTACGCTTAGACGGAAATAATAATTTAAAGGACATTTTTTGAGAATATAATTTTAAAGTGTTAAGCTAAGTAAACACGGTTAACGGCCAGGACATTTTTGCAAACATATTTTAGTATAAGTAAGAGGTAGGTATGTTCTTTAATGTACCTTAGTAAAAAATGAAATTAACAATAATAATTAAATCACGGCTATTATTTAAGAATGTCAGTCATAACAATAAACAGCTTTACAAATAAAAGTGTACATCGATGGATATCCGATCACACGCGCACAAATTAAAAGCAGCACGAATTCAGTGAAAATCTGTGATTGCCGGTGACTTGGCAATTTATTCGAGTAATAAATGAATCGTGGCATATAAACGACACGGCATTTGTATCGTGGATTCGTGGAGCGGTGGCAGACGGCAGCGATCGTGTGCGTGTCAAACGGAGGCTGAATAATGACGTTGGGTGACATTTAATTTCGGATACAAAAGGCTCTTTATGCTGTTTACCCTAATCCATTTAGCGCGGACCCCTCCCATCCCGCACGGATGATATTGACAGTAAACCTTTTAACTTGCTCGCACTTAATTACGTTAATGGGATTCTGTCGTGTTCGTCTAATGTTTTTTTATGTGACACGTAGATAAGACGCGTTTCTAAACACTGATCCTTGAGTACCATTTGTGTATTTTACTTTTGGCTTAGTACTTTGAAAGTATCCGTGACATTAATTGGGCTTCAGTATCGCAGTTTTCAGGTCGCGAGTTCGATCCCCACTCGCAGTAAATGCGATGATCTCATTCACTTATATCATTTACGTTTATCTATCCTATCTGTCTCGTAAATCTATCCATCTTTAGCTATAATACATAAAAATCTTATTGTGACAAGTCTAGAATATAAATAAAAAAAGAATTATAATTTTGTCAAAAGTGAATTAAAAAACACCACCGACACAGTCGATTTATCCCTCAAAGGTTCTTATAAAGATACCTTTATTAAATATGAATTAAATTGACATGTAGATATATAAAAGAGTTTTAGTCATTTAGGTCAACTTAATTCTGAATTAATTTACATATCTGAACATAGTACACTGAATTCCTCACGGAGTGTGCAGAGGGAGTAGAGCGCCAGTTCTCTTTAGACTTCTATAATTCTTTCGATTCGTCCTTATTCAAATAGACGCACATAAATTACGTCCCAGACTATTGGTCCACCGTACTTGATAATTTCAGCTGTTATCTCGTCTTTGCTTTTTCACATTTCGGACTTCTGATCGCTCTAACAATCTATTCCTTATTTTATCCGCTATAGGATCCTTGACAGGTTTCGTTGGAGAAGATCTGTGAGTAGATCAGCGGCATCATCATCATATATGTGATCATAAATAATGAATAAATATATATGTATAAACATTTTACCTGTCAAAATATACACGCTATTTAGGTATAATGCTTGTCTATCTCTAACTATCAGTAAAGAATTTATTATATACATACATACATACATATATATCATCACGCCAAGTCCCTAACGGGGTAGGCAGAGAGTATAGAGCGTATATATATATATATATATATATAGTATTTATTATATAATTTGATAATATTACGAACCGACGATGCTGGTCGCGCGGCTTAAGTTGATCATACGTACAGGGCCTATGACTATCGTAATCATATTTCTTAAATGTTTATTTATCGTATATAAATTTGTTCCCGTCGCACTCCTGCAATAGGACCTGCAATAGCACCGGCAATAGCACCGGCAATAGCACCGGCAATAGCACCGGCAATAGCACCTGATTGCAGGTTGGAACCGCTGTCGCCGGCACATACAATTGTACCTCCGAATGGTAGTCATGTATGGCCTTGCTAAGTTAGCCTTAAGTTGATTCATTGTGTATAATTAACTTTATTATTTGTGTATAGCATATGTTTTTACTATATATATGGCTATCAGCAATATGGCTATCAGCAAGGACGACAGGAGAAGTCAATAGTTATGCGAAGTCAAGATAAGTGGGGGTTAGGTAATTCCAAAGGTAGCCTGTACATCTGCAATGGAATAGCACTAATAGTTTATCTGATCTCGACATAGGGCACCTGCCAAATTATGTATGTTATTCTCGCAAAATTAGATTGCATTTTGATTGTTGACAATCTCCTTGATGTAGTGAACGGCAACTGTTATTCGAATTTGCGTGCTGTAAACTCCCGCAGTTCATTCCAATTTGATACAATATTGCTGTATAATAAGACTGGAACGTTAATAAAAATACTATTAAATAAATAAACGGGAGAATACAAGAGCAATATTTATGATACTCGTTGTTTTAATTTGATCAAACAACACTAATTAATTTAAATGTTCTGTTGATGATTAGATATTGTACTCTGTCCAATAGAGCCAGTTGTTTCTAGGCTCATAAACCACTTTTGCTTCATCCACATTCATCAGTCTCATCATAATTTCCCATCGTTTGTGCTGAATATGAATATAAATAAATAAATAAAAAAAAAATTTATAAATACCCAATAGCGAAAATATAATACATGTTGGTAATACCTCTCCCTTCCCTTTCTGGGATCCTTGTCATGATCATTTAATAATAATGATAGAATAAGTTCAACATTGTATACCAACTCCATCAAATAATTATAATGGGGAGGAGACAACCGTACATGTTAGGCTTAATCATGCCAAATGAATGTGTACACAAGTTGTGTGTTAAACGGCTTATCCGCTGAATTTGCATTGATGTGTTAAACAAAGGGTGTGTGGGAGGCATAGGTTATGCGATGGGCGTTATCATCCATCATATCTGTGTAACCGGATGGCTGGGTCGGCGTGAGTTACGGTCTAATTGAGTAATAAGCACTAGAATACTTCATGTTTCGGAATATTATGCCTTCAAATTATCTTCACGCCTTCCCCAAGAGTCCCTGAAGGGTCAACACCCTATTTACGTCGGTGATATATTCAGGTGTTACCGTGACAGATGGTGACTCTGTTGATGTTATACAAGAACGATTTTGCATAAATTTGCATGCTATGCATTGCAAAAGTACGCAGGTTTTCTTACGATGTTTAAAAAATTGTCATTAGTACAGACTACAGACAGTCGGATTGCGAACTTGAAATCTGGATTTTGCACTTTTTTTCAGATTACATGCACTGTACCTAGGTAGTGAAGTATATATATTTTTAAATGAATCTGTAGTTGATCAAATGCCTGTTTAGCTATTATCATAGTTATTTGTAGATCAGAATCATCATCAATAATGTACCTCCTTTTATAATAGGCGTTTGCATTTTTGAGTTTAAGGAGAAGGCTTTTGTGACAGACTACAGATCGAGCGATTCTCCTTAATACAAGGTCGATGTTACGCAAAATGATGGTATCTTTTTGAAACATCAATATGGATACTGTTTTATCAGCGCTGTACAGGCACTTGTTTGACGTCTTTTGTTAAAAATCTGGATCATGTTACGGTAGATAACTAAGAAAGATTTTTGTTATCGATTACTTCATGATTTAAAGTTCCTACTCGACGACTGATGTTAACTGGTCAACTATTCAAATTGAACAAGTGAATTTTACAGAATAATGTAAATAAAATAATTATGAATAGTGTATGTGTCCTACACAGATGCTCGAATGATGGACTTCACTTCCCACTTTAGAAGCATGTATCGTTATTTGAGTACATATGTCTATAAAAGTCGTGTTACGTCGTGTCCCGCTTCGACCTGGGATTTTGTGTCGTGACAATCGACAGAGATGGATTGGATTTACAATATCGAATAACACATTTCATTGGGGTTTGATCCTGTATACGTATTTTTCATGTTCAGATTTATGGGTTTTGATAGATTTTTTAAATCAGAGAGCAAAAGTAGTTTTTCTGCTAAAGGCTACTTTTTATGCAATCATAGATCGAAGTGGGGGACGAAAAGAAAAGTATTTTTCGGGTATGTTTGCATTGACCTGCTAAATATGTCATGAATACTCGAAAACATCGACCATATATAAAGTGACTATGATGGATATAGGCAAAGCAAAAGAAGTCTAACAGAGAACTGGTGTCTCTGCTGTCTGTGTACCCCATGAGGGACTCGGTCTGATGATAATGCAATATGTATGTATGCTATTTAAATAAATCCAAATTAACAAAATTAGGTTTGTTTACAAATCCTCTTATGTCATGAAAGTCTGATGAATGCCTTTAATGGTGAAACGTAAACTCATCCAATACAAGTACCTAAACTTACGGCAATGCAATTGTGCAGTTTTCAAGTGTGGGGAAAGAAATCTATGCATATTACATATTTTTCTGCCTCCAGTGCGAAAGCGCAAAGTTACACCTACGTTATTACAAAAATTTTAAATTTGCGACTAATTCTCAAATATTATTATTATTCCCAAATAACATTTAAATTTCACGAAACATTTTTTTTTATCCGACAAGAGTGGCAAACAACCTATTTACGCTCACGATACCGAAGTATAACTTGCGCGTTGCCACTCTGTGTTCGGAGAGTTACAGTGTGTTGGCAGCATAATGGGTTTAATCCCTCTGCTTCCAACACAATGTAACAATCCTCCCCCCTCAAGGAGCTCATTTCATTTGCAACGTTAAGCTCACACAATAATAAACAAGGAATGCCGTTTGCACACTTAATTAAGGACTCTATTGTCTTGCCTTACGCATTAAATACAAAATGGTTATCCACGCTGACAATTTCAAATATCTTAATTCTGTGCTATTATTACATTTCATAAGTTATTTGAAATACGTTTGTATAATAATACCAGTATTCCAAGTTTTAATAATAATGTATTAATAACGGTAACTTTGAGATAACTCTGTAAAGGGATTAAATTTCTCTCTAATTATAATTCGATCAGAGACAAAAAAAATCGAATAGCTTTATTAGAAATCAAGCTTCAAAAGATATTTACGTCTAGACCAAGTTAAGGTTAAAGTTGATTTAAACTTTTTTTTGTCACAGGTGGGGTGATATGCTGGCTGGAATACGAAGATGACGGCTGAAGATGAAGTATAATAGAGATCGCTCGCGAGATCTAACATCGCTCACTTCAGCATGAGACTAGGACAGAAGAAGGACTGTGAATTGACTATTTAAATGATTCGACCATAATATTTGTGTTTCAATATTATAAAGAGGTAGGTAAGACTATTGATGTTTGTAATGGATAAACTCAACTACTAATTTTACGATTTTAAAAAATCTTAACCTTTTCGACGGCTACATTATTCCGGAGCACATAAATGCACCATACATAAGTATAAAACATATAAATTCGGTTGAAGCCGCGGGCACATATAGTGTATAAATAAAGTGGCAACATTGTGATAACTTACCTTCAATTTGGTCGATGGCAAATCCAACTCATCAACTATTACCTGTAAAAAATAAATGAAACGTTAATAACGAAAAGCTCATCTTCTTGAGTATTTTTAATTTATGCCTAAAGAAGATTATAGCTAAGTTACGGAAAATCATTTTATGAATCGTGATCACGGATTTCTGGTCAAGGAAATTTTGCGGATTATTCCTCGCATTGATCTGAATACAAAGATTTGCCATTAGCACGATTATATAATTTTAGCGTTATGGTGAATAATAATTAGGTAGCGTTTGAAGAATATGCAATGTAAGTTAAAAAATAAAGTAGAAATACATATAGGACGCAGCAGGGTCTTCAGTTCATAATTGAAGTTGCCCGAATGGAATAGTGCCCACACCTAACAAATTACGGCACCCAAGTAACTGTTCGGATCTGAGAGAAGGATTTTCAGACTACTAGCATAGAAAAAAAAATTGCATAGATAAACTAAAAACACATATTTCATAACTATGTCTTCACGCCTTTCCACAAGGGTCCCCGAAAGGCAGAGGTGTATAGGTAATACACATCCACACACACCCACTTTCCGCCAGAGATATATTTTAGCTGCCAACGTGATAGATGGGGAGTCCGTCGCCGTTACTCAAGCACGACTATTACATGCGCCTTTGAATTACTTCTCAAACGTACGCAGGTTTCCTCTCGATGTTTTCCTTCACCGTAAAGCTCGTGGTGTGACTAATCACTATACTTAAGTTCAGAAAAACTCATTGGTACAGTCGGGATTCGAACTTGCGGTCTTTGAGTCGCAGCTTCGAATGGCAACTGCTCGAACCACTCGGCCACCGGCGTTTTTTCGTTTCATAGCTAGCTGTTATTATTATAATTATATAAGAATATTTTAGTAGGATATCGGAATGAAGAATCATCTGTAACTTATATAACTATGCCAGCCTAGGCAGGCTTGGGGCAAGCAGGCGCCGGTGTCACAAGTTGGAAGTCTTGGAATAATTCATGAGCAAGGCGTTACTCTCCAGGAGGTGTTACTCTCGTTTTGTAACTGCCATTGTGGCATTATTATGCAAAACTCTGTGACGGCTGCCGATCGCTGAGCTAAATTTCTTTGTATTAAAAGGTTATTAGAATGTAGGTCTCGGTGCCAATGCACCCAAGGTCGGGTTTTGTCTTTTTTCGAAGCGATTTGGGTTGTTTTCAATAGAATTTTCTTGCTTATGTAAACAAGTTGCGTTTACTGCGTCGGGTTTATGTAATTCTATAGACCATCAGTTTTTCAGTTAGTTCGGTATCTCTTAGTCGTTTTTAAGCAAATTTTCGCTTCACGCTCGTCATCTAGAGGTAATAAATGTGGTGTTATTAAACGGCCACGAATCCAAGTCAATTTGTCTTAGACCAGTAGACAGCTAATGCCGTTTTTTGGATTATTTTTACTAATATAATGATGAGACTGATTAATGTAGGCGAAGCGAAAGAGGTATGTAAGTCTAGATCGAACTGGTGCTCTATACTCTCTGCCTACCCCGTTAAGGACTTGGCGTGATAATATGTGGGTATGTATATATTAACTTGCATAAAAAAAATATGTACTTTCAATCGTTTTCAATAAAGGTAAAAGGAAACTATTGACATTACACATTACTCATTACACATCAAACGTTCCAGGAATGCAAAGTGATTCAATGATATGTATTTCAATCTCGACTAAACACGCAATAACCAGCATAACGAGTCCCACAAAGCTATAGAATACTTACGTGCATAAGAATAGTGTTTGTATTTCCATGATATCATACATGGGAGTAACATGTAAATTTAATACACTTGGCGCGTCTCCGGTGGCGACGGAATCTGGAATAGCCACTGGAATGGAATGAAGTAAAAATATGCAGTTGCATAATAGCTACATGCTGGATTATACATACATACATACATATCATGAAGCCGAGTGCCTCGCGGGGTAGGAAGATAGAGTAGAGCGCCATTTCTCGCTACATTCATCAGTCTCGTCATAGATGCTCGCCAGTTTCTTGTACTCTTGACGTTCCAATCCTTGAATATCAGATTGGTTTGATCTAGGTAGTTGAAACGTGGTCTTACCTTTTCTCCACCACACATATTCGTATAGTATATCTGTTTCGTCAATCTGTCTTCATTAATCCTAAATGTTCAAATTAACATGCCTTTCTTCCCATTTACACATCACTTTTATCACATTCTTGTTCACGCCATTTGCTTTGCAAATTCGATGTATATTGGATTGTTAGTTCTTATTATAATAGTAACTTGACTATTCATCCGTAAAGTCCAGATGTGTGTTTTAGAAGAGAGAAGGAATCCAATTACGTAGTTGTAGTCGTTTCTGAAGGACGGCAATAACTCGATGGTCCCGCAAGACCCTGAAGATGACGTTGTGAAGACAATTAATTCTGTTCGAGTTGTGCTAAACAGATTAATACGAACCTTTGACATTGCTTCGAGAAATATAATGACTGACTCACAGTCCAACATAGTAGGCATTTTGTATAATTTAACCACATATTACGTAATGTGGGAATAGAATTGAGTAATAGTATTACGACTGGGAACCAAGAACCATTGTAACAAAAATCTCTACTCTTTTATGTAATTTATGAATTAAAGTTGAAAAATTACTGTACTTAACCTTTAAATTAATCACTAACGATTAGCGTTACTTGTAAGCCTTGCTTTTAAGACAGAAAGCGTAATGGATATCGTTAATAACGATAAGTTAGTGACTTACCACACCTGACATTGAAATGTACCAAATTTCATACGTAGAACGTAGGTCTCAGTAAGACGTTGCAGTGGAGCCATTTGGTTGAAACTCTGTCTTACGGTACATTCAAATACATTTATGGTTCTATTCCCTGTTTAACATTTATCATTCAAATTGACATTGAGATTTACTATACTATACAAATTCTATAATAAATAATTGTGAACGTCACCAAAAATTTGCCCCAGCGGCAGTCGAGCCTGCGATCTCCAACTGCGAGCTTAAGGTCCCAGAGATAGGAACCTTCTCACAATACGTGCCGTATCGAGGAGTACAGTTTTCCACAACAGTTCTCCCTTGGTCCAACTATCTAACGAGAGCCTCTATTGATATTATTATGTGATTTAAAATGCAAGATGGCGTATAAAGGCTTCACTTGATTGACGAAGCTGTACCATGTAGCCTAATGGCCAAGCCTCGCTCTATACGTTTAGCAGGCTCACGCCAATCAATAACCGATACCGATTGATGTTTACCGTCCATCGCATGTGTTAGGAAACGTACCAAAAGGCAGTCGATTCATTATTTGGGAATAAATCTTAATTATTGAAACGGACAGGTCAACGGATTTCTTGATCCGTTTTTTTATTGCAGACTTTTCGTGAAAACCAAGTCCAATTAGGTTTGGTACCGCTTAATAACGCATATTTACTTAAATTTTGAGTTTTAAAATTACGTGCTATTAGCATCTTTATTCTAGACAACGGTATGATAAAATAAAACATAAGAATTAAAGTTAATGTATTTTTCATTATGAAGAAATTATTGAGTCATGGAGTCAACTCGTACTCCTGCCTGGATAACAGCATTCCACCGGTGTAAAACAAAATACTTACGTGATTTTTTTATTTCAGACTTTTAACAGTTCTGCAAGCGCAATGTGAACAAGGAATTTTATTGTACCGAGTGTCTAATAAGATATTCTATACGGTTTCCATTGGTTTGAAAATGGCACACAAATGGACCAAAACATCTGATGATATAAATGACCATATTTAAGATGTAAACATCCTTTTAATACCTACACAGTAACTGCCTTACGTAATACGATAAATACTATCAGGAATAGATTATTACATAAGTTTATTTTTTTTGTTTATATTAGTTGATTGTCTAGCAAAAACCTGGCTAGTTAATTTGTTTTGTGAGATATTATTTTTCAATAAAAAACCTTTTTAGACATGCCGCCTTAGCATTACGTAATGATAGGCAAAAACTGCAAATAACTTGATAATTGTTGGTTAACGATTTCATTCTGACATCATGCGCAAATAAAATCAATGAATCGTTAAAGTCGTGAATGTATCAATTTGTATGAAGATATTTACGCTTTCCCTACTAGGTGCAATAAAAGGGTGGGCAGAGGCGTAACGACATTTTATTTTGGCTGAAAATATATTAAGTTGTAAAAAGTAACTCCGAGACACAAACTGTTTCTGACAAAAAAGATATCCATTTTTGTATCAATAATTATCTTTCAGCTGAAAGATTTATCTCTAATAAAGAACATTTCTTCTCGAATGACACACAGGTACGCTTAAAAGTATTTTAGATAGCTAATAATTTCACCAAACAAATGCTTAGAAGGTGGTAATATTTATTGACATCTTGTTACATTGTTGTTTCATACTTTCATCTGAAACAAATTCATAAGACACTACTCTCTCTTACACCTAATACTTTCACGTACTTTTATGTAAAACTTATTGGTTAGAGCCGTGGTGGCCGAGTGGTTTGAGATAGCAAGTTCGAATCACGACTGCACCTTTTTCGTCGTTTTATAAGTGCCCACCCAGGCCTATGTGAAATAAAAATATTTTGATTTTGATGTTGATTGATTGACTGTAATTCCAATGTGTTTATCTGAACTTAAGTACAGTGATTCACGCCACGAGCTTTACGGTGAAGGAAACCTGCATGTGTCTGAGAAGAAATTCTAAGGCGTATGTAAAATAACGGCGATGGACTCGCCATCTGTCACGTTAGCACCTAAAATATATCTCTGACGAAAAGTGGGTACTATCTACCCCTACGGGGTCCATTAGGGAAGGCATGAAGCTATATTAGCGAGACCCAAGAGCCGTAGTGTGGTACACACTCTAAGTAAGTATATATGTATATATATATATATATATATATAATATATATAGTATAGTATATAAATATATATACAATATATATATATATATATATATATATATATATAAATATATAAATATATATCCTCACGCCTTCCCACAAGGGTTCCCGAAGGGGTAGGCAGAGGTGTATAGGTAATACCCACACACACTAAGTAAGTGTACACTAAAAAAAGATTTGACAATGGGAAACTGTCTGGAAGAACAATTCTCTTTCCACTCTATCTCCCTAGCTCTGCTATGGAACGATTTTTTCTAAACTGAAATAAAGTTAATTGGCACCTTATTCGGTCCTTGCTGCCGTCTTATAGTATGTACATATTTCAAATCACGTATGTGAGGTCAAGCCAAGGAGACCTTCCCCTTTCTGAGAGCGTGAAGATAAATTAATTCATAAGTAAAGCTCATTTATACCCGAATTTTATTACGAACCTGCCCAGAACACGAAAGCTATTTGTAACCGACAATAAATACAAGTTAAATGCAATAAGAAGTTATCGCGCGCCTTTATTAAAACCGAGACCTTATTCTAATAAAAACCTACATAAAATTCCCTTGAAGTTCTAATTAAATGTTTTGAAACGAAGTTCTCTATTAGAGAGTGGGACTTGGCTATTAAATGGAATGGAATGTATTACAATAGGTAATTAATACGGTTGCAACGGCAATGGGCGAACAATGTCGGGCAATATGGCAATAGCTGTACTGGCAACCTAGCAATAGATGGACGGACCTTCAACTGGCAGAAAGCTGTCAAGGTTATGTCAAATGTCATTATGAATGGCATGTAACAGGTAAGGCGGGCCCGGTGACTAATGTGCTCTGTTTGTGATTACCTGTTACCAATGTTTGTAAAGGGAATGTGACTAATAGTCTTTTATCTTAATCTCCTAATGAAGTTTTAAAAATCATGATGTTCCTTTTTTAAATAACGGCGAAAGAAAACATCGTGAGAAAATCTGTATACGTTTGGAAAGGTATTCAAAGACGTTTATATCTACGTCGTGCTTGAGAAACGGCAACGGACTCGCCACCATTAATGGCACCCATATTTCTTCATTCGCGGTAATAGGGGTGTTGTTACACGTTTGCCTACCTTTTCGGAAAACCTTGTAAGAGTCGCGAATATACAAAATTTACACTCAAAATTAATAAAATAATGAATATTCGTCAAAACAAAATGTTTCACTTTAGTATAAGAAAACGCTACGGTAGCCGTTTCCCATCAGGTGGGGCGTGTACCTGTTTGCCACTTTAGATGTATAAAAAAATATGCAGCTAAAGTAATAAGCCGATCCGAGCCGAATAATATGCCGATCCTATAAATTTCAGCATTAAATATTTACCTTAACCTTAAAAAAAAATATCCTAATAGTTAAAGCTCCCTCTTGAAGTTCCCTAGAGAATAGAACATGGGATTCTTAAAGAAGTATGTGAGGTAATATTTTAATAGGGTGGCATCGCGTGTTTATTCCCTTGGTGTTGCAAGTGAAGTGCAAATCATACGGGCCGCATGCTTGATGCCTTCGTGTTATATATATATAAAAAAAGTTTTATCTAAAATGAATAACATATTGTGTCAAACCGCAAATTGAATTCAACAACAGCCGCTAAGCGTTAGTACATGTCACGTGATAAAGATCAGATCTAGAAAGCCTTCGCCCAAGTGATAAGTAATGTCTAATTGTTGGCCAGCTATTCGTCAAGATAAGTGATTTCGCCACTCGATAAATATCGGCCAGACCAGTCCACTAAACACTGAACAAGTTAACCAAGCTATCGAGTGTCTAACGACCCTGGACAATCCCGATCCTATCATAATTGACGTTAATGCTAAACAATCGAGTTATTATCATCAAGAAATTATATTCGAATGCGATTCGATACATCAGTTTACTCGTTAAGTTATGATTGTGATCAATTCGCTTATTAATATTATTGACATTGAGTGCTTTGTGATGAGCGGCGTTATTTATTTCAAGTCCGTGATTTATTGTATACCGATGAGATAAGTTACTCGGTTTTGTATTATGTTACGTGAGATATTACAGCCGTGCCGTGCCGTGGTGGCCGAGTGGTTCGAGCAGTTGCCTGCGACGCAAAGGTCGCAAGTTCGAATCCCGACTGTACCAATGAGTTTTTATGAACTAAAGTACAGTGATTAGTCACACCACGAGCTTTACGGTGAAGGAAAACATCGAGAGGAAACCTGCATACGTCTGAGAAGAAATTCAAAGGCGTATGCATAGTCGTGCCTGAGTAACGGCGATGGACTCGCCATCTGTCACGTTGGCACCTAATATATCTCTGGCGGAAAGTGGGTGTGTGGGTATTACCTATACACCTCTGCCTACCCCTTCGGGGACCCTTGTGGGAAGGCGTGAGGATATATTATATTATATTACATAGCAGATAAATTCTTATCTATTTGTTTTTCAATATTTAAAAACTTTAAATAAGGAGACATGCTTCAAAAGGTACATATAAATTTCATCCATACATATATCATTCATCATAAATGTATGTGCTGAGCTCTTGTCGGCGTCTCTGATGCAGTCCCTTCCATTTGCTTCTTTACAGCGCAACCTCTTTGACCTCCCTATGTGTCATGAAGGAAACTTTTTCTTAGATCTAGACTAATTCATTATATTTTCTAAATACATTTGGGTATTCGAAAAGTTCAATGAGACGGTTATTTATTTTCTAATTACATATACGAGTCCCTCAAGGGGTAGGCAGAGTAAGAAAAGCGCCAGTACTCTCTAGACATAAAGACATGTATGAAGAGACTGTTGAATTGAATATGTTTGAAGTCCAAACCATATTCAACAGTATTTTCATACATGCTCGCCGGCATCGACTTCTCTAGGCAATTCAATATAAAAAAATCGTCTACTCAGTCTACTCACGTAATTTACTTCTTTTGTCAACTTATTATGTAGTGTGTGATTTTTATATCTTTAACTTGTCTTAACAAATCGTGGTTTTCACAACGTAGGCGTGGATTCTGAGTTAAGTATGATTGATAAATAGGATTAAGAATTATAAAATGTAGTTCGCCTTTGCTAGTAAGTAGATAACAATGAGAGCACACCCTCAGGCAGTCCTGAAAACGCAAGGTCCTTTTGTATTGAAACATTGTTCTTATATGGGTGAGAGGTCGTTAACATTTCAATGATTTATGTTAATAACATTTTCAATAAATCGACTGCAGAGGTCACTATCAAAGGAGCAAGGTCCACGAGTACAGTGTAATAAGTTTTTAGGGTTACGTACCAAATTAAACGAATGGTTTTGTTTCAAGGCATGTGACACTTGTTTTCATCAAGTAGACTAGCGTTGAAAATCGGTATTATCTATATATATAAATAATAAATAATAAAATATATATAAATATATATTTATAAATATAAAATACTGGGGCCATCGTGATCAGAGTCCATGGGGCCGGAGGCTAGGGTTCCTAGAACGACAGGCTGGTACATCCCACTATTATATTGTTTACATATTTTATAAGCATTTTTTATCTTTCATTTAGTTATGTGGTTTTCTGAACATTTTTTTTTTACATATAGTTCTGAAGAAACGACACAAAAAATAGAAATGAAATAAATACTCATTGAAACCACAAAGCAGACATGGATTATAATTATTAGATGATCGATATTATGAAAGCGGTTTTGAGTAAGAGGAGTAAGAATTATAATTAGATATATATATAAAGCTCTGTATACACCACAGTTGTTAATCAGATCTTACAATAATGTCGAATTGAATTACGAAATCTCATTACTTGTGATCAAAATGAAAAACAAAGCGGCATTAATCAACCAACTATCGATACTAATGACACAATAGCTACCGAAGCACATTTACGTATCAAAATTTAATTCATGAATCAATTGTCCCCATGACAGATAATTTGCTAAAACGTACTTCGAATTTGTTGTCAGTGCGCCCGTTATCGTGATTATGTTAATAAATTGACCTGAATACTTTTGCCCAGGTATGTCAGAGGGTCATGATATGACAATGAACTCATAATGTCCTGATAATAGAACCCGGCTATTGTCAAACGTCAGTTGGAGTGTATTTTGACAGACACAAATTGTTATTGTTTTGAAATACAAATAAGTAAAGGTTATGAGAAGGAAGGCGGGTAAATATCAAGGCGATATCTAAAACGAATATTTGATTAAAGCACAAAGGTGCTATGGCTTTTGAAGAGCACGAGGTGTTGAGTTCTGATCATTATCGAACAATACGTATCAATTGGACGTAGGAATCAAAGCCTTGGAAGCGGTAGATCTGTTTAACGGTTTTAACACATCCGTGGTTTTGACAGCGATTACACAAACGCCATTTCGACAATTAGAGCGATGCGTAAAATATGACAGCACCACATACTTGACCAGATTTTATTCTTGATCAGAACAAATAACAATTAAAAAACTTTTCGTGAAAAAAACGTGCTCTATACTTTAAAGTATTATCATAATTACTAACACACATATTAATATCATCATGCCGAGCCCTCTTCGAGATAGAGAGAATAGGGTCACACAAGTCTTTTTATGAAATAGCTACTGATATTATTCGCGGCATCCATACTTGTCCATCTCTTCATACCCGATCGCCGGTATCGAGTACTCTTTTTATTTCATTGTTATTGTATTTGGAACGTGATATTTCTCGGCTTCACCCAGATTCGTATTCGACTTTACCAAAACATTCGCAGGAAACTTTAAGTTTAAAAAAAAATGGAGAAAAATTATTTACCATAAAGATGCACGCGATCTGTTTTCACTATGGTACCTATTTTCGCTATGGTTTCCTAAGTCCCAAATAAAAGTCAAGTTCACACAAATGTTTGATTAAGTGCAACAAAGTCACGAACTCATGAATCCTCGATTGTAAAAACCTTATGCAATTACATTTTTCAATCTATTTTGGTACGAAGTAAGTCTCTTGAAGACTGACACTTTGAACGGTACTCTCTTTGATGGCTGAGCTTGTGTTTTTTTATATCGCAATAAAGATTTACACCCAAGAAACTCGTATGAAGTTCGTGAGATTTTATCTTTAAATTCTTTATTTGTTTTTATTTGGATCACATACACGAAAATATTCCTACATAATAATGTATCAATAGGGTAAGCAAAAATTATTTGAATTACTATCGTTGTTCCAGACAGTGAGGGAAATGCTTAGTTTAGTTAGTTCGCACGTCATTGCCTTTTATAACATAAAAGGCACCCATTGTCCGTATCGATTCGGCATCGATCAAGAGGTGTTGCACACAATACCAGCCGTCGGGTAAATCGAGTATCGATTACTATTATAGAGAGAGTTATGTAACGAGAGACCTTGAAGCTTGACCCTAATCGTGAGCCACCGACATGACGTGTGGTGTAGAAGTGAGAGGCAGCGGGTACGACAAAAAATGTATCTATATAAGGTGTTATTTTATCATATCCTTGAATGTACCTTACGGTATGTACGAGATATGAAACAAATAGATAACGCGTTAAAACGTTTTGGTTATGAATTATGTGACATATCAGCACAGTTTTTGTACAAACATGCTTGTAACTCAGAATATAATGTGCCCTATTACAAATAAAAGAAGTTGAACAATTCACTATTGAATAAAATAGCGATAAATTAAACATACTGTTTTGAGAAGAAATAAAATCAGCCAAAGCTAGCCCGTTTTTTAGCATCGGCCAAGCATCCAGGACAGTTGTCTGACTGACTTGAGAGTTTAAGGAATCATATTGGATTTCAGGAGACGAGACGCCACTCGTCTAAGGCTAGCGAATTCAAAACTGAAGTCAAAAATTTTAGATTCACAGTGTTATTTCTTATTAATTACATACAGAGATATTTTGCCATTAAGGGCTGTTATATAACGAAATTATAAAACTTGTTTGCCTGTTTCTGCACACTTACCAGTTTTACTAAAATTTATGTTTACGTATTTATGAACTGTAAAAGTGATAGACAATCTGAATTTCACAGTTGAAAGTTCGCAAGTTCGAGTGTCCGCAATTTTTACATTTTGTCTAAACATGTATATTTTTATGTTATTTAGGTGTGGTACAAGAAAAAAAACATACAAACATACAGGTGAAGCTAATATAAAGCGTGTAAAAACAATATTCTTGTACCACACCTAAATACTGAAGTTCGAAATGTCGTGATCGCGTGTATATCAACTCACAAACAGTGTCCATACTTCTGCTCACTAACCCACAACAGTGCCGTGACTGACAACTGAAAGTGCGATATACAACATTAATGTCAAAGGGCATTCACAATTGATAGTCACGCTTACTTACGGATATCCCCTTCTACAAGTTTGTTTCCTCACGCCATCCGAAGGGGCTCTGCCTACCCCTGTAAAGTGTAAAGGTAGTACCCATACTCCCACTTTCCACCAGAGATATGTTTTACGTGCCAACATGATAGTAGGCGAGTCCATCGCATATTGTCACAGCTCAAGTACGACACAAACATATGAAGGATTCGAATTTGTTATCTTTGTGTTGCAGGCAACTACTGAAAACCACTCGACCACTACTGCTCTCAAGTTTGTAAACATCTATATTATATTCACACTTTCCCAAATGGATCCCCGAAGGAGTAGGCAGGAATGTATTACCACCGTCTTTTTGCCGCAGATATATTTAGATGCCAACGTATTTAGAAGGCGGGACCATCGCCGGTTCTCATACACGTTTGAATTTCTTCTCAACCGTGTGCAGGTTTCCTTTCGGTGTTTTTCTTCACCGTAAATCAGGGGTTTGACTAATCACTGTACTTAAATTCAAGAAAACACATTGGTACGGTCGGTTACTCGAACGTGCAATATTTGAAGTCGACTACTCGAACCACTCCGCCACCACGGCCCCTTAATACCTAAGTAATGAAGACGTATTAACCCAAACGAGTAAAGCAAACAAAGGACAAGTAACAAATTGAAAGTTTTGATAACGTTACTTTGTTAGTTGACAAGATACAAATGGTTCTCGTGAATAGACAAAATGTTTCCTTATTGTTGGTCAAGGAACAGGCTTTGAGCCGGATAATTAATGACACTAAGATTATCTACCTTGTGAATACCAGATATTCATAAGGTAGACTTAAACCTAATTCCGTAAGTGTATGCTATGTATAAAAAATAAATTAATTAAAAGTGTCTGCTTATGATATAAAAATCAAAGCATTCTTATAAAGGAAAGTATATAGGATATTGATGATAAAATCTATCTGTGCCTAAAATATAATTTTACGCGGATACCACGGGGCACAGCTAGTCTCACACAAAAGGACAGAAAGAAGTCTTAACTCTACAACGCAAGTAACGCAATACTTTTTGTACAAATGCGATAAATAGGTAAATAATAAAAATGACACTTTAATGCATTTTCTCACGATCTCACGTGCTAAAGAAAAAAATACCTAGTTGTAAAAAATATTTGACAAATAAAATTGTCTGGCCGCGTGATTTGCGGTTTGCAATTGATTCGACAAAAAAAATATTGCGATGTTTCCTTTTAATTCAATTATTCGATTTCCGGAACGTTCTTATTTTGGTGTGATAATACAATTAACGAGTGGGCAGGCCAAATTTGACACAGATTTTTTGCTCAAGAAGTTTTTTTACTCATTATCGACATAGCTGACTAGTGATATTGTATCCATGCCTAACCACAAGCGTCCCTGAAAGGGTAAACAGAGGTGTCTAGTAACACACCCTATTTTTGCCGGAGATATATTTAGGTGCAAACGTGACGGATGGCGAGTATATCGCCGTTACTTAAGCACGACTATACATACGCCTTTGAATTGCTTCTCAGACGTATGCAGGTTTTCTCTCGATGTTTTCCTTCACCGTAAAGCTCGTGGTGTGACTAATCACTGTACTTAAGTTTAGAAAAACTCATTGGTACCGGGATTCGAACTTGCGATTCATATCAACCCGGCAACCACGGCTAAATAATTAGGTACCTATATCTCCTGTTGTAAGGAATGTTACCATGTTAATTTTAAATATAAGGTAAATCTGAGCGTAAACACGATCATTTGAATGATTAAATGTATTGTGCAAGCCGAGGATAACCAAACGGGACAATAATTAATGGCACCGAGGCGAGGCTTTATTCAACTAATTACGATTGAATTCCAAAGCCTTTGGATGTGCGAATGAACGACATACTGAACTCACAGGCATATTTATAGGATGTGTAAATTAGTGGTCGCAATAGTAAATATTTATTTGTTTCTTTGATTTGGTTCTTATCTCTTCCTGGTGAACGCAGATATTGTAGAAGAAAACATTTTTGCGACTTCCACGTAACATACATGTACTAAAAGAATGAAATTCGTATGTATTATAATGCTTATTATCGTATTTTTTGTGAAAAATATACATATTCCTTATTAATTTATTTCCGACTACAGTCATAATTGTACCTAACCCTTCCCAGGAACAATGACATGAGCACCCATTCTCGCCGCAAATATATACTCGTACATTTGTGTCAATAAAATCAGCACTAATCAACTCATTGCTGGTCATAAGGCCTCCAGTCCAGCAAGCCACGCTTTCCAGTCTTATGACAATCTCAACCACCGCCTTCCAGCCACCTTCGTGATATGGTCTGACAATTAGGTTCATCAACCTATGGCATGAACACAGGGTAGATCATCGATTTACCCTGTGTTCATGTCTACCCTATGGCCTCTTCTGCCATGGTCTAAGAGCCCATAGGGAAGAGTACTAGAACTTCGTTATTTCCTAAAAGCTTTAAGTTTCACAATAGATACACAAGCAAACTCATAATAGACACAACTAAAGACTGTTTAGGCCGGGAACGTCAAGAGTACTCGAAACCGACAAGCATGTATGAAGAGACTGGTGAATGTGGACGAAGCGAAAGAGGTATGTAAGTCTGGAGAGAACTGGCGCTCTATTTTCTCTGCCTGCCTCGTTATGGAATCAGCGTGATAATATGTATGTGTGTACTTATCACAGAGATAGGAATGATGAGTTAGACTATCTGTCTGCCTCGACAAGTATTACACCCATCATTAGTTAGTTTTTAATTTAATTATACACAACAAAACAACTCTTTAAAAGCACATCAGAGTTTCCTAGTTCTGGTACATACGAATTAGTAGAGCGAGTAGAGATGGCAAGAAGGAATTAAAGTATTTATGTTACGTTTCCTCCGATGCTCGACTGCCTGGCATTTGACTGGAACACGATCACGCTTAATCGCAGTCGACTGAGAATACGTAGCGTGTTCTACTGTAAACTGTGCACACTATTAAATTAAACGTTAGATTTAACATTACTTACATTTTATATAAGTGGAGATAATTGTTATATAACTAAGGTATGAGGTAACTTTATATCTAGATATTGTGTTGTAATCTAGATATTATAAGAATGTATGAGGAGATAAATATGGATGGAGGGAATGTGGTCTGAAAGTCAAGAGAGAGCTGGCACCCTACCCTTTTTTCCTTCTCTAGTAGAGCCACGTAGAAGGCTAGTGTTTGTATGGTAAGGCAGGTGTTTGTATGGTAAATAAACCATCATACATATATATCATCATGCCGAGGCCCTAGCGGGGTAGGCAGAGAGAATAGAGCGCTAGTTCTCTCTAGACTTACATACCTTCGTTTCGTCCACATTCATCAGTCTCTTCATACATGCTCGTCGGCTTCGAGTACTCATGATGTTCCCGTCCTTGAGCGTCCGATCGATTTGATCTAGGTAGTAGGACCGTGGTCTTCCTCTGCCTCTTCTTGCACACACTTTCGCTTTGTATCTGTTTCATCAGTCTTTCTACACTCATCCTTTCTATAATGTCCAAACCAACGTAACATGCCTTTCTTCATCTTTACAATCACACCCTCGTTCACGTCAGTTGTTTTGCGAACCTCTTAATTGCTGATTGATCTGAGATCGTTATTCCGCACATATTTCGATGAGAATATAAAACATACCAGTAATAATGCTATAATGAAAGCGCGATCAAAAGTAGCTTACATTGCGTGGATGAAATCATGAAGTACTGGTGCTGAGAGAAAGTTAAATATAGTTTGATACCGTATGCCGCTGAACGACAAATTTTAGTATATGTACTAGTCCATAATTTTCCACAATAAAAGGCACATTTTGTGGTGCGCGTCCAATCTAAGCTGCCTTTTATTAGTTAATTGCATAGATGAGTTATTGGCTATTATAAACGGCACGTTTATTTCCATCTATATGTGTCGGCTTTGATTGTAAAAAAAACTGACTGGTTTAATGACAACGCCAAGTTAGATTTCTACTATAAGAGTTACGGTCAAATGGCTTAAGTGGTAATCTGAAAGGTGAATATTGCAAGTTCAGGCCTCAGTGGTCTATTCGCAAATTTTCCGAACAACACTGAAAACTTTGTAAAGAAAAGATGTGTGTGTAGTCGCGCCCGACATTCGGCGCTCGCAAACAAATTAGCACCTAAATATACCTGAGGCAAAAAAGAGGGTACTTAGTTCTGCCTACCCCATCGGGAACCTTTGTGGGGAGGCGAGAAGTTCAAGAAGAACGCTTACAAGAAAACGCGAAAACGCTTACAAGCAACGAAAGTAACTTGCGTAAAACATAGAAGAAAGTTTAAATCAATATTATTTGCTGAGACTTATCGTTGTCATCTAGAGACTTTGCTTTCCACTAACAGCACAACTTTTGCTTATTACATGAGTCGGCCATGACTCGGAATGCATCGGAAAGTTATTGACTTTTGATAATGAATGGAACCAGTTTGAGTCGAGCTGACCGAGAGCGAGCCATGGCCTCGTTCAATACCACTTCTTACCACGAAACTGTCTCCTAACTACAAATTTCTATAACATACTGTACATTACCGTCTTTGCTCACAGCGTTACACCCAAGTTATGTAAGAACAAGAAATGTATATCTTTTATCTAAAGTATCGTGCAGCACACCTTGTGATTGGAATGTTGTATAGGCTAAGTTTATGTCCACTGACTTATCTCAACTTTTCCGGCTAATATAGCTTTAGGCTTATCGTTTTGCGGTAGAACGGAAACAAGCTAGGAAATTTCAAGTGTCTGTGTCTTTCACAGTTTTTTATATTAACTCCTACCTTATAAATTACCCTATCCTCTTTTCGCTGCGTATATTATATTCAAGAGCGAACGTGACAGGTGGCCTTTCTTTGGGGCAGTCCTTTACAATTTTTGAAGCAAGACTCTCTTTACGTCTTTGAATTTCTCCTAAAACGCATGATAGTTTTCTACTGATGCTTTCCTTTACCCTAAAGCTCGTGATATGAATAATCATACATTGTACCTAACTTCAGAAAAATATCATTGGTAGGATCCAACTTGCTTTCTTTACATTGAAAACAATTCGAACCGCTGCCACCACGGCCCAAATATTGTAATAAAAAAATGATGCTTGCGGATTATCTATATAGTTCCAATTTGATTTTGTCCTTTGAGCGTTTATACGTAGCATGAAATGTCGTAAAGAGTACGCAGACTACTGCGCCGCAACCGATCGGGACGCATGGTTTAATAACCAAAGTTGAAATACCAACCGCTACGGGCCCCTATAAGTAAATTGCCTGACGCGGAAAGTTGCGGTTTGGCGATCACGACTAGTTTCGCAAAGCATCGCTTGTTTCTATTCTGGCAAACATGGGTTCGTTCATTGTGCAAGGTTTCGGAAACATTTTTTAATAAATTTTCTCTCGTTCGTTACTTACAAGAGGTCAAGTTGCCAAACTGTAGCATTTCCTAAATTGTACGAAATCAATGACTGTACATACTTTTGATACACGCACATATTTACGAAAGGCTTACACTAGTAAGATACGTACGATAGTTGATGTCTGTGAACCAGAATGTTTGTTACTCCTGCGGCCAGTACGCGATGGCCGTATAAACAAAACAAATCAACACGATTTTGTTTTTATTTAAGGCATTTAAGGCATGTTACTTTAATTGGATCTACTGATACGTTGAGACTCGTGCGTGCCTCGTGGTTTCATCCACGTAAAACTCTCCCATCCCGCGCTCAATGCTCTCCAAACCTGTACCCTGATTGCGATGTGGATGCGTTGCTCAAAATATTGTTGGAGTGCAAGAAGTTCTGCGAGCGGGATGCGTGACAGTGACATATGATAATGTATATTTTTAATTGTACTGATTTTAACATAATATATTTTAAAGTTAAATAATTCTTATCATAATTAATGTCATTCGTATATATATGCCATTTTAATTATGTAAATAAATAATTGAATAAAACTTGACTGCCCGCTCCGTTGGGTCGCGTGATGACATATTGAAGCCTATAGCCTCAATAAGCGGGCTGTGTAATGCTAATAAACGTTTTTCAAATCGTATGAATAGTTCCTGACGTAAGCGCGTTCAAACAATCAATTAAACTCCTCTTGCCTCTTTATAATATTATTTTGAATGACTAAATACATAAAATGCTTTGAATCTGTAACCTATCTAGCACGGTATCTAGTTCTGTTGTATTGCAAAAAACACATCAATATACCATTCTAGACTCTATTGTAATAAAAGCCATCTCACTAATGCGCCATCATTAGCGTATGCGCATACAAAGCGAGCGATGATGCGTCGAGATTGGCATATTTATCTACGGGGAAGACAACACTTTCTCGTTGGTTCCTACCATTGTTCTGTAGCGAGGCGTCCGAGCCGAGCTTATCGCACCGCGCGACCACATAGCACCCCGCATTTACATACCTACACAATTTTCATTAACGACGCACATAAATTACATTGTTATTTAGATTTATGTTATCGTAAAGCTGTGATGGAAGAATGCTTCTAGTAGCACCACAAATATTGCAAGTTTGAATCCCAACTGTACCAGTGAGTTTCTCTGATCTTAAGTGCAGTGATTAGTCATATCATGAGGAAAACATCGAGAGGAAACCTATGTACCTGTACACACGTTTGAGAAGAAATTCGTACCTACATGTAGTCGTGCTTCTGTCATCGCCATCTGTCACCAAAACTTGTGATGCTTAGATATATTATTTTTATAAATAACATTGTTATAGCTCTACTACTGTTAGCTCTACCCTCTCGCCTACCCCGTGGAAGACTCGACGTGATGATATGTATAGTATATATTTATATTTCAGCTTTCGTATTATAAAGTCCAATAAGCGAAAGTATATCAGGGTGTATTCATGAGGAGGCAAGTTCAGGCGGCCAGCGAGTTTATAACGAACGAAATCTCATCTCCCTGTAATTTTCTTGAAGTAAACTAGTTATAGTGGGAAGTGAGCTCGGAGGAGGAATTTCTTGTTTGGAGAATTTCTTCGGTAGCAATAAACAGTTTGCTGCAGAAATTAGTGGTGATGTGAGTCGATGAAAGGCGGTTCTGTTAAAGTTGGTTAGGCCGCCACTGGCACTGCATTAATAATTTAAGCATTTCTCCTTGGGCCCGTCAACTCCAGAATGCTATCGTTCGGACGCGAGGTAGTAATTGTTCCCTACAATTTGGCACAAAAACTTACTTTGTTAACTAGATGTGCCCCGCGGTTTTACTGGCTAAATTAGTTTATAAATAATGAGTTTATTATACATTCTCTATAAATGAAATATATAACAAACAGACAAAAACATTTTTATTTAACAAACAGACACTATTTATTTATCAGTAGGTACCTATTTATTAATAGTAACGGTGTGGCCGAGTAGTTCAAGTAGTAGATGTCAACCTGCGACGCAAACATCACAAGTTCGAACCCCGATCGTACCAAAGGGTCTTTTATGAACTAAAGTGCAGGTATGAGAAATGACGATGCAATCGCCACCTGTCACGTTGTCAACGAAAATATATCTACTATAGGGTACTACACACTTCTGCCTACCCCTTTGGGGACCCTTGTGGAAAAGCGTAAGGTGGCAAACAAGAATGCGGTCCGCCAGATGGTAAGCGGTTATCGCCGCTTACGGACGCTTGCAACACCAAAGATATCGCGAGTTCGCGAGGCCTGACCTTGTTTAAATATTATAAATGTAATGCTGAAAATTTCTATGAATTATTTCAGATACCAATAGGTAACTAATTGCCAAATTGATAAAAACAATGAAAAATGCAATTTTACAGTTTCTTATTATTATTTGGTAATCTGGTGTTGTAATCAGGCAGATTTATTTTACATTATAATATAATAGTTGCCTGCGACACAAAAATCGCAAGTTCGAATCCCGACTGTACCAATGAGTTTTTCTGAATTTAAGCACAGTGATTAGTCACATCACGAGCTTTACGGTAAAGGAAAACATCGAGAGGAAACCTCCATACGTCTGAGTCGTGCTTGAGTAACGGCGATGGACTCGCCATCTGTCACATTGGCACCTAATATATCTCTGGCGGAAAGTGGGTGTGGGTATTACCTATACACCTCTGCATATCCCTTCGGCGACCCTTATGGGAAGGCGTGAGGATATATCTATTGTACATTCATAATAAAAATATTGTTATCTAGTTCTTTGAATATAAGTATTAAGTGTAACAAATTGATCTTATCCGGCGTTGGTCGTTGTAGACTGCAACAAAGCGAGACTTAACGACCTGTGTTCCAGTAAGCAGTCGCTAAACTCCACTCGCCTCTTAACAGACTTCGGCAAATACGTTTTGCACTTGAAACGTCCTTTGTTTTGGAAGCGTTTATACAGGGTGGTTTTTATGTGTTGTGTCCGTCTGTCTGGTACCCTAGTTTATCTTCCATCAGTTATTTCAATAATTTGGCTTACATCAGAGGTGGAATGTTCGCGTGATTAGATAAACCATACGTAAATATCACCACGCCTTCCCACGAGGGCTAAGTGGTTGGCGGAGGTGTATATTACCCACTCACTATTTGTCGGAGATATATTTTAGGTGTCGACGTGACAGGTGGCTTATCATCCATCGCCGTTTCACAAGCACGATACATACGTCTTTGAACTTCGTCTCAATCTTTAAATGAACTTCATTTTTGAAAAACTCATTGGTATAATCTACATGAATCGCTCGGCCACCACAGCTCTTGAATACACATGTAATAAACCGCTTTATCACATGACACTAAAATTAGGCTTTGCGTACAAAAGAGTAATAGCGTAAACTAGTTTCAAGTATATAAAGCATAGATTAATATTTTTTTAAATTAAGAACGTATATGAACGGTTCTTAGAATTCGCTTATAACTTGCAGTTAAAAGTGGATCTTAAAAACGAATAAAATAAATTTATATGAATTCATATTCGCACCGTTCTAAGGATGTCTCGAGCGTATCTCACTGATTTCTCACAATAGGCTTGTCATTCAATCAACCGTGAGAGATCATTCTTTAATATTGAGCTCATCTGCTACTACACGTCGAGAGGCAATATTATATTTTATTTTTGAAACTCCCTGATTGGAAGTTCGGCGTTCAGGGGAAATGCTTTCCCTTCCTGAATAGATTCAAGCTGAAAAGGAAATTGAAGGGTCGTTACGTACACGCCTTTCAGCCGTTCATAATTTACGAACGGGCCTGATTATAACAAACGTATAGGTATAGTTCCGTATAGTAGGAGTCCCATCTGCTTTATCGTCCATAATAAAGTGCCAATTAAAAATATTGTTTGATTTGAGGTAGTACTGAGGTTGTGTAATGAATAAAAAATAAAAAGGTTATATATTTTTTTAATTTTCTAATACTTGACATTGACAGTAGTCTTTTAATAGTAGTTTTCAGTGAGCAATTACGCGCAGGGAGCGTGAACGCAAGGCGGATGTACAAACATATGTGCTGGCATATTCGGAAGTCATTTATAATGTTAAATTAAAAAAAAAGGAAATAAAAAATATGAATGGGCTCTTTACACTCTCTGCCGCCCCGTGAGGGACTCGGCGTAATGAAATGTATGTAGAAAAATAAATAGCGACTGTATATAGCAAATATATTAAATGTGTCTAAGGTATATATAAATTGCCAGCTTAGCCTACATGGTAGGCGGCGACAGACTTACGAGTATAATGTCATTAGGCACACCAGAATATCACCAGCAAGAAATCGGCAAGAAGGCAGACAGTATTGCCATGCTTATGACACGGGCTCAAATATAATTTATGCGAGACCTCGTTATGAAGGTTAATATTAATACGGCTAAGAATCATTGTGTATGTTTTATCATCAACAAAAGGTAAAGGAATTGTGCACATGTTGAATACATGCCAATATATTTTCAAACGCCTGATACACGTCGGACCTAGGAAGTATCTCGTGCGGAACATCAATGCGTTTAGCGTCCTTTACAAAATCGTCAGCAACAAACAGTTGGTAAAGAAAGACGAAGCCTGTGCTGTAGATATATATATAATGTTCCTATTGTACTGTTAATATGTTAATTGTGTAAACATATTTTATTTAGATGAAATTAAAATACATAAAAAGCAAAACTATTCTTTGTGTGTCTCGTAGCGCGAAATTAACAGTGAATTATAACTTTCATTTAGATCTATAAAAAAAAAATTTGGTTTATCTTGTGTCGATTGCATAGCTTAAAATAGTAGGTTAAAGGCATAAATAAATGTGCATAATAACTTCAGTGATATGTGGTACTAACTGCATGAATTATATTATGTGCCCTTATATATGAGTAGTACTCGTATAAGTCTTTATTTTGTAACCTTTTTGATTTATTTTGTATGGTATTTCTTTTTAAACTGTATCAATTCTGTGGATACTGTTATGTCTAGTTTTTAATTTAACATTATAACATTTTTAAATTACTGATTGTATTCCGTAATAAATAAAAAAAAAATAAGTTAACTATGACTAATCAATCAATCAATGTATTTGAGTTCAGAAAATCTCATTGGTAGGTGGGATCCGAGCTCGCAACCTTTGTGTTGCAGGCAACGGGTCCTGCAACAAAACTTGCTCTTACGGTTCATGATTCTACTTAGCAGTTTATTTGATAAAGACCTAAAAAACCAAGTAGCATATAATTAACTAACATAAAATATAACGAATGCGGCATAGTGTATAGTACACGCAATGCAATAACTGACCATCAACATCTGTATAATCAAGACAAGAGTTTATCTACCTTGAAAAGCGTGCTATTTGTTTCATTATTTCCCTTTCCTGCGCCACGCCAATTACGTCGTTAAATTGACTCAGGAGATTGATTACAAGGTCACATTTTCTATAACATATATGGAGTTTAAACTATCGCCCCACTGTCTAGGTATACTATACCCATATAGTACAACGTTTAAACAAATTGTTTTAAATTTTATTTTAAACTAGTCATGCCCAGCGATTTGACTCGTGTTAAAGTTAATTATACTTATATGAACTTAAAACTTACATATATGAAAAATAAAAGAGACTAAGTTGAAGGTCCGGGCCCTATCAGTCTAGCTTTTTCCGAGATTACCCGCAACAAACAGATAGACAAATTTTTTTTTTATTATAATACAAACATACACTTCAATTTTTATTATTAAACGGTTTTATTTAGGTCGACCCGTACGGAATTTATTTATTTGTTTGGGTCAACATTAGAAATTGAAATTTAAGCACCTTCCCGTTGTCAGATTGATCTGAAATTTGGTACACACATTTAATTTAGATGACAATACAATATAATAAAATCAATAACATTATAAATCTAAGATGGCCGCCGATACAAAATGGCGGATTGCACATTTTTCCTTAATCCCCTCAATATGGGTATCAAATGAAAGGGCTACACTAGTAAAACACGATGATTATGTCAAAATTTAAAATTCAAGATGGACGCCGTTCCAATATTGCGGACTTGGTACATATTTTTCCACAACCAACAAAATATGGGTATCAAATAATAGGACTACACTAGCAGAATACTGTCATTATGTCAAAATTTCAAACTCAAGATTCGGACGCTGTTACAAAATGGCGTATTAGGTGGGGGCATGATTAGTCGTGTCGAGAACAGTTGCGTTCAAGATTGTGTGACGTTAGAGGGGCAGATAAAAAAAAATTGGTAATTAGATACCTCGTTAGTAAGCGGTAGCTACCACCCAAGTTAAGGTAATAGGTTTAAACGTGCCGAGGACTGTATGGCATTAGGGTGGATAAAAAAGTACTGTCGTAAGCGCTTCCCCCTCCACATTGGGCGCACCTTGCTGTATATTAAGCCTTGCCCCTTTACTGGACCTCTGGGGGGGGGGGGGTCGACCGTCCAAATAAATAAAAAAGCAAACAAAAATAAAAACGAAACTGCTACAAAACGAAAAAAAAGGCTCGAAAAGGCAAAAGAAAAGTATAGAACGAAACGTGCAAAGGAAAGTGAAAATGAAACCCATAGTCGACTACAGAAACGAAGAGAACGGTTAGCAACAGAAACAACATGATACCAGGTTAATAGCACAACGTGAGAGACAAAGGCAGCTGGTAGAGTCAGAAACACCTGAGCGTCATGAGTGCAGGCTAGCATCACAACGTGACAGACGAAGAGAGCTAATAGCGTCAGAAACACCTGAGCGTCATGAGTGCAGGCTAGCATCACAACGTGACAGACGAAGAGAGCTAATAGCGTCAGAAATACCCGAGCGTCATGAGTCCAGGCTAGCATCACAACGTGACAGACAAAGAGAGTTGTTAGCATCAGAAACATCTGAGCGTCATGAGTCTAGGCTAGCATCACAACGTGACAGACGAAGAGAGCTAATAGCGTCAGAAACACTTGAGCGTCATGAGTCCAGGCTAAGATTACAACGTAACAGACAAAGAGAGCTATTAGCGTCCGAAACACCTGAGCAACATGAGGCCAGGTTAACAGGACGGCGTGAGAGACGAAAGGAGTAAGAAGCTTCAGAAACACCTGAGCAACGCCACGACAGGTTAAATAAAATGCAGGGCAGCACCGTCGACCATGCAGTAGTATATTTGGGCTCAAAATTGTTTGAGGAAGGACAAGCATACGTGGCTCTAAGTCGAGTCAAGTCTCTGGAAGGGCTAAGTATTGAGGAATTAGATTGTACTAAATTATCAGGTAAGAAACCATCTAATAATGATGCACTGAATGAATTAAATAGAATGAGGAATATTCGGTAGACATACATACATACATATCATCACGCCAAGTCCCTAGCGGGGTAGGCAGAGAGTATAGAGCGCCAGTTCTCTCTAGACTTACATACTTCTTTCGCTTCGTCCACGTTCATCAGTCTCTTCATACATGCTCGTCGGTTTCGAGTACTCTTAACGTATATTTGGTAGACAATTTCACTAAATACTAAAAACAAGAAAATAAAATCGGTAAAAAAAACTTTTAAGTTAAACGGTTTTATTTAATGTGCACTGAAAACTACAAAATAAATAAATAGTTACCTACCTATCAACCTACGTTGGTGATCTCGGTCATTAAAATCTCTGATGGTAGTGGTTGTCATAACATGAACCATGTCAGCGGCCGAAAGGCAGTTCATGAAAGAACACAAACACCAGGGTTTGCTTCGTAGGTAAACTAAGCAGCCCACACTATAACAAGTAGGTATTTTGACCTAGTTCAGAAATATTTTAGTACTAGGCAGAAAAGCTTTTAGACATATTAGACTAAAATAAAAACGTGGGGTCCCTCTGAAATCATACCTATGGCAGAGCATATCTTATACTTTGGTAGATCATGAGCTCGGCGATTATTTTCATTACTTTTATTCGATTTGACATAAGCTAACTTACCAAGGCAATGATGACATAATGTTAAATGGCTTCATGTAACTTCATACAAAATGTATCCACATACGTACATAAACATACATACATACGCACAGACCTCTTAAGAGATTTCTATAGGTCGATTTACCTGCGTTCCAATTATGATTGTTACTTATGGTTATAGGTTACTTTTCGATATATTTCCATATAGAATGCTATTTTTAGTATCCAATTGTACATATTTTAATTCGATGTTGCCGTATTCATTCTATTGTATGATAATATTATACATGTAATATTCTTTAGCTCCCGGCACTGTCATTGCGCAAGAGTAGTGATTACGTTTTATTTACGGCTTCTGATTATCATATATGAAATGGTATGTTAGGTACACTGTATTTCTTTGTTTACGATAAGTTCCGTGCGCACAATGCGTCAATAGGCGTAGCAGACATTTCGAAATGTTTTCCTATTACTATGCTTAAGGTAACTTTGTTAGTGTTGGCAGAGAATAAAATTGTCGACTATCGATGACCTCGAAGGTATGTAAGGACCAATGTTTACAGTAATGTCTTAATGGCATCCAATAAGTGTTCTGAGGTCGATACAGTATATCAAGTTACCAAAGCGATTGATCAGTCCCTGTATTAAATAGAATTGGTACAGATCGGGGTTTGAACTATTAATATATACTATATATATATTAATATGTGCATATCCCTGAACTTAGGCCAAAGGTTTGAAACTTTTTTTTGTGTTAAAAGACTTCTTTGGTTTTTTTGGAATCAGGGATACGCCGGGTAGTGATGCTGCGTTTTATTGGATATTAGTTTTCTACTACAGACTATCGAGACTGATACTCTACCATCGACATTTAAGTAAACCTAACAATAGAGTATCTAGTAAAACGTTCATCGTTACTTCGAATAACAAATGACGACCTTAAGAGAGTTGAAACAAGGACCAAAGATTATTAACGGCTGAGTTTAAAATGAGATAGTACATAGGGGTCAAAATGCGTCACCTGTTTTTGAACATTGACCCAGTACTTGGTTTGAATTTTAATTAGTCTACATGTGAGTGTACTGCAGATGGTGCCAAATAGGGTTGGCTCGATATTGTTTCGTTATTTGGTAATGTTAAACTTGGAACATACTAAGCCACGTCTGTTTAAGTTGGGTAAGTATATTTCACATGCTCTCGTGTTTTGGTTTACTAAGCTAAGGATGTAGCCTTACAGGGCTGTACGCGGATAATAATTAGTAATTAAAACTTCAACATAACCATATTAAATGCATACATTATTCACATTAGTACAATTTTGCTTTATTAAATTATAATACGAAATTAAAACCAAATAAATAAATTAAGGTCCAGAAATATTTGTCCCCTAATATTGGTGCTACAACTGTTGTTAAATTTGCGATACATAGTATTTATAAAAAACAACCGGTAAAGAAGAAATCGATCGAACAGGAACATATTTTTCTTTGAACTTAAATTAATAATTAAGTTAAGTTCAATAAATAATGTTTACAACACGAGCTTAATAATGAAGTAGATAAAAAGGAAACCGTAATGAAACTTGCACATGTCTGCAATTATGTCGAGATGTCTCACGCGGACACCTTTGTATATACTTATCCGATTTAACGTATGTATTATTCTGCCTAACTTTTCTGTGAAGCTAGTAGGAAAGCGTCAAATTATTTACATTTACTAAAGATTTACTTATTGGATATAATGTAAATTATCTGTAAAGATAGTTGTTAGTAAGAATAAAAAAAAAAATAAAAAAAAAAAAAATTGGTCGCTGATACTCGTTGATCGACCAAGAAATACAGGCTGCGGCAGATATAATCTGTTTTGGTCGATCTAAAGACATATAACGATTGCGATTCAACGCAATAATAACGCGCACAGTTAGAGTTCTAATGAGGCGAAAGAAAAGTGACCAGTTTCGTAATTGTCACTTTTACTTTTATCTTTTCGACTGCCCATGGGTGAAAGTGAAGCGAACGTTTTAGTTTGACAACTTGTCACAAGTCCGTCGACCAATGTAGGTACTGGCATTACCTGATTTGACAGCAGGCGTTGTGTGATTAAGCGATTGGATTACTGTGCGCACTTTCCCACGGGTTCGATTATCGTAAATAGCAACATATCAACTAAAATATATCTCTTGCGGAAACTGGGTGTGTGGATGCTTCCTCTGCTTGGGGTAGGCAGAGATGTATAGGGTTTTTTCTTTTCGATGAACCTTGGGGGAAGGTTTGAGTGGTAGTACGTGCGGGTTTGTCACTTGTACACTAATAAGCTTTCAAAGTAAAGGTTAAGGATTAGACATTTATAATAATATGATTATATATTTCACGGCGAAGGATATTATCTTAGAAAAACCCTTTAAACGTCAAAGAACTCCGTATATGAGGTCGTGTTAGAGAAACTGCGATGGACTTACCGAACTAAATGCACCTAAATGTGTCCTTTGGAGATATTAATATTTATATAGGGTATTTCCTGATATGAATAATCATTGTGTAGGAACGTGATAAAACGAAAATGTTGGTGTTTGGAAAACAAATAAAGTGATAAGAACCACAAAGTACTTGATTTAAATTCTTACACACTTATATTTGTAATAGCACACAACATTGATCACGTTGAAATCGTTCGTGCGCGTAAGCATTGTCAATGGTATAAATAAACTCAAAATAAATGAATAACTATTTCTCGTATTCAATTGTCATTCATTTCTGTACATTAAATGCTTGATATTTTAGAGAACGAATTGTTAGGTACAAGTTAAGCTATAGCAGGGAAAATTCCTATGGAACTTAAATGGAAAATAAATAATAAAAATAATCATATATGTGAAGCCGTATCTGTGAGATTTTGACAGCCGCTCCATCTGGCAAGTCAGCACCTAAGGTAAGGTAGACATGTGGTTAGATTTCGTGAACCACACACACTGGTGTAATCGAAATGCTTCGCTACCTATAAACATCGGAACGCTTCTTCAAGTTCTATTTCAGTATACATAAAATATGTGCAAAAATATTTAACAAAAGTAATAAAAAGTCTAAAAAAAATAATAAATTCAAGGTAAAAAACATATTCAATAACCAGGTATAAAAAAAATGCCAAAAATAACTGCGATATATAACATTTTCAGCCGTCTATAGCTCATTAATGTGGGCATTACAAATATGCCTTCGCTTGGTCACACTCTAGTTGCAGTTAAAAATGTATGTCTATCGCGAATTGCATATTCTCCGGTTTATTGAACACTCGCCTATTTTGTTTATGAAATTTTATTTTGTTTGTGCAATGTGCTAGTTCAAGGCTTGGCGAAGCCATGCGTTTTCGTGCTGATTGAAAATTTTCACCTTGCGCTCTAATTACCTTAGCATTTTGCAATCGCTGAAAAACTTCAAATCGAAACTTGAAGACGTGTTCAATACGTACGATTGATACATTTAGTATTTAAAAGGCATCCACGCATCCAAATTGGATCCGAGAGTGCATTGGCCTCTTCTTAAGTCGACATCAATTGTTTGTTATCACAATTTGTTTACATTGTTGTCGTTCATGATAACCTGAATAAATATAATTAATGCCGTACTAACATTGAAAAGAGACAATGTACCAAATAAACAATAACATCCAGTTCATGTTTTCCCATAAACGAGGAACACAATATTAGAACACGACATTATAATGGAGTTTCATTTGTTTTGCACAGCTGTGTCTCGAGGCGAAATCCCAAAAAAAACGCGGGTGGGTTGTCGGAAGGACAACATACATTTTCGAATCTTTCCTATTGTCATGGCGACATGGAATTTTCTTTAATATTATGATTGTGTAATTCCCAACCAAACCTTCTATTAAAAACACATAAATTGTATTTGTAATTTTTGATTGCTTAGTAGGTAGGTAAGTGATGAATATATCATAATATGACAAGTAATATATGGGATGGTGGCAGAGACACTTTCCAGCAGAGGTAGATATATAGATGACAAACAACTTTTCTGTAAATAGCCCATTTTCTACTCACTCAATGTATCGTTAAATTTATTTAAAGAAATTAGGAAAGTCTAGAAATCTTTGTCACACAAAATGTCCCGAGAAAGGTTCCTAAATATCCTAAGAATGTTACGAGTAGGTACTTTATGGCCAATATACTCGTATATACCCGTGTGTGAAAATATCTGCAGATGCATATTCCAAATCGTATATAACCTAATAAATTGATATGGAAGTTATTACCATAATTGGAAGTTAGACTGCTTCCGTTATTCCTTGATCATCTTTACCGAGTATGTTCCTTTTGCCGCTAAATAGAAACGATTTGAATATAGGCATCGCAAGGATTTGTGGAAAAATTGGATTTGTGGCAAAAAAGAGCTGCTACCAAACAGCAGAATCGTGGATATCATCTGTGTTGAGCATGCTTGTTTTTTGTGAGCCTAGGTTAAATATTTATATACCTCTGGCGGAAAGTGGGTGTGTGGGTATTGCCTATACACCTCTGCCTACCCCTTCGGGGACCCTTGTGGGAAGGCGTGAGGATATTATTACTTCATCGCCCATTAATACTGAAAGAACAAATTTGACTGAGCTTAGAGTCAGTTAGCTTTGTGTGAGTTGTCCTGAACATTATCGCAGTGTGACCACATAGTAGTAAGAATTTAAGTTAAACATACTAAACCAGACAAAATTTAAAATCATTAATATATTTGCTATACCTATATAGAAACTAAAAACAGTTAAAAATTGTTTCACAAAGAAAACGGAGCTTGCGATCATTAGATTGCTAAGTAAGAACGCCGTAAATACGAGATAATTCCGTAGCAGTGGGAATTATTTATCATGTGACTGTTTATAATTTGAATTACCTCGTGTGCTATACAAGATGGCACATTATGAGAGATTATCCTTGTGGCTTCTGAATAACGAAGCCTAGCAATTAGTCAGTCTTAAAATTATTAATCATTCGGTTTAAAAGTTAATTTATAACACGGCATAACCACTGTCATTACAGTTGTAATTGAATTATATTTCATATTAAAAATCACTTTGTAAAGTAATCACGATAAAGTACTTATTAAACGCTATAAGTTTCGTATATACAATATACGTATTCGTATATACGTGCAAGACACAATTCTAGATTTAATTTATCTAGCAAACGCTAGATAAATTAAATCTAGACTAGAATTAAATCTAGACGCTAACGCAATGATAATTTTTATATTAATGGAGATTTAAAACGCTTGACGAACAACTTTTTTCATGATGAGATCAAATACTTGTGAAAACTACAGGTCAGGTAGTTAAACCTACAGGACATTCATATACTTCAATTATCTATAAATATAATACAATTTGAAAATGAAACATTTGAATTTGAATGTTTCACGGAACCCTAACATTCCCGTTTGCAAATGTTCTCAATTATAATGGTGGTAGCAAGCACTATCAGTAGTTGCTGGCAGCTGTACTCAATACGAAAGGCTTTCGTAGCAATTCTGCTCTTAATTCTCATTCGATAGTGAATAGGTTTGAATAAAAAATGGATTTTATCAATTTTTTTATCCTGATGTTAATGTTTTACGTAACGTTTTCAACAATTAAGTAATTCGGAAATATTTCAAACACAAAAAATAATAGGTATCTCGGGTTAATAAAAGAAAGCGCTCTTTCCCTTTATTGGACTCGATTAACTTTACCCTTATTTTTAATAATCATTTAAGAGAATCTGCCTGAGAGGCATTTTATCAAACTACATAGTTCCTTTTCGTGTGCCGCTCGTGGTATGGCAATAAAAATGATAAACGAATGAAGTTGAGCTCCTAGTACGTCCGCGGCGCCTCCACATTTCATTTCGTGATGTATGCCTGCGTTACAACAACGCTATTTGGAATTTTACGACCAAACCTTCGGAACATTATGCTACCCTGCAATATATAATCAGCAAATCTAAATGCTACTGCTATGTGAAACGTCAATACTTGTTATCAATTTGGTATAATTGGCATTGTATGCATTGCTAATAATTAAAATTTATTAGCAATGCATACAATTATTATTAAAATAATTAATAAATAAAAAATAAATCAATACTGTTAAACCACAGCCAGCCACATTACTAAGATCTGTATGTCTGTTCATCTGTCTTTTTTTTTATTTTACAGTGAAATGTCAATTGCACTATTTTTTTATAATACCTCCACATCTCTTACTTAAGACAAGACAAGACAAGAGTTAGGTAATGATGCAATAATTCTCACATCCCACCAACAGTATATTTTATTGTCAGAGTAGCGGATGCGAGTCTATCAAAATCTCCGGCACGAGTCGTGCTTTTGCACAAAACGTCTTTAATTACTTCTCAGACGAGTGCAGGGTTCATCAAACAGCTGTTCCTTAACAAATCACTGTTTTACTTGGGCTGTACTGTAATTACTTATGTATATTCGCTGTTTGGCTGTTTTACTGTAATTAGTTATGTATATTCGTGCTTAAGTAACGGCGATGGACTCGCCATCTGTCACGTTGGCACCTAATATACCTCTGGCGGAAAGTGGGTGTGTGAGTATTACCTATCCACCTCTGCCTACCCCTTCGGGGACCCTTGTGGGAAGGCGTGAGGATATATTATTATTATATATATATACTCGATCGATCGAACTTGTCATATTGACTTTGTAAAACCACGTGACCGCTATAGCTCTATATTTTTAGCAATACTCTAAAACTATTTGTCCAAACTTTGAAGGGTTTCATAACAAATGAGGGTGGAAGGATAATGCTTTTGGCTATTTGTGCGTTTGAAATGGCTACGTAGACATTCATAACCACAAAAAGATTTGGTTCAGTGCCAGGAGAAAAGTTTGTCAATATATCTGTATGTTTCTTTATTCCTGTAACAATCTGCTTACATCAATTCGTAATATACTTAAATAACTAGGAATTACTTCTTTACAGATTTTCAGTTCGTATTTCGTTTCGTATCAAATTGTATATTTGTAAAAGTTTACATGTATTTGATTTTCATAGAAAGATTTTCTGTAATTAAACATATCATTTGTGTTAATTCAGCTAACAATCTATCTATGTGCTAAACTTCATCCGATTCTATCCGAGTAATCTTTTTTTTAAGCTAACATACATATATAATAGTACCTCTGTATATATGACGCGTCAAAATGTAAGCTTAAAATGTTAAAGCATGAATGAATTACAACCCTTTAATTAAATATTTCACGTTAAAAAATGCTTACAAGCTGCATTGGCTATTTTGAAAGCTTAACTAAAGCTTCGGCTCGTTTAATGTAACAATTTATTACGCGTAATTAAAATTACGCGCATTTACTTTTTACGTGGATTGTATTGAGCAATTTAATGTAATTAACTATTTGTACTTTGATTTACTGTAGTTCTGTGAAAATTCATAAAATAAGTGAAATGTCATAAATAAATCATTGTTGGTTATTATGTAGATAGTATACGAGTAATCTCGAAATATTATTGTTTGAATGAATGAAATAAAACTAATACCTACACTATACATAATATATAAATACAAGAGAGCTCGAAACCGGCGAGCATGTTTGAAGAGACTGATAAATCTGGATAAAGCGAAAGAGATACGTAAGTCTAGAGATAATTAGCGCACTATTCTCTCTGCCTATCCTTTTAGGGACTCGGCGTGATGATATCTATGTATGTAGGTAAAACAAACAATAGTTAAATAAAACTAAAAACACGCTTTTAGCAAAAATTTTGCTGAACTAAAAGTAGAAAATAATTTATTTTGTACTTTTTAGTTCATACCCTATTATGTAAATCCAACCACTAAAACGACACACCATTCCCAAGGCAAATCACATCAAGGCACCACCCAGTGGTTTTCAAGAAATAATTCACAACAATAATTGAAAGTGGATAGGAGGGTACATACCTACGTACTTCCACATATAGTCCACGAGACGTGGTCAGTGGCAGTATCTCGTATCTTAATTTCCCGCGGGACTCTACTGCGTCGCGGACAAATCGATGTTCAGTTATGTATACGTCATAGCCATTCCCTGATCGGATTACTTTTATAAGCTCTAATATACATGTGTTGGGGCTTAATGGAAATCAGAGCTACCTATACAATTGTACAAATGGGTTGATAGTTGATAGGTATCTGATTTGAAAATCGATACCCTTGTGTAGTGCAAGTTCGGTTTTGTTATATGTAATAATAGTGACATACAGTTTTTAATTGTAATGTGGGAAAGCAGTACAAGTTGCCCGAATGAATATGGATAAAAAAAATAACATTTTTTTTTAAATTATCATCTTCACGTCCTCTCGGAAATGTCTCCAAATTTTCAACGGAGATTTTTTGTATCTAAGCGTCAACATGACAGACGGCGTCTTTCAGATATTAATTTACATACTCATTCACATCCAGCGTAAAGCTCGTGATGTGACGATTACTGTATTGAATTTCAGGCAAACTTATTGGTAAAAACCAGCGGAATTTGAGCTTGCAGTCTCAAATTTGAGCTTTACTTTAACCACTGAGTCGCGAAGGCTCTGGTATAACCTTTAATATTATTTCATAGCTAAACACAATATCATAGCCCTTCCGTTGAACACTCGTAGCAATCACGATCCCTCTTATTACTCTTTGATACAGCCATTTCTGGCATAATGTATCACTCACAATAAAGTGAAAAACTCAATTTCGCCTGACGGGAAATTTCTCTGTGCGCGAATGCGGACATTCTTTGAACATGAAAGGGGACAAAATATTTTTCTTTATTTTACGGAATACTTTGTAATGCAATGTTTTTGCATAAATCATGTGTGTTAACGCTTGACGAAGAAGATATTACTTATGTTTGCATTGAAAATGTTAACCTCTTATGAATATTTACGTATTCCGCTGATGGCCGAGACGATGGTAACTAAATTTAAAAAGTAAAATTTTACACGAAGTCTTAATACCCATTGTATTTCATAAAAGTAATTCTAGTAAGCTACGTGCTTACCTTATTATGATGATGAATAGTATTATTTTTACGTTCGTCGTCATTATTGAAAAGGTGCAGGCTATGGACGCTTACAATGCCAGGATCAATCCTTAATCTTGAATCATGTAAGTGCACTGAACTTTTTCTATAAAACGTCAGTTATATGACCTCTTTTACTAATGTAATTTCACTTCCTTCCTGTTTTGTATTTCATATTAATTAGTTTTGAGTAAAATAATTATAAACCATTTTCTTTATCGGCATATGGCATTATTTCCAATAAGGCAAATCATTTAACAAAAATGTGTCGCAGATTAAATGGTTGAACACGTGTCGTGCTTAGCTGAAATCCGTTATCGGGAACGACTCTCAAAAGGATTTAATTTCCTGTTGGCGAAATGAAAATCGATTAGTTTGATTTCCGCAGACCGACAGAGCCGGCGGGTCGATAGTTTCCGATGTAGCCTGTACCCAATTGAAGGTTATTAAGATGTGCTATATACCTAAATATCAGAACTCAGGGGAGCTGTTAGGATTAAAAAGTACTTTTTACAATAATGCAATTTATTATAATAATTAAAATACATTAATTTATAAGAAACAAAATCTTGTTTCTACGAAATTACTAATGGACAATGTAAAATGTATTCAAACTGGCATTGTTTCAATTAACTCCGAATGTCTCATGTAAAGCATTTTATTCTGAACACTAAGTGATCTAAATGTGATGATCTACCGGTCGGTCTACCCTTCGGAGACCCAATAGTGAGAGTAGTGTATAGAATAACTAATTTAATAATTGCGATTACCATGGATTTCACCATCAGTAATGTCTAGAGAAAACTGACACTCTATTCTCTCTGCCTACCCCGTTAGGGACTCAATGTGTTGATATGATATGAAAAATTACTAATCCATGTGTTCAGTTTAGATGAAAATAATTTATTTCACTAAGGAATATTGCTTATAAATATCAGCAACAATATTTCGGAGCGATGGACTGAATTACGTAATCTGATATGTTATGTTTGGGTGTGTATTTTTATATATGTATTGCTTAATTCTGCAGGAAGATAGAATACCAAGTGATTAATATGGAAATGAAAGCTATTAACATTAACTTACCAGAAATGTAATCCGATGATTTGACCTTTCTGAAACAAAGACAAAATATTTTACATCAAAATTTATAGAAATTATGTACATCATCGTATTAATAAATAGTTTTATTTCAATCAATAAAATGGCTAAAACTAAACTGGCTACACTGTACATGTTAACTTTTCTTTATCACCACTCATTTTAGGTGCCGCCGTGACAGATGGCGAGTCCATCGCCGTTACCCAAGCACGACTTTGAATTGCTTCTAAAACATATGCAGGTTTTCTCTCGATGTTTTCTTTCACCGTAAAGCTCGTGGTGTGTCTAATCATTGTACTCAAGTTCAGAAAAACTCATTGGTACGGTCGGGATTCGAACTTGCGATCTTTATGTCGCAGGCAACTACTCGAACCACACGGCTACCACGTGTTCTTCGATAGTAGCATTCGAAGTGATTGTACAAATTCCGTTAGTTGTCGAAAAGTAAAAACTCATAGAGCTCCTAGCCTCATTTGAGAGAAAGTACTTCACAATTGCGTGTTTCGTGATGGCTTAGAAGCGAGATGTCATTAACTTTTTATTAACATCGTTCTACAAGAGAGTTTGTAGAAAACGGATTCGACTTGAGCTTACATTCTCAATGATATATCAGACAACTGTGAATGTAAAATTGTTTTTTTACTCGACTGCGAAGGCGTGGGTAATGTTTTTCGCGCATATGTAACTAGTTTTAATAAACAGATAACTTAAATAGGCGGATACAGTTGAAGGTTACTTCTACAACTTCAGTTAGCATCTATTTGTTTATTTATTTTGAGTTCTTACTGCTTTTGCAGTCGGGTTTTACACTTACAGGTAGGCAGGTGTAACAACAACGTCGTTTTCGCTGGAGATGTTTTTTGGTGCCAACAAGCTAGGTTTTATTTTGTCATTAAGAAACGCCCATGAATTGATATCTTTATTCATTCCCCTAGACTGATGTTTAAACGGTAGTTTAACTATACAACTCCATTAAGCCTTCTAAGAATGACGCTAATCTCTTTGACGTTGTTATAAGGACTTTATATACATTCAATAGTAAATCACTTTATCCAATTACGGAATAATGGATTCTAATATAATCTTTCGTAACTTCTTATAACGATAAACCTATCACGAAAAGTAATTTAATAATAAGCGTACGGGGTTATATTATTTCTATTAAACCATTTTGTTAGTAGGTTATATATTAAGGTAATGTGTATAATACCCATGACATTTAAACTTACTTATATCTCCATGTACCTTCACAAAGGTCCTTAAAGGGGTAGGCAGAGGTGTAACAGCTTACTGTTAATAATCATTTACATTAGATCTGTATTCGGACATTTAGTGTATTATAAAATCCATGACATGTAAATATTTCATATTATTTTTAAAGCAAAATAAGCGTTTTGATAATGCTGAAGAGAACAAACCAATTGTTTGTAGTTAAAAGGCTTAATTAAGATAGAGAGTAAGCGGAGACGGAGAGAGTAGGGCACTAGCTGTCTAGACATACAGACCTCCACATTAATCAGACTCTTCATTCATGCTCGCCGGTTTTGAGAACTCTTGACGATACCTTAAGTGTTCGATATTCATGTTACTATGCTTTCACATCACTGATACTTATACTTAAGCTATACCAAATCATTTGAAGCTTCTAGAGGAAGCTTCGTGTGATATGAAATAATAACCAAAATGGAATGAGCCTTACCCCTGACTCTCGCAAACGCCGGCCCGCGCCGAGCCAAACGCGCAAATCCCCAAATATTTAAATAATAAAAATACCAAACCAGCCCAACTCCCTTGCTCGCGATCCAGCAACGCTCTAAGCCGAGGTCCGTACCCCACAGGGAGTGCCCTTAGCTATGTTACTTAGCACTAAAGTGCCTGGCTAGAGGCCTAGGTCTCGCTATTGCCTGGTTAAGTAGCAAAAGTTCCCGGAACCCACGCTACGAGAGAAAATACAAAAAAATGAGCCTTATGAATGCGTATATAACTTATGTGATGTCGTAAAGTTATTAAATGTAAATGCCTCACCGAACTCTGCCCCTAGCACCAATTGAGTTGTTTTGTTTATTAAATTGCACCGACGGTGGTAATTTTCTTGTATTTCAACGATTCGAATGACACCCAATTACCGTGTCGAAGGAAAATAATTTTCAGTTATCACGTGATGGAGACATTATAATAGTTCGTGGAATTGTTAGGTATGTTCTCGTGTTATTGCTTCGATATATTTTGCAACTAGTTTGAACCAGTTCAACGTTTGAAGTGCATTATTAACGCATACATTGAATCGGGTGCATTTCTTTTAAATCCATTCAAATCGATAGATGTCTGTTTGTACCTGGTGAGGACCCGATTTGAAGATATGCATATAATGAATATGTGGAAAAAAGAAATTACTCTGACATTTCATAGTGCCAATTAACAATATCTGTGAAGATAACAATACATAAATAGCGATTTGTTTAAAATCAGTATTCCGCATTGCCAGGACGACGGCAACGCGGTCCAGATACGGATATTATATCTCCAAGCAAGATATGTTGCGGCCGGCTTGTCAGCTTTGTTCGACATGAAAACTGTATGAAAAAAATATTAATAAATAAATCTTACAACAATTTCTGAAATAAACTTAGCTCTACAAACAACATTACCTTATCATCATATCATCAAAACTAACGTTAAAATAATAAAGATTATTTCCGTATTGTTATCATTGTTACATCACAGTTATGTAAAGATGGGCTACAGATGAGTGGGGTCAGAGGTCAGCGAGAAAGCAGAGGTGACCTGGAGACGCGGCAACATTCGACTGCCGGTGTAACTATTCACGGTATTGATTACTTTGCGAATATATTATTATGTTTATCCTTACTAAAATAATAAATTAGAAAGTGAGTTGATTTGTTTATTAGATATTCATACCTAACCAACCAACATTAAATTTTAAAACACATTGTCAGGGGTGTAGAAAATACAGAACGTGCCATATGCTTTAATCTGTTGTATCTGATCTGTAAAATACGGTTCCATTTGTATCATTCCTATTGACGTTTAACTATGGGTAACGCCCCGAGAAATTGCTAGTCTTTTATATACCACGGAAGTGCTATACATGTGGCCTGATGGTAAGTGGCTACTGTTGCCTATGGACGCTTGCAATACCAAAGGTATCACTTGAGCGCTGACGATCCTACACGAATCTTTCCATATTGGGTACTCATCGAGATGAAACGTCTTGTAGGCTATTTTTACCAGCTTCCTTGGGCTTTTATGTCAATAATGTTATTCATAATGGTCATAAATGGTGTGGATGAAGCGAAAGAGTCAAGTGTTAGGCGAGAGAAACTGGTGTTCTACCCTCTCTGCCTACCCAGCGAGTGGCGTGATGACATAAATCTGACCAAAAGTTCACCTTTCGTCATAAGTCCTTTGACGATGCATTTTCTTGTACTCCGATCTTAATTGAAAAGCCGAGGGGCGTAATTACAAGGCTTAATTGCTCAGAGCTGATATCCTGTTGCAAAGTTTAGCTATTTTATCATGTAAAATTATGTGCGTTACAAAGGTTATACCAATACAATTTTTATAAATAAATAAGGCTTATGTGTAGCTTGAGTAACGGCGATGGACTCGCCATCTGTCACGTTGGCACTTAAATATATCTCTAGCGGAAAATGGGTGTGGGGGTACTACCTATACACCTCTGCCTACCCCTTGTGGGAAGGCGTGAGTAAAATTATGCTTTTTTACAAAAAAAAATTGAACAAAATGTTGGATTATTATTAAACGTAATAATAGTCTCAACGTTGAATAAATACTGTAAGTAATATTTGGAAAGACAGACGATTATAGTAAACCATCTATGGAGTAACGATATTATGTAGTGTCACTTCCTTTTATCATAATATAAATGACTAGTTGCCCCACCCAGCTTCGCTTGGGTGAAAAAATTAATGCCACGGACCCAGTGGCGCCACCTATCGGGTCCAATTGTGAATCTAAACCATTCCCAGATCCCCTTGAACACACACAAAAAATTTCATCAAAATCGGTCCAGTCGTTTGAGAGGAGTTCAGTGACATACACACTCACAGAAGAATTATATAAATAAAGATATACAATGACGCTGCAAGATGTAAAAATGATTTCGTATTGATAACTTCCTCGTTAATAAAATAAAGTGTAATTGAGTTTGCTAACGTCGTTAAACAAAGGCTATTTTGGTATAAAGAAAACGATTTCTATTTTATTTAGTTATTGTATACAAGCAAGTACAGATAGCTCACAATATCAAACGTGTAAAAAGATTAATCAATGTGCATGTGATATAACAGTTTAACGATTAGCGTCTTTACCCTGCGTCCTTCTACAAGGCGTGCTGCCAAGTATGTACTTTGATAAAAGAGTTGTCATATATACAATTCTAGCGGCTTTTTGCTTTGGTCTCTGAAGTCCAAATACTGATTTATAACGAAAACAAAGTGCAATGACGTCTCACGCTACAGTCCATTGTTATCAACAGAATGAAAAAGCAAATACCCATAACTATTAACTGCAAATAATTTTATAGCATATCAATGTTTCCTCCATTATCAGATATCCATTTAATTCATATGAGTTATTTATCTTGGTATTTTTATCAATTATGTAACGGCTTGTGGGCCAGATTAATAATAACATATTAAAATAAACCGCTTTTAAAACTTCACAAACTAGGTTATTAGTTTAGCTTCTGTAATAAAATACATTTATATTGAGTTTAAATGAAGAGACTGATGAATGTGGGTAAGGCAAAAGAGGTCGGTAGGCTATAGAAAACTAGCGCTCTACTCTTTATATCTATCCAAAGAGGTACTCGTCGTGGTGCATGTATTGAAAATGATGATGATGAATGTAGATTTGAAAAATATTGGGACTATTAAAAGATCCGGGATAATTAAACTACGAATACGTCATATTATTTGTTTCATGTGTCTCAAGGAACTATTATAATTTGTATGGCATCACCATCATTGTTGCCACATGGGAAAAATTTACGTAAATAATTACATTCCTCCTTTCCAACGTGATCTAGTAATAGTGAAGAACCATCACACCAAATTCAATAGAGTTTATATTCAATACCTTATTGTCAAAATAATTCGTTAAAACTTGGGAATTAGTTTCAAAAGGCAGGTTTGAATGGAGCACTGGGATTCCGACTTCCACTCTGAAAATTTTAATGAGAATTTCGTATCTCATTGCTTTAGAAACAGCGATGGAGGGCGCCAATCTCCTGCGTCAATTTATTCTGTCTCAGCCGAAGTTTCAGCAGTTTCAATGAAATTCCTTTTGGCAACATCTTATTTGTCTGTGCGTTGGGTTTAAATTAAAAGATAATGTGTTGAAGTTTGGCAGTTCTGAAGTTTGTCCGGTGGTGCAGATTGGAATTATTACCTGGCCGTTTGGGCCGGCCCGCCCAGCGCTAATGTTAAAACTCGTGGATTTATTCCCCAGACCGGCTGCTGACAACAATCACTGTGCCTGATATATAGCCTTTGTGCGTGACTCTAAATTTTTATAACTGTTTCTCGAACTTTCGAACTTTACAGAACATGTAGTTAAATACAAAGCAACTGTCCAAACTGCTGTATATTAGATGAGGTGGAGTAGCTCCGTTATTTGTTAAGTTATTAAAAAGCTGTGGTGGCCGAATGATTTCAGTGCGAATCTTGTTTGTTTAAATCAATGGTTTTTTTCCATCCAATGGTTGTTTTATCGCACAATAACTATCGCAAATGAAAAAATCGTGATAAAATCTACATACTTTCAAGCGTAGCGGAGAGACGGCGACAGACTCCATCTGATACGTTGGTAAACATACACACATATCATCACACAGTGGAGTGGAGCGTAGAGTTCGTTCCTCGAGAAAAGTAGGTGTTATTACACCCCTGCATACCTCAGTAAGAAACCTTGCGTGAAGGCGTACGTATTTGTAAAAACATACCGATTTTATTTTAATTGTTACCGACCAGAACATATGTTAGTAATATGATGTCATAATGTATAGAACGGACGAGGAAGACAAGTATATTTTATGACGTTGACTAAAATAAAAGCATAATTTTAAGTCTGTGCGTGACGTGACCTCACGCTTCAGATCAATTTTTTGTTTCTAAATACTTCGGCTTCAAGGAATGCACGATCTTGTAATGTTGATGTCAATATTGTTCCGCATAATGTTATGTGGCTTGAACGCCCCTAAGTAGATATATATAATGAGGACGTTAAATAATTGACAGTGTTTTGTTTCGACTATTCGTGACCAGCAATATAATGCGGTATATTTCCTAATTACACACGCATATAAGTATGTGACCTTTTGCCATTCAATGCGCAAATGACATTAGTATTTTGCATCTGTAGTTAGAGATCCGTCAAGTGGAGTGAGTCATAATACTTTTACTAAGAATTGAACATTAAATGTAGCTTTAAATTCTTCAACTGTGCATGGGACAAATGTTGAATGTAAAAATGTTAAGCATAACATTTCTGGAAGTTTAGTTATTGTTTTTTTAACAAAAATGTTTTTTACTTAGCGGGCATGAAAACGGGTAAGGTGGAAAATACATTTATCTTGGGTGGAATAACTGTGTTACAGCTCTGCCTACCTCATCGGAGACGCCCAGGTGTGAATGTATATTATAAATATATACAAATACACACACACACACACATATATATATATATATATATATATATATTCTCCCTAGTAACACAGTTGGTCATAACCAGCTGAGCCAGTTTGTCACATCGGGGAAACCAGATCACAACTATTCCGATTAGTCTCGCAGCGATGTGTGGAAGAAAGCGGACGGACTCGTGTCGTCACACATGTTACAAGAATTAGGGTCATCAATTACACCTAATGATTTGTGATTATGTTTGCTTGTTCACTGTATTTCGAATAACTTTGATGTTTTTTATGACACAAACAATTTAATATGTTGGTATACAATACTGGTTTTTAAGTATGATGTTATAATTCAAAGTACATTGTAGATTACACTGACTGGAGATTACAGGAATCTTATTACTTTATCATTTCGGTCATTTTATTAAAGTAGATAAGAGTTAAATGTTTTTTTATTAAATTTGATTTATCAAAGGAAAGTTGTAATACTTAAAAACGCACAATATGATGCGTTTACACATTTTTTTTTATAAAGTTCCTTTTGCAAACATACGAAATAACTTGTACTTGGCAGCCCTATCGATTCTCATGTTGGAGAGAGTCGCGACATGCGACTCGGCCGTTTATCTCGATCACTACTATTGGTGACATGATTGAAAAAAGTTCCGGTTCGCATATAGCAGGTAAGTTAGATAACAGCTCTTTGATATATTCGCAAGCGACAAGACATGTGTCTTGTATCAAAGTAGTGTCATATCTAATAATATATAATATAATATATCACGCCTTCTCACAAGGGTCCCCGAAGGGGTGGGCAGAGGTGTATAGGTAATACCCACACACCCACTTTCCGCCAGAGGTATAGTAGGTGCCAACGTGACAGATGGCGAGTCCATCGCCGTTACTCAAGCACGACTATACATACGCCTTTGAATTTCTTCTCAGACGTATGCAGGTTTCCTCTCGATGTTTTCCTTCACCGTAAAGCTCGTGGTGTGACTAATCACTGTACTTAAGTTCAGAAAAACTCATTGGTACAGTCGGGTTTCGAACTTGCGATCTTTGTGTCGCAGGCAACTACTCGAACCACTCGGCCACCACGGCTTTTATATCTAAACTTATCATATTAATAGGAAAGATTCAGTTGTTGAAAGACTAGACTGAAACTCCACACGCTTTCACCTACGTTCAATTTAAATATTATGAAAAACAATAGAGCTCGTATTGCTTCGGAGTAATTTAGATATATACTACTCTACTCCCTACTACCATGGAGTTTCTGGCCGGTTCTTCTCCATGGAAGCGACCAACCCGAACCGTGCTGCTTCTTCTTTTTCGACGTTTTATAAGTGCCCACCTATGTGAAATAAAAAGATTTTGATTTTGATTTTGATTGACTCACACAAGTGCTTTAATGACGTGATACCATGTAAAATCTCGTCGTTTTCTCATAGTTTCTGAAAAATACCAATAAAAACAAGTCTCGGAGTGAATATATAAATAATACACATAAAAAAATATTGAAATAATTTAGTTATGCTTGAGCTATTTTTTCTATTGCATTGTCATGAAAATCTGTTTTATAACACCCTACAACTTCAAGAAGAGATACAAATGTTCTATTTTCTGAGGCAGGTATAATGAGTGCGAAAGAGGTGTGGGGTCTTTTCAATCAATGCAATTTTTTAGATAAAGCGTGTTCAGTGACTTCACACCAAGAGCTGTACGGCAAAGGAAAACATTCAATGGAAACTTGCATACGTTTGGGAAGAAGTTCAAAGCCGTGTATGAGAAACGGCAATGGACTCGCCTTCCGTCACATAAATTAATGAGATAATTCATAATTTCACCTGATTGAAAGATTCAGTCTGTAGGCACGGATGTTGAAGTACATCACGTCAATTATAAATTATCGTTATAAAGTGAATATTTTATGGACATTTCAAATTGTACATAAAAACTTGAAATTACTATTCAAGTTAAATTAAGTATCCACTAAGAAGTAATACCATTAGAAAGCTTACACAAACAGTGGTTATATTCATACGGATATCCGTTGGATATTACCAAAAACAAGCTCGTCTTCTATAAGTACCTCAATCACGCAATCTTAATAAATAACTATCGTGATGTATAAAATATGATGACACTTTTAGTACCTATTTTGTTTATTTGAACAGTTAATGATAACGCCATGCCGAATTCACTTACAAGTATTCACCTACTTTTTATTACTAATAAATTCATACACATCGTCACGCCGAGTCCCTGACAGGGTTGGCAAAAAAGTATGGCGCCAGTACTCTCTAGACTTATAACCCCTTCGCTTCGTCCATATTCATCAGTCTCTTCATACATGCGCCCCGGTTACAAGTAATCTTGACGTTCCTAACCTTGAGTATCCAATCGATTTCATCTATGTTGTTAGAAGGTGGTCTTCTTCACACTTTCGCATTGATTATCTGTCATATTATATATTGTTTTAATATTATTTCCTTTTACAAGAAGAAATATCTATCATAAAAAGTATAAAGCTTTTATAATTTCATCACCGAATACGTTATATCTTATAATTTAGCTTTACAAGAATAGATATTTTTTAGTATCATTTTAGCTCATAGCTCAACCCGAACACTTGATATTTAACTGTCGAACGACATAGTACGAGTATTTGTTTAGTTGAGAATGATCAGAAATTGCTGTTTTTTGTGCTATTGGCATTAAATGGCGCTCTCTGACGTCACTGTGGTTTTTAGGGCAGAACATTCCATTCTTGGATCAGTTATTTTACATGAATAGCAATACGTTTTTGTGTGTAATAGTAGTGATCGACACCTATTCGGCTGCGATTGTTCAACAAAAGACAATCAATGGACGAGAACCTAAAATTAATCAACGTTAAAAAGAACGATACCGGTTAGGTACGGAACGTAACAATTTTTTTATGCAAAAAATACGGCTGTCTTTATGTTTTATTTTATGTTACTTTCACTTAAGCGCTACGATTAACCAAAGACGTCGTCAAGTTATTATCTTATCCAGTTGTTATATATATTGTCCAGTTGTATATAATCTTAGTTATTTACTAAGCTTAGATGAAACTGCAGTTGAATAAATATATTTATCTTCCCGCCTTCCCATAAGGGTCTCCAAAGGGGTAGGCAGAAGTGTATAGGGAGTACCCACCCACAAACCTACTTTTTGCCTGAGATATATTTTCTTCGTGGCACAGCATGAAAAATGGCGAGCCTATCGCCGCTTCTCAACTTTCTTACTATACATATACGTCTTAGAATTTCTTCTCAAACGTATTTAGCTTTCCTCTCGATGTTTTTGTTCACCGTTGTGTGACTAATCGCTGTACTTAGCTTCAGTAAAATTCATTGGTACAGTCGGTAATCGAACTTGCAATCTTTATATTCCAAGTGATTGGCTCGACACACTGGGCCACCTCAGCACATTATAAAATTGAATAAACGGTTGAATGAATTGGTACCATTTTTTTCCGATTGCTTTCCTTTAATGTAGAATACGTATGCGCCATCATTTGTTTGAAATCCGTTTTACCTGCTGAAGAAAACAGAGCGCAACGCCTTGTGCTCGTATGAGGTCTATTAGACGACTTATGCTGGTAGTACAGCAATTTATATTCATCGTCATGTAGGTAACGTGCGAGTAGTTAGTATAATACTAGCGCGTATGGTACACTCGTTTGCCAAATTTAAACTTGTAAAAAAACCTGCAATGTAAATTGTCTAATAATAGCTCACATTACGATGCGTACCACAAAGCGCGTTTGGTCAGGCTGCGGTGTCGTGCGTTGAACTCTTTTCCACTAGAGTGAGCGAACTAGATTGATCGGTCACCGCGCAGCCATCGCTATACCATGGTTGCGCAAGGTTCATTGCCGTTATTTGCATCACGCTGCAATCGACGCGGTAATAATTATTGAATAACCTACAGGAAAATTCCTAGAGTTCGTTGTGTGGGTTTGAGTGATGTATGGTTTTAGCGCATTGGTGTTTTGAAGTGGAATTACATTTTATCGATGTTTAGCACGTTCGCCCTGTATTTTTTAATAGTAATAAGTACCGCATATGTATGTATAAATTTTTTAAGAATTTATAGTCTTTTTTTACATTCCTCTTGAATTTACCAAAATTTTATTACCATTTATTTATGATCCATATATATATTTATATGAAAATGTGACAGACGGCGAATACATTGCAGTCTCTCAAACACCACTATATTAACGTCATTAAAAGCTCTTAATTTTTACAAAAACATACCAACACACAACCGACCATTGTTCCGTCCTCGCCGACGAGGCTCGACGCGAATAAGCCGTAATGTTCCCCCCCCCCGACCTCCGCCGCAAACGCAGGCCCGCGCCGAGCCAGACGCGCAAATCCCGCCCCCAAATAATATTTAAATAAAATTACCAGTCCAGCCCAGCTCCCTTGCTCGCGATCCAGCAACGCCCTAAGCCGAGGTTCGTACCCCACAGAGGGTGCCCTTAGCTGTGTTGCTTAGTACTAAAGTGCCTGGCTGGAGGCCTAGGTCTCGCCATTGACCGGTTAAGTAGCAAAAGTTCCCGGAACTCACGCTACGAGAAACAATATATTTTTATAGGGATGTCTCGAGGGAACTCTTTGAGGCCTCCCGTGACAAAAGGGCTGGCGAATATTTCGCTCAGCGAATCAGCATTGCCATACAACGTGGCAATGCCGCTAGTCTTCTTGGCACCCTGCCGCGTGACACAGATTTGGGTCATTTATTCTATTTATAGTTAGTTTATATTTATTATTACTTTGTATTTCATATAGACTTAATAATTTTATATATACTCGTATAAATATTATCTCTATACAAATATAAAAAAGGGTGTGTCTGTTTGCTATATTAAAATAACCGCTTTTTACTAAATGCATACACATACACGGAACATTTTTTCTGAACTTAAGTATAGTGATTAGTCACACCACGAGCTTTACGGTGAAGGAAAACATCGAGAGGAAACCTGCATACGTCTGAGAAGAAATTCAAAGGCGTACCTATGTATAGTCGTGCTTGAGTAACGGCGACGGACTCGCCATCTGTCACGTTGGCACCTAATATATCCTCTAATCACCTAATATAGCCTCTGGCGGAAAGTGGGTGTGTGGGTATTACCTATACACCTCTGCCTATCCCTTCGGGGACCTTTGTGGGAAGGCGTGAGGATATATTATTATTATTTTTTACAATTTTTGTCTGTCTGTTTGTTGTGTCTGTTGTTAAGTGTGACCCCTACGAACCATGACCTAAATAATGTAAGTAATGCCTTTAAAACCATGAATAATTTGCGATTACCTTGAAGAAAGACTATCTTGCAGACGACTTTATGCTCTGATTCGCAAATAAGCGAATTAAAAAATCAACTGCTAGAATTACATTCATATTAATAGTTTTTACATCAAAGCTAGATGCTTGCCTGGTATTGAATTGTCAGCTATCAAGGCGATTACAAAGCAAACACTGAGTTGTCTGAAGGTTGATGTACATACAATTACTTAAAAATACTTCTTTATTTATGTATTACAGTTCTATGATCGCTCCGGCCTACATTGAGAATAGTTTTCATACGAGTCGTGGTGACCGAATGGTTCAAGTAATCGCCTGCAACATAAAATTGCCCATTGAACCACGGCGTCCAGTAGCAATGAGATTTTTCTAAATTTAAGTACAGTGATTTACCTTACAATATCTCTAACGGTGAAGGAAATTCTCATGAGAAACCGGTAAACGTTTGAGAAGTCATCAAAGACGTAAGTATAATGGAGATTGAGAAACGATAACGCTTTCGCTGTATGTCATATTGGCACCTAACTATGTATTGAGCAAACAGAGGCTGTAGTTACACCTCAGTTTAACCATTGCGGAAAGACGTGAATATTATCATACATTTATATACTAACTAGATACTATCATAGATTTATAGCATTTCATCATAATGAGCACACACGACAATAAACTGTAACCATGTAAGTATTTATGACGTATTTTTATGTATAACTTAACCGCGATCTAAGCATCACCATTATACATTACGAAACCATGCTAAATGCAAGTTATGGTGTGAATAATTCCCTAATCGATTGCGTTTACTTTCAAAACGTTTTTAATGCGAGACGAACCGTTCAATCACCTGGCGGCCAACGGAGATGAGCAGATCGCTGACCGTTGTAGTATTAAGTCGTGCAAGAGTTTAGACTTCATTTTGGACATTCATTACTTCTCGCGTTCTCAAAGGATGCAGTGATGTAATAACACCCACATTAGTGCCAAACAGGCAGATGGAGAGTCGACGTCTCTCAGACATGACTAACATATGTATTACTCATTAGACGTATGCGGTGAAAAATAATTATAGCATAATAACATTTATATTAATTATCGTGAGCCAGTTCATGGGACTAATTGTAGCATTACCATGGTGCATTTTGGTAGTATCACGTCGTTAATTTTATTTAATCATGCATTAAAACGAAAATAACGAGATAATTCTACATTTACAACAGACACATTAATTAATTATGACGTGTAGAACCACAAAAATTTAATTGGCTTATATCGTTTTGTTTTGACATCTATCACGTTGTCTCTGTTTTTCCTTCTTTTCTAAAGGTTCCAAGTGGGACAGTGTGAAGACCAAGAAAATATTTTTGATGAAAATACGCTTTTTCATTTAGTTAATTAGGGTTGAATTATTATTATCCTAAGATCCCATACTATGATCCGTATTCTATGAACAGATTCCAAGTACATTGCCAACGTTGTGGCAAAACTAATATACCTCTTAAATATAAGTTAGTTTCACTCAAATCATAAAGCAAGTTCGCGCTGAGCTCATATAATTTTTCATTAAAACTTTATGGAACCAAACGTGCAGCTAAATTCGTAACTACGTTGTTTATCGGGGGTTGTGTAAATAAGTGGTTGCATCCAGCCAGTTTTAATCAAGTCCCCGGAACATTATACATGTCTATTTTGTAAACTCGGAGAGCGCTCGTGTGGCAGCTCAAGAACCCTTGAACCCTACTTGATTAAGCCAAGTCTTGCTTCTTATGAGCCAAAAGATACGTATTTTTATAGATATAATATTAACAGCTGCAACTCATTAGAGGATGAAACTTAATCTGAGGGTTAGAATTAATTCAGAAGGTTCATTCATAAATTTTAATTATAAAAATCTCGAACGCTTTCTCGCTTCCGTTATCGGTTAAAAAGACTCGCGTGGTCTTATCGAGGAGACCTACTGCTAATAAAACTAATTTTATTTTATTTTTAGGGATAAAACAGTAAACTAACTTTATCAAGTCAATAGTTTTATCATCTTCATAAATATCAGATAAGTGTTTCATTGTTTCAAATCTTATTTTCTTTTTATTTGTTTTTTTTTACGAAGCTTGTGATGAATAATTAATTCATTTTGGGATGGACAAAGCCTGTGATGATTAAACAAACTCTACCTGTTAATAATATTTGAATATATTTGCTGAATCCGTTACCGAGTAAGCAAATTGTGTAGTTACGATCCTAGTCTACATCAATGACTACGAGATATATCATTGAAACTAGCCTAGATTATCCTCTCCGTTGGAAGTGTGGCATGCCAAGAGGACTAATTATCACGCTCAGATATCGGTTAGCGGTAAACTTGACTTAAGACGCAACTTAACTTCATAGGGGGAAGCTGTAAGGCAATCGCTTGGACGTTCAGCTACGCAATTAATTTAAACGACCCGGTCTAAAGGAAATAATGGTGGCGGAGGTGATATGGAAATCTCGTTGTATAGTGCCGCATTAAAAAGTTTTCTAACGGATGATTTAACTGGTTTTAACGGATGGTTTTATCATCTTTGCGAAATTGGAAATGTGTGTCGCTCTAACGCCAAGTTGATGTATAAAGATATAAATATGCATGGTTACGATTTCAAAATGTGATACAAATTCGTTCCGCGTCCATAAGGAGCAGTATACTATATATATATGTAAATATATTTTACACAATAAACTTATATAACTGATATGCACGCGGCATACTGATAGAGTGAAAGAGCACACTCATATCCTTATTGAATTTCGAAATTCCTTTTATTCCTTCATAATTTATTACGTAAACTTTTATCTATGTAGTAAACCACCGGTAAATTAATATTTATAAGCAACGTTATCATATTTTTGTAACTTTAATTTGTGTAAAAATAGTTTATAAATATTCGTATTCCTGTCTTTTTCAATCACGTAAATTTTTCTATATTTTCGTTCAAAAACTATTCACCAGTGCCGAATAGGTCAACTATTTTGACTTAGATCGGCATTTTATACTTTTCAATCCTTTATCTTTTTTTTCATGCAGAAGAACATTAATTATGATACAAAATATACACAATCAATCAAGTATGAACATGATGCGAAAAAAGTATTTCTTTGGTACATATATTAATCTCATAACGGTGTGAGTAACGATGCGGTGCTCACGCGACGACGCGCCAGCGCGGCCGGTTTTGTCGGCAACCACTTTCGAATGAAAGCGACATACCGCGGCGACCTTGATCACTGAGCGTGGACTTTGGGGAGTAGGAACATGGAATTTGTGATGCTCATATCATCTAATATCTCGTATTAAGTCATAATCAAATTGCGATAGCAAGTGATGTGGGTTTCGAATCGAATAATTCATATAATTTCAATATAATACACTATTTTATATAATAATAAACCATTTTATAAAATACGAGCGCTTTTTGTACAATTCGAACAACCATAATATAATGAGTATTATTTAATAACTTTAATTTCCTTATTTCCCCTATGTTTTTAATTTTTAATTAGAAAAAGACTCACATATCGCCACGCCATAGAAAAATGCTAAAGAGGCTAAATTATTCCCATATTAGGATACTTTATTCTCCTTATTACAATATTTCGTGTGAATTTAGAAAAACCAAGGGCTTAGAAAAATTTGGCAGGCGTAAAATTACAAGTATAATACAAAGCTTGGGCTTTGTATTTGGCTTGGGCGTAAATCAAACCATATTTGGTCAGTAGTGTACCATTATCCTTATTGCATAATACATATATGATCTCGCCGAGTCCCTCACGGGGTAGGCAGAGAGTAGAGCGCTAGTCCTCTCTAGACTTACAATAAGAATAAGGTTCACATTTTAATTTAATTCGCATATTAATTTTAATTTGTATTAATTGCTACTTGCATCTCTTTACACTTAATGCTAGTATCTATTTCATGCTTCAATTTATAGTTAAAGTATCAAAAATCCAAATTGGATGATCCATGAAACACTTGACTAGATAGAGCATCGTAAAGTCAAACGACGCAGTTAACTGGAACGAATGAAGAATATTCTCACAATATTGAAGTATGAAACTTGCTGCGCTCTATAAAATTGTAAGCGGTGGCTACCTACTTGCAGCTCATTTTGTGTTCAATGTTAGCAGAGCACACGTAATATCCAGAAGGGTTCAATATAACGGAATGAGGGATTAGACAATATGTCTTTCTACAAACTTATCACCAACGAGAAAATGTTGGACATATTCAACGCTCAATCACAGGATCACAAGGCGTTTTATTAAATAATAATAATAATAGTTTAATTTCATTAACACGTATACAAAAACACTGAAAGAAATAAAATAAAAATTACAATTACTTACATTAAAATTCAATTAAATTTAAGTGAAATGAGAGATTCATTATGAAATAATTTCCTTTTATAATTTGAGCACCCGTGAGACGAAAATCATGCGAAGAAAATGTATGTGGTAAGGTGTCCCTGTTGTATTGTTGTAGTTGTCAGCTATTACACCCTATCTAACCTTTGTGTTGGTCTCAGAAGTGTCGGTAAGCTCCTTCTCCGTAAGGCTCGTAATGTTACAAGCCACAGTACTGGGTTAGAGGTTGATATCGCAAGTTACTTTTAAAACTACTCAACCATCACTTTTAATGGATCTTTTAACTTTTAACGGATATATGAAAAAAAAATTAACAAAAAGACCGAATAAAAATACTTTTCCCGAGTGCTTTTTTAATTAAAGCAAAGCATAATGGTTGTCATTAAATCATGCTTTGTCAAGAGTGCTTTTTTCATTAACTGTGCTTGGCTAGAAGTGAAGTAGAAGTAAAGTAGCATAGCTCACCTTCGCTAGGTTTTCAGTGTTCGCTTAATCTCCACCCACCATTATCAAGTTTTAACAGAATGGACCGGTATACGGCACAGAGTAATCTGAACTGGGATTAGGTCTCAAACTTCTGTAGCTATCGACTCCGGAGTCCATTATTTTAGGTTCGCAACTGTCGTTGCTAAGTATGTGAAGCTTACTATTTCCAGTTGGACTCACTAAGTTTGTAATTAATGTATGTTGCACTACTACTGATAGTACAAAAACCTTATTGTGACTATTTAAGGCTTAAAGTACGAAATTAAACTCTTTTAGAGATGCTGTGAAGCCGTGGATAGTCGAATGGTTTGAGTCGATGCAAAATCGAGTTTTTGGGTTCGAACCCCGACTAAATAAATGAGTTTTTGCTGAGCTTGCAGTGATCACACCACAAGCTCTATGGTGAAAGAGGACATCGAAAGACAGCCCGTTTCGTTTTAGTAAAGATACATTTTGAATACGGTCAATCAAGACTGCTTTGCAATCATAATTCAAGAAAGTTTAAGAGGTACATGTAAACTTTTATAAATCTTTTCTTCTCGTATTTTTGAATTATGGTTACAATAGCGCGTCTTGGTATTGCTCACAGTATGCAGTTTCCATACTCTACGACACCTTGAAATAAAAAAAATTAAAAAATATCCTCACGCCTTCCCACAAGGGTCCCTATTACCTATACACCTCTGCCTTGAAATACCAGTGAAACATAATAACGGGTGTGTTAACGATATAAGATTTGACGGTCCCTTATGTCGGCTCATTAACTCCTGGCGTAGTACTAAACAGCATTATTTATTGCCAAGCTTATATCTTCTTTCACTTGATTATTTTCGAACAAACTCCGCCGATCCTTGTAGTTAAAAGAGCATTTCCGATTTAAGATACTAACAAGTATTACTCGCTAGATAATGTATTATTAGGCGAATTGAGTTCAGCTCGGAATTAGGCCTCGTTGCTCATTTTCTTCATTGCAATATAATTTGAGCATTGGAAAATTGAGTAAGCTTGCTGGATTACATTGGTAACAAGATTACGAAATATCGTTATATGAATTTAATATCAATATTAGTTTTTTTGCAATGTTTATACATTAGTTTACAATAAAATACTTATCGATCGGTCGGACGCTCAAGGACGGGAACGTCAAGAGTACTCGAAACCGACGAGCATGTATGAAGAGACTGATGAATGTGGACGAAGCGAAAGAGGTATGTAAGTCTAGAGAGAACTGGCGCTCTATATTATGTAGAAAACTTACAAAACATCGTTCACTTGTAGTACTGGGTCTCCAAAAGAGAGGTCCCAGTGTAGGAGTGTACGCTTTTCACCATACATACAGCGATTTATTCAAGGCACGTCTTTACATACGTTTTTAAACTATCAAATTATTTATTTCAAGACATTTACCTCAGGATTATCACGGAACATTCTACAATCGGTACCCATCTTCTTGAAGGCGATATGATCGATTTAACATGATTTTTACTTGACCCGGAACAAGACCCAAGCACCGCCCCCAGTACTAACATCATAACATAATTTGGTTTATTAATAAACATACTAAGCACATTGCGCATCAACATTAGGACTGGCAAGTTTGAATGTCCGTACCTCTTAATGTTATAAGCGTTGCCGACGTCGACACTGCGAAGTAGACAGATCTTTAAATCTTTGTAATGAATACAAAAGCCCATTATGTAGAAAAGGCAATAAATACAGCTAAATTATTATAGACGCATTAAACTCTCTGAGCCGAGTATGAGTTTGTAATATTCAAAAAAGATTACATACACATGTAAAAACAGACCCAAAGCTATAAGATTACATTTTAACAACTTGCTAACTACTACGTTAGGTGTTCGTAACGCAATGTTATTAAAACTTACGTTTTTTTTACAAAGCGATGTAAGTTTTATTTTCGTAATCTGTAAATACAAACGATTCCACTGTTATGAGAACATGTATATATATACGGATACGGATATTCAATAAAGTGCCTGGCTGGAGGCCTAGGTCTCCCCATTGACCGGTTAAGTAGCAAATGTTCCCAGAACTCACGCTACGAGAGACAATACAAAAAAAAAGTAATTTTTTACACTGAACGAAACTTCTTAGCTGTTTGCCTTTTCCCTTCTTCTCACAATAGTCCCAGAAAGACTTACGCTACGACGGTGACAAATAAAGGTACCACCCATAGGCGGAGGCGAGTTAGACACCTTCCTTATGTTAGGTTCCTAGGTACAAGTTCATGCATTTACCTAGTTTCCTTACACTAAACCATGTGGAATTTTTTGAATTTGTGTTCAGAAAACGTGATATGGGCCGGGTGTGAAGCTGCGTCTTGACCATGGAGGTGACTAAACTACTCAGCCACAACGACTCTCTCGCTTTCACGGGTCATTGCTGTTAACAGCAAAGTAAACATTACGAGTGACTAATACTTGTTTGTACTCCTTGATCTTGACATAGATTTAGTTGAGAATAAATCCTGAGCAAACCTGTTTGTTCGCCACCTCATTTGCAACCAATTATAGAAGTCATAGACAATCCTCGGACCATAACTCTCGCTTTTACAAACTTGAACATTATGCAGATATTATTATAATTATGTGGATAAGTGTGGATTTCTCGAGGATTTCTCCTCGCTCAATAAATTTCCGTCTTGCCTCGGAAGTTTGGTTTCCTTATTTAGGCACGGATATTTTTGGATTGCGGTTTATTATGCCTTTAGTGAAAAAAATTTTATGCATTTAACTTGTTTGATGACGCGTATGTTTTAGTATAGAGCAATAATATTTTGGATCACAACTTAAAAATAAACCTAGGGACTGATCGATATGAGTTGTCACATGCAATGCTAAGAGTGCAACATCAGTATCGCTCACGTCATACCCTGGTGTTGAAGCATCCATAGGCGGCGGTAGCCCCTTACCATCAGGCGGACCGTATGCTCGTTTGTCACCCTCGCAGTATAAAAAAAAATTATAAATCCCGGTACCCTGTTTATTATTTTGCTTCTTATGACTTTAAGGTGCCAAATAAGAATGCGGTCTGCCGGCTGGTAAGGCGTAAGCACCGCATAAAGACGCTTGCAAAACGAGTCCTTCACGGGGTAGGCACAGGCAGTAGACTTACAGACTTACACACATCCTCGGTGGTTTTAAGCTTATGTCACTTGCATAAATAACATGCACATTTACTTAAATATTCTTTAACTAACAACAAAACTAGTTTTTACAACTAATATTTATTTTCATTTACGGACGTTATACCAACATAATTGTGTTCCTTATTTATTGCTATCCGGTTTAATAACTAAGAGTAATCATTCATTTTAGGAATAAATCTTCGTTTTGATGTTTTATTACCTAACACATAATGATTCATAACGAAGTGGAAATAGGTATGTTTATGTAATATAAATTAATCTTAAGAACAAGAATTAACAATATTTACAAAACAGTTGTTTGAGTGATTAATAAAAAAAATACTTCGTTACTGCTACTAAGGAAGTTGCATTTGAAGGAACGAATTATCAACCTGTACGAGAAATCAGAAATAATAATGATCAATGTGAGTGCGTGTACGCATACCATTATGTTTGAAACACGACTGGGTAAGTTGTATGAAAATTAATTGCAGTATTTTAAGGTCGAATACATTATAATCTTATAATATTAATGTAGGAACCGACAATAATTGCTAAAGGAAATTCAAAGTATACTACGAAAAATATTAAAAAAATTATTTTATTTATTTATTAAATTATTAATTAAAAAATTTTTAAAAAAGTTGTTGTTTTTTCTTAGTAAAGTATAAGTAAGAAATATATTCTTCATGCCTTCCCTCAAGGTTCCTGGCAGGTTAGTCAGAGGTGTATAGTATCAACACACCCATTTTTCACCGGAATTATATTTTGTTTCAACATGACGTATGGCAAGTAAAATAATGTCGTGTTACCAGAACAAAACCACTTTTTATCTAGTTAACACGAAAAAGTCACGAAAGTTAGAATCTAAAACATGAAGTTATCTTTATTTCCATCTTAACCGTCTTTTGGACAAGACGTCGTTGCTCATAGCGTTACCTTTGCATAATATTTTGCGTCCGCATAATGTAAAACGCAAATTTACGCAAAAATGGTTTCTAATGTTCTATGTCTCACACAATTGTTCTGTACAGGTCAAAGTAGGTTTCCAGAACTATATTACAGAATTCGGACACGTAATAAGTTTTCTTATATATTTTGCTAAATATGTAAGAAAATGAATTTGAAATTCTGCATGGGGTTACACCTTACAGAATAGTAATTGCAGCAAATAATCCGGAATCTTGCACCTTAATTTGCACCTAAACCTACATACATACATACATATCATCACGCCAAGTCCCTAACGGGGTAGGCAGAGAGTATAGAGCGCCAGTTCTCTCTAGACTTACACCTGCAATCTTGAAAATGAATGGTATAAGAATACAGTTTTATTGGGAAGTGAAATCATAAAATTATGTTAATTAAACTTAGAAAGATAGTGTAAGTGGTATACTTATTAACATCTATGTTAATTGCACTTAAGATGGTCTTGTTTTGAGCTGTTAATCGGTCTTGTACACTTGAATTAAAATTATGTTGCAAGGTATAAATAAATTTAATGAATAAGAATGAAGAAATAAGTGTATTCGTGATTTCTTTAAGTTCATTGTTATTTAATATACATAGTATCATTAAATTCAAAATAATAATTTTATTTATTTAACGTATTGGACACAGGGTACAATTATTAAACGTCAAATATTCTTTATATATATAATTCTTCGGTGAGTGTGTATGTCACTGAACTCCTCCTAAACGGCTGGACCGATTTTAATGAAATTTTCTGTGTGTGTTCAAGGGGATCTGGGAATGGTTTAGATTCACAATTGGACCCGATAGGTGGCGCCACTGGGTCCGTGGCTTTAATTTTTTCTCCCAAGCGAAGCTGGGCGGGACAACTAGTACTAAATATTAAACTACAATTCCACCGCCATCACGCCTGATCTTAGCGGACAACAAAGGAGTGAAGATCGTCAGTTCCATTAAGACTTTTCGTAATTATTACTTTAAAAAACTTTACCCTATTGAATATATGAACCAAGACAGCAAGTTCAAACCCCGGCGTTTTACTTACTTAGTCTTTTTCTAAGCAGTACAGTAATGTATCATATCATGATCTTAGCGGTTAAGGAGTTCATTGTGATAAAGATCTGCACACGTTTAAGAAGAAATTGTAAGACGTATATATGCACTGTCATGCTTGAGAAACGGCGATGGACTCTTTGACACCTAAATATATGTCCGTGAAAAAAAGAGTTGTGACACCCTACCAATCCTGGGGACTCTTGTGTATAAATACATATATAAATACTTATCTATAAAATTTCAATACAGATTAAAGATAAATCTGAGTTACACGTAACCGATAAACAACGTGAATACATTACTTGTACTAAATCTCGTTGGCGGTTCTTGGAAGGTTTCAAAGTTTATTCCTTTTATCTTACGTCAGCAGAACATGAATCAATGACCTTTTACACAGTTCAAGCGCTATTATACGTATGTGTATATTATTTATATATTATAGACTGGGATGTTTTTTCAAAGCTGCCCACTGCAGTGCAGACCTATCCCCTTCCTGCTGTAGTAATATATAGGATACTTATATTAGAAGTAAATAGACATTGATATGTATAGTAGTAATATGCCAAATATTGTCTTGGCTCGAAATATTATTAGCTATACGTTTGTTACTAGCGAACTAATCTACGGTTAAAGGTGGGTATTATTGTTATAACAACCTCCTTGCAGAGATGTGCCATTGTTTATTTGTGCCCTCGGAAGGTGTGAGGATATAAATATGCTAGTCAACTAGCTCTATTAGCTAGGGTCTGAGTTAGGCCTTAAAGTCACTCGTGATAAGAAGAAATACTAGACTTACGTCTTTGAAAAACTAACTGGTACTATGTATTTATTCACCAAATCAAACAGCTATTCCGTTTACAAACGAAAAAAACTATTATCATTAATCTACCTTATACATGACTACCTTATACTTATACATGATTTTGCTTACACACAGATTATTTTTTTATTTATCTATGATGATATCAATTGCATTAACACTGAGTTAACTAAACAGCAATGTGTAGTTGATCCAATTCTATTAGGAAGCGGAATCAATTAAAGATTAATGGCTCTTTTGGTAGACAGGTTGTAATTATAATGCTGCTTAATTATTTTGTATCGTATTGTATTAATAATAAAACAATCGCGGTCATATTTAATTACTACATTCATGCTAAGACGAGAATGATTAATAATTTTGCGGTGGATTAGCCCCCCGCATGCGGTGTGTAAGCTGCCAATCGCTTGGGCTAAACCCATCTAATAGTATGAAACCTACACAATCGATTATGTATATACATACCCCTTGAGGTTGAAGTCCTTCCGACACGGTTACTTAAGGGGTAGGCAGAGGTATAATACGAGTGAGTCGTTGCCGTTCTCACAATCGAAAATAAAGTATACATACTATACATATATACATACTCGTATATACATACGTATTATCGTCACTATGAGTCCTTCACGGGGTAGGTTAGGTTAGTTAGTTAGTGAGATTAGACCCAGGTGTCCTTAGATTTCCAGACCTCTATCACTGTTTCTACATTAATTAGTCTGTTCATACATGTTCACCATTTTCCAATATCGCTCGAGTTGGAATATATTCCGAAATATGTGCCTACTCTGTGTGTATGCGTTTCCTCATGATGTTTTCATTCACTCTTGTCTTCATGTAATTTTGTAGATGTAGCGAGAGAGGTATGCTGTAAGTCTAGAATGTCTCTTACGCTGGTTTCTCGCTGTGATATATCTTCTCCCTGACGATCGAACAGTAATTATAAGCGAAGGTTAGTGACTTTGTTGGATAATCAACCACGCCAGAATGGCTAAACGGATTTGCATGAAATTTGGCACAGATATAGATTATATCTTGAATATATTTTATGACAGAAACAAAATAGTAATAATTGCGTGAGTATGTGAGGTATATTATATAATATATATCCTCACGCCTTCCCACAAGGGTCCCCGAAGGGGTAGGCAGAGGTGTATAGGTAATACCCACACACCCACTTTCCGCCAGAGGTATACTAGGTGCCAACGTGACAGATGGCGAGTCCATCGCCGTTACTCAAGCACGACTATACATACGCCTTTGAATTTCTTCTCAGACGTATGCAGGTTTCCTCTCGATGTTTTCCTTCACCGTAAAGCTGGTGGTGTGACTAATCACTGTACTTAAGTTCAGAAAAACTCATTATATGATTTATAATAACTATGCCCAGAAAGTAGTCATTCCCTTTTACAACTAATTGTTCCTTAAAACAAATTAATAATAGAAATATAGAAAATGTGCTCAAAGATTAAACAGGTTCACATCCAGCCTTGCAATTAATCTAGCAAATCTTTCTTAAAGGGAAATCTGCTATACGCGACCGCTGGTAAGGTCGAATCATTAATGTGAATTAACCTTCTATATAATAATACTGATGTTATTGTGATATTGGAAAGGAATTTCCCATTGTGTTAAGTTAGTTTTCATAATTTTGAGCTCCAGTCAGGCACTTTTTAGGTACTATCCTACCATAGCTAAGGATACCCACTGAGGAGTACGGTCCTCGGCTTAGAGCCCTACTCGTTTGCGAGCTAGGGAGGTGGGTGGACTGAACACTTGAGAAGAAATTCATATAAGTTGTGTTTGAGAATCGGCAACAAAATTGCCACGTCTTTTAACTGTATCGTTGCATCAACGTATATCCGTTTGAAAATCAAATTAGGAAGGTGTAGACATACTTATATCTATACTTAGACCTGGACCTGGACCTGGACTGATAAACTACTTCAGTGTGGGATCAATATCTTATAAGAGATGTAATGACAATAAATGAATCTCCTGCAAGATTTAAATATTTTTATTGAATATAACTTGTTAAAGGAGGTTGTTTTATTCACACGATGACTTGACAGTTAAGATACACAGTCACATGTTGGAATGTTGAGGTCGCCAGTTCGATCCCACTGGAAGATATTATATTTTTACTAACTATTAGGGTTGGCACCTTAATACGCTCAAGCGATACCGCTGGTGTTGCCAGCCCTCAATTGGCAGCGGTAGCCGTTTACCATCAGTCGGACCTTTGGTTGTATAAAAAAAAATTTATATGTTTATGGTTGACTTGTTTGCATAGATTTGTGGGGTGGTTTAGTTTAAGAAATGTGTAGGTACGGTATGTCTCATAACATTATGTTAAACATAGATGGGCTCATGAATAGTTCAAACGTAGTCCTAAGCAGAAAAACATTTAAGTAAGGTATTGGAATGTCAAGAGCAATGTAAGAATGCATCCGTCATCTTGACCGACTTGAAGCTAACGTGCTTCTTTATACTACTTGCACTAGCCTTGCGCCTTATAGGTAAACATTATCCTATGCTGTCTTTATGAGTTATAGATATGAGAGGTATTCATTAATTTGTTAATTAAGACTATGAGGTCCATACATTTATTAATTATTAAATTAAGAGAGGTAGGGCATAACGGGTTTCCCGTTCGAATTCGGAGCTGCCCGACTGGGGCAGGACCTCCACCTTACAGAAGTCCGTAGCCAAATAACACAATTTTTTGTGTTGTGTTCCTACGCGGTGAATAAGGTTTCCAGTAATGAGGGGAGGGGGGAGGATTGTTACATTGTGTTGGAAGCAGAGTGATTAAACCCATTATGCTGCCAACACACTATAACTCTCCGAATACAGAGTGGCAACGCGCAAGTGACTTCGGTATCGTGAGCGTAAATAGGCTACGGTAACCGTTTCCCATCAGGTGGGCCGTATGCTTGTTTGCCACTCTTGTTGTATAAAAAAAAAAAATGAAAAATAATGCTATGATATTAGTACGATTGAATAGCTATGACTCGTGGTTCGATTTGATATGTTTTGCGAGGAATATTTTCAAATAAAAGTCACTTATGCTTCTTCTCATAAAATTTGCTATATGTACTTCTTATAATGCTGCGGTGAGATTAACCATAAATTCAAAAAGTGTTTGCTTATTAGTACAGTTCGGATTCGAGCTTGCAATATTTTCCGTTGCAGGCGACTGACTACTTGAACAACTTGGCCGTACTTCTGTCTTAAAAAATGTCTCTTCATCAATTTCACCCATGTATCATAGATTATTGACCCCATCAGCTGTCACAATAGAGATATATATTAAGTTTTACAGAGAGCACGTGGTTGGAATGTTCTCGAGGGGCAGTGAACTTGAAGGAGCGATGATCCGTGCTCGGGCGTCGTAAGGACGTTGTACAATCCTCAGTAGCATGGAATCATGAACTTGTACAATTTTGGAACACCCTTTTCTTTCTTTACAGTCAAAACTTTAGTCTTTTTGCGGTTTACTGAATAAGATAAAAATAAATATGCACTTAAAAGTCGTGACATAAATAAGTCCGGATAAGATTTATTAACCCAGTTCCAAAAAGAAGAGGTTATCAATTTAGTTCTTTTGCCTGTATGTTATAAGATATCTTAGAGTAAGAAGTCGTTTAAAAGCGTGCCGGCTATTTTCGTATATTCTGTAGAAAGAAGTCAAAGAAATACAAGAACAAGGCCCTTTTAATGATTGATAGCTGGAATTTTTTACACAGACCACGTACATAAAAAATACTTTAATATTCTGGACATTTCAGACGTATTTTAGCTGAACCTAAACTACCCAGGATTAGGACTTGTGATTACAAACAGGGCACTACGGACTCACCAGTTCGAAATTGGAATTGCTCGAATGGAGTATTTTACCAACGAATAGCACTAAATGGTATTCCTACAGAGAGCGTGGTTTCAATGTTTGAATGAATGAATGAACATGAAACAAGGAATGCTTTGCTGGCAGAACTAGTTCGCCTTTCGGTCTATGGTTTGTCTCTTATGCTGCTAGTGAAATTGCTTCACACAGCAGTGCATGAGGCATACATACATACATACCATCATGACTAGTTCTTCACGGGCTAGGCGGTGACATCTTTCGCTTTGATCATATTCGTCATTCTCTTCATACGTGTTCGCTCATTCAACTTTTGTGTTTTATCCTTTTGTAATCACTTACTTTTTAGTCAGATATGCCATACATTAACAGCAAAATCAAACCTTAATGTATATATATCCTCACGCCTTCCCATACGGGTCCCCGAAGGGGTAGGCAGAGGTGTATAGGTAATACCCACACACCTTCTTTCAGCAAGAGATATATTAGGTGCCAACGTGACAGATGGCGAGTCCATCGCCGTTACTCAAGCACGACTATATATACGCCTTTGAATTGCTTTTCAGACGTATGCTTGTTTCCTCTCGATGTTTTCTTTCACCGTAAAGCTCGTGGTGTGACTAAACACTTTACTTTACTTGACAAACCTTAATGTAACAACATAATATCAGATTAAACATCATTGAAAGTGAGCTGCAAAATTCTAGGTCTAAATGATATTGAACTTCGCGACGGCCAGTTGTCCTGACCGTAGGCGTACCGTCGTGACAAAAAGTGCTAAAAGAAAATATACAAAAGAACGTTTTCAAACATTGAATTCTCCTCAATAGCATCTAGTTTATTAACATAACAAGAAAAGCAGACTTAGTACGTGACAGAACCGACAGTTAGTAACAAACAGGTCAAATTTGCATGAATATGCATCGATTGAGCAATTGGCGATATGCCTAGGTGAGAAATACACCGTTATTTAGCATATAAATTGATTTTGTTTTTTAAAGCAATTTATGTTTTATTTTGAATTGAAAGGAAAGTAAAGGCATATCATATAATTTATAAATATCACGTGATCTATGTGAGTTCTTTTTGACATAACCTTCAAAGATCAAAGCAGTAATTCTGTCAAAGAAGGTCTAAAAATGATCGCACGCGCACTATTACGTGTGACTTTCGCTTCGCTTTGTGTTCAATTCGTCTATTGAGGCGTTGTGTATAATTAGTTGCGTCAGAGTGCCGTTAGGTGTGCTCTACCGGTCCGTGTGTCCCATAGAGACGTTCGTGTGTCGAATACATAAACGAATAAACACTACTTTCACATGCCGCGTGCGAATTATTTTTCACGTGTCTGATGTTGTATTTGGTGACTTACGAATTTGTCAATCATTCAATAAAATAATACGATGAAAATAATTATTATTTTCACGTCTTCTTTCTCAAATATATATTTAAGGTGCCAAAATGACAGACGACGAGTCTGTCGCCGTTTCTCAAGCACGACTATTGAACATACGTCTTCGAGTTTATGTAATAACTAGCTGTGCCCGCGACTTCGTCCGCGTGGAATTTATCAAAAAATATATTGTTCAGTTTCTAAAATAAAAGTAGCCTAAGTTACTCCTTGTTATATTAGCTATCTGCAGCGAAAGTCCCGTCAAAATCGGTCCAGCCGTTTCAGAGAATACCCGGAACAAACAGACAGACATACAGACAAAAAAATCACATCACACATATATAATATGAAAAAAGACAACGACAGGAAACCCGCATACGTTTAAGAAGACATAGGTGTGTATAATTGTGCTTTAAAACGGCAATGGACTCGTCATCTGTCACCTTTGTTTCAAAATATTTGCAGAATCCCATATTAAAATTTAACAAGTATAGTTAGTGTATATGGCATGCACTTAAGCAGCAGTAAGTCAGCATTTCTTAAATATAAATAAATATTTGTAAAAAAAATATGCAAATATGTTATACAAATGCGAGTTTTCATGCAAGGTTTGATGAGTGTCTTTATATTCAAATAATTTGTTCTAATGATACTTAAATTATTATTGAAGAAGGAAATAATATTGATAAAAAGTTCGTATTTAGACAGTAGAAGAATAATAATATAAGAAGAATAATTAAGAGAAGTAGGGCATAACGGGTTTCCCGTTCGAATTCGGAGCTGCCCGACTGGGGCAGGACCTCCACCTTATAGAAGTCCGTAGCCAAATAACACAATTTTTTGTGTTGTGTTCCTACGCGGTGAATAAGGTTTCCAGTAATGAGCTCCTTGGGGAGGGGGGAGGATTGTTACATTGTGTTGGAAGCAGAGGGATTAAACCCATTATGCTGCCAACACACTATAACTCTCCGTACACAGAGTGGCAACACGCAAGTGATACTTCGGTATCGTGAGCGTAAATAGGCTGCGGTAACCGTTTCCCATCAGATGGGCCGTATGCTTGTTTGCCACACTTGTTGTATAAAAAAAATTTTTGGTAACTTAAAATTTAATCGCAGGGTACACTAAGATAATGCTCCTTATAGAACCTAAAATTATTCTGCACGTGTCCGTAATAAATTTAATGTTTTTTGGCATACACATATAGCTGTAGGTACGTTCACACATATACAAAATAAATTATGAAGCAAGTCGCATAATATTAAAATGGACATTATATTTTTATTGCACTGTACTTGAGAAATTATTTGTTTCTCTAATGTAATTATTACGTCTAACTAGGTTAGTGTACAGCGTTAAATTTGTTTATAATCCTACCATGTTATGATGGAAGGATTAACAATGATGTACGGCGCCATATGTCAGGTCTTTAGCGTGTCACCAACAGCCCATTTATTCGGTCGGTTGTATAATATTACATGTAACAATATAATGTACCTAATTGCATATGTGTGAGTGTTATTTATTATCGTACATTGTATCAGTTAATCTACTCAATAGCACAGCGTAGCGTTGTTGTGTTAAAGTACTTTCATTGACATTTTAAAACGCGTTTTTGTATGAAATGTTTTAGAAGTATCCGCTTTCTAAAAAACTTCGTAATGAAGTGTGTTGTTTTGGTTGTTGTTAATTTATTAAGGCCCATTTTAACAGATGTTCTTTAATATATGTATTAATATATATGTACATTATTAAATTTATTTTTACCGAACGGAACTAGCTTACTTACTATATTTCATATTATTTTATTTATTATTCTCAGCCTGTAAGACGTACTGCGCCCAAACCTATGAGGGACTCGAATATTATATATTTGTATTGAGAGAAATACAAAAAGACGGGAATATATTTTTAAGTTCGCACTTCGCAGCGATGTAGTGATATTTCAAGTATGTTTTTTAATTATTCACAGTGCGCAATTAAACTATTTGCAATGCCGTTGCTGCTTATAATACAAGTTTTACAGTATTATTTTTACTTAATAGATGTGTAACTTCAACGCACTGCAGTATATTAACATTATTTTTGGTAAGTGGCCATAGTTTTTATGACTTAAGATTTCATTCAGGAGAAACTATTAGTTATTTTTTTTATAATTTTTTTTGTATTGTCTCTCGTAGCGTGAGTTCCGGGAACTTTTGCTACTTAACCGGTCAATGGCGAGACCTAGGCCTCCAGCCAGGCACTTTATTTTTAAGCAACACAGCTAAGGGCACCCCCTGTGGGGTACGAACCTCGGCTTAGGGCGTTGCTGGATCGCGAGCAAGGGAGCTGGGCTGGACTGGTCATTTTATTTAAATATTATTTGGGGGCGGGATTTACGCGTCTGGCTCGGCGCGGGCCGGCGTTTGCGGCGGAGGTCGGGGGGGAACATTACGGCTTATTCGCGTCGAGCCTCGCCGGCGAGGACGGAACAGTGGTCGGTTTTGTGTGGTGTTGGTATGTTTTTGTCGGGCGTCCTGGAGGACCGTTATGTCGTCATCCGGTTCGATGACGGCGTGTCTTGGACGCCTTATCTTCGAGATAAGGGAAGGAGTGTATCGGGCGGCTGATACGATGAGGGGGTTGGGGTGATTTATAGCAGAATCGAAATGACGTTTGGACAGTTTTTTCAAAAACTGTTTTATAGTGGGGACTTTGAGGTCAACGTGGAGTTGACTATTACGCATGTACCACGGGGCACCTGTGGCTCTCCGGAGAAACCGGCTTTGGAGCACTTGCAGGGGATTAAGTGTTGACTTGCTAGTGTGTGCGAACACTACACCCGCGTATGTCATAATTGGTCGAATGCACGTCGTGTAAATCCTCACCTTGGATTTCAATGAGAATTTACTTCGCGCATTCAACATGCTGTGAAGTCTACCGAGCGCGAAGGCGGCTCGCGCGCGTACCGCCTTCACGTGGTGACGGAAAGAAAGGCGTTCATCGAGGATCACACCCAGGTATTTGGCTTTTTCTTCCCATGGAATGGGTTTGCCGAAGAGGGTGATGGGGGCTACCCATGGGCGTTCGAGGCCTTTCCAGAATAGAATGGCTGCGCTTTTGGTGGGGTTCACTTCAATTCTCCAAATATTAGTTATAATTACCTTAAAATTGTATATCTTCTCGCCTTCCTACAAAGCCCCTGGTTGACGGTGGTGTAACAACAGCCCTTTTCGCGGGATATTTTAAGGTGCTAATATGATAAATGGCGAGTCCATCGTCATTTCTAAGATCGAATTCCAAAAAATATTTGTATTTTATTTCTTCAGTACATGTGAATTTTTGTGCAAAAGGACAGACAATAGTAATACATCTTAAGATAAACTAATAATAATATTTTTAAAGATTCTCGAAAAGGTGGTTTTGAAATATAAATTACACAAATTAGTTAAGCTAACCAAATTAAGTTGAACAACCGGGTTGTGTGAAATCTAAGTAATTATGAAGTCTGTAAGGATTTTCTTTGTATTTTTCCGATGATCGAAATATTTGATTTAATGCCTATTTAAGTTTTTGTGGCAATGGGTCGCTGTTGCATAATGTTATTCTTGTGTTTGTCTCAGAGGCTGCCCTGAGGGGCAGTGAGAGTATTTCTACTGTTTGTAGGTCGCGATGATCACACTATTGAGTCGACGTCAGCTCTAAGCGTGAGACACTTTGTGTCAAGTGAAAACAACACTTCTATAATAGGATTCTGGTTTAAAAAGTATAAACAGCTCAAGACAATTTTTTTATGATTGCCCATCAAGATAATAAATAAATATGATATATATCATGATGATACTGATAAATAAATAGATGTTTAATATCGATTAAACATAAAATCTTCTACGCATAATAATAATGTACATTATATTTTATTATATATATTACTTAATAAGTATAAATATATTTATTTTGAACAATGTTATAATATTACTGTTGAGCTATTTATATAGTTCCGTTTTCAAAAATTCAATTTAAAATTATTTGTACTTTAATTATTTAGTATATTATTTTGTAAGCGGACTCCAGGAGCAACATTTTTGACAAGCACTAGCGATTGTTCTAATGGAAATTGGTAATTTCGCGTAGTTGCTAATAGGATTTCGTTATGGGCCAACAACGTTACACATTTTGCTCGAACCGTATCGGCGCGTTGCGAAATGCGAGGTGAAAAAAGCTTAAAAATCATCGGCTACCGATTTTAGCGGGTACACGCTAATTTTAAACGTAACATTTCTGTATACACAGCACTGGTATGCAGCTTTTGCCAATTTCTTTCGTTATTCCAGCAATTAATATAAGGTAATATTATTCACAAACATATATATACATATATAATTATGTCGTTTAGAATGATCAATATATCACTAGTAATATAATTTTATCTCATTCATAATACACTATTATTAGTTTATTTATGACTAAATGTGCCAAAGTATACGCACTTGCACCTAATTCAGTGGTAAAAGAAAGATAATCCACGATATTTGTATAATATCAACAATATTAAGACAATAATATTTATTAACTTTTCTGTAATATAATATTTTGGTATTACAATTATATATGCAAAAAATATTCATATAAGTATTTATATAAATCGTAATCTTTATAAATAAAGCTCGTAAGTATTTTTTTCTATATCCATTTATCACCTGAAGACAAATTAATTATTGAAGTAAAAAATATTAAACGCCAAATTCGTTTATCAACCGGCATCGGATTATTTAAGCCGCTTTCTTCGCGCAAAGGAGAAAGTGCAAAAAAACGATGGCGTAAATCGAGTGTGTTTCAAATTACTCACCCTTTAAATATTAATGTAAAGCACAATCACAGTTTATGTATATGCACTTTATGAAGTTCACAGTTCACAGGGCGTGCGCGTGAGTCGGTTGTGTGTGTCGGCGTTCTGAGTTCGTTCTCGGCCAGTGTCGTGGTTGCACTGAGCGACTGAGCGGAAGCTTCGAGCGTTGCGCGCGCGCTCACGTAAAAGTAAAAACTGCGGCCGAACTCCTGAGTAAATCTGAATATCGCTACCCTGCGCATTACCACCCAAATAATAAGGTTAAGGATAAATCGGCAGCTATGGGCATTTTTGACGGCAAATTGATTCGTTATAGCGTGCGTAAACACCGTGGCTCAATGCTAATTGAGTTTCAAACCGGCGAAGTACAATTGGAGCGTGAGAGCTCTCATACATGGCTAAACGTTTTAATTAGATTATGATCGAAAGATGTTACAAGCTGCAACACTGTGGAAGAAAATTCTTAAGTAATTTGACTTTATTACCTTCATACGTTACATAATATTTTTTTTTGTTTTGGTATATGGAAGGTGCTCCATATTATTTCTTATATTAACGAATACACATAAAAATACGTGCATACTCCTTGGTATTAGCACTTAATGTGAATGGTTACCAGGTAAATGTAAGTTACTTACTGTTTATACGTAACTCAAACAATATTAAAATCATTGAACCATCATCAACCTTCCTTTGGGGCTTGATAATTTTTTTTGCTTACATTGAATCGAACACCTTTGAAATTAGTCCAATAATAATTCGATATCAATAAAAATACCTACGTTAAAATAGCCTAATCTCTTAATCTGAAATAATAGCACCTCCTTTCAAATTATCTTGTAATTTATTACTACTTTGTTTTTTAAAGAAGATCTAAAGGAGCAAGTCTAGATATAATTATCTATTATCTGCCTACCCCGTCAGACTAGGCTCTATTAAGGTAGAAACTTAACTCCTTTATTTTGTATTTTTCATGTATGAATCAAACTATAAACCGCCTAGGGCCTATGTTCTAGACTGCCAGCCATTTGCTTCAATACCTTTCTTGGTACTAGCTTATGAAGCTTTGTGGAGGGGTTGGAGTGGTTAATGTATTGTGTACTTCAATAATACTAGTAATAAATTGAATATCAAGTATACATTTTACAACGTGACTCACTTCTAGAAGGTGATGAATTTTCCAGGGCCGTCAATGCACGTGTGATAATTATGGTATTGCTAGCGACGTATGCCACATTGGGCTCCCGCTATAACGGCACCTGAGGTTTTCCACATACGGCACCTAGCAATAATTATCACAGTTGCCACAAATGGAATAATATATTATTAAAATGTTTAATCCACAAATTGCACCTAAGTATTATTCTGTACAACTGATGGTGGTCGGTTCGATTCTGGGGTCGAATCTGTGTAATAAACACTTCTTGGAAGTGCTATCTGTCACGTCTCTATACATAGATGCATAGATAGTAAGTACCCACACACCCACTTTCCGCCAGATAAACATACATATTTTAGGCTATTTAGATGGCGAGTTCATCGCCGTTACTCAAGCAAGACGTATGCAGGTTTTCTCTCGATGTTTTCCTTCACCGTAAAGCTAAAGAAAAACTCATAAGTAGACTCGGGATTCGAACTTGCAATCTTTGTGTTGCAGGCAACAACTCCTATGTATAAAAATGGTTATGTGAAGTAAGATATGGGTAATTTTATAATGTAATAATAGCAATGAGTACGAAACATAATTCTTATAATATCATCGACATCAATCTGCGGTCGGCTTGCAACAGAAAAACAATTTAGTGTGGAAACCTAAAATGCATTTATTTAATGTAAATTTTTTACCCCCAATCTGACAAGTTATTATTCTAACGACTGTACTTGTTTCAAAACGTGATCAATTTCTTACAGAACACACAATCAAAATAATTTATTGGTCGTGAGTATAGACTATTGTACCGCATGAACGAAAACGAAAGTTTTCACCATGTTGAAACTTTACATTTGTTATTTCAGAGCTTGTGCAATGATTTGATAAATACATTTGTTGATTTGCATATAAGTTGTAATATTTCTATGCCAATTGAGCCCGTACTTCCGTGTGCTTAAACTTTACTTGTACTTGCTTGGAAACTGTATTTGTTTGCTTTGTATTATACCAACACACTCACTTTCCGCCAGAGATATATTTTAGGTGCCAACGTGACAGATGGCGAGTCTATCGCCGTTAAGCTTGTTGTGTGACTAATCATTGCACTTAAGCTAAGAAAAACACATTGGTAGAGTCGGGATTTGAACTTGCGATATTTGTGTCGCAGGCAACTAGGTACTCGAACCACTCGGCCGCCACGGCTTAACGTGTTGAAAACTGTCGATTGTATAGTGATAAATGAATCGAGCTATGTCAGTTGCGATGTATTCGTGACAGGTGAGTTTAAGCGTTGACAGTCGCCTACGAATAATTGCTACCAAGTAAAATTACACTTCAAATCAATGCAGATAGCATCGGCAAACGATTGAACTTTGCGTGCATTCTGTCATCGTTCACGTTGGTATAAAACAAATGACATTGATATACGATGCTCAATGAGTTTTTAAGTGCAGTGTATTGTCTACAGTAATTGAACAGTAAAGCCTTATAATGCGAGTTTATACAGAGACCCAAATGCTCTTAGCTTATTCGCGGAGATTATAGGGAAACCACTTACTGTGACTTGTAGAGGTAGACCGATTACTTTCGCAAAAACGAAGATGTCCAATATGAGTCTTACGAAGGTTTCAATAAGGCTTAAAAGTAAATAAAATATTAAACTTGACGAAAAACTTATCCTATTATTTTAAACTAAATAGTAGATTTTCTTTATATTTAACAATTATTTTAACGATTATTTAATTAAAGAAAAGTCCTTGGATGCTAAGGAAACTGGCATTATTCTTTGGGTATAGATAGGATGTGCCAGCCTTATTGTCATTTAATCAGCACTTAGATCAGCAATGGATGAGAGAACTTTTTTAGTGTTATAGACATCTGGGCCCCCTCAGTCCCAACATCTGAAGCTCGAAGACTACAATTTGCTTATAAGTATATACTTATATCTCATTACAGACAATTACTACAAGCTTGCTTCAATAGTTCAGTATAAGCTAATAAAACTTTTCACATTCGGTGCTCCCCCCACATCAATGCTTGTTTGCCACCAATTTGGTATAAAAAAAAATCAAGTAAGTTTGTAGGTATGTATTTACAGTTTAATGGACTTTCTCTTTTATTGAGGATAACCGACAGTCTTTTCAAACTGGGTTTGTAATAGCAACGAAAGTGCAGGACAAATAGGTGAAGTCGAATATTTTAGTAATTTGTAAAATTTTGACATTGGACTATGAGTTATTTCTCGTAGCGTACGAGAGATAACTTAATCAAAAAACTTGTTACGCTAGAAGGATCAGGCGCGTTGAAGATTAAAAGCAAAGCAAAGATTTCACTTGTGAATATCGAAGGTCAAACCTCGGTGTACGGACACGAACAGCATTAATGGTCTAAAAGACATAAAAATCAAGAAATAGTTTCACACACAAATAACGATTTCTCCTATTTGCAATCCACATACCTGAATATTACTTACTCGCACGCTAGTTTCGATAACTGACCTAAGTAAGAGTAGTCAAGGTCTCAATTGCTTATTCAATATAATATGTAACGAAGTGGTTTACGTTCATTATTGATTTTAAATAATTTATGAATTTACCCCAATTCCTTCGGGAACCCTTTTGATTGCAGATTTTATTATTAAAAACGGCATTTTTGCTTAAATAAAAAAAAACATTAAAACTAGCGCCATCTATTGGTCTTAAAACAACAAACAACACCTACGCACAAGCGTCACCTAAGGGGTAAACAAGTGGATTGGTAGGATGGTAGGAGGTGTGTAGGTAGTTCCCACATACCCACTTTTCGCCCGATATATACTTTAGGTGCCAACGTGACAGATAGCCCCCGATCACGGTCGACGAAGTCCGGAAAGTGATCAAGGATCTCCACCCCAGGAAAGCCCCAGGCTCCGACGGGATCGCTAACCGAGTTATCAAACTCTTCTCCCCTTATCTTATAGTTTTGCTCACTGCCATCTTCAATGCAGCACTGATCAACAACTTCTTCCCCCAATCCTGGAAAAGTGCAACGGTCATAGGTATTCCCAAGCCAGGGAAACCTAAGACCGAAGCCTCCAGTTATCGCCCCATCAGTCTCCTCAACGTCCTTGGCAAGATTTACGAGAGACTTATCTACAATAGATTAAAGAGTTTTGCAGACTCTAAGAAATTCATACCTGACCAGCAGTTCGATTTTCGAACCAAACACTCCTGTATCCAACAAGTCCACCGTATAGTGGAAGACGTCAGTAGCGGCTTCCAACTCGGTTATACCACGGGTATGCTCCTCTTCGACGTGAAACGTTATTGATTTTGACGGAAAATTTAGTGGCCTTAGGTCACCTTAAATATATTTTTCGTTATAAAATTTAAATAAGTTATAAATATATGGTTAGTTGAAAGAAGTCAGGTCAGACGTCACATAAAAAAGTAGCTTTTTTTAATCTCGAGCAGCTACCAATATCCCAAACGTGCAAATATTTGGGGGTCCACTTGTGACTCGCCTCGATGTACTAAAACTATTTTTACAAAGAGACAATTAAAGAGATATTAATTCAGCTATAACGTGGCGTAAAATATACTTTTGAAAGTCGTTGATGTCAAATCTTGTTAGCAATAAACCGATTAAATGGAGAAAAGATTACGGTGAAATAGATTTCGATTGGAATAGATAGGCTTGGTACTTATGTACGGCTGACTTATATTTGAAAGTTTCATAACGTAGCTGAACAATAGATGCTGTATTTCATGGATAATTATATTTTTTAATGAGAAATACAATTGCATTGTATTAATTTTATATCTTCACGCCTTCGCACAAGGGTGCCCGAAGGGGTGGGCAGAGGTGTGTAGGTAGTAGGCACCCACACAACCACTTTGCGTCAGAGACATATTTTAGGAGCTAACGTGGCAGATGCCGAGTCCACTGGCGTTTGCTCAAGCAGGACTAAACTTACTCTCGACTCTCCTATTATCCTACCGCGGCGGTCTCTACTAATGAATTGAGAATTAAGCCTATGTACAGTGATTAATCGCATGAAATTGGAGACTTGGAAAAATCACGCAGAACGCAGCAGAAAATGTAGTCGTGCTTGAGAAATGGTGACGTACTCGCCATCTGTCATGTTGGCACCTTAATATGTCTCCTATATGGGCTGCTTGCTACATTGAAACTCCTCGTAAGACTTGAAATTATATAACCACTAATAGACTTAATTCAGGTTAAAATTGATATTGTTATATTTACTTGTATTGAAGTCTTTAAAAAAAGCTTAAGATTAATCAACTTATAACTTCGCAGAAAAGTACACTGTGTTATGTTTACCGTGCCAAATCTTATCTCATTATTTTATTGTTTGTAATGTAAAATCGTTCGAATTTATTTATAATAAAGTAAAAGTAGGGTTGCTAAACATTATATAATATAGTATACAATATCAATGAAGTGGATGTATTTAAAAAAAAATTTAATATGTTCACTAACCAATCTTTTAGCTTTCTAACAGTTTTCCTCATGAAACCTGACTCAGAATAAAAAAAAGATAATCACAGCTCGTATAAATTTTAATTGCTATAGGATACAACGGAAACAGCTAAGTGAAAATTGAAAATTGATGCATGGCGCAGTGCATCCACTTAGCAAAAAATTGTAGCCAAACGGTACTGCTCCTGGTTAGTGTTTCTGTGGATATGGTTACCGCTTTCCATACAATATAACGTTCCAAAATAATCGAATACGTATTTATATGAATTAAAGATGAAATAATACGGGAGTAGGTATAGCAATCGCAAGATGGCACTAGTAGTACGAAACACATGGAATTCGGAAGCATTTATAGATAGAACAACATGTCTCTCTGGGTCTACAACGCATATTTCATAACATGAATTAAATTTAATTATTTTTATAATTGTAAATATATATTGTACATAAAAAGTAAAACAATCATATTTAGTCAGAATAATCTGATAAATTTTTTGTTACTTTGTCAGCTGTTAAATTCAGTAAACGGACTAAGTGCCTCATTATAATTAGTATTTGTGTTACATATATGCAAGTTATAGCAGTCTTAATTCAATTAACGTTTATTTCTTGATACAATTAGATTATAACTGCCTATGTAAGTGTACCTACACTCATATGTCGCAAGAGGCCGGATATCCGGTATTCGATGGATATATCAACAAGTATACTTCCGCAGACTGCGTACACAAAGTATTTCGAGTGAATAATTGCGTTATGGAGGGACGTGTAACTAAGGATAAATAAGTAACTAATAAATGCTTTGTGAAAATTCCATACAAATTGAAACAGTTCCAAATTAAGCAATGTTTGTACTATGGTAATTAAACAACGACATACTTACGAGTATATTAACTGATTTAATTATATAATGTCACGTCAATTTGACGTTTTTAAAATATAGTCGGGCCCTTCACCGGCTAGTCGTATCATAGTCGAGTAGAGCCAACATGCCATTATAATCTCAATTCAAGAATGTTCTTTAACGTCTAGAAATCGTCCGTCCCTCGTACTTTTGAGTAATGATAGCAGACGCTAAGCTAGGTAGATGCTCATCTAGCTGTAAGCTTATTCCACAACTTAAAGTCCGAGTGGGGTTATTAAACAACAATAATATGTATCTTCTCAAGATGCTCATCATGAACTAGCTGTAAGTTTATTAAATAAAAATAATAAAGAAGCCGTGGTGGCCGAGTGGTTCGAGCAGTTGCCTGCGAAGCAAAGATCGCAAGTTCGAATCCCGACTCGACCGACCAATGAGTTTTTCTGAACTTAAGTACAGTGATGAATAGGCTATAAATACGCCTTTAAATTGCTTCTCGAACGTATGCAGGTTCCTCTCATTGAAATCCAAGGTGAGGATTTACTTGACGTGCATCAGACCGATCATGACTTACGCGTGTGTTGTGTTCGCACAATCCAAAAAGTCTGTACTCCACCCCCTTCAAGTGCTCCAAAGCCGGTTCCTCCGGAGAGCCACAGGTGCCCCGTGGTACATGAGAAACAGTCAACTTCACGTTGACCTAAAAGTCCCCACAATCAAACAGTTCATGAAGAAACTGTCGAAACGTCATTTCGATTCTGCTGAAAAACATCCCAACCCCCTCGTAGTATCGGCCGCCCGATACACTCCCTCCCTTATATCAAAAATAAGGCGCCCAAAACATGCCGTCATCGAACCGGATGACGACATAACGGTCCTCCAGGACGCCCGACGACACACAAACCACACGACACAAAACCGACCACTGTTCCGTCCTCGCCGGCGAGGCTCGACGCGAATAAGCCGTAACGCTCCCCCCAGACTCTCGCAAGTGCCGGCCCGAGCCGAGCCAGTAGCGCAAACCCCCTGCCCCTAATAACCAAATAATAATAAAAATACCAGACCAGCCCAGCTCCCTTGCTCGCGAACCAGCAACGCCCTAAGCCGAGGTCCGTACCCCACAGGGGGTGCCCTTAGCTGTGTTGCTTAGTATTAAAGTGCCTGGCTGGAGGCCTAGGTCTCGCCTTTGTCCGGTTAAGTAGCAAAAGTTCCCGGAACTCACGCTACGAGACACCATACAAAAAAGAAAAAAAAAAAAAAAAAATATGCAGGTTCCTCTCAATGTTTTTCTTCACCGTATACCTCATGCTATGACTAATCACTGTACCTACATAAGTTCAGAAAAACTCATTGATATAGCCCGGATTTGAACTTGTAATGTCTGTTGCAGGCGACTGCTCGAACCAATCTATCACCACGGTTCTAATATTTAACTATACGACGCACGATTCTAGTACTTAACTTACTATACGACTAAAGAATTCATTACATTAGAATTAAAGAAACACTTAAGTACTTAGCAAAGTCATTAAAAATTAATTGTTTCACAAAAGTAATCTACGTTATTGCATGTATAATAACTGTCGAAGATAAGACGGTAATAATTCACCCAAAGCTTATTTAGTCCAAGTACGTTATTTGAATTTAATGAAATAATTTTGATAATAACAGTCTACCACATGATTTGGCCTGTACTCATTAATCAAAGCAAACAGTTAGTTCTAAAATCCGGCTACAATGCAAACAGAACAAAAAATGTTTCACCTAGGCCAACCAATTGCTTGGACTAACTTCTATTACAACGTGCAATATAATTTGACGATGATTGAAATAATAATAACTAATCTAGGCCTCTCGTGACAAGTAGGCGGGAACATATCTCGCACAGAGAATCAGCATTGCTATCCTGCGTGGCAATGATGCTAGTGTTCTTGGCATGTTGCTGCGGGATACCCATTTGACACAAATGTTTTCTTTTGTAAATAGTTAGTTTTGCAACTGTTTTTGTTAATACTGCTAATTGCTTTCTTTATATCACATTGGTGGCAAATAAGCATACAGTCCGCCCGATGGTAAGCGCCTACCGCCGCCTATGGACGCTTGCAACACCAAGGATATCGCTCGCGCGCTGCCTACCCTGCAGAAATCTGTTCACACTTTCTTGAAGAGCTCCTTTTTTTTACTCTCCAGGGAAAACCTTAACCCAGCCCATTCCACAGCCTGAGCGTTCGTAGAAGGAAACTCCTTTAGAACCACGCATTACGAGACCTTTGTGGTTCAAAAGCCATCGCACCATCAACGGGGAATTCATCATATAGGAAAGGTGTTGTTAGTGAAAATAAAGTGAAAAAAATATATTAGCACCACGAGCTTCACGGCGCAGGTAAAAATCCAAAGGACACCGAACGAAAAAATCTAAGGTCTCGCCAATTGTCATGTAGGTAACTAAAAATATCTCCAGTGAAAAGAGGGTGTTTTTATACCCCTGTCTACACATTTGGGAGCCTCGTGGACAGACATGAAGTTACTAATATGTACTTAAATACCTAAGTTAGCCGTGGTGGCCGAGTGGTGCGAGTAGTTGCCTGCGACACATAGATCGCAAGTTAGGATCCCTACTGTACCAATGAGGTTTTCTGAACATAATTACAGTGATTAGTCACACCGCGAGCTTTACGGTGAATGAAAACATCGAGAGGAAACTTGCATACGTCTGAGAAGCAATTCAAAGCCGTACGTATAGTCATGCTTAAGTAACGGTGACGGACTCGCCATCTGTAACGTTGGCACCTAAAATATATCTCTAGCGGATAGTGGGTGTATGGGTATAACCCAAGCACCTCTGCCTACCCCATCGGGGAAGGCATGAGGATATATTATTATAAATGCCTGCTATACCCGCTTTATTCTATATTCGATTGCTGTTACAATCGATTGTTATTAAGGATATTTATTCATAAAATACCGTGGCATCTTGGTCAGTGGATCAGTGAGCTAATGCTGTCTAGTTTGTGTTGCCTTATTCGGTAAACGAATTATACGGTTGCATCGTCGATGGCCGACTGAATTTGTAAGTGGGTTAAATGCTTTCAGCACTGAAACATGCGGTACACGTTGACGACAAATAGACGATGTTTTTGTTGCGCTGGCCGTTGCTATATATTTTTTATTGTCTTGTCGTTCCTACAGGGAAATTACTTGATATTTAAAATAGCTAGAATTTTAATTAGTATTTAAAGTTACCTACATCAGTTGGACCACAAATACGACTTTATTTTAATTAGCATATATCCATTTACTCCGACTGATTAAGTATGAGGAAGAAAAATATTAAAAGGATAATAATCTAAATTGGGTTAAAAAAATTTGGTCCCACTTTTCTCCTAAATATATTATTTATTATACTCAATTATTATCTAATAACAAAGTAAATGGTTTGTTACAAAATATGTAACGTTAAATTGACACTGAATGGCCTGCTTAATTGATAAAATGTAACTGTTAGTACTGTACTGTACTGTACTGTAAAATAACCATTACATAAACCATATATAATTGTAATGCCTATTACATTACATTTATTACAAAAGAGAAATGGTATCATGCAAACAAATCGCTTTATAATTGTTAAAAGCAGTAACCATTCAAATGTAAACGTAATTTTTAATGCAAAATTTGGTATAAATCAAGGATGGGAATGTCAAGAGTACTCGTACGCTGCGCATTTAAGAAGAGACAGGTCGAGGTGGACGAGGCAAAATAGACCTAAAAGCTTAGAAGGAACTGGCTCTCTACTCTCTCTAATTAAGGCGAGGTAGATTAAGGCCCTAGGAACGATGATATGTATTTATTGTAAAGGTAAAGAGGAGTACCGAGGTTTTCTTCAACCGACGTTCTGTTTAGATACTGTCATTCCTACACAAGGCGTTATTTCTAGGTGGCTTAGACTAGGTATGAGATGAGTATGAAATGTTAATTAGTGTAATAATTGGCTAGCAGACGTGCTGGCTTTCATAAAAAATATATATTATATGTAGTATTAAATAATAATTTCATAATGTATACTTAGGTATTATGAAATAGCTAAGTAAATGAATGTCAGATCGGATTGTTGGACGGGAAGTTTCATCGTAGATAATCTAAAAAACAGTTGAAAATTAAGTTAGCTAACTTCCTAAACAGATACTAATTAAAATGTTAATAAAATTTGAAAATGTATAAGTTAACCTCGCGTATTGTGCGCGAAGCTATCAGCAATGAGGTTTCCTAACCTATGAAATTATGCAAATTGCGACTCGGTACCGGCGTCATATATTTCATACGAGAATTTCACAAGTGCCTAACCTTCGCCACAGAGCTAGTACGTGACAGTATTTCCTACAATATAGAGTAATTAGTATGTTACGGGGCAAAGTTTAATGTTACGTGATTATTGTCGTCAGGATTTGCTCTTATGCTCTTTGCCGACAGAGTTAAATTCTCGCAAGAGGTTTGTTGAATGCATTTGAATAGTATCTAAGCAGTTCTTAGATAATACTGCAATTATTGATATAATGAGTCTTGGCTTAGTATATCTTTCATTATTTATATCTTGCACAAGTATTTAAAGTACTTGACATAAACCTAAATTGGAGTGGTTGTTCCTTTAACGTTCCAGTATTCGTTAATTAGTTCTTGGGCGTTTTATGGTACTGTATGTATACAGTACTCATTTTGTATTAATGCATGCTGCTGCAGCATTATTCGTGTGCAATTTCTGGAGCCTGGAGGGTTGTGGTACTCTTGTCTTCCACAAGTTGTAGGTCGCTTATAGAATACACACACGGGTAGAATATTGACGGCCAAACCTTCACACACGACCAGAATTAACAGCCACTAATATTAAAACGTTAATCTGACATTTGATTACAATACATTGCAATGTTATTCACACGTCTGTTATCATCGACACATTAATGCTAGCGCTGTTATCCCATCAGTTCGTTTTCAATCAAACGGTATAATTATAGCGATTGACATTGAACTCATATTCAAAGTAAATTGACGACGGTACATTTGATTCATGAATTTGGATGCAAAGCCTTCAATCACTTTAACACATCAACAATAATCTGTGCAGTAATTATAAACGCAATCCACTTTCAAATTTATATAATTAGCCCTGTGGTACTGAGTGCCTACTATCAAACCTTAAAAGTGACTGGGTTTTATTGAATAATTGTTCCATAGTCAAACGGTTAGAACGAATATGTACAATAATTATGTCCAAACTAGACCTCGCAATCAATCACATTAGTAATTTACGGACTGAAAAAATATTTGGTTGGCGAAGTTGGTGTCCCACTACCTTGATCAAAACCACTGACACTAAAGGATATGATCGTCAAGAGTACTCGAAATCAGCGAGCATGAAGGTTTAAAAAAATATTATCAACAACGAAAGTCACATATGCGAAAACATAAAATTTCACTTAAACCTTTTCTTCACTTAACTTAAACATTTTCGTCGCCGATTAACTCCATATACGTAAATCCACTATAAAAACTAATCAGCATGTATGAAAAAACTAATAATAATATAATATAATATATAATATATCCTCACGCCTTCCCACAAGGGTCCCCGAAGGGGTAGACAGAGGTGTATAGGTAATACCCACACACCCACTTTCCGCCAGAGGTATATTAGGTGCGAACGTGACAGATGGCGAGTCCATCGCCGTTACTCAAGCACGACTATACATACGGCTTTGAATTTCTTCTCAGACGTATGCAGGTTTCCTCTCGATGTTTTCCTTCACCGTATAGCTCGTAGTGTGACTTATCACTGTACTTAAGTTCAGAAAAACTCATTGGTACAGACGGGATTCGAACTTGCGATCTTTGTGTCGCAGGCAACTGCTCGAACCACTCGGCCACCACGGCTATACATACGCCTTTGAATTTCTTCTCAGACGTATGCAGGTTTCCTCACGATGTTTTCCTTCACCGTAAAGCTCGTGGTGTGACTAATCACTGTACTTAAGTTTAGAAAAACTCATTGGTACAGTCGGGATTCGAACTTGCGATCTTTGTGTCGCAGGCAACTGCTCGAACCACTCGGTCACCACGGCAATGTGCATAATGTTAAACAATCTGTAAGCCTAGACAGAAGTGGCTCTACTCTCTCTGCCTACACCGTGACGGACTCGGCGTGATGATATAAATGTATGTAAATATCAATTTACACTTAAGCGAAAATGTTAACTACTCATTCGTTTCTCACCACGCTTCAAATATTCTACAAACACATTTTTTCTATGTATTGTATATATCGATATTTTGACTCTCTCCATAATAACCACCAAATTGCAGTTATAGTTACGGGGGGGAGGGGGTATTTCGGGTGTCAAAGTAATAAACATGTGTTGCCGTCTTATGTCTGTTTCTTAAAACTTTTTTCATTAGAACGAACTGAATTAAATTATTTATTGCGAACGAAAGCTTACATGGAAACTTTTCATGATAACAGAAAAACTTTTATTAATACTTATATTTAGAATATATGGCTCTAAATGAAGATTTTTATGTTCTTAAAAATGCTCGAATGACTCCACAACGGTATGATACCTAATGAAATTAGTCTTCAATTTCATACGCCACTTAAATCGGGAATCGATAAAAAACACGATCGTTCTATTCAGACTTATTTTAACTGGCGAATAGACCAGCCATGAGCAATTAAATTATTCACCACAATGATATAACAAACATTTTTATATACAGGATGTAATATAACCAAACAGGTGGGTTTATTATAGGACCTTCAGAAGATCACAAATAAAAAAAAGTATATAAAAAATTACAGACCAAGAATTTTATAATAAATTGTGTTATTTATGAATACAAATGGGTATATTTAATTTTATTAAGTAACCTAAAGTTTTTATTCAACCGCTCTCATATAAAAGACTCGATTAAAAATGGGTCAATTTCCGAATCTCGATGTCTTCCACCACCTCTTAAATAAGACGTATTTCCCATGTCCTTATATAAGAATAACTTTAAATTATCCAATAATTAGGTATGTAGTAACTACATCCTCTTCTGAAGGTCATGGCATTTAATTTACACTGAAAATGAGATAGGGAATTTCAAGAAGCTAAGCAGAAACTAAGCAATGATTTATTTTTAACGAGATTCTTATCGCCCACTGCCCTCGTTACCCACAATTATTTAGATAACCGATGACACTGCCACAAGCATTTCAGACGATTCCGTCAGCTATTTAAGCATTTCACACTGAAATCTCTTCACATTTCGCTTCAGTTTCGCAAAGACATGGCAAAATTCAATTTTTACATAGTTCTTTTCCTGTGTGTTGTTTTTTGTACAGGTAAATATAACGTTTTACCCTATGATACATATTGTAAATTTTGATAGGGAGTGAGTCCTCTATCGCAGGTATCTTAATACTTACAAGAAGGTCTCAACAGTGATTATTGTTACAACTTGTCATAACAGAAAAATCTTTAATTCTTTAATATATAAATATACATATATAAGCAATAAAGTGTCGCTCAAATAAGGTCTCGCTCGCGGCGATGGCCGGAGGCCGGACGGTATGTCTCTGATGCCATGGAGGATGGGTCGGCCCTTAGTGTGGGACGCTACGTGTGTCGATACACTGGCTCCTTCCCATCTTCCTGACACATCGGTGGCGGCCGGCGCCGCTGCTGCTCAGCAGGAGTGCCTCAAGCGCCGCAAGTATGCCTGTCTCGGGTCAGGTTACATATTTGCTGCATTTGCGGCTGAAACTCTGGGGCCTTGGGGTCCTGAGGCTCACCATCTTTTTAAAGAGGTCTCGCGCCGTCTAGTCGAGGCCTCTCGTGACAGGCGGGCTGGAACATATCTCGCTCAGAGAATCAGCATTGCTATCCAGCGTGGCAATGCTGCTAGTCTTCTTGGCACGTTGCCTCGGGATACCGATTTGGGACAAATATTTTATCTGTAAGTAGTTAGTTTCAACTGTTCTTTGTAAATATTATTAATTGTTGTTATTGTAAATAAATGTATTTCGAAGCAATAAAGTAGAGTCGGTATTCGAACTGGCGATGTTGACGTTGTAGGCGGGTATTCGAACCACACGGCGATCATACCTGAATATTGTATGAATCCTGTATTCCGCAGCATCATATATTATATATATCCATATACTATATGCAATCCATATTTAAATACTCCACTGCCTACCCCTGTGGGAAGGCGTGAATTGAAGGAAGGGGAGAGTGAACAGTATTAAAGTCTGAAGATGATAAATTGCCTATGTAACATACGAACTTTCAGCGTTTCCTTTCATTTCATTCCCTCGTTCCACTGTGGAGGAAAGTCGCGAACGACTTGTGTCTGAAATCGAGAGTACACTTCGCAGTGTCTCCGATTGGGGTCGACTAAACCTAGTCCACTTCAACCCCACTAAGACACAAGTGTGCGCGTTCACCGCTAAAAAAACTCCATTCGCTGTGGCTCCACAATTCCAGAACACTCCCCTGAACATCTCGGAGAGCATTAGGATCCTTGGGGTCGATATTTCTAGCGACGTTCAGTTCCGTGGTCATTTAGAGGACAAGGCTAAGCTGGCGTCGAGGAAGCTCGGTGTGCTCAACAGAGCTAAGCAGTACTTCACATCTTCACAAAGGCTGCAACTTTATAAGTCGCAAGTTCGGCCACATATGGAGTACTGCTGCCACCTGTGGGCTGGAGCCCCTGGATACCAGCTAGGGCCTTTTGACGCGGTTCAGAAACGCGCTGCTAGAATTGTCGATGATCCTTTGCTCACAAGCGGCTTGGAATCACTAAGTCTGAGGAGAGACTTTGCCTCCCTGTGTGTGTTCTACCGCTTGTATAACGGGGAGTGTTCAGCAGAATTGTTCGACATGATGCCCACTTCCACCTTCTACCACCGCACCTCTCGCCATCGACGGGGAATTCATCCCCATACCTTGGAACCACAAAGGTCTCGCACTGTGCGCTTCCAAAGGAGTTTTCTTCCGCGAACGCTCAGCATGTGGAATGAGCTCCCCGTTGAGGTTTTCCCTGGAGAGTACAGCATGGAGTTCTTCAAGAAGGGTGTGAAAAGATTCCTGCAGGGTCGGCAACGCGCGAGTGATGTTCCCCTGGTGTTGCAAGCGTCCATAGGCGGCGGTAACCGCTTACCATCAGGCGGACCGCATGCTTGTTTGCCACCCAAGTGGTATATAGTGTAGATTAGTACATACTGGTAGATTTTCCAACTACGATAACATTTGTCTTAGCCACATTGAACCACTTAGAAACAACACAGTGATATGTTATATCCGCATTTTTTTATTATTTTCTATAACCACAAAGATCTGTTATTGCTATCATTACCTCGCCACCAAGATTTATGACTGTCGCATAATACTTTCACTAAACATTGGTTTGTAGTGTAAAAAAGCGTATGGATTGGTCGCCATTATGGATATGCACGTTCAATACCAGTCTGAATAAATTTTCTAGAATTATTTTTGTTACACCACAATCTTTGCGCAGATTGAAAACTTTGCGAGAAAATCTGAATTTGTTTAAGAAAACAGTTCAATGACATGAACTTGTATCTGAATAAGTTTCTCAGTTACAGATTTTTACTTTACTCTCAAACCGAGGACGCGGATACGATTTCAGTTCGCTGCAAATAGTTGTGTAAAGTAAATGATATATAGATATATATAGCATACTCCTTAGCCTCGATTTATTGTGCAATTTAATTATGAATCTACTTAATTATGTCTCGTTCCCTTAACTTTGCTGCGTTTAGGACTTGGTCACTTCGATTAGAATCGTTCCTAGGTATAAAAAACTACTCGTCACCTAGTAACTATCTAGTAACACTCGCGAACTACCAGAGTTAAATTTTACAGAATACTGCTCCACCACCTTGATATATGCCTGTCTCAAAAAATGTGAAAATTTAATGCAAAATGTCAAACTCTCAAACAACCTCTTTATTATTTATGGTAAAGTATCTATAGATAACAGTATTTTTGTTTTTCCAGATGCTTATTCCAGAAAAACTGGCCGCCATAAAACGGTGGACGAGGGTAAAATTGTTGGTGGCTACAACACCACCATCCAGAAATTCCCATATCAGGCTTTCCTGCTGCTGCAAAAAGGCTCCGACTACTACCAGTGCGGCGGGTCCATCCTCAATGCTCGTTATGTACTGACTGCCGCCCATTGTCTCGTTGAGTAAGCATTGCTTATGTGTATGAATACAGGTTTACCAATGGGTAGGCAGAGGTTAATAAAACCTACATTTTGCCAGATATATATTTAGGTGTTAACATGATAGATAGTGAGTCTGCCGTCTCTGTACTTAATCGGCTTGACATAATAGACTTTTTTAACTTTCTAAAATGCATGGGGGCTTCTTCACGATTTCTTCTATTACGGTAAAGCCCGTAAATGTAGCGTTATGCCACTGCTTACCCCGTCGGGGACCTTTCCGGGAGGAAGTAAGAAAGAGTGAGAAAGTTAAAGAGGAACATTTAGGTACTCACAGGGCATGATTATGCTTAATAGTTGTCTCTGTTCAATTAATTGATTCAAAAATACTGGTACGGAATATATTTTAACTCTTAGTACCCAGTTCTTTTTGGCCAGTGATGAGACTAGCTACAGTGCCCTTCACACCGGCGCACAGTGAAGTGTGTACTTACACTAGTGCTTGGTGGCAGGGTATCTGACACTGAGGTGGTATTTACCTAGCCGGACTGTTACTAGAGATAAGAGGCTAGTACCTAGTTCCTTAATATTTAATATTATACTATTTTTTTAATTACCAGTATCGAAAAGGTGTACGTAAGAATTGGCAGCAGTGATTCCGATAGCGGCGGCACAATGTACACCACCACTACGTACACTCGCCACCCGCAGTACAATGCAGGCACGAGTGACTATGACGTGGCTATAGTCAAATTGAACCAGGATATGAAATTGGATGGTGTCAACGCTAGATCGACCAAGCTGACTCAAGCAGGAACGCCAGTTCCTGCGGGGACCACAATCCTCGTCACGGGCTGGGGAGCTACAAGCGTGAGTCTATTAAATGCATTTGTTGCACGAAGGTGCGATAAAAAAAAATATATTTATAGGATTGTACTTCAAAAGTTTTACTCGTACGCAGTCCACTATCCAAAATATCGCATTAATTCTCTCTCTGGTAATGGAATGGAATCGTTAGTTTATCGTTCCATTTTATAGGAAAACAGTGACACGAGTCGTCAATTGATGGCGGTCAGAGTGAACGCAATGTCTTATGACACCTGCAAGAAAGCTTACAGCTCCTTTACAGAGAGAATGCTCTGCGCTGGCGTGACCGGAGGTGGCAAGGATTCCTGCCAGGTTAGTTTGTTTATTTGATAATAGCATTGGTAACGAAAGCAAGTTCTATCAGCATGTAAGTAATAATATACTTCACAACTAGGTGTGAAGTAAATGGTGGCATTGTTATACCTTCTGTGAAAGAGAGAATACTTTGGAGTAGACTGAAACTGAGTACAGATAGCCCCATCCACGAAGACGCGCCCCACTATTCTTCCCGATAGTTTATAGTGTAAGTGTGCAACCTTGCGCTAATGTTTGAGTATTATCGGTACAGACTGATTACCTAAGAGTGCACACGCACCCTAAAATTAATAGACTCGGGTCATACTCCCCGCGTCCCACGACCCCCTAGACTAGAAATTGGTGGGGCGCGTCTTTGTAGATGGCCCTGTCTAAACTTAGTTAACTTTAGTACATTCAAACGACTTCTTCCTACTCACATTCTACGAAGATTCAAGAAGACAGGATTAACCTCGCCTTATACTTAACGAGTATCCATTTTCCCCAGGGTGACTCCGGTGGCCCTGCTGTCATAGATTCAACGGGAGTACAAGTGGGGATAGTGTCATTTGGTGTTGGCTGCGCAAGACCTAATTATCCAGGAGTTTACAGCAATATATCCAGTTTCCGAGCTTGGATTAGGAACAATTCTGGCGCCTAAAGCAGTTATTGTGTGTGTTTTATACGGAGCAGTGTTAATTATCGTAATTACTAGTTGTTTTTTATAAATATGATGTAGTTACATTAAGTATGTGAAATACTTAATATCAACTCAGGTGATTTTTCAGGTTAAAATATGTACGGTACGTACGTACTGGTACGGTAAACGTTTTACGTGAAATATGATAACCTTTACGTCAATGTATTTAAAGCTTATTTTAGTGGGTTTTTATGTTATATGCAACACAGTCTCTACAAAATTCACACACAAATATGAACTAACCAAGCAACAATTTGAATACGGCGAAACAAATAATGTATGTAATAAAGGCACTGTTTACTTGAGAAACTTGTATACTGTTTTACTCAACATGTTTCTTTATAACAAAGTTTTTGTGAAGTCTGACGAGTGCCAGTTATATCTGATTTTGTTGATATATATTGCAGGATATTTTTATGGAACACACGTGATAAAAAGCGTGAAAAAAATAATTAATATTTATATCAATCGAAACCGGCGTGCAAGTATGAATGGACTGATGAATTCGAAGCGCCACTTCTTACATACCTCCAGTATGTAAGGACTGGTGCTATACTCGCTCTGCCTACCTCGCTAGGGACTTGGCGTGATAATTTGTATGTATGCATGTAATATTTAACAATATGTAATTAAGATTTTTTTTATGATTTTCTATCGTAAAAAATTAAATCCATGGATTTCGTGTTTGTGCATACATTAAACTTGCAGTGTCCCGCATCTCACCCGCGTAATATTGATTCCCAACGTCGGCATACAAGAATCCGATCGAAGGGGTAGGCAGAGGTATATAGGTAGTACCCACACACCCACGTTGCGCCACTTCCGCCAGAGATATATTTTAGGTGCCAACGTGACAGTGAGTCCATCGCCGTTACTCACGAACGACTATATATGACTTTGAATGTCTTGTCTAACGTATGCAGGTTTCCTCACTATGTTTTCTTTCACCGTAAAACTTGTGTTGTACCACTACTCGAACTACTCGGCCACCACAGCTCTTTTGGCTAACAGCTCTTAGTTAAAAATTTCCGCATGGGTAATTTTTTTTACTGTGAGTATACGCAAACTTCTGTTGTCAATTCTCATTGGAGATGTACCTATATATAAAACAATTTCTCGCGTCAATTTTCAACAGTATAATCTGACGGTTTCGACACAATTGCCAAAATATACCTTTGTAATCCATTTTACTAAAAAGGTTCTAGCAACCCTGGGGTAATTGTCAACAATGTGCCATTGATAAACGAAACCAGTTTAACTTGCTCTCTCATAAGCGATCTCGATCTGTGACGAGACAAGTTTTCGTATAAAATGGCCAGATCTTGGATACGGCACACCGTTATAACATTCCTTGATTAATTTTATTATTAAATCCACTCACAATACATTGCTATTGCATGAAAATAATCATGAAATGTTAATGATTTTAAAGTTATCCGACCGAAAGCATGTATATAAAATACGTATTGAATATCGTAACATTATGATTATATTCAATGGCATAAAGTAAATTATCACGGTTATACACGAATTGGTTATTATCGAAGTAATTAGTGAGAGATCCATTGAATCGGGCTAAGGGGAAACGTTAACGGTCGGCTTCATTTCTCGTAATTCTTATGAAACTGTACTAATGAACGTTGTAATTAAAGACGTTCTTCATACCGATTTTCAAGTAATCACGATTGCACACTTCAATTATTCGAGATAAAGTAACGTAAGTTGTAATTTGCGTATGAACAAATAAATCTCATTCGGTCTTACCATACAAGGAGTTTTTTTATATAGGTGTGTAATTCTGGTGTCGTCAATAGCAATAATGGATTCATTTGTGGTGTAGGCCGCAGTGTTTTGAAATAATTTCTTAAGTTTAATACTTCGGTATGCGTTAGAGTTTGGATCGATGTACGCTTCTACGATGGTGGTTAGGTTCTCGTGTACGAGTGCTAAGTAGCTACCACAGCATCTGCTATTTCAGATTGGGGCTGTCTCATTGACGCTCCACTCGAGTTCCCGTGTAGTGTCATGTTCTCTAGAACTCCACAGGGCATAGCTGTAAATAAATAAATAGACGAGTACAGTTACATAACTACTGGCTGGAGGCCTAGGTCTCGCCATTGACCGGTTAAGTAGCAAAAGTTCCCGGAAATCACGCTACGAGAGACAATACAAAAAAAAGTTACATATTTATTTACGTGTTACGTGTTAGTTACAGAATTATTTACGTGTTTTGTACACTGTACCTACTATGTAGACGCAAATAATTCTTACCTGAAAAAAGTTCTGAATAATTGAAGCACGACACATTAGCTCGCTCTTATCATGACAAAAAATATGCAAATTTCGATCCGGCGCGACGGGGAAAAAACAAGTCTTGAAAAAAACCGAAACTTTTCACTGAATGACAAAACTCACAATGAATACTAACACGGAATCCCTTAGCATTTAAATGAACAAAACCTACCAAGTTCCTGTGTAGCTAAAACTTTTTTAATTTTGCCGGAGAAGCCAGGTGCTACGCGTCAGATCCAATTCGACAGACAATCCCGTCCTTCTGCGCTGAGTTCCCGTGATAAGATACTCGTATATCCACTTTGAAAGAAGAAATTGTTATCTCTTACAATTCCTTTTAATTGGTATTATGTCAATCACATCTTAGCTGCCATGCGATATTAAAGTTAGTTGGTAAGTAAAGAACTAAGAACTTTGGATTATATGTTTTCGTTAGATGAAAGTATTTTTGAAGGATCTCAAGAGAACTCTTCTAAAAAAATTTTACTTATTCTTAGATTTGTATAAACTTTGCTTCGTTTATTTATCAGTTTATATTAACATCCATAGGGCAATATATATAGGACAAATTTGGCCAGTTCAAATCCCGACTGTACCAATGAGTGTTTCTGAACTAACACCACGAGCTTTACGGTGAAGGAAAACAGAGAGGAAACCTGCATAACTTTGAGAAGAAATTCAAAGGCGTATGTATAGACGTGGTTGAGTAACGGCGATGGACTTGCTATCTGTCACTTTGGCACATGGAGATACATTCAAGTGTCAACGTAACCGGTGATATTCATGTTGTTTGAAATATCTTAAATTGATAGCGACTGTTTCACACTGAAGGAACGAAACGAAAGATAAATGAAAATGTAATTAAGCAGAAGGAAAACTTTCAAGGGAGCGTTAAAAAGTTATGTAGCTCAGCAACATTATTTATTTTCTCTTGAGGATAATCTTGTTACTTGTTTGTCTTATAATTCATTTTTTTATAATTTGTTGTAAGATGTTTTAAAAATAAGGGTTTCATCAAAGGCTGGTTTAATCTCTCCGCTCCGTAAATACTCTTGACAGAAATCTTGATTATTTAAGTCTTCAAATTTAAGGCTTTTTTATCATCATCTTATTACCACAGAAAGTAAGCTTGCCACAAAACAAAAATCTCGTAAGACAAAACTTTGTGAAGTTTATAAGTTTCAATGACCTCAATGGTTTGAATCTGCTATCTTGAATTTACAGGTGAATACTTGAATCGATCAGCTATTACGGCGTCCTTAAGTCAAAATAAAAATAGCTCAGAGAAAGTTGTTTAAAATTCGATAGTATAGTATAGACTTATCAAAGTACAATTTTTGTTCGTGACGGACATTAATCAGTGCACTTTGAAATAAAATTCATTGGTACGGTCGGGACTCGAATTTGGTATCTATAAATTGCAAATAACTGCGCGAATATCTCAGCCACTACGGCTCGCATGAAACATAAAATGGTTTAAAAATTATTCCTGGTAAAACGACCGTTTCAGTCACGAAACAAATTCCTGCACATTATCTGTGAAGGCGAAAGTAATCCCAGCGAAACAAGAGAAAGGTGGGACTTAATTGCAAAACAAAATTACTCTGTTACTGGAACATCGAGGTACGGTGGAGGAAAATAATAGGTGGCCAGTGTCGATGACAACCCTATTTTTATTTAGCCCTGGCACTATACGATTAGTGTGCTACTCGGTTTTTCGTGATGTTGACATTTGCAAAATAGTTTTTGACTAGGCTTAAGCCTGCATTTAATTCATGAATATGATTCGCAGTTCCGGCGTTAATTTTGACTTGTGCTCCGCGTTTGTAGGCCGCATTAAATTCGTAAATATGATAAGTATTACGCATCCATAGGTATAACCATGATAATATATAATATATTATAGCTAGGTAGTTGGAACGTGGTCAAATCGATCGGACGCTCAAGGACGGGAACATCAAGAGTACTCGAAACCAACGAACATGTATGAAGAGACTGATGAATGTGGGCGAAGCGAAAGAGGTATGTTAGTCTAGACAGAACAGGCGTAAAGACAGAGAGTATAGACTCTCTGCCTACCCTGTTAGGGACTCAGCGTGATGATATATATGTATGTATATTATAGCTCTTCTCAATAATAGAGCTAAATAATGTAATACGTTTTTAGTCAAATCCAATCAGTACTTCCAGACATTACTGCATTGAAACAAACAAATTGCTGCTTTATAATATTAGAATGGATAATGTTTGTGTAATGCCGTAGTGGCTGAGAAGGTACTTCGAGAAGTCGCCTGCAACACAAAGATTGCAAATTTGAATGCCTACTGCGCCAATGAGTTTTTCTGAACTTACAAAGTTTGAAGTGCAGTGATTAGACACACCAAGAGCTTTAGGGTGAAGGAAAAACAGGCTTCGAGCCTGTGGCAAGCAAAGGCAATCCGTTGGTCTAACCATCGTAGTTTTATATTGCCCTTATTATTACACAGGCTAAAATACTAATTTAAAATTTTTTTCTTCTATGAGTTTATTCAAGGATTCCTGAAGTATCCCTACGTATTTATACAACCCTGAAAAATGTGAGATCAAAGGTCAAAGTTGTTTCTAACGTCTTAACTAAAGGTTGCTATAATGCCAGACGCAGAATAGGTAAGGTAAGAAATAATACCTACATACAACCAGTGATTTAGGTCCGACCTTTAAAGCATTGTTTCAACGTTTAACCTTTAATACTCTATGGTTACGTGATCGCTATTGAAATGAGCTAAGCCTCAACTTTCGGGATTTCTCAGAACTTTGTAATTTCTCATTGTTGTTGTTGACAAAATATATTTTTAATGATGCCTGCGTAATAAATAATTAGACCCGTGGTGGCCGAAAGGTTCGAGTAGTCTCCTTCATCGCAAAGATTGCAAGTTCCAATCCCGACTGTACCAATAAGTGTCTTCTGGACTAGGAACAGTGATTTATTACACCGTTCAGAAAAACTCATTGGTACAGTCGAGATTCGAACCTACGATCTTTTTTGTCGCTGGCTACTACTCGAAACCCTCCGCCTCCACGGCCACCACCACATTAATTATATCAAAACACAAAGACAGATTCCCTTATTAATTTTATTTATCTATAACGTGATTTGTACTAAGTCTCAAGTACTCAAGTAGTAAGTACAATGATATTAGAATTAGCATACATATGACAGATCATTAGCATGAATATAATAAAAATAAAAGGTGTGTATAATCTTCCATTTCGTATAAAATTAGGGTCCCGTTAAGTACAAGATAATAGGAGTTATCCGCGAGTACTTTGCAATTTATCATTAGGCCATCCACTCGGCTCAAAGGAATTTCAGAGGGTGTAATTATGTCGAAACATTTCTTTTGACTTTTTCAAATTTACAGCAGTAATTAGTTCTTACTAAGGAGGGACAAGAGTACGTGTATTATTTTCGTCTACTGGAAAATTCCTCTCATTTTTTCCAAGTTCAACGTTGCGAGACTACTCGCCAAATTTAACATGACTAAACGACTACCTGACATCGCTTAGAGCAAAATTAAACAAGATTTTTCCTCCTTCATTAAGTCGGCGTTTGTTTTCGAAACAGATCATTTCGTGGTTTTTATAACTATCAACGCCCCGCGGTGTTACACGCAGTAGTATATGACACCACAGAAATAGTACTTTTTCGCTATACAATTTTTTTTTTTGTGTACCCCCTTGACGATGTGTACGCAAAAAATGTTGATGGTTTAGTAATGGTTATGAACTGTAACAAACCATGTCAGTCTATTTTTTTTTATATTACTTACGATTATTCTGTTTCAGTGCGTGTGTGTTTATATGTCAATACTAACAATTCAATACTTCTAGCAACTCGGGCTTGCGCTGAGGATGCATTACATCATGGGGTAGATAGAGAGGGTACAGCGCCAGTTCTCTCTACACTTACATACTTTCTTCACCTCATCCAGATCAGACTCTGACAACAGACAGAACTTGACGTTCCCATCGTTGAGTGTCCGATCGATTTGATCTTTTTGATCTGATCTTTTCTTTTGATTTGATCTTGGAACTCAGTTTTCCTCTGCCTCTTCTTTCATACACTTTTCCATATGAGATAAATGTAATGTGAATATTGAAAAGGATAAGAAAAGAGCCTTAGCCACGAGTAAGTAGACACTTGCAGGGTAAAGCTTGCAAGTTCAAACTCAATGACCAACACCGAAATTTTTTTCATCTCAACCATCACATCCCGATTAAACAGCGTTTTCCTTGAGAGAACTTTTATTACAACACTAACTTGGAATTGCGTGTAAAAAAACGAATTTGTTATCTCCCAGTGTTGCAAGCATCCAGCAACTACGAGGCGTGCTGTATGCTTGTTGACCACTATTGTGGTGTACTAAAAAGTTACGATTGTAAATTCAGCCAGTTTATAACGTCATTTTGTAATGGCTTTGTCACCGCCACGACAACGTGGGTTACTTAAGTGGCGTTACAAGTCCAATTACACATGCGTTGCTAGACAATTTATGGTTTCGGCTAGCTCGGAAATTAATAATAAGGGTTGGACGCTGTAATTTCCGTTATTATACGAACGGCACCCACTCTTTCCAAAAAGCAAGCGATATTTAGCCTTACTCCTTATAATATTAAGACGAATGTTGAATACCAAGAAAATGGAAGCTTCTTTGGCAACTTTGCGATCGTACCGTACTTGTATTATTCAATAGAGTTTAAATATGGTAAGGTGACAACGACAACGAGCTAATCAATTGATATATTTGACGTCGGTAAATACCTACCTATGTTTTATTTGCACCCTTCAATAATCCCTTACTGTTCTGCTTCAGCATCAGTGCGGTGTCATACTCGAATAAATATTTTTTTAACGGATCGAGATTCAATAAACATAATATACATATCACCATATCGAGCTCCTCACATAGAAAGTAGGTCTTTAAATTGACAGACTCATACGTTTCATACACAATTTACAGGCTCATCATACATGTTCGCCGGTTTCGAGGACTCCTGAGTTTCCTATCTTTGAGTGTTCAATCGATTTGATCAATACACCTACTATCCTCACTGTTCTAGGAACTAATAAATTTGTTCCAGAGATTTATTAAACTAATTTACACGCTAACTAGAGTTTAATCACATTGAAACCGTAATAAATGTTTTTCATTACTTAAGCGGAGATTCGTGTAAGAACTGTAAATTAATACTATTAACTACTTGAAACCCCCTTATTGTTCTATTTCTGAACAGTAAAAGATCAATTGAGTAATTTATTTCAACGTGTTTGTATAGGCATATACCCACACCCACTTTCCGCCAGAGATGAAATATGATGTATGATATTTATATTATATCTAATACTTAAGAACATTAGTCACACCTGGAGCTTTACAGTGAAGGTAAAATCGTGAGAAATCCTGCATACGTTCGAGAAGAAATTCACTCACGTACCTATGTTATAATATGCAGTGAATGTATGAACAGGTTAATGTGCATAAAGGGAAAGAGGTCTGTTAGTCTAGAAAGAGATTTCCTCTCTTCACTTACCTTGCTGGCAACCAGGCGTGATTATATTATATATAGTTGTGATAGAGAGACGATGACGATCGATGACGAGAGCGATGGACTCGCCATCTGTCACGTTAGCAACTAAAATGTATTTCCGGCGAAAAGTGCATATGTGGGTGTGTGGGAACTACCTTTATACACCTCTATCTTCTCATCACCTCTATCACTATCATTTTTAATAACAGGACGGATATATATTTTTGACGACGAATCCATCGTTTTTTCTCAATCACGACTTTAAATGTCTTCTGAGCAACCTTTGCGTTGCGGGCGACTATTCCAATCACTCGACCACCGCGGCTATAACAAATATATTGTTCGTGCCCGGAAACTGAACCTGGGACCAGTATACCGAACGTCAAACCCAATCATGTCCGGGTGAAGGAGGTATTAGTAAAACATGGTGCGATTCCAGTGCGCTTCAAGCAGAACGCAGACGTTCGCATAAAAGGTTCTGCTGAAAAGTTTGAGTGTAAGCAGAATGTCTCTCACAAAGGGATGCAATTTGCATTATAATACATTTTTATTGAAAGCCTTCGCTCTGATCGGTTTGAAAAGCTCAATTTTCTATAGCATTGAATATTTCCATGCTCAATATGACTGGCCGTATACTATAGGTACGTTTATTGCGGCACACATCTGTGCTGAAAGCTTCTCGTTCTCAAATTGACTGACTATTGAAACGTGACAAATTAAAGTTTATTCTACTACCTACTACAAATGCCTCGCAGTTATTACAGCGTTAAATTTCTCTGCTTCACTCGCTTGGGTGGTAGTATGATGATATGTACCAGCCTTCCTCCATAATAAATGTAACTATAGGTAAATAGATGTCTTTTATTCTAAGTTTAATTTATATTCATTTAAAAATAAGCAAAACGAAGCTCCATTTTGATTCTTGAGATAATCTGAAAAAGCCTTTTAACATTTTGGGGCAAAATACAATAAATAATAATAATAATAATAATAATTTATTTATATATTTATACCAAATTCCATACATAAAAAATTCCAAATCAACATTAAGATAAGGATTAAGTTAAAATTATCAAAATAAATCAAAATATAAATACATGATAGTTGGTATTGGAAGTTTTCGACGACAGTAGTTTTTTTTCAGCTAATAACCGGATGCTAACTGAATAAATTATTATAATTGTTTGATACGTGACCTTAATTAATAATTACCAAATTATTACGCATGAAAAAGCCATCTATAACCATCGTTTATATTGATTGATTCCGATATTATCAACTGAACGGATCGCACAAAGTCGGGAATCGAATGGTCTACTATAAATCATGATTAAAAGCTTGTTGTCAAAATGGACGTATTTATTGAGTTTCGTGATAAACGGTGACTTGGAAATGTATTGTCGTCAATCTAAAAGCATGTCATGAAATAATTGGATAAGGAGTCAATTGTATGAACACAGTAGCTATTATTTGTGACTTCAGTTGAAAATTTGGGCTTTTTTGAACAACGAAGCCATTGAATGTCATATACGGCCTAATGGTATACGGTAATAGTAACGTCAGGCAGTTTGAATGCCTGAGTCATTACTCTACTTTAACAGGCTAACAGCATTAAGGACGAACGGTTCCTCCTTCTGCCACCACAATTTTTCATGAAAACGGGGGTAGCGGTAAATTCTTTTTTAAAATATAGGACGTACAATAATGTTCATGGTGTCTCTTTTTTTATTTAGTTTCGAAATGTTTATAGTGTGCAGGGATACAAGACTTGAGAGTAGCTTTTGGTTGCGATCTTGTATCTGTCCGGTAGATGTACTGTACTACCCCTGTCTATCCAAAGCTATTTGATTAAGTTTCATGCAGGGCTACCTTTTCAGGAGCAGGGACCAGGATTACTGCCAGCACACTGATCTCTAAACATATGGTCTCTGAACTCACTGCTTACCTTGAGCTGAAAAAAATATAAATAGTCCTATTTAAAATGACCCAAGTATTTGCTCATAGTTCAGCGGAGAATCCCGGTAATAAACTCAGAAGCAGTTTGGTATTTCTGTCGATACATCAGTCTATGGTCTGGCAGTTATGAATGACCAGCTCGAAGCGTTGCCTAAAAGTCACATTACGAATGAAAAACCGCAGGATTGCCGTAATTGAAAATTCCCTGTGTAATATACGGCTTGCAATTTCAGAGAGGAGAGAGCCGCCAGCGGTCCTACAGGGCAAGCCCATTTTTCTTTACTCTTAACGATATTATTTAACGCCACAAATTTCACCATTTTTCTTATGGCTCAGAACTGGCTGCAATTTCATTATGATAATCGGGCATTACCTGCGTTATTTTATATAGTAACCAACTACCTCCCAGCGTTTTGAATAACGAATTTTAATTTAAATTCAGAATGCCGCTTTAATAAATAAACTTTATGTCGTACTCATTTCATTTTCCAGCGAAAAAACAGTCTCAATCGGCATTGTATGCTTTAATTTCATTTTACTTTTTCAACTTATATTTGAATTTGCAATTCGGTTGTTCTATAGATGAAAATGGAAACTCTTTATATTTTTATCAACTTCTCGATAAATAGCTTTGTTTGTAAGTAAAGAATTAATCTGAAAAACGTCCGAGCAATCCCTTACTTTCAGCAATAAGAGAAAACTTATTCATCACCTGAAGCGGCCTACTTGGCAAGCAATATAGACAATGGAATTGAGGGTGAACAAAATACGCGTATTTTTATCTTTAGCCAAGAAAATCTGAGACAAGGAAAGGGTTGAACTTAAGTGCAAGAGTTCAAAGGAACTATAAGCTGTAGGTAATAAACCAAGCAGTTGTCAACCCTTCTTGCGCTAACTTTCTTGCTAAATTCAGTAGACTACAATCAAATTACTCCCAGTATTGGTAGCAAATTTAATACTCTGACTGAATTCGCTCGATAATTTGTATTCCTTCTTTTCTATGTCGACGTGATATAAGTACTAGTAAGGACTATTTCTTGTATTATTGATTGGACACCTGGTCAATGGTTACCACTATCCAGGGTCAATTTGACATCTTTTACGTAAGATTATAATTTCTTGTAAGAGGCGACTAATAAGGAATCGTATAACCTGTAAGTGGTCAGATGTAAGCAATATTGATACTGAGCATAGCCGTAGCCCAACAAGCTATGAGATCAAATTTGAGAGTTGTCCAATTAGAGCCAATGCGACCTGCGACTTTCGGGTAGGGTTATGTACCTGCAATTAGTAAAGTTTCTAGAACTAACTTAGAATATTATTACTGTGCGAATAGGAACCGTAAGTCCATTACACTGATCCCACAGCTACCCTCATTATGATATACTACATCTATTATAAGATCGGCAACGCGCGATCGATTGGAACTGGCCCAGAAGGTATTCAGTATTCATATATAGAATATATAGTATTCTGTACAGAAAGGTAAGCAGTAATTAATTAAAAGGTATTCTACGTAAGGTAAGGTAATTATAATGGAGTTTACAAAAGAAGTGCAGGAGGTGTGGTGACCGATTGGAGTAAGTTGTTGCCTACAAAATTAAGCTTACATGAGGAGCTTTAAGGTAAAAGAAAACATCGGGAGCATACGGTTAATAAGAAAGAAGGCGTACTCGTATGTGTAGTTGAGCTAGAACAACGACAATGAGCTTTTCATCTGTCACGTGGGTACTGGGAGGCCGTAAAGATAAGCAATTAATATATATATATATTTTTTATAAATACCTGGAACAATTCCACACAAATTGAACTAGTCCCAAATTAGGCAAAGCTTGTGTTATGGTAACTAAGCAACGATATAATCCAAGACTAAGGCACAAATACTCGTGTTCATCACACAAATATCTGCCCTTAGCGGGATTCGAACCCGCGACCTCTAGTTTCGCAGTCAGGAGCTCTAACCACTAGACCAGACGGTCGTCTAAAATATAAAAAGAATCATATAATTTCGTCCTGGGGATATCATCAAAATATTCACCACTGTGCCATAATAGTTAATTAATACAGAGTGTATCCCTAAAAAAATTAATCAAACATTATAATAAATTTAAATTTTTAATGTAGCACAGCATAGCGATATGGTAATTAGGCAATTCCCCTTGTTCTTTTGATTTAACATAACGAGGGAAGGCTGCTCCAGGAACATTAATGAGGAACCAAAAAATATGTGGCTTTAAAATAATATTATTATAATATTATCAGGCTACTCCCTCCTGCCTCACCTCTCGCTATTGACAGGGTCTTTTCCATACAGGTTTCATACATACACACATATCATCACTACGAGTCCCTAACGGGGTAGGCAGAGAACATAGAGCATTATAAAGGCACCACGCATGTTTCAATTAAAATACCACTGGCGAAAAGTGGATGTGTTGGTACTACCTATACACCTCTGCCTACCCCTTCGGGGACCCCTGTGGGAAGATGCGCTATGTGATTTCAAAAGAGCATTAAATAGCGATGTTAGTTCCTGTCGCCAATGAGGCACTCTTAGCGATCTTTAAGAAGCCTTAGACTATTACATTTACATAAAGGGTTTCGAAGATCAGATAGCAATAGCCTTGAATGTTAATTCATTAGGCTTTAATGTATTCTATTTTATATATTCCAGCTTCTACAGAGCATAAGTGCACACTCTTAATTGGAGATATAATAACTTTTTGAAATAAATTTTCTACATTTTGTATTTTGCTTTATCTTGGAAGTTTCTAAAGTTTCTTATAAGTGCGTAATATTCATATAATCTATACATATAATAAAAATGTTACGCTGTCTGTATATGGAAGATATATGAGATTATGGAACATTTGTTTGCGTTTTCATTAACTTATCATTATGTGGTTGTAACTTCTTATTTTCTTTGGTCCCGATATCGGCTAACGGGGCCATTGTCTATGGGCATAATGTCTAACGACACGCGTAAATAAGGGTACTCCAAAATCATAATTATAAAGCTAATTGTTAAAGTGAGATGGCGCTATGTTCTCAGATAAAGAAGATAACAGAGAGCTGAATTAACTGTAATTAAGCCGAACGAAACTCTTTCGAGGAAAGTAAAAAAGTATTGTTAATTAAAACGAGATACCTCTAAAAATGCCTTTTCTTTTTAATTATTATACGTCTGGCTTTGTATAAGGGTTAAGGTGTGGTGCAGATTATGTATCTGAAAGTCGTCTTTTTTTATCTAAAAAGGTTATTGGTTTAAAGAATGCGAACGTTTCAAATACATATAATAATTTGGTTGTTAGATAAAAAAATGAGTTCTCGAAAAATAATCACAAGAAGTTAGACATTGTCCTATAGACTTTATCCTGAATCAATCAATTATAGCGTTAAGCAAAGCGAAAGGGGCTCCGACGAAATACGAAGTCTGCTCTTAATCTAGTTCAAATATTAATCATCCATTATTTCAAGTCTCCAAACAACAATTCCAATTTCCAATTCCAATTTATTCGTATATAAGCGCCACCTTTTCCCTGTCTTGGGCAAATAAGTATACTTACTTTAACCCCTTGCAAAAGTTCCACCCTCATAATATGCGCGAGGTCGCTAAAACTAAGTGAAGCCCTTTGAGATTCACTTTTGAGGACAATTCCACTCGCTCCCTTTATTACTTTCCTACTGTGAGATTCATTGAATGAAATAGTGAATGACAAAGAACTTCGTTTCAACTTTGTGTTATTTGAATGCCTTGAAAGCAAAATATAACTTCAATGTCCAATTTGAGTTTCAGACCGAGCAAGTGTTAATAAATAATATCTTTATCTAGGTATAGACAGCGCAATCCACGAAGACGCGCCCCACTATTCTTCCCTACAGCTTATAGTGTAAGTGTGCAACCTTCCACTAATCTTTGTGTATCATCTGGACACACTCATTACCTATGATTGCACACGCACACTACAATAAATAGACTCGGGTCATACTCCCCGTTTCCCGCGACCCCCTCGAATTGAAATTATGGGGCGCGTCTTCGTGGATGGCACTATCTATATAACTTTACTACTTCCCCCTTGCTTCCTCGGTGAAACTGGGTCTTCCTTATTATATCTACAAATATTGAACCCTTTCTTTTAATATTGAATAATATACTTTTATTTGTTTGAGTTATTTATATAATGAAACAATTTAAATATATGACAAATGCTTTATTTCCATTATTTTATGTAATGCAAGGTTATGGCTAAATTAGTAATTAGTAGGCAGCCTCCGTTTTGAGAAGAGAAGTGTTTGTCTACAATATCTTTTCTTGCATAAGTTATATAATTTTATGAACTCAAAGTATTATTTTAATAAATACTTTCAACTACTATATGATAGGCTCAAATCAAGAATGTGTCTTGTTCCAAATAGTAGATCATAAATTATGCCTGTCAATTGTAAACGTATATGTACAACGTAGCTAATTCTTGATTCCGCGCCAATAAATACGATTACATCTGTGCAAACCATAGACTATTAACTCTACAAGGTGCAATTTTTTTATATAATTTTGATTATTATATAGACGCGCCAGCCGCGAATTTAAATTCGAGTATATAAGTAACAGGTAAAAATACCTTCCCGTACCTGATGGCGTGGATAAAGGTGTGGGCGTCAAACGTGGTAAGCGATTACCGCCGCCTATGGACGCTTGCAACACCAGGGGTATCACTCGCGCGCTGCCGACCCAACTTCTTTTTGCGGGAGATATAGTTCGGTACCAACGTTGCAGATGGCGAGTCATACACTTTCACCTCAGGTTTGTTAGTTCTTGATCTCTTAACGATACCGGATTTGCATGTTTTATTTTTACAAAATCCGTTTCTCCAAAATCTGTTGTCTATGGCAGCTGCCCAAATCGAGTAGTTGTTCCTACCTGGCTAATGGGAACAACTTTATGAGGGCCGGTTGCGAAACTATTCCACTAAATATTGCCCAAAGTAACAATACGCGATTTCCCTGAACTAAGCAAAAACTTGTAATTTATTGTCGGATACGAAGGGGAGATAATAATCCAGGGTGGCTTTGTCTCTGTTAATGGACTATATGTTGATCTATTTCCTTTGTGATTTAGCTCAAATGTAACGTGTACTGAGACACTTGTAGCACATTATATTTAACTATTACTACAAGAACTATTATTAGAGAGCCATGGTGGCCGAGTGGTTTCGAAATCAAGATTGCCGGTTGAGCCCCGGTGGTCTGTACTAATTAGTTTTTCTAGTTTTAAGTACAGTGATTTATAACATTACAAGCTTTACAGTTATTGAACACATCGTGAGGAAATCTGTAGGTATAAGTTTGAAAGGAAATTGGAAAACTGATGAAGTGCTTTCCATTTATATAATAAAGATGTGTGATGGCTCGCCAAATTCCGTGATGAGATCTATATAGCGTCTCCGTGTGTTTAGAAGATATCAAGCGGAGTAGTTTATTTTTTTAGCGTCAGCTCTAAAGCTTTGCTGTGGTTTTAAAAACGTAACATCACGTGTTTAATAAAACATATAAAAGGAACATTATATATATCCTCTCGCCATCCCACAAGGGTCCCCGAAGGGGTAGGCCTCTGCCTACTCGCCGTTACTCAAGCACGAATATACATACTTAAACATGCCTTTGAATTTCTTCTCAGACGTAAGCCGGTTTCCTAGCGATGTTTTTCTTCACCGTAAAGCTCTTGGTGTGACTTATCACTGTACTTAAGTTCAAAAAACTCATTAGTACAGTCGGGATTCGAACTTCCGATGTTTGTGTCACAGGCAACTGCTAGAACCACTCGGCCACCACGGCTTTTAGCTTTTGAAATTGTAAATGTTATGACTTAAAAAACTATTATCAATGTCATGATAAAAAAGTAACAGAGCTGTCATTTGTGTTACAATTATGCCTCTTGTGCCGAAACAAAAATCTCATTGGTACTGACCATCGAGGTTTGAATCAGCAGCATAAATTTTGCAAGTGACTAAACTACCTGGGCGCCACCGCTTTCAATTATGTTAGTTAAATAGTCCAGTAATTTCATTAATGATATCCTCTAAAACACGAATGTTGTCCAGGTCCTACTGAGGTTATTGCTGTAAGCTAGAATTATCTCGTGTTGCTTTGAATTATCTTTTTCAAGCAACTTTTTCTTACCAAGAAACTTAATAATATACTATTAAAAAAGCATTAATTGGCAACATGAATTAGTAAAATTATCGGTATTATACGAAAACGTATTTCGTACGCACAAGGGATAAGTGGTGTAGGATGAATGTATTTCCGCCTTTATTGTTTTGCAGTGATACTATGATTGATCGACACTTATGTTCACTTAATGCACATAATGTGTAATCAGACAATCGACGCACTATTCTGATCTTTGATCGACGCTAATTCGCTTTGAAGGTACATAATACTAATTGTATGCACATTGTTAATCTATAATTACAGCTTATCATACAGCATTTGAAGCAAAATGTCTTCAGTTTGTGATTGAAGAGAAAGCTTAGCTGTAGAAGGATAACTGTTCAGATTGCCACGGGCTAATAAGATTAAAATACTTACCTGGTTTGAAACACAATTTTACTGTTTTAGTCAATACTATGAAGAATGATATGGAATAATATGCTTTAGTTTTTTTTAGTTCTGTCACAAAACCATAAATCAAGGACCAGTAATAAAATATAAATGAAATATAAAAAACAAGAGACATAATTATGTAAAAATACTCTTTCTGCCTACCCCATGAGGGACTCGGCGTGATGATATGTATCTATTAAAGGCTAGATGCCTAGGTAAGTATCATTGACTAGTGTTGATCACGTCATGCTCATTATTATTATTTAAGTATTTGAAAGAAAGTATTCACGTAAATTTTAAGAATAATTAAATTAATCCATATCCTAATTAAATTTCCGAATGTTACTTAAAGTAATAAAGCTTCCTGACATCGTTGCAACAATTTCGCAAACTTAAAGTTCACGCCTTTTCAATTCTCGAAGAAACCCATGATTACATGAACATGCTCCTTTAACACCGTTGGTAGACCGTCAATAAAGTGTATTACGTGTAACAGACATTGTATTTCATTTCCGAATGAAAATAAATTTGTATTGCTCCCGGGTCATAAGCAATCAACAACAAATGAGAGTATAAAACCTGTGTTTGTAAAAATACATTGCTGCAACGTAGTCGTAACTCAGCTGACGTATGAACAGCGTTGTTAGTTGTTAAGGGATAATCATATTAGAGCTTTAACGGGTATATAGGACAGAACTACTTGTAAATTCTACTCGACTGCGAGGGTTATGTTTTTCACGCGTATAAATGTAGGTACCTATGTAGTTATAATTTTCCTTACTAGAGGCCGAGCAGTTGGACCGTTTTCGATTACCGTGGTCTCAAGTAAAAAGTTTTCTTGGGTCAAGTGTTATGTTATAAGCTTATAACTGGTAGGCAGGGGTGAATAAATAAGAGTGGCATTTTCGTCGGAAAATATATTAAGGTGGCAACATGAGGGTCTCCTGACGATCTTCTCCTGCACCTCTACAAAAAAATCATTAAACTACCAGGTTTTGCACCTACAATCTTAACTTTGCAATTTACTTAAATCCGACAGCCATCACGGCAACATAGTAACAATATGACACACACCAGTAGCATCACAGACGGCATGCCATAATTCAGTGCATTGCGCCGTCTAACTCAATGAAAACTTATATTATTTTCTTGGCTCCAACTTGAGTGGTTAGCTCAAAGTTTTGAGTGCAAAGATAACAAGAATATGGACGTTTTGAATAATGCAAATAGTTCACCTATACAGCGAGGTGTTAAAGGTGAATCTTGTTATGTGCTTCGTAACAACAACCCGAATTTAAAATTCAATGCATAGTGCTTAACTGAATACATTACCAAAAGTACACCATAGTGTTCGAATTGTAACAACAAAGTAACCATAAAACTATAAATAAGCATATATTTTGTTTATGCATAAAAAGCATATGATACATATTAGGTACATTATAAACTAAGACTATGGCGTTGCAGTGAAGGGAAACATCGTGGGCATGTGTTTGTATTATCATACGTTTTACATTGAAGAAGTAGGAAGAAAAACCTACACATGTGAATGAAGCAACGAGTATTAGAAATCTATCTGGGATCGTGATATATTAATCATCTGTCACATTGACATGTTGGTTACCTGTATTTGCGTCGGAAACCCTAAAGGGAATCAATTAACTAAGAGACCTGTGAAATCAGCATATGCTATTTTTTTTTTATACAGCTAGAGTGGCAAACAAGCATACGGCCCTGATGGGAAACGGTTACCTTAGCCTATTTACACTCACGATACCGAAGTATTTCTTGCGTGTTGCCACTCTGTGTTCGGTGAGTTATAGTGTGTTGGCAGCTTAATGGGTTTATTCCCTCTGCTTCGAACACAATGTAACAATCCTCCCCCCTCCCCAAGGAGCTCATTACTGGAAACCTTATTCGCCGCGTAGAAACACAACACAAAAAATTGTGTTATTTGGCTACGGACTTCTTTAAGGTGGAGGTCCTGCCCCAGTTGGGCAGCTCCAAATTCGAACGAGAAACCCGTTATGCCCTACTTCTCTTAGAAGAAACGAATGTCACTATGACATGTCACAACTCCACAACTTCTAGTGGTTGGGCAACTGACGACAATATTTAGTAGTTCATTGAAGAGCAGAGCCAACGTATCATTGTGGCATTGGTAACAAACGGCTACGTTAGGTTTAGTTGTTGTCTGGGGGAGGCATAAAGACATGGCACAGGCTTCGTCATACAAAAAGAAAAGTTATCAGCACATGCATTGTCATAAAATACTAACTACTACCTATACTAACTAAATATTAGGTCGAACACGTACCCGGCTCAAACGTTCCCATGATGCCCGCCGCATTTCCACGTTGTATCGCTAATGAAATACGCTGAACCAGGTACGAGCCCGATCTTGGGTCGCATCCCCTTTCGCGCAACCGTCTGCCCAAAGCCTTCACAAATTGTTTTGCCTCCGAGCACCAGGGTCCAGCCGTTTCAACAGCCAGAGGTACGAAATCGTACACTGGCTTTAGGTTATCGTATTTGGTGTGTTTGTATCTGGCTGCCGCCTCGGCAGCACCCCCCGCCACACGTGTCTGGCCTAGATGTGACGCAGCGAAGGTGCTGACACAAGTAGCGTCCCATATCAAGCTGCGACCTTTCGCCCATGGAACCAGTGTAAGGCCATCGGGCCTCTTGCCGTCAACACGACTACGACCCTGGGCTCCAGAACGCAAGGCATTCTCAAATATTTTATGTGTGTGAATTAAATGCTTACCACCAGCATGAGGATACTTGAAGCAGCAAAGCAATAAATAGCGGGTCTTCTGTGCCTTTGAAGAACTCTTTAGTGATAACCACGACGGGGAGTTCATTCCACAGTTCCGTTCGCGGAAAGAAACTCTTTTGTATCCGTATAATACGAGACCTATATTTGGTTCTAAGGTGTGGTAATAGCGAGTGCGGTAATGGTGGAAATAATGTTTAATAATGGTGATGATTTTTGAATTTTGTTTATTTTCTGTTTACAAAGTAAACCGAAGCAAACCTGCATACGTTTCAGAAGAAATTTAATATGAATATATGAGATAAGACTCGCCATTTGTCATGTTGGTACCTAAATATAGCTCCGGTAAAAAGGTTTGTTACGGGAACTAGGTTTACTAGATTAACTAGGTTTTTGCTTTTGTAGAAATGATATTATTCTTACGAAAAAAAGATTCACAATCTCACGACGCTTTGTAGCAAGCGCAAAGCGGGTAATAGATAAAACGCCCACTTTGCGTACAAAATGAACACAATTAGAACGCAGTAATCAAATCTTTGTTGGAACATGCTTACCGTTCAAATTTAATCTATTTCAAGCGTGTTTCATACTCGTATTAAGCTATATTGTATCAGGCGCGTGCCAAATTGGAAAGCTACGAGTATCTTCACTCGAAAATTCGGGAAGTTCTACTAAAACTGTGGACGTGTAGTCTGAGTATGATTAATTTTACATTAAGCTCATAAGCATTAAGCACAAACTATATAAAAAAACAATATAAAATATGGATCATTTCATCATAAAAAGAAGATTAATTTTATTAGAGCCGTGGTGGCCGAGTGGTTCGAGCAGTTGCCTGCGACACAAAGATCGCAAGTTCGAATCCCGACTGTACCAATGAGTTTTTCTGAATTTAAGTACAGTGATTAGTCACACCACGAGCTTTACGGTGAAGGAAAACATCGTGAGGAAACCTGCATACGTCTGGGAAGAAATTCAAAGGCGTATGTATAGTCGTGCTTGAGTAACGGCGATGGACTCGCCATCTGTCACGTTGGCACTTAATATACCTCTGGCGGAAAGTGGGTGTGTGGGTATTACCCATACACCTCTGCCTACCCCTTCGGGGACCCTTGTGGGAAGGCGTGAGGATATTATTATTATTATTTATAATTTTATTAACAGTAAAAAGTTCTAAAAGATCAACTGTTTTAAACTGTAAAAAAGTTAATTGTATAATAAAATTATTCAATTCTACTTTTTACCAGTTTATTTTATTTAAAATTTTCCGATCGATTTGATCTAGGTAGGTTTGAAAGCGGTCTTCCTTTGCCTCTTGGGGAATGTCATGGTACTTGAAACCGGTGAGCATGTATGAAGGGACTTATGAATCTGGGTGGAGCGAAAGAAGCATGAAACGCTAGAGAGAACTGGCGCTTCGCTCTACTCTCTCTGCCTTTCTTGTGAGGGGCAGGGCGTGATTATATTCATGTATTAATTAACTTATAATACACACGAAAGCTTTAAAAGAGAATTCAATAGCAGTAGATGTTACATGAAAGCTACTGTTACCGAATTCCCTTTTCACTAATCAGCTTCAATGGAGTAATTAAGTCCTCAATTAGCTGCGAAATTAATTAATCTGTAAAATGTGCTTAATACGAAGCATTAATTTCATATATTCTTATTAACAAGTCAATTACATAATATATTTTGAAAGAAGAGACGTCTTGGTCGAATGTTTCAACTAGTTTACAACGCAAAGATTACAAGTTTGAATTCCGATCTCACCGATTTTTTTCTGAACTAGAGTGATTAATCGCACCACAAGCGCATAAAAACGTCGAGATGAAACATGTATACCTTTTAGATTAAATTAAAAAGACGTATGTAGTATATTGCTTGATATACATCGAAGGACTCGCCATCTGTCACATTGATACCTGAATATTATATATCTCCGGTAAAAAGAAGATTTTTTACTCCAAGGTGAGGATTTACACGACGTGCATTCGAACAATCATGACATATGCAGGTGTAGTGTTCGCACACACTGGCAAGTCAACACTTAACCCCCTGCAAGTGCTCCAAAGCCGGTTTCTCCGGAGAGCCACAGGTGCCCCGTGGTACATGCGTAATAGTCAACTCCACGTTGACCTCAAAGTCCCCACTATAAAACAGTTTTTGAAAAAACTGTCCAAACGTCATTTCGATTCTGCTGTAAATCACCCCAACCCCCTCGTCGTATCGGCCGCCCGATACACTCCTTCCCTTATCTCGAAAATAAGGCGTCCAAGACATGCCGTCATCGAACTGGATGACGACATAACGGTCCTCCAGGACGCCCGACAAAAACATACCAACACTACACACAACCGACCACTGTTCCGTCCTCGCCGGCGAGGCTCGACGCGAATAAGCCGTAATGTTCCCCCCCGACCTCCGCCGCAAACGCCGGCCCGCGCCGAGCCAGACGCGTAAATCCCGCCCCCAAATAATATTTTAAAAAAATGACCAGTCCAGCCCAGCTCCCTTGCTCGCGATCCAGCAATGCCCTAAGCCGAGGTTCGTACCCCACAGGGAGTGCCCTTAGCTGTGTTGCTTAAAAATAAAGTGCCTGGCTGGAGGCCTAGGTCTCGCCATTGACCGGTTAAGTTGCAAAAGTTCCCGGAACTCACGCTACGAGAGACAATACAAAAAAAAAAAAAAAGATTTTTTACACCTCAGCTTTTTCTCCCTTTATAATTAAAATGCCATGTTGGCCGAGTATTTTTAAAAAGCGGTGTCGAGATTGTAAGCTACCGATGTGCTTCTATCAAATAGAAATTACTTTTCAGATGATTTTCAATGATTTTTGGAAATACAATGACCTATCAAACCACGAACCAGATGTTTAAGAAAAACACTGAGGAATCTTGCGTGCGATAGAAGCGAAATATAAAGACGTATAAGCAGTCGTTCACTAAAGATTGCGATTAACTAACCTTATACCACGTTGGTACGTAATATAGTATATTATCACTATTATCATTATCATCACATCACGTGATACCACTGGTTATAGTACTGAAATGCACGTGTAACCATGTCAAGTGTGCGTCCAACATCCCATCAGTTTAATAGCGGATTTGGTAAACAAAAACCCTTGGTCATTTTACAGTAACGTAAAGCTTATTGTCAATAAAAAAGGAAAAGCCAGCTCTAGTAAATTTTATTTTACGCCGCAGCTCGCCTGTATTGGCGACCATAAACATTCGTATGCATTGGAACGAATGGGTATAACAATTGGAATAATACACAGGCTTTGCGTAAGGCCATTTCTCCGCATTAAAAGTTTATACTAGCCGACACTCGGCAATTTGTAACTTTGTGCTTCATTGATCGAGACCGAGGTGAACTAACTACTCGTAGATATTCCATTGCTTTGGCACTTGTCTTTATGACAAAAACATGCATTGGATAATTTTTTTACCCGCGAACATTGTACCTGGAGTGACGAAGTTTGGTAAGTTTGGTTTGGCAAATTAACATGTGTATTGACTGAAATATACCAAACTGTACTTTTATTTTAAACGTATGCCGTACCCTACCCGGGATCATATTACTTGAAAAGGCGAAAAATATTTCACTAGCATGATATATAACATACAACACGTGTCGCTGTGTTTAAGCAGTCTGCAAAATCAAGAAAGTAGGTTTGAATCCCTGTGATTTGTACTAATCTATTATTCTGATTTAGGTACAGTGAGATATCCTTAATTATGTGTGTTCATATCTCAAAGACAACAGTTGAACTGCCATATTTCACACAAACATCTATATTATAGTTCTGTAACAAAAATAAAATTAACATACTTTGCCTTCGGAGATACCACTACGAGCTTTACGCGAATGAATTAATGAAGGAAAGATAAATAGTGGAAATAAGATATCATAGGTTTTATGGTCTTTAAAATAGACAAACCCTTAGATATTCAAATATGAACTTTTAAGATGTAGAAATAACGCTTACTGTTCATTGGACAGAGCAGTGTGTATCCCCAACGCTGAGCAGTGGTTGGCGAATATTAAAATTGATTGCATTCTGCTACAATTGAAACTGAAGTCTGCACAAATTGAGTTGAGAACGTACGCGATGGCTGCACCGGCACCTGTGTCTGCTAACTGAGTTGTCGGAAAAACTGTGAACGATCCAATTACACACGTACTACACAGTCTAATGGGATTTTTATCAACTTCACAGGGGAATATGTTAGTTCTGATTGTAAGCCATACATTAACGTGATATGATGAAAACAACGGCATTTTGGGCTTCTACCAATAGGTCTTAACAGGCATGTACTGTGTAGTCGTGTCAAAGCAGAAAAAAACTGAAAATGATTACGGTAATACTAATGTCAACTCGAACAGGTGGCTGTTCGAGTTGACATTAGTGTGGTTACTGCATATTCCAATTAAACATTAATCTAAAATCCTTTATCATAAAGTTTTTTAGGTATTAAGACAGAACCGAAACAGATATCTGAAGCTACACTAAAACAAAAAAACCGTGGCAGCTGAGTGGTACGAGTAGTTAGTTATCCCTGTACTGACTATACCCATGAGTTTTTCTGAACCTAGTTATAGTGATTAGTCACACGACGAGCTTTACGGTCAAGGAAAAGATCCAGAGGAAACCTGCATACTTTTGAGAAGTATTTATGTATAATCGTGCTTGAGTAATGGCGATGTGACGTAAGCACCTAAAATATATCTCTGGCGGAATGTGTGTGTGTGGGCACTACCTGCACACCTCTGCCTATCACTCCGGGGGACCTTTTTGGGAAGGCGCGAAGGTATATATAAATATATACACTGAAATAAGTCAATTTTTTATTATATAATATATCTATTTCCATTCAAGTAGCTTGAACTTTTAGAAAGAGTCCATGATTTGTGATGTTCAAATCTCGCAATGAAAAGTTTAGAAGTTACGACGCCGTAACTCGGGTCGAGACCGTCCTGAATCGAAGTTTTCATGATCCGATGCACGGCAACTCGTAACAAGGTGGATTCCAATAAAATTTCCACAATTTCGGCACATTCGTCTTTACGATACAAGTTTTTTATACATTGATTTTAATACGATTTACGATTTGTTTTATGATTGAATATTATAAAACTTTATGATTAGATTATTTTGAAAAACTACAGTGGTATTCACTCTATTACATACAGTATACAGAATAAACACAATTTTAATAATAAGACAATTTTAGCCACCCCAAGCAAAACCGAAACAAGATATACCTTTACTATTAACAGGTATATGTGATAAACTTATACATATAATTGGTATAATTTTTTAACTAATATTTTTTTCCTATACAGTGTGTTTCAGAAAATAGAACAACTATCTTCAAGAAGTTTTCTGGTGTTGTGAATATATCTCAAATGACGATACAATGAAATAAACAGACCACTAGATGTCAAAGTGTCAATATTAATTTAGAGGAGTAATTTACGCTGCTAAAAAAGCTTACAATGTAACTTTTATATTATTTTTATGGACTTTCTTTAATTTTCTAATATCCCTAATATTTACTACCTAATAGCAACTCTTCTATTTTCTGAGACAACCTGTATATAAAAATTATAACTATGTAGGTAGGAATCCCTTATTATAACTACTTCTTAAATTATTTAAGCTAACAACAAAATAAGATCACCAAGTTGATTTTTGTGAATATATAAATAGTAGCCGGGCTATCAAACCGGGTCCCTCTTCGGCAAACCCATTCCTTGGGAAGAAAAAGCCAAATACCTGGGTGTGATCCTCGATCAACGCCTTTCTTTCCGTCACCACGTAAAGGCGGTACGCGCGCGAGCCGCCTTCGCGCTCGGTAGACTTCACAGCATGTTGAATGCACGAAGTAAACTCTCATTGAAATCCAAGGTGAGGATTTACACAACGTGCATTCGACCAATCATGACATATGCGGGTGTAGTGTTCGCACACACTAGCAAGTCAACACTTAACCCCCTGCAAGTGCTCCAAAGCCGGTTTCTCCGGAGAGCCACAGGTGCCCCGTGGTACATGCGTAATAGTCAACTCCACGTTGACCTCAAAGTCCCCACTATAAAACAGTTTTTGAAAAAACTGTCCAAACGTCATTTCGATTCTGCTGTAAATCACCCCAACCCCCTCGTCGTATCGGCCGCCCGATACACTCCTTCACTTATCTCGAAAATAAGGCGTCCAAGACATGCCGTCATCGAACCGGATGACGACATAACGGTCCTCCAGGACGCCCGACAAAAACATACCAACACTACACACAACCGACCACTGTTCCGTCCTCGCCGGCGAGGCTCGACGCGAATAAGCCGTAATGTTCCCCCCCGACCTCCGCCGCAAACGCCGGCCCGCGCCGAGCCAGACGCGTAAATCCCGCCCCCAAATAATATTTAAATATAATGACCAGTCCAGCCCAGCTCCCTTGCTCGCGATCCAGCAACGCCCTAAGCCGAGGTTCGTACCCCACAGGGGGTGCCCTTAGCTGTGTTGCTTAAAAATAAAGTGCCTGGCTGGAGGCCTAGGTCTCGCCATTGACCGGTTAAGTAGCAAAAGTTCCCGGAACTCACGCTACGAGAGACAATACAAAAAAAAAAAAAAAAAAAACAAACCGGGTGTGAATTTAATTTTGTGCGGCCTAAAGGACTAGAGACTTAGAGGACCTAAATTTACGATCTCTGCTTCCCATGACTATTATCAGTTCTGCTTATCACATTATTATGTCCATTTGCCAACTTTGTTGACTTGTCAAAATACTACGCTAATAGAATAACACATGACTTTGAGCCTCTGAATGGTTACGATCATACGCAACGGTGAACCGTAAAAAGGTGTGAAAAATACCTTGAATTTAAACATAAAAGCTTTTTATGTATTGTGCTATTGAATAGAGGCCCTGGAAATATAGCATTGAGAAATAATTCAATAGGCAGGTAAATAGGAATGTTGTGGGAAACAATGGTTTTGTAATTTTTAAATAATGTCATGTCCCTACCGTCTACATATCTACAAGATAGTAGGTATAGTATATCTAACAAAAGAAAATGAGCATACAGCTTATGGTAACTGCTTGCAGTAACTGAGCTGTTATTCTTATAATATTGCTGCCTTTTACTTGACACACTAATGTTTTCATATCATATCAAACGCTGTTACTGCCGCCTATAATGCAACACGAAGGGTACGTCCCACGCACAGACCTACAATTTTTTTTTTCTTAATTAACACCACGCTGTGGAAACTATCTTTTGGATATATTACACATAATTATCATCACGCTGAACCCCCTGCAGCATAGGCAGAGAAAGAGGCAGATCCGTCTAGATTCCATATATTTTTTATCATCTTTAAATATTTTTTTTTATCTTCAATAAAGTTTTGAGCTTTGAATTAATCTATACGTTTCTTAACCCAGTTTCATTACCAATGACCTGTTATATCTATAACTTTCAATATTTGGCAACATCAGTAAAATTTTACATCGTCGTGTGATCATATTTTATGTGTAAAAATGTTACGATGGCACGACGATAAGGAAGCAAATTCAAGTGATAAAATCTCTTGATGAGTTAGCTGAGCAGGTCATCAACCTAGGCGATTCTCCTTTGGAATGTATTACGTTTCTCGTCCAGGAAAATTTTCTGTATATAGAAGAAATGCAAACGTTACCAACTTTATATGTGCCGAATTACATGACACATTACTTTCGGTAGTTAAAGGGGAATGTATTCAATCTAATAACATTATTATCATATTAATAGTATTGACGGAAACTTCTCATCTCATCAGTTTGCAAGTTTCTTCTCAGGTAAAACTTGTAACACAGGAAATACATTGATGTATTTGTTTATTTAAGAATAAACAACCAATCTAATAACATTGAATGGAGTATAGGTTATATAAAGTTCTAATTACGGTTTCTTCTAAGATATTCTGTGTAGATAATTAGAAAGGAGCATACCAGTTACAGTAGTGATATCACATGCATATGTTTATATCCACACCGAGTCTTTCACGGGATCATAATGGAGAGAAGAGTTCCAGTTCCCACTAGATAGGCAATAGATACTGCTCTTTATGGTGCCTTTTAATTCATGTCATTGGAGGAATAGTTTTGATCAAGCTCGTCGCCAATGTACAAAACAAAATGAAAGTTTCTGATAATCTTGATTTTATATAACAATATAAAATAGGAAGTACCAAATTACCCCGAGAAAACAGAAACGGTTAATTTCTTTGTCTAAATGTGGCGATCATTTCTAATATTGCATCAGTGTAAAAGGTATAGTTCTCCATATTTCGCCAGGTTCTCGGTTATGTAAAAAATAATTTTATTAATATTTCGTAGACAATGAACACCTTTGCCCACCTTCGTACTGACCTTACAATGATTGATAGTGACAAATATCTACCTGTTAAGTGTAATAGACACGATAAATTTTCTGAGCGGTACCTAGTGCAGATTTCTATTTGAGATAAGTTAAATGATTGACATTTTCGGTAACATTTCTACCCTTATGTATCAGTTAATACATGAATTGAAGAGATTCACAAAGCAACTGGAGAGTAAAATTGTAAAGATGAAGAATAGCACGTTACTTTGGTTCGGATACATAGAAAATATGAGTGAAGGATTGAATTCATAGTAATCTCAATGAGAAACCTCCTTTTAAAAGATTTTCGCTGAGTCATAGCGTTTACGTAGTCGGTTTCTGAGAAGAATATGATGAGTAAACTGTGGCAAACTATAATTACCTTGCCGGTTGCATATCTTTCGCTATCCTTACATGCCGGTTCTAAGTTCAGTTCAATTCTCAATCAAAGCTTAGAAATTAAGGAGAAAAAGAAAGGGGCTTCCTATGTGGAAGGTGTACGCGCTCTATTTGTGGAATGGACTCCCAACTGTGGTATTCCCCAAACTAAAGCCGTGGTGGCCGAGTGGTTCGAGCAGTTGCCTGCGACACAAAGATCGCAAGTTCGAATCCCGACTGTACCAATGAGTTTTTCTGAACTTAAGTACTGTGTAAGTAAGTGATTAGTCTCACCACGAGCTATACAGTGAAGGAAAACATCGAGAGGAAACCTGCATACGTCTGAGAAGAAATTCAAAGGCGTATGTATAGTCGTGCTTGAGTAACGGCGATGGACTCGCCATCTGTCACGTTGGCACCTAATATACCTCTGGCGGAAAGTGGGTGTGTGGGTATTACCTATACACCTTTGCCTACCCCTTCGGGGAGCCTTGTAGGAAGGCGTGAGGATATATTATTATTTTATATATTATACAACATAACGATCTTCAAGAATAGATGTGATAAGATTTTTTACAGTCAGCGAAACAAGTGATTATTTATTTATTTATTGTTAACTATAACGATTACACCAATAACAATCATAAAGACAATCTTACAAAAGTTAATGTCAAGTGTCAATTAGATACACACATAACAAAAAAAAACATAGACTACAAAATAATGGACACTCGCATACTGATCCTCACAGAACTCTTCACAGTGATATTATATCTTATGTTATGAAAGACTATGGATGGTAGTAACTGCTAACCATCATCAGGACTCATGCTTATTTGCCACCCTAGTGGTATAAGAATTTAAAATGTAGGTGTAATTATTACGTTATTATGTTCATATTAAAGAGGTAGATAGATCATGTTATTATTATTATTACTGAAACTTTGTCTACACTATTGCATTGGGTAAATCTGTAATGATATAAGTGTTAATAATTATATAAATTTAATCTAAAAATTTTACAAGCCGGGTTCGGAAAACGAATGTAACAAGTTTTCATTGTGCAAGAAAGTCTTTAATAAATACTCGCGGCAAAATATGAGACAAAAAATACATGTAAAAATAATCAAACAGACAAACTCGTACTGAATGTTGGAAACTTCAAACATCTGCAGCTAAATCTCTCGAGGGAAACTTATGGACTTGCTTCATTCTCAAGTTTTTGATGCAAAACATACAACGAATGCCAGCCAGACATGCTCCGTATTCCAAATATGAACTATGGAAGTGCTTTTATGCATACACATGCGGATTATGATAACATTGTTTGAGCGCTCGTTCATAAAGTTTGATGAACGTGGCACAATATTTTTTTTATTATAAATGTTTATTTTTAAGTCTTATTCAATACGGTTTGTTTAATGCTTCTGATATTGTACATGAGAACGTTTGTTACTCAATCACGTCAGAACGGCTGAACGGAATTGGATGAAATTTGGCACAGAGATAGATTATTAGCTGGATTATACTGTCACGCTATTCGATAATTCGGGTCCCCGAAGGGGTAGGCAGAGGTGTGTTGGTAATCCCACACACTAACTTTTCTCCGAACTCCGAATCGCGTGTCCATCGCCGTTACTTAAAACTGCTTAAACACGACTATCGCTACTCATGAATTTCTTCTCGAATAGATTCAAGTTTCTACTCGATGTTTTCCTTAACCGTAAAGCTCGTGGTGTGACTAATAACTGTTTTATAGTTAAAAAAAAGCTATTAGTACAGTCGGGATTCGAACTTGCAACCTTGATATTGCAGGCAAATACGCGAAGCACTGAGCCACGACGGCTCTTAACACACAGAAGAATGTTTTATTCCATAAAAAAGGCACAACGGAATCACTACCTGTAGTGATTCACTACCTGTAGTCAGTTCTTACTGTTTATATTTTATTATTAACCAATGAGGTGTTTTTGTGGAGTGTAGGGTTTCCACAAGCAATGGCTTTGCAGGCAGAACAGTTGAGTCCCAACAGCCTTTTATGCTGGTAGTACAGCTTTCCTAACATAAGATATAGTATAGACTATACACGCTCATCTTTACCTCATTGTATCCGTATATCAGCCGGAGGGCATATTCGTTTTCCTAATGCCTTCTGGTTCCTTACATCCAGTTTGTTTGGGATTTGTAATACTTACTGTTTAATACAGGAAGTTGCTTAACATCGAATCTTCCTTCTTCGGTGCAAATTCAGTATCAGATATCGGCAAGTTGTGGAATTATCCGACTGTTCCGCGCCAGGTTATCGAGAACTCGGGAAAATATCGCTCGGGGAAAGTTCAACGACTCTTTTGTTACCGACGTACACCGGCTAGAATCCACAGTTTGATTATGGTACAAGCCACCAGTTAAAGCGGGATTTTCCTTTCAGTCCTGCAGCATGAACCGTACCAACTGAAAAGTATGATATTTGCCATCAATTCAATGATAACGTCGATTGAAATAGCGGATGAAGGAAATACTCCACACATTCGTTAACCTATCACGGTTTTCTAGCGAGACCTTGAGCTTTCAACTCTCTGCTTTCACCATGATGGACTCGGCGTGGTGATAATTATGCATCTCGGTTTTTAATCTTTTGCTTACTTATGTATCTTTCAAGACCTACATACACAGTATCCGTAACAGATACACATTATTTAATTAAAGATGCACGTTTTCAAGGACCTTCTTGTGTAATGTTCCTAATTTCCATCATTAGTTGTTTGTTTAATAAACGTATTTGTTATTTTTCTATAAAGGTTCGTATTGTATATCCCATTTGGAATTTTTTAGTCACTCATCCCCGTAACAGGGCTCTTCATCTTTACTTTAATATTCATAATATTTTGTCTTCGCTCAATGACTTAACGTACTGAAATGTTTGACGTACTGTTCTAGAGATTAATGAGGTGTGAAGTCGGCACTGAGCCAAATCTATCGCGAATTGCAATTTGCGAATCAGCAACCAAATTGGTAGGTAACCGTTTCGGTGTCGGTTGCACCCATCAGTAAATTACACACTTCGTAAGCCGCAGTTGGTTTATCAGGAATAATTTGCAGTTTTCAACGCAACAGAATCAGCTTATCTATAAAAAATATACAATCCTAACCCTTTCTCATATTAACTTATGTACCTATATATGTATTACATTTATGGAGTATCTACGTGACACCGGCGATATGTAAAAAAAGATGATAGTATATGAAGGGAAGTGAGAAACACTTACAAACCAAGTCTGGAGAGAACCGGTACTCTACTCTCTTTGCCTACCGCGTGAGGGACTCAGCGACTTATAACATAAATCCATTCCGCTTCGAACAATACGAACTACCAATACTATATTTTATTATTTACATATACTATATACAATTCAATTTGTAAGACGTGTGTTGTATGGTTATGAAACAAAACAATAATGCATTTTGCACATTTTATATGCCTGAACTTGTGTGCAGCCTAAATATTGTATATTATTATGTGGTTATATAATTAAGAATTTTTATATTCGAACTGTGGGGCCCGACTTTTTCATTAGTCATCTGTAAAATCAAGATTGCAGGCTTGAATGTCGATGGTATCACAATGTTCACACCACGAGCTTTTTATTTAAAAAAATATATAATTTATACTGAGAAATTCGAAGACACGGTAACATTATCAACAATAAGTTTCAAAACTTAAAACGTATTATTAATTAATAACGTAATGTGTGAAACATTTCCACAAGGGATCCCTAGGGACTTGGCAAAGGTTTAACCCTACACCGTCCTAATAACACCAATTTTATGAATATATTATTATTATTATTATTATTTATAGCATAATATTTTTTCTGTTAAAATTATTTAATAAATGTAAACTGAGTATATATTGAAGGTACGTCTAAGATCTTTAAAGCGCGAGCAATTTAAACGATAACACAATTCCGCCATACGTAAGCAGTTCAAGTGTTAATTGTGTTCTTATACAACGCGCTTGATTACTGCGGTTAGAACTCAAACCACATCCTTAGATACAAAGGCCCGATAGTAGGTATGCCCTTTGAACTTTATCCCACGGCTCTCGGAGGGAATGCAGCTTCGTGACGCGCAGACAATTACAGTTTTCAAGCCTCGCTTGCATTGCACGTAGCAAGTAAATCACTGTCTATTATACCCGCCACTACACTCTTTATTTAAAAACAAACCATTTGACGTTGCAGTTCTGTTAAAAGAAAAAAACCCAAGATGGAAATAGACTTACTAGATAATCCACTCCATTCGAAATTAAGGGGCCTTGTTTGAAACAGATACGTGTCCGGAATAGCTCACAGTATAAGCAATAATTCATACGCAAACTTCTATATCTAACTACATTTCTCAAAGCTATCAAACTTTGGCCCGTAGACAATCCGATCGCGAAGCGGGCTTAGAGGCAACTTTTGCATATCAACTTTGTCAGGCTGATCCGTGCAATTGATACACGTACAATTAATCGGCTTTCGTTGGTCGATATTTCATTTGTATTGATAGTAATTTTCTCCAAAGTTCACAAGACAAAGACTCATTGTTTCAGGCATTAAGGCACTGCTCAAAGCCGACTGGAGCAGGTTTTTATCAAAGCTGTGGGCACTATGCTTTATCTAAGAAGTATTATTGACTTTGTAGTCACAGAGTCTGAACAAGTTTCTGCTGGTCTTTAAAGATCCTGTAAAGTGACATTCTTCGATGCAAATAGTAACTCTAATAGCCTCTAGTAAAGCTGTGTAAATACTATTGTCACGTGAAATTAATACAATGTACTATTTCAAGAGTTTCATGAAAATTTTCTAATATATCACCAAGTTTTCCTGCTTGCAGTTCTCCTGATATAGAGCTTTGTAGAATATCATAAAAGTTGACAAAGTAACGTATAATTTCCGACACAGTTACGTTATTGTGACCATAAAGCAACATATGGCTATGAGACTCTACAATGTTCTTAAGTTACAATGATTTTGTCCATTATTTAGGGCACAAGAGATAAGACATGCCTACCGCAGACAGAACTCGATAATTCATCGGTGCGTTAGTAATATGTTAGTTATTAATAAGTTAGTAAGGCGTATGTATAGTCGTACTTGAGTAACGGCGATGGACTCGCCATCTGTCACGTTGGCACCTAATATACCTCTGGCGGAAAGTGGGTGTGTGGGTATTACCTAGACACCTCTGCCTACCCCTTCGGGGACCCTTGTGGGAAGGCGTGAGGATATATTATTATAAATTCAAATTATTTATTTTGTTAGCATAGGTAGGTAATATACAGATTTTATGAGGTACATTTAGGTTCTCTATGTTACACCGCAAGGCATACAAAATTATATATTTAGTTTATTAATTACATATATGATATAATATTAATTGTATAAATTTTATATTAAATTATATTTCAATTATAGTATGAAAATAATATTATAATTATTAGCAATAAGATTTTTCAATAAGTAATTTAAAAATAAACCTTTAAATTCTTGTATACTTTTACAAAGCTTCCTTTCTATAATATTGACTACGATGTTTCTTACGATGAAACATCTGCTGCAATTAGGCAACGGCGATTTTCAGCAAAACAGCTAAGCAGTATATCTTATGGCTCGCACTGACAAAAAGTTATCATATTATCTCATATTGAGCCTACTACTACCTAATTACACAAACTACATCTGAGTCAAAATTCTTATGTGGCTTCACCGTTTCGTTACTGTCACATGAGCGTAAGTTAAAAAATATTCGCTAATCTGTTACACAATAGTTCTTGTATGTATAGTATATATCTAATAATTTATATATATATATATATAGTATGTTACTCATTCATGGTTTCTGTACATGTCGTTACGCTTTTTATGATATAACTAGAATTATATAATTTTAATTTTATTCATCAACTTCGTAATCTCTTTCAAGCTTGATAAAGAAGTCAAACCAGTGTAAACTGAGCCTGTCAATGCCAGTTATGTCCATAGTCATATAAATACATCTCAACAGTATTTATAGTCTAACAAATTAGTTACTGAAATACGCGACCTATTTCAAGTTCGGTGAGACGAAGCAATTACCTGAATAAATATATATTTTCTTTTTTAACTAAAGTTTCACTGAAGCTTAGCTTTTGCGTATTTTATTCTTTAGGAGTTCTGAATCGTATAATTAAAGAGAGGTAGAGCACAACGAATCTCAGTCTAGTCAGCGTTATGGTATGTATGTAGGTATGCAGGTTTCAATAAGATGGTGCAATAAAATGTGAATTATTATTTATCTACACCCCTGCGCGTGGCAACCAAAAGATCTGTTTAGAGTTAATAAAGGACTCTTTTTTGTCACTGGAGATATCATGACAGATGGCGGCCATCGTTGCCTATCACACACGAGTCTATCTCTTAAGCTTATGCAAGTTTCCGACGATATATTCCTTCACGTTGAAACTTGTATTATAACAAATCGTTATCACTCATCCCTTACACGTGGTCTATAGTGACATACGCAGTTAGGAACTAAGTTCGCTCTTGATCTAGTAAATCGCCGTGACATCGTCACAACATACCCAAATTAAACCTTGATAGCACGTAAATTGTGTCGATAATTGAACGCAGCCAAATAATCAAGCAGACATCGCGTCGTTGTAGGTACTTTAATAACGCCTCAAGATGTGAGTTTAATTTCGCCGGCTACAGTGTAAAGGCTGCAAACAAACCCTTAAACGGTAGGTACATAACTTAAATGCTTCCCACGATGCGATCTAGTGTGCGGGATTAAGTTATAATTGTCGTTTGCACTGCATGCACGAAACGAGAAAGTTTCTCGCCGGTTACACACTTATAAGAGTGTTATAAGTCTGGGGTATTTTGCAACATTATCGTACAAAGTTTTATAGCTTCGCTTGTTTGTAGCTCCTAGTTTTAACTTGTTGCAGTACTAAATGACATTTAAGCCACCTGTACTGTACTCATGTAGAACAAGGGAAATATGATAGGGAGGTTGGCAGATACCTAAATTTGTTAAATAGATTTACATATGGAACTCATTACAATGTTAGATTAATGGTATGGCGATAGTGTCTTATCAAGCAGTACAGACACTTGTGAGTAAATAGTACTATACACAGTACACTTTGTAGTATATGCAGGTGGTTACTTAGCCAACACACTTAACGAGCCATGTAGACGTTGCAGGTGTGTGCAATAATGTTCATGTCACCTGGTCGTTCTGCCAAATTGTAATTTTCCTTCTGATGAGAATGCAGGGCGCCTTGGGACATAAACATGCAGACTCGCGATTGGCAAATTTATAATTATAGCCAACCACACCTACTTACCTACCCCGCCGTTTATCTAGAAATAAGATGTAAGTTATTGAAAATTTTTAGTACTGACACATAATCGTATCTACCTCTCATATTATTACTTTGTTATTACTGTTTCTTTCACCGTAAAGCTGTGTGACGTGTGAAAGTGTGATTAATCACTGTATTTAAGTTCAGAAAAACTTATTGGTACAGTCGGGATTCGAGCTCGCAATTTGTGTTGCTACTACTCAAGAAACTCGGCCACCACGGTTTAACGTACAAATAATTCAGAATATATTTAATGAAGGTAATATTTAGGCAATTGATAACCAACGCAACACAAGTAATTATAGTCTCTCAATTTTCAAGAGGACTAAAACATATCCTATTCCTAAGATTCTCAAAAAAAAGCCAGCAGAAGCCCTGCTAAGAAGAGCCAGAACGGGGCCCAGTATCAACTTCATAAATTCGTCTAAATTGAGTACGCAATTGGAATAAATAATTAAATTCTATAGATTGCTCGAATCTTGCGGAAAGTTACAAATATCGCTTTTGCAATAGTCCTGGCTACTTCAATGCATATTGACCACTAAATGTTTGTCATGCTGTGAATCAAATTCTCTGGAGACAGCCAGGCTGTGTAGGTGAGGTCTGCATAGTAAACTTGTTTGATTTTGTATTCTGTTTAGTACAGGTACAGTTTAAGTAAAGTAGGTATATGTGCGTGGTTCATTCAGTACATAACTTGACAAAATATTGTCCGCCCAGCTTGAATAACTGCGCCGGTTTCTTTTTAATTGTAGATTATATTTACATTGGTTAGTGGTTAATAATTAAGCCACTAAGTTTTAAGGAATTCCGAAAGGGTGTGTGGATAAAAGGGTACCAAATATGTTTCTCCCAACAACTGCGCTGTCTTCCTTCCTTTTTATTGCCGTTATAACCCTTTAAAAAAACCCATTCATAAATCTGTAAATTTTTTGTGCTATGAAAAATTATCTAGCGCTACGAAAACTCACAGTATTTCTCAAGTTATTGCGATACCGACCGTGATTTGTATCTGTTTGTCCACACTTTGGAGGAACTAGTAAAAAGACAATACCTAACTAGCTGCGAGCACGTAAATCGTAATGGCCGCCAACCCGCATTGTCCTTTGAGGTTAAGTCCATATTTCGCAAACAATAAACCAACTAGGGGCCAAGTTTCAAGGACCAATTTAATGTAAAATTTCAAGGAATTTATTTATCAAACAATCTGCTGAGACAGACTGTACAATTAGGATATTTCTGGGTCAATGACCTTGTGTGACAGCTGTGTTTACAGCATAAGGGATCAACAGTTCCCATTTTGCCCATCTCTGCTATTCCCTGTTTAAGTTCTAGAATCCTTACATAATACAAGAATACCTAAAATACAAATATATATAATGGTAAAGCAACTGCTCCGGTCGGGCAACTTCAATTAGAATGTGAGGTCCCATTGTGTCCTACCTGAATTGTGATATACAAACATAGCGTTAGGTTAACCGCTTGTTATCGTCAAATGATTGGGATGTACGAGTAGCTTTGGCCAGCAGCTATTGTCACAGCTGAGATAGTTGTATGGTCAAGAAAAGAGATAGTATGTTACTTGTGAGCAGGTACATAATTTTATCTGGGCAGCAATATTAACTTTCTGCATCAGTTTTCAAATAGTATAGTAGAATCGTGTAAGAATTAAGTTTTCCAGCCTCAAAAGGGGACTCTAAAGAACGTCAATACTTTTGATAATGAAATACATACAATCTATCATGAGTTTTCAAAAAGGTTTTTGTTCGGAAATACCGAAAATAGACGAAAGAGAATGAGAAATATGTATTTTTGTATTATGACTGTTGTGTATATTATCTATACATATAAATATCTTGGGACAATTCCACACAAATTGACATAGTCCCAAATGAAACAAAGCTTATGTAAGTAGACAACGATATATTTACCTATATAGTTAGATATATATATAAGTACATAGGACATCCAAAACTAAGAAACAAATACTCGTGTTCATCACACAAATATCTGCCCTCAGCGGGTATCGAACCCGCGATCTCAAGTTTCGTAGTTAAAAGATCTAACCGCTAGACCAGACGGCTGTTGAATATCTATCCATAACCCTATTTTGATACTCACTGCTTGTGGCAGTTGGTAACCAAACTTGTGGTCAGACTGCCTAAGGCAGGCTTTGACGTACCGCCGCTGAATATAACTATAAAGTTAACTAAGTAAATTTAACAAACTTATTACTACCATCATCGGATCCTATAACTTTGTTATTTTATATGAACTAATCATCTTTGCAACTGGCTATTTCGCAAAATCTGATTGAAAGGAACAGTCTTATCATAACAAATAAAAAATTGTCTCGGTACCTTCTTGGAATAAATACATATTGAATGAGACGACAAAGAAACAAAGACTAGTCTAGAGATGACTTTTGATACGAAGCATACATTGTTTGAAGTAAAGATAATTATGTAACAGCTATATGAATACCCTATCTAAAATAATGTAATATTGTGAACATATAAACTCTCTTCTACATCATAATACCGCATCTAATTAAGTGGATTAGGTATTTGTGTCGTGCAATATCAGTGTTCAGTTATTATAGGAAGCTGAGCTAATCAGAGGGAGCTCATACCATCGCAGTCTGCTGGAACAATCACAACAAACTTCGCCTTAATATCTGCTGAGGTACAGTCGCCTGCAACATTCATTCAACTTAAATTGATAATACCAGTTTCTGGCACAATTAATTTAACTGCAAGTATGAGCAAAAAGGTATCTATAGCTTTTGTTTTGTTGAACTAATATGGCATCTATTTTCTGTTGTATTTACGTACTAATTTTACATCTCCGTTTTAATTGTCCTCGGTAGAGTTTCCTTCCGTGAACGCTCAAGCTTGGGGAATGTACTTCCCGTTGAGGTTTTCTCAAGACAGTAATTTATAAAATTAAGTTCTTCGAGGTCTGACAAAATTCCTGCTGCATTCAGAGGCACCAGAAATTGCATATCATGGCATAGACTTCCCGGCTTATATATGCAGATTCTGGTGGTCATTTTCTATACGACTAAAATGGTAAACAAGCATATATTTTACCATTTTAGTCGTGTAGAAAAGTCATATTAATCACAATAATACAAGTTTACACTACAATGATATAGTATTGGGTCGAGTCACATAAGCGGTTTTAGCTCTGGAACCTTGCCAGCCTTCTGGATACCATCAATACCGCCTTCTGAAGCGGCCCCAGAGAATCAGCATTGCTATCCAGACTGGCAATGTTGCTTGTGCCCTTGGCATATTATGACGGGTAATATTGAGTATTTGACCTGCGGGTTACCTTACGTGGGGACCTGCGGGGTATTGGCTTGGCAAATTAGTGCCAAGTAGGCAATCTGTAGTTGGTTATACCACTGTTCTTTTGTTATTTATAATCGCCCTCTTAATATTCTATGAAAGCAGCTTCTGTAATACAAAGCACTAATAATAAATACCCTTAGGTAAAATATTGTTTTAATAATAGTGGCTCAAGAAATATTTTTAATTATGATCTTCGATGTTTAAATTAAAGCCCATTTTAAACAATTAAATGTAAGAATTCTGCTACGACTGTACTAGTGCACGCTCTCAATATCAACCCAGCTTCAGATATTAGCATCTGGATAACTACATAGTATTAAGCGTAGACGCTGCACGATGTGCTTATTTTTAATACCTAGGTTTATTTCTATGTTATTTTTATTGCTATACTATATTTTACTTTAAGTACTAGGCTATTTGTTACGAAGATTATTAAGTAGATTAATTACATTAAAGCTCGTTATGTAATTATTCTACTTAAGTTCGGAATAAACTCCTTAGTACAGTCGGAGTTTTTAATCTGCACGTGACGATAACAAAAACTCGGCCACTTCTTGATATCGTGTGTCCTCTATTTAAACAATGTTTCAAATTAAAGACATTTTAATAGGTAAAACAACAAAATTATAATGTTACGTAATAAAGGAATAATGACTTAACTAAATCCTTATACGGTTTGGATCATTATATAACGAGGTACATTCAACATTTGTTCTTTGCCATTTATGCTTATCGCATCTAGATTTCAAACAACATAAGGAGTGCAATAATTTAAGGATAAAATAACTTGATATCTGTTCTATAGTGGCCAGTTATTGTAGCAACGGAAACATAGAGCATTCTAGAAGGTTATGAGAGATTATGTTGGGTGCCTCCTTCGCTTGACCCGTGTGAAATAGTTTTCTCCAATAGACTATTTTTAAGTCAAATTTCGAAAAAACTTAATGTATGTGCCAATCCAGCTAATATATATATATATATATATATATATATATATATATATATATATATATATATATATATATTTATACTATCTATATATATATATATATACTATCTATATAAAACTTCATCCAGTTCGACGCAACGTAAAATTTTGTTATAGTTTTCGATTCAGAATGCATGTATATTTAAGAAGTTCATCATCCATATACCTACTAAGAAGGGCACCAAGGGTTTTCAGAGGACCAAGGGAACTTTTACAGGAGAGCACTCTTGTTTTGAATATTATGAATACATAGCCAGGCGAGAATGTATAGCCTAGAGAAGTCAGTAAAAGTCAAGGTAGTGGAGGGCAGAAACTACGTGGGTGATTTGCCTTTGGACAGACCAAATTCGACAACTGACACTAATTGGCATCGCCACAATCAAATCGTAGGTCATTCACAAAAGATGACGAAGATGAGTGATTGTAACTTTAAACAGACACAACAAATATAATTACAACGAAGAAGTCATAAACATGAATGAACATAACATTAATTCTGTCTAGAGGAGGAGGTCTGAGCTGAAAATATATGCTAATTTGATAATATATCATTATGTTAGTGTTCATCAGAAATTTTAGGCTGTGTACATAAAATATTACGAAATGCGAACAATAGCTCAAAAGTAAAAAATATTATCTTTCGAGTTGGACGAATTTTTATCTTATTAATTCTGTCAATGGTATAATTTTATCTCAATTAAAATATCTCTACTTCCATTAAAGCTTCGTGCTGAAAAAGCTGTTAATCGCTATGCTACGAGTATGGCAGGATAAGGAGTAGGCATCTGGCACTTAATTAATGGTTTATTGAACAGATATTTAGACTATTAAGCAATAGAGTCGACCCCCCATTGAGTTCAGTTATAGGTGTCGCTTTGTCTGTTTATGGAACGGCCGTGAAGTGATCGATGAGTGTGGAGAAAACGAACGAAGCATGTGTGTGTAACTCAAGTAAAGTAGTATCATAGAACTTCATTTTATACCAAAACCTGTTTGTTTTTATATAAAATAAAGTTGAAGTTTGGTGTAGAATGAAGTACAATATAGCCCTGAGAGGCTAAGGCCGTTAAGGATGCTACTTGACGTGTTCCATCTTATTACCGATATTTAAAAATAAAAAAAATCACAATAATGATACAATTATATAATACGCTACGTACAACTAGAACATAGGTTAAAATTGTCACGGAGAAGGGTATTCTGGAAATTCTTGAAAAAAATTGATAATGAACCTAAACGAGGGTGAGACCACGAGGCACTGAAGACTTATTAAACCATTTTTATTCTTTGATACTAATTTATCCTTTAATACATAATCTAACATTCCATAAATTCAAATCAAAGTAATAAATAACAACAGTAGGTACTATTAGCTTCAAAAAATATGTGTCGTGTGCCTTTTATAGCGTCGTATCGTTCGAAGCTATCTAAAAACTGGACAACTTTGCGTTTTAAATAATGTTCACATTGATCTAAAAATTTTCTGTGTGAACAGTTGTAAAATCAATTTTTTATTGCCGATCTGTTCGCGTTGTCCATTTTTAGGGCACAATAGTGCACATGACGAGAGCATTACACGATATCACACACTTGATAAGGGCTCCACACACAAGCAACCTCAATAAATAATTCATCTGCCATTGGGCCGAAAATATAACATGTTTTTGTCACAAAGCGAGCGAAATAAATTAATTTTCAATACGTGCTTGGCTCTAATAGCATTAAATAAATTTAACAAAAAGCCAGCGAGTTTGTTAAGAATGTGAAGTTATTGATTTAATTTGAAGTTCTACTGGAACCAAGTGTGACCCTGTTTTTTTGTTATGTGCTAATTGGTGCATTTTAATTGAATTATGCTACATATCACTAATTGTAATTGTAATTAAGTATTTTGTTAGTGTTGTCTAGTGTGTTATATCTATGCATATGGCAACTGTTCCTTGTTAGTATAGTTAATATTAACTACATACGTGCATACATAATTATCATCAAGCTGAGGTGTAGGCGGAGGGAGTAGACCGCCAGCTCTCAACTTACAGACCTCTTCGGCTTCATCCACATACATGCTCAATTTTTTTTTTTTTTTTTTTTTTATACAACAAGAGTGGCAAACAAGCATACGGCCCACCTGATGGGAAACGGTTACCGTAGCCTATTTACGCTCACGATACCGAAGTATCACTTGCGCGTTGCCACTCTGTGTTCGGAGAGTTATAGTGTGTAACACAATGTAACAATCCTCCCCCCTCCCCAAGGAGCTCATTACTGGAAACCTTATTCACCGCGTAGGAACACAACACAAAAATTGTGTTATTTGGCTACGGACTTCTGTAAGGTGGAGGTCCTGCCCCAGTCGGGCAGCTCCGAATTCGAACGGGAAACCCGTTATGCCCTACCTCTCTTAAATAATAATAAATTTTTCAATATTATTCGTAAAGCAAGTGGAGAGAATGAAGGTGACAGGATTTGTCACAGTCATATAGAACTCTTTAATCTGTTTATACATACATACGATATATCATCACGCCGAGTCCCTAACGGGGTAACAGAGAGTATAGAGCGGCAGTTCTCTCTAGACTTACATACCTCTTTCGCTTCGTCCACACTCATCAGTCTCTTCATACATGCTCGTTCTATTTTAAACTTTATAACTCAATCAATAGCCAGAATCAACCTATTGTAACAAACTAGAGTGCTGACTCAAAGCGAACCAAAATAGGGCACCAAACCGCCGACAAATGTGAACCTAACAATAAAACAAGCTGGCATTTTGTCCGGACTAATTGATTTATGCCTGAGCGTTATGGTCGACCGATATGCATTTACATCGGTTGTGTACCTGCGTGCCAATAACGCTGTTAAATGAACCACAAACGGACTTGCTCTGACGAAAAATGAACAGGATAATTGGAAGACAAAACAAACTTTTAATCCAAAACGCCGAAGTTGTTCAACAAATTACCGCAGATGACTGAGCCGGTGACATCTCGACAAATAACTTTTGCTTTGGAAATGCCAGAAATAAAACCTACCCTGGAAATTGGGACATAAACCATTGTTTTAGTTCTAAGCCCGACCTTTATTTATTGTACAAAAATTTGCGATAATCGGCTGTTTTGTCTTTCCTGTAGTATTTTATCATTTGGTATTACTTACTTCATAAATCTAATTTAAGACTTTTAGACTTTCACCCATTCGTAAACTTTCAATCAAATTCGTAAGACTGAATGGAAGATCATAATGAAATTCTTGCTTTTGTGTCAGTATTGACCTGCTGCAAATAGAATATGTCAGTGATAAAAAAGTACCTAATCCTTTTATGCGGTGTATGATATTAATTTAATTTCGTATCATTTATGTTGGCATACAATTTATTATATGTTCATGTTTTACAAAGCAAATTCGCATAATGTTGCGTAGTCCAACTAAACAGCGTATGTACATACGTAAATATATACGAGTATTCTCTTAGATAAATGTAACGGTGGTAACTTTAGTTTATATTAAACGTGACGTTCAATAAGTGTTCCCTGTGTCCCTTACGTTGAACAAAATATTTTGATTTTGATTTTGACATGATGCCACACGTATACCTTTCAAATTCCTTTATAATTTATTTATATATATATTTATGCTTACTCACAAGGATTTCCTATAGGCGAGGCAGAACTGTAATAATACCCTTTTCTTCGGAGAAATATTCTGGTGCCAACTTGACTAATGAAGATTTGTTATTATTTCTTGTTAGATAGTTGGATTCAGGACGTTTTTCTTCGACCTTAAAACACGTGATACAAAGTATTATAACTTAATTTAGAAAAAGACTAGGCGATATGATTATCTTCAAACCTGCATGCTTGATTTTATATAATACTAGCTTTACCCCGCGCTTTCACCCGCGTAAAAGTCGATTTCATTGGTATATGGATCCCAAGTCTTTTCTAGCAATAAATATAGCCTATGTCACTTAAGTTGTGTGTAGCTTACCAATGGTGAAAGAAATTTTGAAATCGACATAGTAGTTTTTGCGTTTATTCATTACAAACATATATACACACAAAAATACAAATCTTTCCTCTTTATAATATTAGTATAGACACAGCGACTCCATTAATTTGTATAGCATACATGCACCTGTCTCTAACGGAGAAGGCAGTAGAGCACCAGTCCTTACAAAACTTAAGATCAAATGTATAAGGAAAATATAGTACAGCTTTCAATTACTGCGTACTGAATTATATTTTTTATGAATACTCGGCTCGTGTCGCCTATAAATTATACATTATTGTTGTTGTTGGTGCATTTAAAGCGTCTGTTTAGAATTTAATACATAAATTACTGGTCTCATAAAATTTTAAAGCTTTAGCGGCTTGCCCACTTCCGTTGAGAGGCGCAGCTGCCCTAAACGGATTTTGTGTTATTGCTAACTGTTAAAAGGTGGCGTAATTTAGTTCTACAAGTAATTATAGTGCTTGAAGTTTCCACAAACATCTTAAGTCGAAAAATTTCTGACAGTAGCTGGTTAATAATAATTATTATTGTGAATCCATGTAGGTTTTTTTTTTTAGCTGGAAAAAAATGCACAATGCTATATGTATAAATAGAGACGTGGTGGTTGATCAGTCGCCCACAACGTAAGAATACAGGTTCAGTCCGCGACAGTATTTATTTTTATTTATTTAATATTTATGCACAATTAAAGTACAGTGGTGGACTTAATGCTAAAGCATTTTTTACCAGTCAACCACCCATGGCAGGAGAAACATTGAAGCGGGTGTGCACAGAAGGATTAGCTTATGGATATGAAAAAATAATGAATTATACAAAAAATACAAAATAAATAGGCATACATACAATATATAAACATACACAAACAAGTTACATACACATCACACATATGTATTACAAGAAACATCATACAATATTTATACATATAGGAGACTAGTAAATATTTTGAGTTCTAAGATGCTTTCAAGTAATGCTCTTTTACTAGTATATACTAGTATATACCAGTGAGTTTATTTTTGAAGTGACCTATTTTACTATACTTAACTACAAAAGTCACTGATAGATCCTAAATCACAATTTAATTTAAAATTTACTACGGGCTTCTTCACAGTGAAGGAAAATATCACAACGAAACCTGTTAACTACATAGACGGTAATCGACTAACCACCTGTCACGATGGCACTTAAACATATAAGCGACAAAAAGAGGAATTTATTACAGCTTTGTTTATTTCTAGGACAATTGTGGCAAATGAAGTCAGATCAAAATAAATGCAGCTATGTGTCGTGCTAAGCCTATTTTAGTGAGATTTCTTAAAGCGATTCTTCCTTGAAATATATTTATCTTTAGCTATAAATGTATATTATTAAAAGCTGTTCAAGGTCTTTCTAACATTGAACACCTTTTTTTCTAAATAAAATATATAGCGTCTATCCTTTATATACTATCACTCTAATTAAATATTGTACTAAATTATATTTAAGCCAATTAAGTTTTGACTGCAGGCGTTCCCTAGCTATTAACCTCGAGTCAAAATTCTATAGTCCGTTTCAATATTTCGCAACGTAATTATCATTGCAATTTGGAAAGGTAGCATTAAGCAGTCAGGATTTCCTATTTATCTATACAATTAAGGAGTCACTTCACCATGCAACATGACAACATTTAAGAAATAATTATACAAAAATATGTTAAAAACACTGGAAGTAGGCCTACAGCAGCAACACAAATGTAGACTAAGTTGGATTCTTCTAATGCGATTCTTTATAATATTCTGTGCATGTGTATGTCACTGAACTACGCCTAAACGGCTGGACCGGTTTTAATGAAATTTTCTGTGTGTGTTCGAGGTGGATTCGAGAATGGCTCCGATAGGTGGCGATAAGATCGTGTTTCAGGAAATGTATTTTTTCACACGAGCGAAGCTGGGACAACTAGTAATAATATAAATTTGTAAATTAGAGAGGATATTCAATTTCGTAACGGCAAAAAAAAAATTGGCATAGAGGTTACATTACTTGCTGCATAAACACATAGGATATACTTTACTCTGAGACATGTCCTCTTCTATCACCGCCTACAACACCTCATTCACTTCCAAGATCTATATATGTATGAACCTATCACTTTTTTTGTGAGACGTCCTGAATATTATTATTACATTTCGAACATTATCATCGTAACAAAGTTTGAACCTTAAAGATATAAGATACATAACAATACCTTAAGCTCGCATCGTTGTGTCGCGGGGTGTGTAGGCGCCTTAATTCGGACAGGCAGAACGGAAACGATCGGAACTAGGCCTTATATTGACAATTATTTTGTCTAACGAATGGCTTGTGTCGAAATAGCGGGCTTTTTGGATTTAAATCTTAAACACGATTGTGTTAGGAGATAGGATTTAAGATACTGTTGTGACTAAGCAAGGCTTTGTGTAAAGTAAATTATTACATTAAAATTTAACTCATAGCTCTGTGCTGTTGGATTAATTTGTACTTTGAGACTTAGGCACGAGACTACGATTATGCATAATAAAATGTATTTCAGTTTATATTTTTTTAACAGTGTTAGAGGAGGCCTGTGCCTTGCAGAGGGTTGATAAGGGCTTATTGAACTGATTGATTGATTGCGGTTACACTCGCGTACAATCGTATTCTATTGGTAGATTCGCAAAACAATTGGTAGATTTTCAGTTGTTTTGCGAATCTCTTCATTGCGGCACATAGCAGCATATTCACAAATAATATAGCTCAACCATTCCACACGATATAGGATCAGCCTGGCATAATGGTGCTACCGCAAAAGCTAAAATGTACTATGTATATAAAACGCTCACCATTAGGCGGACCGCATGTTTATTTCCTTTATAGTATAAAAACTTCTAGATGAAAAACGATGTAAGATGCTTTTGAGCAAGGGAAAGGGCATCGTTACACTTGTATATCGTTACAATTAATTAGTCTACGGCTGAATTCATTATCGTTGATTGCAACGCTTTCAACCTGTTAGACGTAAAGTGACAGTAGGCTGATAATCAACTTCTTATGATGAATTGCCATAAGCGACAGTAACTCAACAAGAGTTGATTAAAAACTATGCAATTAGTGCAAAGATTTGAATGTGCATTCCATTCCCTTGGGCGCTTGTCGTTTACACAACAGAAAGCACGTACTATATTTAATATTCCCCATTTGAAAATTCAAATTGACACATGTATCTATTTTAACTGCTGATTGACAGCGAGGCTTACAACCTCCTTTCTGGAATACAGCTATATTTAGAACTTAAAACTAACCCAATCTTTAATGCATTATATAATTGAAATTAATTTTAATTTTGACCTTAGTGACACGCTATTGGGCTTATTCGAAATTTTATTGCTTTCATGTTTGGTACATATACCTACGTCTATTCGATCCTCACAAGAGTCACAGAAGAAGTAGGCTGATGTGCATATGTGTAAGGAAGCTTTCCTTCAATTTAGGAGCCAGTGTGACAGATTAAATACATCGCTGTATCAAATCCAACTGTACCTTCATACGTTTTTGAATTGTTTCTTAAGCGTATTCAGATTTTCTCAGTTTTACATCACCAAAGCTTATTTGAGTCGGCAACGCTCGAATGATAGCTCTGGTATTACAAGCGTCCACTGGCGGTGGTAACCACTTACCATCAGGCTGGACGCATGCTTATTAACCGCTCTATTGGTATAAAAAAGATACATATATTACTGTACTCAAATTGAACATAAGTTTTGTTTGAGGTATAACTGGTGGGTTTGAATTTGTGTTCTTTACGTAATTTTTTTAAATTCTATTTTATACTATTTTACTATTCTTACATTAAATGTAAAAAAGTAGGTAGATAGTAATAATAGTATCTACTATAGTTCGCAGAATATATGCGCGAGCACTAGCTGTCGTCCGCGAGTATAAGGTGGTTGAACTGATCTGATAGCTGAAATATCAAGGCCCGGGTACCTACTAACTATAGCCCTAATTGCAGTGAACTGACTCAGGGTAAAATTCCTAACGCCCGTGTATTTATTAGATCAAATATTGTGTCAGAGTGACACTTAAACAGCTTGTCCTTAAAGTTTAAGTTAGGTAGTACCTAAAACTGGAACAGCTGGTGTTGCGAAATTGCAAGCTGCCATTAGGGTATCCACTAAAACCCGTACCTGTAGCCTTGATAGAGCGCCTGTTACTTAATTATTTTGCCAGCCGAATTTAATGCCAACATATTTTTGTAATAAACCTAGGTTTATCAGAATAATAATCGGCAGTGGTCCAGAAATTATTAACATTAGCAAATGTCAGTGGTAGCAATGAGCCTATTAATTCACTTTGTGTAGGATATTTGGTTACGAATTGGTCAATTAACAAAGTATTTTAAGTGAGAAAAATATTCGCGCTAGAACTTGAAAGCAACTGGACTTGTATGTAGCTAAGAGTTATGTAATTGGATATTGACCTTTACTGATTGTACTTAAGCTCAACTTAGTGCTAGGTCTGGGGTAAGTACGAAATGAATGTCCGCCGGTTTGTACCAGTGTTGTATGTTACCAGTGTTGATTGGTAACAAATTTTGAACACCTTTGAACATGTGTTTATTTATAGTCATGTACTTATCATTAGATCTATGTACCTATATTTTAACTTACAGGGGCACGGTTTTTGAATATACGCTTAAGAGTAAGTAGTCCACATATGTGCAAAGCGATATATGGTATACCTTGGTACCTCTTACAAGGATGACTAAGGGTCTCGTTGGTATGTGTTCCAAGGATAAATAGAAAACGGTCAGAGCATACTTTTAGAAGGAGATCCTTGCTTACCGCTCATGAGTTCACATGTACGTACGCGATGCTTGTGAAACACCGAAAGATGCGAATTCAATGTAGCGCTGTAATCATGATGGTCTTATTTCACACGAGAGTCGTTTGTTTGATAAATATATCTTCAATGAATTCGTTGAAAAAAGTTAAAATGAAACGCGCTGTAAGCGTTCATAGGTGACGGTAACCGCTTGCCATCAGGCAAATGTAGTCGTGATCTAACCGACATATTAGTGTCATGATACTCATATTTATAGCTTTACGTTTATAAGGTACCAATCTGTCACAGGTGGCTAGTCCATCCGTTACATACGCCTTGGAATTGTTTCTTCTTTAACATATGCAGGTTCCCTTAAAATGCTTTGCGTCACAATTAAATTTGTGGTGTGAATCACTGTACTGAACTCGAACCACTCGGTCAACACGGCTTTTACTCTACTCATAATCATTTGATTCCTATATTATAGAATACAGAGGAATTGATAATTATATCAAGTAAAATAAAATATCCAGTGCAATACTTGTGCACGTATACTGACATTAAGAATCCTTGGTTTTAATTAACTTTAATTGCATGTTCCTTTGAATACTGAGAATCCACCGTTCGCTTCAAAATATTATACTACCTACCACATAGCGCAGATATAAGATTTGCTTTAATTAAATCTTCTTATTAAACTATGATATCATAATTAATCTCGTAGAATACTAAGCTTCTGCTAAAATTATACATAAATACGAATTAGCGGTTGGATTTAAGAAGTATTTGTTTATTATTTATTTATTAATTATCTAATGAAAAGAAAAAAATAAAAAAATATCCTAAGAAGCCGTGGTGGCCGAGTGGTTCGAGTTCGAGATTCGATGCGACTTTGTGTCGCAGGTATCTCGCAATTCACCAATTCAAATCCCGACTGTACCAATGAGTTTTCTGAACTTAAATACAGTGATTATTCACACCATGAGCTTTACGGTGAAGGAAACATCGAGAGGAAACCTTCGTACCTGAAAAGCAATTCAAAGGCGTATGTATGGTCGTATTTGAATAACGTGGGTGGACTCGCCACGTCACGTGAGCACCTAAAATATATCTGACGGAATGTGGGTGTGTGGGTACTACTTATACACCTCTGTCTACCCCTTAGGGGACCCTTGTGGGAAGGGGTGAGGATATGAGTGTTAGATTATTACTACTATATCTATCCTATGACTATCGCGCTAGATATCATTTTCAAATAATATTCTCTAACTAAAATTCTTCGCAAGATATTTGTGTTGTTTGTCACCTTTTCGGTCGGCCGATCACACTTGACCGGAATCTTATTTGAAGTAGTTGCCAAAGTTACTCCTCGTTCCAATTTAACTGCTCGATTGAACATCGGGACTTCAGTAACTGTGCCCGAGCATTCTTTAGGTGTTGTCGTGTAATAAATTGACTTGCAAATGCCTTTGTAATAAGAATATGAATTGCTCGTAATTATTCTTGTTTGCTTGTTTGCTTGTTTTTCATTGCTTGTCTGTTTGTATCGCAGATGAAAGACAATGCCAAATTGTAAGTAAATAGTTTGAGCATTACACATTAAAGGAGGACGAAACAAACTGATGCTGCCATGCAAAATACATATCATCATCATCATCAGCCCACACTAGTCCACTGCTGGACATAGGCCTCCCCTAATGAGTGCAATAGCGCCCTGTCTTCAGCCTACCGCATCCAGCATCTGCCAGCAGTCCTACATATACATGATATATTTGTATGAATACTATATTAAAGTATGAATATAGTGTGTTGAGTAGTAGATAAACTTTTATCTTCCTAAGAAAATTATTTTTACAGTTTAATATTGTACTATACCATTTACAATATTATAGCAATAACAAAGTTTTGTTAAGTATTTGTGAATCTATTGCAATGCGAACGGAACAGAGAATCCACTCACTAGTATACTTATGTGGCTAATAATATAAACCAGTCATTTAGCCTTTGAAAAAAAAACTCTGAAACCTTTGAATCATATAATAGCGGTTAGACATGAATATAATATTGAAGTGTATTGACACAAATCTATTTTAAGGCACACCTCAAACTCTGGGCTCGGATTCATCTCAAATATGTGTCCTAAGTGGCTTCCTCGATATATTTAAGGTACGAAAATGCACAGTTCGTGTCATATTCCCGAGGGATTGTACCCTGTGGAATGCTGGCAACATTAGACTTGCTCGCAAACCGACGAGTAATATTTCATCTTCTAAGCATTTCCAGACGCGTCGTAAAAGAAAATTAGCCTTATTAAAAACTCCATCAGACTTTCTATGTTTATAACCGACCAACTAAGCTTTATCGAGATTAAATTTTTGCTAGGCGGGGCCATTTTGTATGCACACCGAAATGAGTAGGAATATGCTATTAAGACGGACGTATTGAAAAAAACTTATGGAATAATTACCGAATGAAAGAATTCTCGAATTATCAAAACTTTTTCTAGGCTACAATTTTAAATTCGTCGGTTAAAATTAGGAACAAAAGAGGCTTATAAAATAATGCAAATTAACACAGCTTAAGTTTGATTTGAACACTGTTACCGGATTGTGGGAGAAGTGAGCTGAACTGCTCAGTTCGAGTCCTCAGTAACTACTCGTAAATCGACCCCGTTGTAAAAGTGATTTGATCAAAGCTATCTGCAAGTTCTTTGTTTTCAGTGTCAACATTTTACATTCTGTATAATAAAGAATAATACCGAAACACTTTTCTCAAACCACCCCCAGTGCACATCAAGCCTATCGGAGTTTGATCGGTGACAGCCGTCATTTCGTGGCGAAGGCAGTGGAACGAAGCGTGTGGCCTCATGAATATTTAAGTGTTCATCAATGTTCCGGCTCAAGATATCGGATTTTCCACTTCAACTGTTGTATTATGGCTATGCATGTGAGTATTCTGCTTTTGTTCAACTAATTTTATTACAAGGTTTTTACATAAAGCTCGGTTTAATGTATTTTTTCATTTGCAATTGATTCTAAGCTAAGCAATAAATGTAAAACCATATAATCTTTTACAAACTAAAACACTAAACTAATTTTACTTTGCATATTTCCAAATACCTGTCACGCGGGAGGGTGCAAAGATGGCTAGCGGCGACGCCACGTGGTTAGCGAGACGAATGCAAAAATAATCTCGACTAACGCAATCGCACCGACCGTAAAGTACGTTTATCTTCGAACATTATATCTATTGACAATAATACCAATTCAGCAGGATCATTCGTATTCTCATTCTGCACTACATTGCGACATCGACAGTATAGCAAACTAACGAAGTTTTACTTAGGTATCTTCACGCAGAGTCTCTTTCAAGAAAGAAGAAGCAGTGTTGAGTGCTATCTAGCTATCCAGTTAAATTGCCGCAAACATTTTCGCGTTTATAAAATTAATAGGTTCTTCGATATTTATTATCAAAGTTTTTGTAATATTTGTAACAACGAGAAGGAAAAGAAAAATATCGTTGAGTGTCTTTATAAGCAGACAAAGAAATATAATATAAATAAGCATAAAGCTAAGTAACATAACTTCAAATACAGTAAGTTTATATACCTACCTTCTGTGTATGAAGTGATATTTAATTATAATTTTTTGGGTAAAATGCACGTATCAGTAAGTACGAATGGATTTAGCATTAATAAAATATCTTGTGTCGTCAATACGTAAGCATCGTGAAACCCATATCACATGTCTTGGATTTCCAAGGCTTGGGAATCAACATGTGTTCCGAAATTAATGAATGAGTGTAAAGTTACTGCGTTCAACCAGAGCTTTTGCACCGCTTTTAAAGGATCTTAACAGGACCCCATCTCATGCATAATTTAAGCGAACATCGATTTTGTGACAATGGGTAACGTTTCACAAATAATACGTACACCCAAATTATACAGAGGAATGAATTACGCAGAGCCGGTGGCCGAGTGGTTTGAGTAGATTCTAAGTACAGTGTATGTAAATTATGCTTCATTGTAAATAAATAAAATAACATCAAAGAAATTTAAAGACATGTGGGGCCGGCTACAGACTTGGCACCTGTCTTTGGCACCTTCAGTTAAGAGGACATCATTGTCTACCCATTTGGTTGCCAAACCCTTTGTTTTAGTATCTCTGTACACCACGAGTTCAGCTAACTTCTCTTGTTGCAAAGTTTAATCATCTAAAAGATATATGAAGGTGGGTCGAAACGAGTGCGATAATAAACTGGCAATAATTAAGAGCAGTCAAACTTCCCCGTTTTGTTCCGTGTAGCGAGAAACTTTAAAATTGCTTTACCTTAGTTAACACTGAAAATATTCCACTTCATTAAAATTCGTACAAGTTGACAATACACTGTTGGATGGATATCTTTGCGCAGGATGTAATTATTGCGGAGGGAAAATGCGGATCGTACCCATTCTTCGGAACAAATACTTTTTAATATAATTAATACTTTATGGAACTATAAATGTACTGTTTGGTAGAGAAAGGATTTGATTAAACGCAATGTAATAACACTAAATGAACAATATAGTAGACGAATAAAAATTGTTCTTTTACCTCACTTCTCTTCGGAATAATTAACCCAATTTTTTTCACACGGAAAACTGCAAAGCTGACATCGTTTATTCGTTCATCATTTAATGACTTTTCATTGATGTGTAACTTTGGAGCTATGAGAAGGAAAATATTAAATATTAGTTTTTAAATAATATAAATTCATTAACTTTTTAATTATAGGGTCCTAGTGATCCTAGGTGGTGAGTATGACTTAATTGTTCAATCACCGCGCCTCTCGCCATCTGGGGGGAATTCATCCCCATACTTCGGAACCACAACGGTCTCGCACAAAGCGGCTTCAATAGAGTTTCTTTCCGCAAACGCTCAGGCTATGATTGTATTGTGATTCAGGTTTTCCCCATAGAGTACAGCATGGAGCTCTTCTTGAAGAAGGGTGTGAAGAGATACCTGCGCGCGATACCCCTCGTATCGCAAGAACCACCAGGCCAGTACCAGCCAGTATATATCATTATCATGTGCTGTTCTTGTCTTATCATTAGTTCGTGTAATTGTTTTAAACGTATAGTATTTTGAAGATTTTCCTTAATGACATACAAATTGTATCTAGCAGCGATCTCATGAAACACATTCCTGAAGAATATAAAAGATAATTATTATTTTGCAAGCTGTACAATTATTTCCAACAATGTTTTTTTGTCGTGCGCCGTTTTATTTTCGAACGTTGCAATTATTTTGTTGCACGCAACACAGTGCGTAAATCTGGAATAATTTTCACTTTAACTACCAATCACTGCGCTGGATTTACATCAGTTAACGAGTGCATGATTAATATTGATTTGTTTTCGTCCACCTGTGATTAACGACAGCAATCAACAGATGGGATTATAGGAATAATTTGACGGACATACGCCACTGGTAGCTGGCATGTGTAAGCCATGATTGTAAACGCTTGGAAAACAGGGCGTCTTTATACTCTACAACAGTAACCGCTTATCTTCAAGGGGCCCGGTATATCTTAAGCCACATTTATGACATTAATGGAGTCTTATACGCTTATGATGTCTATATGGCATAGGTAACTAGCGTTTTAATTTTGTCTTTGTAAAAGAAATTGATCAGCAAATAGTACTCGGATCTGTACGGCGAGGGGTAATAGGTTTTTTGTGGCAAATAAGCACGCGGTTCGCCTGATGGCAAGCGATTACGGCCGCCTATGGACGCTTGCAAGAATAAAAAATATGAGAAAATTCATTTAAAATTATTAATAAACAAATATATTGTATATGTTATATTTCTTTCTTTTGTTATATTAATACATTTTTATTTTATCAAGCGTTGTAGTAGTAAGGAAGACCTCAACGGGGAGTTAATTCCACAGCCTGAGTGTACCCAGGAAGAAAGCTACCCGGTGGACCTTTGTGGGTCATAACAGTAGAGAGGACTGGTGCCATACTCTCTTTGCCTACCCTGCGAGGCACTCAGCGTGTTGATCTACATACGTGTATGTATGCTTTTCAATAGTAAGTAGTGGTATGCAATTACGCCGAAAAGACTAAACCAATTTCGATAATATTTGCCACAAGTGGGCGTATGCGAGCACAATTAATACTTTTTCGTAGGCAAATGGCGGCCAAAGAATTGGGACGTGGGATTTCGTGAGTACATACCTTATTTATGGATAATAAACATTTTACAGGAAAACAAATATTGCAGAAATTAGTTAGTTTTCTAAATTGATATTCAAATAAAAAAAAATAAAAAAAAAGCCGTGGTGGCCGAGTGGTTCGAGCAGTTGCCTGCGACGCAAAGGTCGCAAGTTCGAATCCCGACTGTACCAATGAGTTTTTCTTAACTTAAGTACAGTGATTAGTCACACCACGATCTGAACGGTGAAGGAAAGCATCGAGGGGAAACCTGCATACGTCTGAGAAGAAATTCAAAGGCGTATGTATAGTCGTGCTTGAGTAACGGTGATGGACTCGTCATCTGTCACGTTGGCACCTAATATACCTCTGGCGGAAAGTGGGTGTGTGGGTATTACCTATACACCTCTACCTACCCCTTCGGGGACCCTTGTGGGAAGGCGTGAGGATATATTATATTATTATATATCTTCTTCTCCATGGAAGCGACCAACCCGAACCGTGCTTCTTTTTCGACGTTTTATAAGTGCCCATCTGGGCCTATGTGAAATAAAAAGATTTTGATTTGATTTGATTTGATTTGATTATATGATATTCAAATTATTTCGTACAAAATGTTAATAATTGTATGTATTATGAGAAAGAGCTTAGCAGATAGTATAATGTAACTTTATAATTCATATTAGAAAATATAATAGCCGGTGCCGATCTAAAGGGTAGCGTAATCAAGGCAATTAATGTTTTTCCGCCATTTCAATCATACCGACCTAAATAGCGTATAAAATATCAGACTTAATGGGTAATAATTCTGTATAATAAGTCACCGACAAACGAAGCCGCCTTGTTAAAATTCTGAGTGCAATAACCTTGTTTGGTAAATATTATTTTGAAAAAATTCAATAGTAGGTAAGTTGAAATGTTTAATTGACGTAAGAAAACGATATATATTTTATATAACTTCATTCCAAACGTGCTGAGGTTATGCCGTGAATAGGGTTCTTCAAGAAGGGTGGAAATATGATTTACATAGTTGGCAAGGCAACGCGCTAATGATACCCCATATACGGGTTCACTCAGGCTCGACTGCCAAGTGTTCAGAAAATTTTTTTTTTTTTTTGTATTGTCACTCGTAGCGTGAGTTCCGGGAACTTTCGCTACTTAACCGGTCAATGGCGAGACCTAGGCCTCCAGCCAGGCACTTAAGTATTAAGCAACACAGCTAAGGGCACCCCCTGTGGGGTTCGGACCTCGGCTTAGGGCGCTGCTGGTTCGCGAGCAAGGGAGCTGGACTGGTCTGGTATTTTATTATTATTTAGTTATTTGGGGCACTTGTGAGAGTCTGGGGGGAACGTTACGGCTTATTCGCGTCGAGCCTCGCCGGCGAGGACGGAACAATGGTCGGTTTTGTGTAGTGTCGTTTGTGTGTCGTCGTCGGGCGTCCTGGAGGACCGTTATGTCGTCATCCGGTTCGATGACGGCATGTTTTGGGCGCCTTATTTTCGATATAAGGGAGGGTGTGTATCGGGCGGCCGATACGACGAGAGGGTTGGGATGATTTTCAGCAGAATCGAAATGGCGTTTGGATAGTTTTTTCATAAACTGGTCAACAGGTTTTAGGTAAACAACTGGTTTTAGGTCAACATGAAGTTGACTGTTTCTCATGTACCACGGGGCACCTGTGGCTCTCCGGAGGAACCGGCTTTGGAGCACTTGAAGGGGGTGGAGTACTGACTTTTTGGATTGTGCGAACACAACACACGCATAAGTCATGATCGGTCTGATGCACGTCAAGTAAATCCTCACCTTGGATTTCAATGAGAGTTTACTCTTCGAATTTAGCATACAATGGAGTCTACCGAGCGCGAAGGCGGCTCGCGCGCGTACCGTCTTTGCGTGGTGACGGAAGGAAAGTTTACGATCGAGGGTCACTCCCAGGTATTTGGCCTTGTCTTCCCATGGAATGGGATTGCCGAAGAGAGTTATGGGGGCTGTCCGTAGGGCATGCTTGCCTTTCCAAAAGAGGACGGCTGCGCTTTTTGAGGGGTCACTTCTATTCTCCATTTCCGGAACCACCGCCCTAGGGCGTTGGCCGCGGTCTGGAGGTAGCCGCGAATCGCCTCGGGGGATATACCTCTGCAGTATATGGCCGTGTCATCGGCGAATAGTGCGCTTTTGACCTTTCTAAGGGTGGGGAAATCGCTCGTATACAGCGTGAATAGAAGAGCGGAGAGCACGGAGCCTTGCGGGACTCCTGCTCGTATGGGACGAGGGGAAGAGAGTGTGCCCTCCACTCTGTAGCGAAAGGAACGATTCGACAAAAAGTCCACCAAAAGGCACGCCCAACTGGTACAGCTTGTATATTAAGCCGTTGTGCCAGACCTTGTCGAATGCCTTCGCCACGTCGAAGAGGAGCATACTCGTGGGATATCCGCGTTGAAAGCCGCTACTGACGTCTTCCACTATACGGTGGACTTGTTGGACACACGAGTGTTTGGTTCGAAAGCCAAACTGTTGATCTGGAATTACTTTTTCAGAGTCAGCAAAACTCTTTAATCTATTATAGACAAGTCTCTCGTATATTTTGCCGAGAACGATGAGGAGACTGATAGGGCGGTAACTGGAGGCTTCGGTCTTGGGTTTCCCCGGCTTAGGAATACCTATGACCGTCGCACTTTTCCAGGATTGGGGGAACAAGTTGTTGCTCAGTGCTGCATTGAAGATGGCAGTGAGCAAAACTATCAGATAGGGGGAGAAAAGTTTGATGACTCTATTAGGGATACCGTCGGGGCCAGGAGCTTTCCTAGGGTGGAGACCATCGACTTCCGGACTTCATCGACCGTGATTGGGGCTATGGGGTGATCCGGAGGGTGGATTGGACAGTTTGCTTTCGACCTCGGCGTCCACCTTCTCGAGGTGTCGCTGGTCTACCGGCAGGGAGCTGGGCGTACATTGAGCCTCGAGACTGTCGGCCAGGCACTCGGACTTCTCGTCGTCGTCAAAGGCTGGCCCTTGATTCGGACGAGTGAGAGGAGGCATGGGCGCGGTGAGGTCAGATTTGACTTTACGTTGGAGTTGCCAGAAGGCCATGTGACTTGGTTCAAGCTCCCCTAGGAACTTGTTCCAGCGAGCGTTACGTAGGTCCTTCATGCGGTATCTCAGCTTGCGCTGGAGTGACCACAGGAAGGTGCGGTTCGCTACAGTCGGTTGAGCTCGATGGGCTCGGAGTGCGGCATTCTTTTCCGTCACCAGTTCACGCACGTCGTCTGGAAGTTTCCAGCGATGATCTTCCGTCACCGGAACTTCTGAGACCTCTGAGACCACGACTGACTGTACGTGAGCTGTGAGGGAATCGATCGCCTTTTGAGTGTTGGCTGCCGACTCTATGTGGGGCGGGATACTATCTAAGTGAACAGATGAAGGGGACTTGAGGAGTTCCTCTAATTTCCTCCAGTCTGTTATCTTTTTCTGAGGTAGGGGGCGACCTGTGTCAGAGGGGCCTAATCGGGGGGAGAGCGCTAGTGTTACAGGTCTGTGATCTGAGTCTAGTTTGTCGTGAGACCTCATTGAGTGCAACCGAAGGTTCACATTCTTGAGGATCACGATGTCAAGTACGTCCGGTCGGTGGTTAATATTTGCAGGGTAGTGGGTGGGGTGCATGGGTGCAATGACGTCGAATTGGAGGAGCCCACTGAGGTCCTCCAACTGGCGTCCCCTGTTATTACGCGAGCGGCTGTTCCAAGCATCGCTCTTGGCATTCAGGTCACCCGCGATAATAACCGAGCTACTTAGGTTGGTAAGGGCCTTGATATCATTTTTGATATCTGCCGATGTATTGACAGGGGAGCAATAGGCTGAGACTATCGTGATCGACTGATGGCCGGTCAATCCTATCCGACAGATCGAGGTCTCTATGTGGGTGAGGGTTGGAGGTTGGACGGGTATGCAGTGCAAGGCCTTCCTGTAGTAGATCAAAGTACCGCCGAGGGCGGAACGATATCTATCGTTACGAACCACATTGTAGTTCGCAATTCTAGGGTCTCGTTGTGATGGTTTCAGGAAGGTTTCTTGCACTAAAAAGATGTCTAGATTATTATCGCGGAGAAACGCGGCGATCTCCTCCCTTTGGCTACTAATGCCATTAGCATTAAAATAGCCAATTAAGAGGGATCGGGGTTTCGTTCTGCTGTTTGGGTTTGCGTCCATTATTGGTTCGCGGAGAAGGAGGCGAGGGACTCGGTGACATCGGCGTAGTCACCAAACAACTGAAGGAGGGCAATTGGGTCCTTTCAGACGGCCCTTAGACTTCGGGCCATTTCGTTAAACCTACGGATGTTGACTGTCGCGAATAGGTCCACCAGGAACGCCATGTTGGCGGAGGTACCATTCGCGGCGTAGGAGGAGGGGGGGGCGGTGAGGCCTTGACCGCCTGGGGTCTACGCGAAGGCGTAGCGGCCTGGGGTCGGGGTTGTTGAGGAATGGCTGTGGGAGGGGCCAGCAGAGATGGAGGCTGCTGTTGAGGGGGCGTGGATGAAGCGGGGTGAGACGCTTTTGGGAGGGGTGGGAAGTCCCTCGGAGGGAGGGGCCTCCACGGGGAAAGTCGAGGTGGACCGGGTTGCGCGGGGGGGGGGGGGGCGTTACGCCATTCGCGGGCCGCTGCCCTCTTGACTAAGACCGGTCTGGGCTTGGGGGCTTTGCGACAGCCCCTGTAATTGGCCGGGTGGCCTTCCTGGCGGCATAGCACGCAACTTGGAGGCGAGTCGGCGAGTGTGTGGTCCTTTGGCCGAGAGCAGTCGCTCGTGCCGTGGTCACCCAGGCACTTGACGCACCTGGGTTTTGCGCTGCAATTGCGCGAAGCGTGCCCGTAAAGCTGGCAGTTGTGGCATTGCCCTTGTGGGGGGTTTCCACCCTTATGCCAGACAGGTGGCAGAGGTTTTTGATGTTAAAGACGGCTTTGCCGTCGGGGGAGTTCTCGCAGACGGCGAGGACCATGTTGAACGCCTGTCCGGCGTTTCGGCGGTGCATACGGTGGACTTCCTTCACCGCGACCTTTTGATCCTTTAGATCGTCTTTGATCGACTCGGTGTCGATTTCTCGGGGAACGCCACGGATGACGACCCGGAGTAGACGATCTTCGGGCAGGTCGTAGGTGTGGAACTCCACACTTCTTGCCTGAAGGAGTTTGGTAAAAGCCCTAAACTCCGTGGAGTTGGGCAAATGGACTTTTATGCCGTCGGCAGCAGCCGTGGCGCGAGTGAAATTTATTTTGTTGGTTTGGCACCAACCAGAGATCTCGGTCCATTTGTCCTTATTATGGACGAAGACGGGGGGGCAAGCTCGCTCCTTCCTCGGCTGCGTTGAGGAAGGTCGCTTGGGTCTGGGGACGGGGGTGAACCGACTGGCCTGGGTGGCTTCAGCTTCGACTTCCGGAGAGGCGAGGGGGGCGGGGGTGGGGGGAGAAGCAGGGGAGGACTGTGCGGAGGGCACTGGCACTGTCCTGGGGGCTTTGGTTGGAGGGGAAGGTGAGGGCGAGGCCTCCTTCTTTTTGGCGCGTCTGGCGCGCTTTTTAGAGCCCGTGACGGGCGTGAATTCGTCCGAGGAACCCTCGGACGCGGATGACAGCGACTCCATTTCGGAGTCGACTATTACGGACTCGGGAGAGACAGGGGAGTCGAGGTCTTTGTTGACCTCGTTGGTTAGGTCGAGTATGGCGCGTCTTGACTCCTGGTGTTCAGACAAACATGCATGTACATATATATAGTTGATATTTTATTAATGTATTCATGTAATAATATATATAATCGGGGACCTTTATGGGAAGGCGTGATATATTATTATTATTATATAATAATATATCAGTCAACATCCGTAGGGTCAACGATATATTATTATTGTTATATAATAATAATATAATATCCTCCGCCTTCCCACAAGGGTCCCCGAAGGGGTAGGCAGAGGTGTATAGGTAATAAATACCCACACACCCACTTTCCGCCAGAGGTATATTTGGTGCCAACGTGACAGATGGCGAGTCCATCGCCGTTACTCAAGCACGACTATACATACGCCTTTGAATTTCTTCTCAGACGTATGCAGGTTTCCTCTCGATGTTTTCCTTCACCGTAAAGCTCGAGGTGTGACTAATCAATGTACTTAAGTTCAGAAAAACTCATTGGTACAGTCGGGATTCGAACTTGCGATCTTTGTGTCGCAGGCATCTGCTCGAACCACTCGGCCACCACGGTTTTTTTTATTTTATATATATATCCTCACGCCTTCCCACAAGGGTCCCAGAAGGGGTGGGACTTTCCGCCATAGATATATTTTAGGTACCAACGTGACAGACGGCGAGTCCATCGCCATGTATTTATGAAATTCCAGAATACTTATCTAATATATATATATATATATATCCTCATTTAATTATTTAATATAACATGCAAATTGAGCAATAAAAGCAGCAAAATGGTTACGGGTCTAAGTATATAATATTAAACGTCAATAATTATGACAAGTGTGAGTCGTATAATAGTTCCCATAATTGATGGTAGAATATGGAGTATTGAGTCCAGTGTTGCAATTGATACATTTCAACAAATTAGTCACATTTAATTATGTGCCCGTAAGTTCCTATAACTTCTTTACATATAAAAATCATTCTGCACTACTTGTTTTTGAAGTCGAAACATTGATCGTTTTCCTAAAGTCTATGTATTACGTCAACCTTTCTTCATTCGTCATTTCTATATGTCTAAGCCAACGAAACACGCCTTTCTTCGTCTTTACAATCACACCCTCGTTCAAGCTAGTACACCATATAGAGTAATATATTGAATGACTATTCATTCTGTCAATATATAATTCGCAATATATGTGTTCACTCGCAGCAACGAAGCCCCAGCAGCTTTGCGGTCACGTCTCACAAATCTTCCATGTGCCATTTTTCAGTAACGTCTTTTTGATATTTGCTCTCGTAGCGCGAAGTGCTTCTTATCGGAGGCAACGTATTTTGAAATGGTTCAAATGACATTATTTTCTCTCGTAAAAATGCAGTTCATAAAACTAAAGAACTAAGACAGAAAGGTGAAAACACCGGCAAGGAAGAATAATTTTACATATTTATAAATTTAAAAAAGGAATAAATAAAACAGCGTATTTCGTTTTCTGGTGCAGCGTAGATACCTGCTCATTACAGAAACAGTTACATTTGAAACCTGTAGCCAGACTCGGCGCTCCACTGAAGGGCCCTACAGCCGGCTAGCTCCGAGCAGCGCCGGTAAAAAACCCTGCTTTTAATTGGATTGCCTTTTATTAGCGTAATAAAATTGGATTTACTCGGTTGAAACCGGACGCGTTTCGGCGCCCCGTGTTTCGTATCCCCAAATGGAATTGGAATGAATCTCTTCATAAATTGTTTTAGAGTTCCTGATCATAGGCCGCATGGGTACAATTTTATTTTAAAATTGTAACAAGTTTTTATACATACAATTACAGGAAGAAAATTATATTACTTTAATCCTACCATCGCAGAGGTTTGCAAAAACGTGTAATAGAACCCAATTTTCTGCGGAGATATGTTCTAGAAATGTTTTATTTTCTTTTCTAGTTTCCCCAAAATGTTTCTTCTTAGTATTTAGGGTGTGTATGTACCTAAGAGACAACGACGTCTTCGCTATATGAGACAGGTATACACACATATACACCAACATATTTGGCGAGTATAATGTGTAATGTTTGTTACCTCTGCCGACTCCTCAAGGGATTCGTGGGAAGAGTGAAGATACAAATACAAGTGTATGGCTTCTTTATTGATTATATATTTGCAAGAAGGTATTTTAAACCTTTGGGGATCATAGTGAAAAGACGTGAAGCTTTAACAAATGTAAGTATATGCGTACATCATCTCACCAAGTCCTTCACGAGGTCTCGTTCACTTCAATCAGATCCCTCAGTCTTGTATTTAAATAGTTTGCGTTAGAATGCCCGTTATTTAAGAAGGCTATATATTTTTATACTACCTACCCAAGGGACTACTACTAATCATAAATGCCAGCAAATTGGGCATTAGATATAATTTAATCAAATTTATCGCGAGTGATACCACGGGCACTGCTAGTTGTACTATATGACCGATAGTTGGAGGTCAAGCGATATACAAGACTCGTTATTTATTGACCAATAGGACAATTTAGTGAATCGAAAATCGATACTACAGCACGCGATTGGTTCATAAAGTAGGATTCTGGCGTTGGAGAGCAAATTACAATTCAGCTGACTATTCGTTTTGTATCGGAGTAATATTTTTTAAATTGATTTATTAAAAATGTTGTACGACTAGGGTGATGTGATTGTGTGATGTGAGTTCTCAGGAATTTAGATAGCTACTTCTTATAGATAAACAAGAATATATTTTAGTTTAATATGTATTAAAATGGAACACATTGGTTAAAAAATACATAATTAGAGAAAGGAAATAAGTATTTACATTGTTTGTTTAATTGCACTATATGTTAAACTATTTGGTGTCATACGGAAACGATTGGTCCTCAAACTTGAGGCCCCTTTCGAATACGGCAATTTGGGGAGATTTTTCTAATATCATACATTATGTAAAGCGATAAATAAATCCTTGAGTAATTGATGTTTATTAATTAAACACTTAGTACATAATTTTTTTTCGCATTAATTATATAATAACCATCGCTTACAGGTGACAGCAGTATCAAAAGTACCTACTCTGTTACGGCGCGATGCCAACTTCAGATGATTGCTCCAAGCGAATTTTTTGCCCTACCTCTCCTAAACGTGTTCAACCCAAGATAGCAAAGTAGCATATAGATAGCCTGATACATTCTTAGTTTTTAGCAGTTGAAAGCACGTCGGTGACACCATAAGTATCAACGATTTGCTGACCTAAGATTCGAACCCGACCAAAAGCGCAGCCATTCTATTCTGGAAAGGCCTCGAACGCCCACCGGTAGCCCCCATCACCCTCTTCGGCAAACCCATTCCATGGGAAGAAAAAGCCAAATACCTGGGTGTGATCCTCGATCAACGCCTTTCTTTCCGTCACCACGTAAAGGCGGTACGCGCGCGAGCCGCCTTCGCGCTCGGTAGACTTCACAGCATGTTGAATGCACGAAGTAAACTCTCATTGAAATCCAAGGTGAGGATTTACACGACGTGCATTCGACCAATCATGACATATGCGGGTGTAGTGTTCGCACACACTAGCAAGTCAACACTTAACCCCCTGCAAGTGCTCCAAAGCCGGTTTCTCCGGAAAGCCACAGGTGCCCCGTGGTACATGCGTAATAGTCAACTCCACGTTGACCTCAAAGTCCCAACTATAAAACAGTTTTTGAAAAAACTGGCCAAACGTCATTTCGATTCTGCTGTAAATCACCCCAACCCCCTCGTCGTATCGGCCGCCCGATACACTCCTTCCCTTATCTCGAAGATAAGGCGTCCAAGACATGCCGTCATCGAACCGGATGACGACATAACGGTCCTCCAGGACGCACGACAAAAACATACAAACACTACACACAACCGACCACTGTTCCGTCCTCGCCGGCGAGGCTCGACGCGAATAAGCCGTAATGTTCCCCCCCGATCTCCGCCGCAAACGCCGGTCCGCGCCGAGCCAGACGCGCAAATCCCGCCCCCCAAATAATATTTAAATAAAATTACCAGTCCAGCCCAGCTCCCTTGCTCGCGATCCAGCAACGCCCTAAGCCGAGGTTCGTACCCCACAGGGGGTGCCCTTAGCTGTGTTGCTGAGTACTAAAGTGCCTGGCTGGAGGCCTAGGTCTCGCCATTGACCGGTTAAGTAGCAAAAGTTCCCGGAACTCACGCTACGAGAGACATAAAAAAAAAAAAAAAAAAGACCTAAGATTCGAAGTAATTGCAGTGACAGCAGTGTAAGCCGGTCCCCCTAAAGATCTATATCAGTACACTCTGCACAGCTTCCTATCTAACGTAAAACGTTTTTACATACATGTATTATATTTTCTTAACTCAAAATAAGTCTTAAAGACTAAGTGCCTAGGTTAAGGTTTCAAAAACAACTTTATAAAGGTTTAAATAGGTCAATAATTTATTGCCTGTAACAAATATTATAAGATTTCAGTTTATTTCTAATGTCAAAATAGAATTATTTTGCTAAATGTATAATAATATGAAAATAAATACTGTAGGTCTTTTTGCCAAAGATACATACATATCATCACGCAGAGTCCCTAACGGGGTAGGTAGAGAGTATAGAGCGCCAGTTCACTCTAGATTTACATACCTGCCAAAGATGTATGTATGTATATAAGTGTAACCGTGATATGTGATATGTCATATAACATTAATGACTACATTATGATTATAATTATTTATTATTATCTTTTCGTAATGTGTCCTGAATAATAATGAGCCAAAACTGAGAAAATCCTTTCGAGGTCACTACTTAAGCTCTGTGAATATCACTGTTTATATTGTTCTATATTCCCTCACATCTCAATAAAATCAGATCAAAAATAAAATATCCAGAACAATATAAATTATGAATTTCCCAGTTTTATCCGGACTCAATTTAACAGAATTTTATCTTTTTATTTTGTTGGATAGTGTTTTTGCTGTAGGAGTCTCGGGAACATTATCTTTAGCGACGCTTCTACAAGATAAATGGTAATGGGTTCATAAGGCGGAGGTGACTCTCGGCCGCGGCGTTGGCAAAGAAAATATTTTCTGCTTGCATCCTGCTTCACTTTGTCCGGGTTTTTTATGAGCCTCTAATGCCCACTGCTGAGCAAATACCTTTCTCCTCTCAACAACGAGCGCAATATTCGAACAATTCTTCATGTCTCTGTTCAGTCAACCTGTCAATCTTTTACTGTTAGATAAAACAAAGTCGAGTCGTTTACACCATTTAATGCTCAAGAACGGGTGGACCGATTACGATGAACTCTGACTTGTTGGATTCGTCTAATCTGAGAATAGCAGAGTAACTATAGAAATATAGAAATGATTAAGATAAAATAACTAACTATCACTAGATTCATTGAGTTTGGCAGTGCGACTTCGCTAGCGCAGCTAGTATATATCTGAAATTTTGATTCGTAAAGCAAGTGAAAAGTATATATATATATATATATATATATCTATAGCAAGGATGGGCACATAAAGGTTGAAGAAACAGATATACAATGCATTTCAAGTTTTCGAGAAGAGGCAGAAGAAGACCACTTCCTAGAACTTGATCAAATCGATCAAACATTAAAGGATAGGAAGGATCGGGAATGCCAAAATAATTAAAACTAGATAATTGAAGGGACTGATGGATGAGAATTGGAACTCTTCTGTATGAGCCTGAACCATGTGGGATTCAACGCAAGGATTTGTCAACGTTTGGGATTGTACATACATAGGTATGTATGTACAATCATAAAATCTTAACGCCTTCGCAAAGAAACGTTGGTAATAAACAAGTAATTTATGAAACTTTTAATAGCTTATACGTCCTGTTTGACATAACTAGTTCTAATGCGGAAAATCTAGATATAAAGAGAAAGAAAAAAAGTAAGGCTAACAGGATGCGGCATGAGGACAGCTGATGGCCACCGTTTACGCATAAGGTAACACTGGTGTGCCAGTGAATTACGCCATCTGTAATCACACTCCTTTTAAAGTTTCATAATAATTTTATAACAAACGGAGGAAATAATTTAAGAATTCCACCAACAAAATATAGTATGATAATGCGCTTTTATGATACTTTTGATAGTTTTTTTTCTGAATGAGTATCTGTATGAGCGCTATACTCTTTTGCCTTACCCGATGCAGGATTTGTCCTGATGATAAGTTAGTATGTATATCGTTACTAGACCCCATAGTACAAGTTTAGTTTGGGACTAGGTCAATTGTGGAATCATTGTCCCGAGAAACAGTAGTCAGGACTGTAACAACATCCACTTTTCGTCGGAAGATGTATTTTTAGTAGCAACGTGACTGATGGCGTGTCCCTCACCAATTCTGAAGCATGACCAAACGTGGGTCTTTGAATTTCCTCTCGAGTAAAACTCGCGGGTGGTAAATCACCAGGTAGATATTAGCGCTTAGGGTTCGAACCCTATAATCTTCGTTTTGTAGGTGACGTCTTAAACTATTCGAGTACTAAGACAATTTTTATTAGTATAATTTATTATTATTTTATTATTATTTTAAAATACACATTAGAACGGCCAGTAGCCAATTACTCTAAATAGTTAAAATTATATACACAGCATATACACAACACGAAAGAAAATATATAAAACAACATTCATACAATCGCCTCCCAATACGCCAGACATGCCGACATAATAGTCTGCCGCCAGATCCATCGCAAACAAATCGCAATCAGAGTTGGACTCCAAGAGATCATTGAACGCAGGGAGAGTGCGAGGGACGGGAGAGTATGATCGCGACTTACTACGACAAGCCGATATGGAAAAGTGCCTGTGTTTCCTGGCGCGTGTGTAGTTGTCAGGCACAAATATTTTTGTGAGCTCTTCGAGTAATTCAGGGGCATTAATACTTCCACGAAGCACCCTGCACATAGTTGACATTTGGTCACAGTTCCTTCTCACCTCTAAGGAGTTATACCCTAAGCAGCCCTGGAGATACTTTGTAGGATACAAGTATGGAAAGTACCCATGCACACGCTTGTATAGAAACCTTAGGAACGCTTTTTGTACCTTCTCTAAGAGTAGTATGTACTTCTTCTCGTAAGGATTCCATACGCATGCGCCAGCTTCCAATTTGCTGCGAATAAGGGCACTAAATATGACGGAAATTATCTTGGGGTTGTCCATTTTGTTTTCAACACTCCAATCTAAAACTGCATCAATATCAACCTGTAAAGCCAGGCAGTCGGTTACAGATCTCGGTAAAAAGTTTGAGGTCATCAGCATACAAAAGGCAGTTAGTATGCAAGAGAACACCGGGGAGATCGTTAACCATTATGAGGAATAACAATGGTCCTAAGATAGAGCCTTGGCTGACACCAGAACGCGTTTGATACGGCTCAGACTGATATATACCCAGTCTGACAAACTGCTGACGATCGCGAAGGTAGTCAGCTAGAAGGCGGAGAAGATCAGGGGGAAGCCAATATTGTGCAATTTGGCCAGCAGTATATCATTATTCACCCTATCAAACGCTTTCCGGAAATCAAAGTAGAGGACATCTACCTGACCCCCTCGATCTAAAACTTAGGTAGTAAATTCAACATAAGTTAGTAAATTTGTATTAACAGATTTTTTCGTTCTGAAACCGTGCTGTTGATTACACAGATATTTGTCAATTTGGGTGTAAATATATTTATGAAGTACGTTTTCAAAAACTTTTGCTGGGGATGAAAGAACTGCGATGGGTCGGGATTCCTCCACTTCGGTCATGCTGACGCCTTTAGGTATGGGTGTGACCCTTGAGATTTTCCACTGGGACGGATAGGCTCCATTTTTTAATGCCAAATTTTTTTTATTTGCTAGAATTGAAATAATTTGTTGATTATACAAAGTTATGTTAACAATATGAAATTAAAAATTGTATCCAAGGATTTCAATTAAGTTGATTGCTCAGCGGTCAGCGGATTGTAGTACCGTTAGTTAGAGTAAACAGTTTTAGCCAATTAAGATTCTGGTACAGTGATGATGTTGGCAGTGACGCACTATTAGTATGCCACGGCATAACATAGCGATACGCAACGCAAGCTTATGATGCGATTTGGACTTGGCTATGGTGATTGTAGCTAAATAAATGAAACTTCTTAATTTTATCTATGCTTACTATTCCAAGGATTTTACATAAGCTGTCATCTTTTATAAAAATATATGGTTATTGTATTATATAGTATTATATTATATATACTGTAATCTTTTCCAGAGTACAGTTTATGTATTACAATGAACATTCCAATTAATCATCATCATTAATTTAAGAGCTGGGCTCTCGTCGGCGTCACTGATTCAAGCCCTTCCTCTTGCCTCTCTCTGCTTAGACTTCCCTGTACGTCATGACATACGCTTTTTCTTTAAAATGACTCATACATTTATCTACCTGGTAATATTTTTTCTAGTAATAAGTAATTACTATTATTATTACTCCGACATCGCTGCTGCGCAGCATGAGTGGCTTAAGCGCAAGTAGGTCTATCTCGGGTCAGGTTACATATTTGCGGCGTTTGCGGTTAAAACACTGGGACCTTGGGGTCCTAAGGCTCACCATCTTTTTAAAGAGGTCTCGTGTCTTCTAAGCGTGACCTCTCGTGCCAGGTGGGTGGAACATCTAGCTCAGCATTGCTATCCAGTGTAGTAGCAATGCTGAGCTCGATACTTAGTTAAACAACTGTCTTTTGTAGACATTGTTAATGCATGTTTTTTTTAATTTTGAAAAATTTTGAATAAAGTAATTAAGTTATATAATGTTGCACATAAATATAACTGATTAGTAAACCTAATCTGGTTTAAATATTTATCACTCCAGGCACACTAATGTCATAAGGACTGTCCAGTATGAGTTCAACTTCATGCCTCCCCTCCAAGGATCCCGAAGGCACCGTCACCGTTTCTAATGCACGACTATACATATTTTAATTTTACTTAAGCAGTTTTCCTCTTGTTTGTTCATAAGTTCAGAAAAACGCATTAGCAGGGACCGCCGAAATTCAAAGTTGCACTTTAGATGACTAGCAACTACTCTCCAACATGATCTCGTCGTTTTAAACTTTTTTTTTTAATTTTGTCCAAATTCAAACCGCTAAGCCCTCAAAATCCCTACATAAAAATAGACTTGCATAAACCCGAGACGTGTGTAAATGCAGACTGCATTTCAGATGCAAAGCGGGATGCGCTTAGTCAAAAGGTTTTCCTCCACTAATGAGGAGGCGAGAGTGAAAATTTTCCCTCTTCAAAAGAAAATTTCTCTGCAACTATCCTCCCCACTAAACGCGTGCTACATTTTTAAGTGCGTCCATTACGAAATATTTTTCAAGACTCTAGATATAAGAATTTTGGGATTATTTCGTATGTATCATGGAACTCCGTGTTAATGTTACTAATGAATCTGATACTCTGATGCTATTTGAATAAAATACTCTGAAATGTTAGAAAAACCTTGTAGTATCTTCATTTATATCATCTAGCCGAGTGTCTCACATTAGACTAACATACCTCTTTCGCTTCGTCCACATTCATCATTCTCTTCATATTTTTTTTTTTATACAACAAGAGTGGCTAACAAGCATACGGCCCACCTGATGGGAAACGGTTACCGTAGCCTATTTACGCTCACGATACCAAAGTATCACTTTGCGCGTTGCCACTCTGTGTTCGGAGAGTTATAATGTGTTGGCAGCATAATGGGTTTAATCCCTCTGCTTCCAACACAATGTAACAATCCTCCCCCCTCCCCAAGGAGCTAATTACTGGAAACCTTATTCACCGCGTAGGAACACAACACAAAAAATGTGTTATTTGGCTACGGACTTCTATAAGGTGGAGGTCCTGCCCCAGTAGGACAGCTCCAAATTCGAACGGGAAACCCGTTATGCCCTACCTCTCTTGTCGGTTTACTCATACATGCTCGTCGGTTTCCAGTACTCTTGACGTTCCCGTCCTTGAGCGTCCGATCGATTTGATCTAGGTAATTGGAACGTGGTCGTCCTCTGCCTCTTCTTGCACACACTTGTGCTTTACACATTATATGGTATATATAACTTAAAACGTATATATAGCTCTATTCTCTCTGCTTACCCCGTTTGGGACTCGGCGTGATGATATGTATGTATGTATATATATACCTTGTAATCATCGTTATGAATAAATCTTTTGATTGTTGTTTTAATTCAGTTTATTTTATTATTGAATACGTGTCATATACATAGACTTAATTATTGTTAGCCCTTTTATTATTTAAGTAGGAAAGGCTTTGATAGAATATTTAGCCTCAATTTGCCACGACTACTCTGTTAAGACAATATAGTGAGGCATCATTTCTTAAGTAGATCTTTGTTAAGATCATAAACCTTGGAAATTTAGGACTTTACTTAATACTAGGTTGGTACTCGGCCCCCAGAAGCCCTGCAGTCGTAAAACCAGACGAGATATGGTTTAAAATGTATAGGACTCACGATTATATTGTAACTTATAAACGACAGTTGAAACTACTGTTTCAAGACCAACGCGAGCTTATAAGATTAAAATGTCATAGTTTATAGTCAACTGGTGTGTTCAGCTTTGCTTGGGTGAAAAAATTTCTTGAAACAATTGTTGCGCCTCTTACCAGCTTCCATTTTAAATCTAAACCATCCAGGAACCCACCCGAACACACACATAGCATTGATCGGTTCGCTTCTTTAGGAATTAAGCGACATATACATATTATAAAAATATATCTAGAATTAAAAGATTGTAACGAACTTTAATTAATTGTTTAATTTGAACTTACAAACATAATTATTTTTTTAGAAACCAATAAATAAAATTAATTTTGACAGCCGACGTGAAATCGATGGGACAAGACTACTTTTCAAGATAAACTCATTATTTATAAACTATTAATGCGGTAAAATCAGAAACAAAATACGATGATGCGAAACATCAAGTTTTTCCTTTATTATTCTATTATAATTATACTTTTAACATAAGATAAAGCCAATCTGCTCCGTGTATACATTCTCATGGCGAGGCGATAAAATAAAACCACGTGTTTTTTGTTTTACAAAAAAAAATATTATAATGTGGGGAGGAGAAGTGTGGGCTTGTAGATAAAATAAAGTTCGTTAAGTAAGCTGAAAATAAAATGATATTTATTTTTGTTTAGTAAAAACTTTTCTCGAAATGTATTTATAGATGTCAGTACAACGACATGTGAATAAGCCAGTAAATTCTATTAGAGATAATATTTAGAGTGCATGGAGCGACTATTTGCGAGTTAGGTGAATGACTTCATGATGGGCGGGCGGAGAAGGGGGCATCCGGAGCGGCGGGCTGCTGTTTCAGACATGTTCTGACTGATCATTATTTATCTTACTCTATTCCAAAATGTTTGCAAGAAATTTGATAAATAATACGTACACAAATTCGAAAACGAAAAAAAAAATTACCATAAATTTATTAAATAATAAAAGGAAATATTAGCTTTTAATGGTTGTTGTAGTAAATGAAGTTGATTACATTATTTATAATAATATTAATATTATAATTATGGGACTGTGTGAGCATCTTGGGGACTTTGATTTATTCATATTATTATATTGCTTAAAGGTATATATTTATTCACTTTATTATCTTTACCATTAAATAAGTCATCACTCTCAAAAGACGGCTCACGGCTCAAGAAGTTGACGAGAGATATTCGCTGTAACATATTTAATCGTAGAAAGTTATTTAAAGATCCCATCTTTACACCTTACCGCCGTGTTTTAGGAAATTATAGTATATCCTCACGCTTTCCCACAAGGTGTAGGCAGAGGTGTATAGGTAATACCCACACACCCACACCAGAGATTTATTTTAGGTGCCAACATGACAGATGGCGAGTCCATCGCCGTTACTCAAGCACGACTATACATACGGCTCATTCGAAAATTCAAAAAAGGAAATACTCGTATCGATCCGCCGTCAGAATAATCCAATGAACCACTTTTCTTTCCCCGTACATCCCTCAAGTGATATGCTTCATTACAGAAATGTATGCACCATAATACGATACTGGGGACCGCAGAATATCCGCCATTTGAGAGCACTTTCAATACCAGCCACTCGTTAGCGGTCATTTGCTTTTCGAATTTTCTCGTTTTACATAATTTTACGTGTATGGATACTGTGATTGCAACGATAGAGAATGTTCCCTTTTGTTATGTTAACTACAATCTCTAATTTAATTTAATTAAAGCTTTGAATTAAACTGAAAACTTCCATGGCAGCCGAGTGGCCAAAAGTACGAGTGGTATGTTTACCAATAAGTTTTTTTAATCTTAAGTGTAGTGATATATCTATCTATCTTACTACGAGATGGTCGAGGAAAACATCGCCAGGAAACCTGCATACGCTAGAAACACCCGATACACCTTCACCGACCGATTTCGGTTAGATTGACGGTATCAGCTTCAACGTTATAGATTTATCATTATGTATGTTCATATCGTCACGCCGAACCCCTTACAGAGTATGCACAGTAAAGCGCCAATCCTCTAGGCTTACAGCTTCCGCTTCATCCACGTTCATCTATCTCTTCGTACATGATCGCTGATTTCCAGTTTTTTTAATATGTCTGTTTAGTTAATTTTCACGGTAAATCTTAAAAAACACTGTACGTAGCTCCAGGTATCACAGGAACGCTGAGATAGACGATTATAAAAATAAAGTTACTTTTATTTAAATTACTTTGAATTCTAAAAGTCATCAGTTTAATGGTTGTGTCAACTTCAAAGGAAACGTGGTGATGGTTGTTAAATTACAGAGTGGAAAGTTTTGCAAAACTTATACTCAGTCTGTCAAACAAGTTTGTTATGAAAATTATGCCGGGACACTGATTGTCCCAAAAACATGAAATTTATAATAATGTTATTGTTTCCGATGCTTTCAATATCAATAAAGTAAGCGTATGATGTAGTTGGACACAAAATTGGTTACACACAGGGATTGGGGTTGGCACCGCGCGGGCCACAAGAATTAAAATTATGCTTTCGAACTATAGAATTCATTTTATGAATTATTAAATTATCATATTCACTATGGAATTAATTAAAATTATATATATAAATTCTTCTCTTAAGTTTGAAATTAAATAATAAATTAAAAATTACTTAAGAGTGGTGGCTGACTGGTTGGCGTAGTCCCCTCCCAAGTTAAAATTATAAGTTTCTTCTCAACTTAAGTACAGTGATTTATCACCTTAAAAGTTTTATGGCAAGGTAAACAAGTATACGCTTTTCAATAGTAAATAATAATAATATACCCTCACGCCCTCCCATAAGGGTCCCCGAAGGTGTAGGCAGAGGTGTGTATGTAATACCCACCCACTTTCCACCAGAGATATATTTTAGGTGCCAACGTGACAGATTTTCAATAGTAGCAATATTTGTATACAAGTGTAAATACTTCAACAGATGGCAAGGGGTAGGTACCAAATAGTATGAAATATCTAAGAAACATTATCAGTTATCTGAATATATCCATCCAATTTGGGCAGATTATGTAAAGCATGCCGAATTGTTTGCGTTTGTTTTATAATAACGCCACAGGACCCGGTAATAATGTCGTAAATGTGTCAAGCTTGAAACCCACGGAGGGCGGTTTCCTATATTAAAATTCCACCATTTGAGGCACACATAACTGGCACTCTTTATTCGTGGATTACTTAGGATACGGTATTTCGATCACGTGAAGGATAATTTTATGAAGTTATGTGTACAAGAATATCGTATAATATGTATCTTCGGTATCTTTGCGTAGAATAAAATGTATGTGTGAGGAATTTTTAATTCAATCGGTAAACAAAGAATCGAGTATTTATTGCTCGCTTGAGTCAGTCTGCCGTGTAGTCGCGTGCCTTCTAATAGAATGTAAGCCTGCTATATAGGTTGGATTACCAAAAATACACTTGAGAATATCACTTGGTACACATATCGGTTGTATGTAGTACTAGCTCTGCCTAGTTAAAGGTCAGTTGATGTGTAAAATGTCAGTGAATATATTTTTGTATGGAACAGACATAATTTAAGTGACTTTTATTTTTGTTGCTGATAGTATTTTGCTAACAAACAACGATGATAAATAAGCCCCACACATTACAAAAAGATTTGGAATTATACTTATTTAATGTGTGGTTTTCCTTATACTTTAGTTATAAATTGGGATTGAAATATTTTATTGTGTTTAAAAAAGAATAGTTTGACAAGCAATGGACAGCTTGACTAAGCACTGTTATAAATCATATTTTATATTCGAAGTCATTTAAGACTATTCGTTTAAAAAATGGAAGCTTGTTAATTATATAGTTTATTAAACTGTTCAACTTTTTAACTGCACGCAATTGTAAGAAAGACTATTTAAGAAACTATCAAAGTTCGCCGAGAATTACCGCTTGCAAATTGCAAGTAATTTTGAATGAACTTCTCTCCACGAAATTCGTGTAGAGAAAGCTGAGTTCTGGGTTTACTTCATATTAAAGAAGTTATAACAGGTACTCAAATACTAGGGACGGTATGGAATTTATTTAACTCAGAGACGATTTTAGACAACGATGAAATAAAAATATATTCTATGTTTGGTGGTTTTTTCTACTCCATAATTTTATACACATTTGTTCTGTTTTATCCTTAGTACATTACACCTCGCCATAAGGGTGCCTGGGTAGGGGTAGGCAGGTGTTTGCTTCTTATATCATGTGCGTAAATGACCCGCCTAAGCAGCAGTAGCCGCTTGGTAAGCAGTTACAATATATTTCGAACTGTATCTAGCAGATATGTTTTTTTTTAATAAATAATATAATATATCCTCACGCCTTCCCACAAGGGTCCCCGAAGGGGTAGGCAGAGGTGTATAGGTAATACCCACACACCCACTTTCCGCCAGAGGTATATTAGGTGCCAACGTGACAGATGGCGAGTCCATCGCCGTTACTCCAGCACGATTATACATACGCCTTTGAATTTCTTCTCAGACGTATGCAGGTTTCCTCTCGATGTTTTCCTTCACCGTAAAGCTCGTGGTGTGACTAATCACTGTACTTAAGTTCAGAAAAACTCATTGGTACAGTCGGGATTCGAACTTGCGACCTTTGCGTCGCAGGCAACTGCTCGAACCACTTAGCCACCACGGCTATGTTTTTTTTATTTATATGATATTTAAAATCTTCATAAAGGTTTTGAAATAATGTGGTTAATCCATATTATTACATTGACTGGTCCTATAGAAAATTATGTGGATCACCCTATCCTTGGGTTCCAACTGAGATTTCCATAATAAGGGATAGGAATCCATTTTTCTGCAAACTAACCCTTATACAGCCAGATTAAGTCCGTTTTTGTAATAAACATGTCGAATTACTCCTAATAATTTACATGTAATGCAGAAACATAATGCATTAGAGAAAGGAATTATGATTCTCACGGACCCGCAGCGCGGTGAGGGTAGGTACGCTAAGATATGGTCGCTTCTGCATGTGTGTCACGTTCCGGATTATAAAAGCTTTTTCCAATTCTCCATTGTAGGAGCTCTCGGGATCTCACGGCGACCACGTAGGCGCTATATCTTACGCTCTCTGTACGCTTTTATTTTAACGAAATTTAGCCCCTCCCGTCACTGCCGATTACTTTCCATTGTCTCGCCGAGTGGGTGTAATACCGTATCAAATTGGGAAATATTGAAAGAAAACGTGGTAACCGATCCCGTTATATTCAGCGGTCGCGGTTGGGTTAACAGTTTATTTTGAGAATGGCGATGTAACAAATATAGGTAACGCCTTCGGTTTGCGCTCTATTGCCTTTCGAGTGCTTTTCAAAGATGGACTATTTTGGTGGTTAGAGGTAAATTATCACGTACCACCTGAAGTTAGTTCCCTTGTGAAGATATGCCTATGCCTATGTTCGGCTACTAGCAGCTTTTTGAGAATGTTGGAAGATTTGTAAACATACATTGACTGTGGTAATCGCTTACCATTAAGAGGGCAGTTAAACTATTGTTTTGTTTTTCAATTGAGAATAAATGCTCTTGTTAACATCCTTTAACAATACATAATTAATTACCATAAAACTTGAAACTGCAAATAACAAGAAGTGAAGATTCATCACGTCTACCGCCAAAGGTCTACGAAGGTGAGGATAGATGTCTTACAATACCCTCTATTGCTGGAGATATATTTAGGTGCGAACGTAACAGATGGCGATTCCGTCCCCGCCTCTCTTCTAAAATATGTGCAGCTTTCCTCTCGATCTGTACTTTCACCCAAATCCTCGTGGTGTATCAGTGTACTTAAGTTCAAAAAGTGATTGGTCACTGTCAAATTCGAACTTGCAATCTTGGCGTTGCAAGCGACGACTCGAATCACACGGCCACGATGACTTATAAACGGCACCATAAAATTACTCACGAAAAGTAATATTATTGGGTGCGAAGATTTTTTCATGCCCCATCCCCATAATAGAGGGTTCTCAGTGTTTGTTGTCCTCATTCATACAAATCCGGAAAAAATAAAACAGATATTAGGGGCGCCCTCACGGACCGGGCTTCCCTATCGGGCAAATCATGGGAATGTGCATAGTAACATACTCAGAGTTCCTCATGGGGTCACAGCCTCCTCAGCGGCCTCATGGAACAGTCAGTTCTCTCAAAGCTTTCCCTTTTTCGCGTTATCAGTCTCTTCATAAGTGCTCGCTGGTTTCGAGTACTCTTCACGCTCCGATCTTTGAGTGTCCGATTGATTTGATTTAGCTAGTTGGAAAGCGTATTGTATAGCATAATCCTGACGGGTATGTATGACAAAGTAATATACCTGCATATGAAACTTCAAGAATCCATAAAAATAAATTATGCTTCAGCATAATTTATTTTAATTTATATTTAATAAATCATTGTACTTCTTCAGAAGTACAATGATTTATTAAATACGAGTTTCCCGCTGAAATGAATCAAAGGAATACTACATACAGTCGGCATCTGTCATATTAACATCGTTATCACTTGCTTGACGGCTCATGTAGATGTTGATGGCGAATGCCAAAACAATTTTACGAAAATATTCGTCTTAAGTATTTAAGAAGCTCACATTTATGTAGAGCAATTATATCAAACTAAGAGCCACATAGGTATAGGGCAGGAATACTTGGCATAGTTTATTGGTGTAGTCAGCTTGCTTATTAATTCGACACTTACTTCTTTGAGTTAATACTTACTTATGTAAGAAGTGATCCAAATACCTTGTGATACACGTGTTGAAGTATACTCTCAATTTATATATATATATATATATATATATATATATATATATATATATATATATATCTTCACGCCTTCCCACAAGGGTCCCCGAAGGGGTAGGCAGAGGTGTATAGGTAATACCCACACACCCACTTTCCGCCAGAGGTATATTAGGTGCCAACGTGACAGATGGCGAGTCCATCGCCGTTACTCAAGCACGACTATACATACGCCTTTGAATTTCTTCTCAGACGTATGCAGGTTTCCTCTCGATGTTTTCCTTCACCGTTCAGCTCGTGGTGTGACTAATCACTGTACTTAAGTTCAGAAAAACTCATTGGTACAGTCGGGATTCGAACTTGCGACCTTTGCGTCGCAGACAACTGCTCGAACCACTCGGCCACCACGGCTCTTTGGGGAGGGGAGGATTGTTATATTATGTTGGCAGCAGAGGGATTACTCACATTATGCTGCCAACACACTTTAACTCTCCGAACACAGAGTGGCTACGCGCAAGTGATACTTCGGTATTATAAGCGTAAATAGGCTGCGGTAACCGTTTTCTATCAGGTGGGCCGTATGCTTGTTTGCCACTCTTGTTGTAAAAACAATAAGAAATAAAACTCAAAAACTGGGCGCCATAACGCCTCTCCCTGCTGCTTTGAGCGCACACGAAGAGAAGGTATATCTTAAGATATATTATAATAATAAGAACATACTGATAATATTGAATAAGTTGAACTGACGTAAAAGCAAATGATTTCTAAATTGAAACTTCTAGTCTATTTATTCGACTTTTTCGGAACGTATTTTATAAGTAAAAATACTGGCAGAGTATTTCGCTCGATTTATGGATTGAATGGCTCACAAAATGTTAGAGCTTTCACTAAAGCTATTTGTTTGGCTCTTACTTTTTGCAACAATATGCACATAGTATCAATAACATATACTGTGTTTTGTTGGTTTCTACTTACAATTGTTCTTAATGTGGGTTTATTTCAAAATTTTCTTAGGTGTCTGCAGCAACATTCTGATTTTCTGCTTTCTCCTATCTAAAGAGCCAAAGATCCCAAATAAATTAGAACACGTTTATTATAAAAATTTGCTAAAAAGTGAGTAGTCATGTAGATTATATTGAATCCATTACCATCTCATGAATTGCGAATTAATTACATTAATGCATACTGACGTAGAGATACAATTTGCTATTGTTCTTGTGCTCTGATAGCCTAGATAGCCAATTTTACAACACCGTGTTCAACGAATTATATACTATACAAACGAAATGATTACGATCGAGATTCGCATAACATGTGTGCATGCGCAAGCTGTTCGCTATCGGAATATATCGGCCAAGCATTTTCGTCTCTGTTTTATGTCTATTCGAACCAATACATAATACATAAGTTGACAGCTAATTAAACTGTGTAGTATACTAGAACTATTTAGGCTAATGTCAGTCTAAATCAGGGGTTCTAATGCTTTATCGGGCCTATTGATACTACGATTATGTAGGGCTGTCACAAATAGGTATTTTAACCGTTACTCTATACCTATGGCATACAATGTTGCATACAAGAGAACAGCTAAAGCTATGCTAAAGCTGCTTGAAGCCAGCTACGTGTAAATTCAAATGAGTTCGCTGCGCCGATCGGTTATCGTTGGGGATTTTATGATTGTTTTATCATTCATTTCCTCTAGAGAGTTCTTCGAGAAGGATGTGTAGCGATCTATGCAGGGTTGGGAACACCAAAGGGGCTCCTCTGATATAGGCGGTAGAAAGAGCTTATCGATAGGTCACAGGGCTTAAGTGAATTGTAAAAAATATTATTGTAAACAAAATTTGTGTCGAATAAAAAAACTATATCATCCAAGAAATCTGACAGCCCTATGTAGTACCACCACACCTAAGCCAAACTTTGAATGCAAATTTTGCGGAACAAGTCGATAATATTGACAGCGACAAACCGGATTTAATTACATATCTTAAATGGTTTGACTAAAGGCTAGTTACACGATTAATTACACTGCACAGTAGGATTTATCAGAAATATTTTTATACAACTTGAATGTATGCCTTGTTAAAGAATAGTACTATTATATACCATATTTGTATAAATATATTTTTAATTCTTTGCTTCATCATATTTTAACGGCCGTCTGGTCTAGTGGTTAGAGCTCCTGACTGCAAAACCTGAGGTCGCGGGTTCGAATCCCGCTGAGGGCAGATATTTATGTGATGAACACGAGTATTTGTACCTTAGTCTTGGATGGCCTATGTATTTATGTATATATCTATCCATATAAGTATATAAATCGTTGTCTAGTTACCATAACACAAGCTTTGCTTAATTGGGACTAGTTCAATTTATGTGGATTGTCCCTAGGTATTCATTTATTCTTATCTTCACGCCCCTCCACATAGGTAATTTGAAGGTTTATTTATTCTTCTTAGCATATCTAATATAAAGATCATATACAAGGTTCTATTTTCAATATTCCTCTATCGACTAGATACTTGCTTCCAGTAACTTTGTTTGCTAGAAATCAATTCAATTTCCCGAAGCGAACAATATTTGTGCTTCGAGGAATCTAGATGAGACAGTCGTAATATTTAGAAGGGCAGACGTCTTGATTAAATTTGTGAGAAATGTGAAATTTTGTTGACATTTACAGGATGCTCAGGACATATTCAGCTATTCAGTGGTTGCTATCGCCATTTTACAACAAACTTTGGTGGCCGGAGTGTTTCGATTTAATATTGCAGGTATATTAATATCGAGCCCCCAGTTTATTTGAACTCTAAACTTACATATGTATAGTGATTAAACACACTATGAATTCTGCCTTCAGGGACCTTTGTGGTTTATATATATATAGATCATCATACAATAAAAACAACCATTGTAAAAGTAAAAAAATATATATCTGCCTTTAATACTACCTTTCAACTATTATGAAAGATCCTTAAGTACTTTATCAATCAGGAATATATTATTAGCGTGGTACCAATTAGTTTCCGCCTAGTTCTTGCCAGTTGCGAAATTTAATATCTAAAGCCTATGTTTTCGAGACCAGTTAGATTTATCTAGAAAATGTTCAATTGCTATATTAATAATGCGAATTTGAATAATCGGGTTTTGAAGTGAATAACTAAATAATCTCGATATACGAGTACCTACTGAGATAGAAATAGACTCTCTAGCTGACGCTGCTACCGAAATTATTTCTGGCAAAAAGTGTGATATTAATCCTTTGTTTACCCCTTCTGAGAGCAATTGTGGATATGCCTAAACATATCCTTACTCATAATAAATCTGCATAGTTGATGTGCCAGTAAATATATGATGAAAACAATTGTTCATCACGCATATCACCTAGGTAAGTGATTTTTTCCTACGCCTTGTCGCTATATAAAAAAACCAACCGAACGTTTCATTTTTCCCTAGAACTCGATTCACTCAATCGAATAGTAAACGGAAATATAAAGTTTGGCTGACAATGCCGGTACATCGAGTGCAATAGTGCATTCCTTTATTCGCATAGAGGGCGCCAATAGCTACAAATTGAGTGTACGACGTGACGTGGAGTGTTTGCGAAGCGATACGGGCGAGACACGGTCGACGGAGGCGATGTATGGGCGAAGGTTCCACTATATATTTCAGACAGTTGTAGTTGCGCGATATAGTACCGTGTAGAGAGGTTGGAATTGGTGACATTTTAGATTTACATTACCCGTTAGATATTATCATTATAAATTAAAGTGCTGGACTTTTGACTGCGTCTCTGATACATTGCCTTCCATGCTTCTCATCAGAAAATCTCATTATGGGATCTTAAAATGTCCCACAGTTTCAACTACAAAAGCCAAAAAAGAAAAGAATTACTAGTAACGTGTCCAATAGTTTTAAATATTCATCAACTATAATAACTCAATATATACGAATATAGAATTGACTTTCCCGACTTATTATGAAAAAATCTGACTAGCTTAAGCTCATAACTCGGTAAGTATTTATTTGCTCTTCAAAATACGTAGTACAGTCGCGTTCACATGACAGACATATTAGTTGTCTCGCGTGTGACAGGGTAGAATCGTTTCTGCAGCATGCATCCGACGCGCGATTTATGTCACAAGGCGGGAGTGTGAAGATTTAGCGTTGACTTGTGATTTTAGCTTGTGATATCGCTCAACAACAACACGGGTGAACTTATCGCACACGCTTATCATACACTTCTGCAGTAATAATAGCAAAGATGAAGGATGTGATTGGATTTTCTTCAATACTGTGTGGATTACTACTACCTATAGACCTGTGTCTACCCCTTCGGGAACCCTTGTGTGAAGGCGTGAGGATATTATTATTTTTTATTGTTATTATATTATAGGGAGACCACGAAGGAGATGGCGACAATACCTGGACAACACATCTGTGGACTACCCAATATAGCATTGGACAGAAACACTTGAAAATCATAGGGGGAGGCCTTTGCCCAGCAGTGGGATGTGCCAGTTTGTCTACACTCAAAGAATGAAAATGCGAACTAAAAAAACGACACGACAAGTATTATTATGTATGTAGGCATAACTGAATTCGTGCTTGAAACGGGGCCTAAATTCTGTTCGTGACAGGAAGTGCAAAGGACAGGATAAGGCTCAACCACGTTTGTGACGATATGTATATAATTTTACCAGTAGTATTATAAATACGAATGTTTGCGAGGAACTGTGTGAAATTTATCCAAAGTTATACTTTCAGTGTTGCTGTTACGGTTTTATTAGAAAATGTTATCTTAGCGATATTTTTTTTTCATTGACATATACGTAACAATATAAGATAAAACAATAATTATTATTATCAGAAAAATCCCTAAAATTAAAGAATTTTGAGTTTTAATTGTATTTAAATAATAGATAATAATATATCCTCACGCCTTCCCATAAGAGTCCCCGAAGGGGTAGGCAGAGGTGTATAGGTAATACCCACACACCCACTTTCCGCCAGAGGTATATTAGGTGCCAACGTGACAGATGGCGAGACCATCGCCGCTACTCAAGCACGACTATACATACTACTATATATACTATTGTATTTAAAACAATACATATATTAATTACGCTGAAGTCCAAATATAACACCCTGAGTCTGCTTCCGATTCAGACATCCTCCAATCGTCATAATTAAGTACCTATCGTAAAATGCATTCCTAAAAATAATACATTTATGTAATTGTATTATACTTACGTCACATCTATCCTTTTGTTACTTATCTGTAATGAAAAAAAAAATCGCCAAGATAATATTTTCTAATATAACCGTAAGAGCAACACTGAAAGTATATTCCTTATCCATCCTTGAGATTGATTAATGCGCCAACAGGAAAAGATTAACAACAATAAAAAAGTAATCCATTACATAGAATCACGCTTTGTATAAGCCTAACATTTTGTGGGCACTCCGAACAACCAACTATAATTTAGTACCTTAAACATTTATGACTAAATGTAAAACACATATAATAAAATTCAGTTCGAATAAAGAATAGAAGAAAACAAAAGCTTTGTGATAATTATAAAGCTTTACCGGACGTCTGGACAGTTGGTAGAGGTCCATGAAGCCCATATGCGATGAAGGTCGCTGGTTCGAATCCAATCTGCAGCCATTAGGCGTGTGATGGTAATACATAATGGTACATAATGGTATTTATTGTATATATATATATATATATAAGTCAGTCACATATTTTCATCTACTAAAGTTATATGTCACTGATACCTATCGTACCGTTTAGGCTTGAATAAAACATATATCATATACGTAACAAAAATGCATAGAAAATTGCATTGCATTCAACTTACGACTATGTTGAAAATACCAGCAGTAACTCACAATATAAAGATACATTTGCTTCCTATTCTCACCGGTCAATATAAATCTTTCCTTACTTAGGAAAACATATTAATCCTCGCGAGAAACAATGAGAATGCCTTGGAAGCGTCAGAGACGTTAACAATAGAGTTTAAACGTTTGCTAAGTGTTGCAGAAAAGTCACGGCGTACGTCGCTTACGAACAAAGCCGTAAGTTCTTACTATAGTCAGGATGTCTTTGGCACCGACACACGTACGTGCTTTTGTCTCCAAGTGATACGATTAAAACATGTTAGGACGGAAGCATGCGCTTATTTAAGCTTTATCTCAAATCAAATAAAATAATTTATTTCGTGAAAATAGAAAATTTAATAGTATTAAATTACGCAGGTACAGGTGCTATGTTCCGCCGCTAGGCATACAAAATATTTAAAATTAGATAACATTATATAGACCACTATCATAAAAATAATTATTTAATTTCGAGTCTAGGCTACTACTCATATTACATATCAATATACAAATAAACATATTGTGGAAACAGTTTCCTTATATGACGGCACTACAATGTTTTCATATAACTTTCTTAAAATTATTAAAGCTTATCAACTAGGTATTCATTTATAGTATAGTATGCTTTCTCAACAAGTAAATTAAAAACCTTATTTTTATATAAAATCTCTTAAATATCCTGCGTAAATTTAGCCACCTTTACATATAAAGGACAAAATGTACAAATTTCTTAATTATACGAATAAATAATGTTTCGAGCCGGAATCTAACTCAACGCCTGAGGCGCTGCGGCTTGTTGATTCATAATCCACTCTAAATTTATCCAAAGAACTGTACTGTAATCCTGTGTTCACATAAAAGCCAATTTTTTTAATAAACTAGCGGCCCGTCCCGGAATCGCTCGGCCGGATATTTATTTTTTAAACATTTTGGCATAAATTTTTTTTTTCTTGCAATAAAAAAGTCTTTATTAATCAGTGAAAATGTAGCATTCAAAAGGTGAAATAATTTTTAAAAACTATCCAGTACTTTTTGAGTCAATTCCTTACAAACATACTTACATACTTACCAACATACAAATCTTTCCTCTTTATAATATTAGTATAGATAAATAGAATTTTAGGCCTTAATTAAAATGCTACATTTTACAAACGTCGGGAAAATGAATTTGAATATAGTGTCGTGTTAGACAGATGAATAATAATAATAATAATAAATACCTGGGACAATTCCACACAAATTGACCTAGTCCCAAATTAAGCAAAGCTTGTGTTATGGTAACCAGACAACGATATATTTACTTATATAGATAGATATATACATAAATACATAGGATATCCAAGACTAAGGTACAAATATTCGTGTTCAGCACACAAATATCTGCCCTCAGCGGGATTCGAACCCGCGACCTCAAGTTTCGTAGTCAGGAGCTCTAACCACTAGACCAGACGGTCGTCAAGAATACTTAACTAACGGAGACTACAAATTTCCTTTTGTTCATAAAAACTAAATACATAGTAACCTCATATTTAGACGCGAATAAGCCGTAACGTTCCCCCCAGACTCTCGCAAGTGCCGGCCCGAGCCGAGCCAGTAGCGCAAATCCCCTCCCCAAATAACTAAATAATAATAAAATACCAGACCAGCCCAGCTCCCTTGCTCGCGAACCAGCAACGCCCTAAGCCGAGGTCCGAACCCCACAGGGGGTGCCCTTAGCTGTGTTGCTTAATACTTAAGTACCTGGCTGGAGGCCTAGGTCTCGCCATTGACCGGTTAAGTAGCAAAAGTTCCCGGAACTCACGCTACGAGAGACAATACAAAAAAAAAAAAAAAAAAACCTCATATTTATAGAAGAACCAGCGAGCGAACTAAAAGCGAATAGTTGAAACGAATCACCGCATGAATGGAACATTCACAAGCAGCAAGCAGACTTATTACCATTTATCCAAGGTAATATGAATGACAAATGTCTCTGTTTACCTAAAGTAGAACGAAAGTTTTCGCTTTTTTATTTACTTTCAACTCCCTTTAATGCAAATTTTAGTTATTATACATACCACTAAGGTAGCTAAATACAATGCGGCGATGCCTTTGGACGCATGCAACATTATATTGAACCACGTGATGTCGACGTTCGACAAAAATCTCTAGACACTCTTCTTAAAGAATCACATGCTGTACTCTCTATGGAAAACCACAGAGGAAACTTAGTACCGCAACTTGATCTGACAATAGGAAACGATTTCAAAGGATCTCCTTTGAAATCGCTAGAGACTTGGTTCCAGAGTGTGTGTGTGTGTGAGGTGTATTCGAGAAGGCTGGAAGGATGTACACGGCAAGAAGTAAATAATAAATAAATATAAATAAATATCTTGGGACAATTCCACACAAATTGAACTAGTCCCAAATTAAGCAAAGCTTGTGTTATGGTAACTAGCCAACGATATATTTACTTATATAGATAGATATATACATAAATACATAGAACATCCAAGACTAAGGTGCAAATACTCGTGTTCATCACACAAATATCTGCCCTCAGCGGGATTCGAACCCGCGACCTCAAGTTTCGCGGCGGCAAAAAACAACGGCCGTCAACGGCCGTTGTTTTTTTTTTATTTAACATCTTATACTAAGACAGGCTAATAGCAAATTTCGCTGGACATATGAATGGGTTTTGTCTTTGAATTTCATACGGAGGCATATTTAGGGTAGTCATTACATCATGTGATGTGATAAAGCAAAATACTTACGTTAGTAAAAACATAAAGATAGCTGTGGTTCGTGGTTTCATCCGCGTGAAAATTAGATTCATCCGTAGATATTTTTCTGCATTCCAACATACCCAGGGTTAGTGTCCAGCTAATCATCTCATCCTATTCCATTCAGTACTATTTAGTGAAAAAGGCCCAAGAATTCTCATAAACTTTCACATTTATACGTGAAAGATTATGAGAATATATATATTTTATACGCGCTGGCATAAAAAACAAAATTAAGGAACCGTCTGAAAACTGTAGCGTCGTTTAACGTGTGACTTGCCAGACATCTGTTACGGAACCATAATCCCGTTCAGTTCTCCCGCTTCTTGTACCGGAAATGTAGCACGCCATATGTGACCAATTTCGGACTTGTCGCCACAAAGGTCCTATTTCAGAAATTGTTGGAACGTTTTTGTGGTGTACTTACCTAATCTGTTTTGATATATATGTATTTGTTGTTTTCATGAACTTTGTGTAAGTTAGAAGAATTTAGGTCAAGGATAATTAATGGTGTTGATATTTATTATTATTTATTTATATTATTATATTATATAATTAATGGTAGTGTTTAGTTGTGTAGTCTATAATATATCCTTGAATCTAATGAATGGTGTTATAGTATTGTAGTATTATGTCAGTTAATACATAGCTAATATAATAATTAAACGAACTTTTGTTCGTTAATTTCTTGAATATTCCATATAATTAGGGATCATTTTATTATATTTTGAAGTACATTTTAGATAACTTTCTATCTCGGTAATAAGTAGTAATTTTATATATATTTCAAACACAGATGCTTTTAAGCTTACTTTCAACAACGGTTATTGTTACAATCAGTAATGAGGAATTATGACCCAAATAGTAGGCATGTAAGGTAGGGATGTAAGAACATTCTCGCTGGAGATGCACTAAGGCTAGTTTTATTTTGGTCTTATTCTATAGAAAATAGGTCTTATTACACTATTCCCTTGCATATATTAGGTACATATAATTATGTGGCGAGGAAAATTTTATACTAAATGCATTTCTCAATCATAAAATTAGCTATCAGATTTATTTCTTACTAATGTGAGTTCAATTTGACAGTTGACATGTTAATATCTATTTGATTGTAAGGAATGTACATCGAATTACGCGTTAACTAGATGTTATGGACACTAATAATACTTTAAAAAGCTATGAATTGGAATGTAAATGTGCATTAATTTTTTTGCTGTACAAGTGGCAAATTGCTATACGTGGATAATTACGTACTTAAGCCCCATTCACACGAGCACATTTAATGTGAGTTAAAAAGCATTTCGTCCGTTTTTTTTCTATTCTGTATTTGTTACTTATTGCCCGTAACTTTGACCATAACTGTCAAACAACATCGTAAGGAAAATTGCATTTATTGGAGAAGCAAGACTCTTGTTGAAAAATAAAAACTACAAAGACCCTTAGTACTAGTTGCGCTTGAAAGACGACGATGGAATAGCGCTATCTGTCACGTCAGTGTCTGAATATAATATTTCCGACGAAAAGCGCATGTGTACTTGAAAACAAGACACATATGAATAAATATAATACACTCAAATACAAAGGATCCAAGACTAAGGTACAAATACTCGCGATCGCGCTGATCAAGGTGCAGTTTAAATTTTGTGAGAGTTTTAACTGCACCCTCAAGCTAGTGGTGTTGAATCGCATCCAAGAGTCCGGACCGCCTGCTCTTTCACCTGATAGGTCAAACAGCTGTCTACATAAATTTTCCTCTAAACTTAACTCTTTCGTAGTTTTCATTAAAAATATAGGCCGATTGGATATTTTCACCGAAGAATACGCGCATGTTTTAAGCCTAGCAGAGTTTTCCATTCACGTTGGCATAAGCCGGGCTGTGCAAAACCAGGGATATATAAGATTGGAGTTAAATCCCACGCCTTACCCGATGTAGGGATTTGGTGCTTAACGAATATAGCGTAGAATATTTTCAGTATCGCTGCAAGTGAATAGGGGCCCTATTGTTAACGGCACATTGAGAATCCATAGGTGCATAATATTCGCTATTCAGTAAGGCTGATTTTGGCTTGAACAGAATTTTCAATTTATGAACGAGTTGATAAAATGCAAGAGCCTACGATAGCCGCTTGCTACTTATATTGGCGAAGTATCGGGAGATAATAATAGCAGTCATGAAAAGATGAATCTTAATCTCTGTATAATCTTATTTCACTGTAAAAATAATTTTGGTACTTTCATTTTGGCTCATGAATATTAATTATAATCTGAATTATGGCGTGGATTGAGAAAAAAATATTTTAATTCCGTCTTTCAGTTCGAGACAACAAGATGGACGATAGCTTAGGCACGAATTACGTATACGTCTTTTTCTAACACATGATGACTTTTTAACGATAATTTTCTTCACCGAACGCACGCTGCGTGATTCATTCACACTTTAGAAATAAAAAATATATAAAACTAAGATTAAAAGCTGCAATGCCTTCTAGAGACAAATACAATCGTTCATTCTTTGAAATACTTAACTCGAACTGTCAAATGTCGTCATGTTTTGTTCTACGTAAAGAGTGGTACATTAAAGTTCTCACTTTTTTATTCGTCTACTCTCCGGAATGCTACACTCTAATTCTATAAATATGGTTATGATATCAGCTTCGAACAATCACATTTTAATCAACAAACGGCGGTCATTACTAACCTTGGGCACACATCGCGAAGAGACAATCGCTGCATAGTTGGTAGACGCACCCAGGTCAGACAATGTGAATTATAGCAGGAGTCGCTTGAGGAAGGTCGACTCGTCACGCGTTAGGTTAAGGACAGAAGGGCCGGCGGTTAGGTTCTCGGTCGACTAGAAGACTTGACATGTAAAGCTATATAATTTAGTGTTTATTAAAGGATTCTCACCTAATAAAATATAATATAATAATATATCCTCACGCCTTCCCACAAGGGTCCCCGAAGGGGTAGGCAGAGGTGTATAGGTAATACCCACACACCCACTTTCCGCCAGAGGTATGTTAGGTGCCAACGTGACAGATGGCGAGTCCATCGCCGTTACTCAAGCACGACTATACATACGCCTTTGAATTTCTTCTCAGACGTATGCAGGTTTCCTCTCGATGTTTTCCTTCACCGTATAGCTCGTGGTGTGACTAATCACTGTACTTAAGTTCAGTTCAGTTACTAATAAAATCAATGGTAAATATATCCACGCCTTCCCACAAGGGTCTCCAAAAGGCCAGGCAGAGGTATATATATAATACCCATACACCTACTTGCCGCCAAGGATATATTTTAAGTGTTAACGTGACATATGGCGAGTCCGTCGCAGTTATTCAAGCACGACTATACATACGCTTTTTGTATTTCTTCTCAAGCGTATGCAGGTTTCCTCTCGATATTTTCCTCCACTATAAAGCTCGTGGTGTGACTAATCACTGTACTAAAGTTCAAAAAAACACATTGGTACAGTCGGGATTCAAACTTGCAAACCTTGTGTTGCAGGCAACTACACGAACTACTCGGCCATCACGGCCACTTACACACAAATCGAATGGTATAAGCTTAAAATAAGCCAGTAATTCAGACTACAGGGAATGATTTAAAATGCTTCAAAATGATATTTATAGAAGTCATATATATATGTACCTTAACATGCACATAAGAGGAACTTCGTAGAGGTCTTTGGTCTTGTTTGTTTAAATAGCAGAAGTTTCCAGAACTCACGCTACCAGGAACAATAAAAAAACTGTCTACATATTGTGTGTTAAGGATAAATACTTATGTTACACACAAATGCCATATCAGTTTTGCCCCTTATATTTATTCTACGAATCAAAATCAAAATCAAATTTTTGTTTTTCTAATTTTTTTTTATTCAACGTAAGGGCATTTAATGATCTGAATTAATGGGCTAAAGCTACATCCCGAGTAAAACAATCTTCGTTCAATACATTGAGAGGGCTATATCTGTACATATTCCACAATTAAATAATAAATAGTTAAAATCTAGGTTATATGATCTTAATGATCATTTAAGCGATAGGATATTTAAAACAATCGGAAGTCCTTGGGGTTGTGTAGTTGAGAAATTAAAATGGCAAGATCGAGCCCCGGCGGTATGTATGTATGTACCAATTTATTTCACCAGTTAAATAGCAAAATTTCCCGGAACTCACGCTACGAGAGAAAATACAAAAAAAAAAAAACAAAATTTTGCACTATACTGTATCACATCACAAGCTGAATTAATGAAGGAACAAGGAAAACGATGAAGGAAGAAAACTATATACGTTTAAGAGTGCACCATGGAGTTCTTCAAGAAGGGTATGAAATGATTCCTTCAGGGTCGGCAATGTGTGATGGTTAACTCTGGCGTCCAAAGGCAACGTTAGCTGCTTAGCATCAAGTGGGCTGCATGCTTGTTTCCCACCTTAGTGGTATAAAAAGAAAAGAAAAAAGAAAATAAAACCTCTACGTTTGTAGAGGTTTTATTTTCTTTTTCAAGCACGAGAGTGTTTACTCTCGTGCTTGAAAACCGGCGGAAATTAGAGATCTGTCGCATTCACACCTAAATATATCTCCGGTGAAATGTAAAAGAATGTGGTGCTCTTGAAAAAACGCCATATTTTCTTTTATGTACCCCTGCCTACCCTCTGGTGACCCTTGTGGGACAGTATGAACATATATTATTATTACAATATTTAGAATGAAATATATGAATTCAGGGTTGGTATCTTATATTATATAGCACTAGATATGCACAAGCTTTATATTTGCAATCATTGAATTAATATTGTAATATGCAGGTAGGAGGCTATTGAGAGGTAAATGAGTGGGAATCGCTACATAAAGATATACTATTATATACATGTTTACGTACCTACATATGTATATATCGCATAGAAAGGAAATGTTTATATCGCTATCTATATAAGGGTTAGGCCGATGTCACAAGCGCCAACGAACGGGTATTACAACCAGGGTAACAAACGTCCAATTCCAGTTGATAGGTAACCGCTTACCATCAGCGAGTTGCGTACTTATTCTTCTCTTTAGTGTATACCTTCATATCATTACGACGTTACTCTCGCCATACATTTCCATCTTCGAAAGTACGATCAAATGTATCTAGAACTATAAAAAACAGAATTAACTATGACCCACTTTACAGACTTAATTATGCTCAGTAAGCCTTATATATTAATTGATCAGAATAAAGTATATTCATAAGTAGTAATTATATACTTAATGTAAAATACATATTTATAAATCATTGCCGTCTGGTATATTATTGGAAAATATTTATTTCTTTGTTTACTCGTATTTATTTATTCATTCATACTTGCGACTATCTTTAGCTTGCTCAATACAATAGTGTAGTTACTAACTTATGAATAATCAAGTTATAAACCTAAATGAATCTAGCTTTACATTGAAGGAAAACATTGACAAAGGTGAAGGACTCGCAATATTCTGTCAAGTTGGCAAAGTTGGAACGTTGGTTACATATATCTCAGGCGGAAAGTGGACGTGTATACCTCTGCCTACCCCTTTAGATTCCCTTATGGGTAGGCGTGAGGATATATTATTTTAGCTATTATTACATCTTTTAACTATCTAATTCAGCACTCATTATCTAATTCAGTTCTTATCAGACATTAAACTGAACTTAAAACTCCGTTTAAGATATTCCGAAATGCTAGAATATTTTCGTAAAACGTTGCGTACCGCAATAATATATAACACTAAGACCATAGTTGTGAACATGAATTATTTAAGTGGCAAGTTATCACGGCTGTATGACGAACTGAGCGTACGTGACGGAATAGCCTGCATACCCTTATAAATTATTATAATGCTCTCAAATTTGTCCTTCCTACAAATCCCGTCAGTTCTCCCTTTGTGATTGATGTAAGCCGATGTAAGTACAGAATTTCGTTTCTTGTCATGCACACGTCACCTACTTAAATTATAAGTAATAATAACTTAATAAACATAACACTCATTACAATTACACAACGTTTGTTTTGACTTACACTGGCAGATAGCTGAGGTAAAGGAGTAACACATAACAACAACACAACAGGAGTCTATATATATCATTTTATTTTAGAAACGGAATAAGTTATGTTTTGTTTAATTCGCCGCGGATGAAGTCACGTGCACAGATAGTACACTTCTATTATTGTGCGTTCCTTTGCTTTGCTGCTTGCTGAACGGATTTACAGTAATTAACGCATACATTTTATCTCTAGGTAACACCGCAGGGTGCAGCATGAGTACGGAACAATCTGTATAATTGAGTATAATTTAAAATAATAAATTGGGATATTTTCGGAATTTAAAAAGTGCAGTTAATCTGTGAAACAATAGCAGATAATTTTGATGTGTTCTATTCTTCATTCGGGTCCACGAAAGGGCTGTTTGCAGGAAATGCGCGAAAGTGATAAATTTGTCAGGTAACAGTGCGTGTTCGGAATATGTGACCGTGCAAATCACCCGAAATATTGTATGAGATTGAATTGTGCGGCTCCACGGGAAATTACACACTATGTTGTTGTCATAGGGGACGGATCCGAGGGTACCACCCCAAATTTATATGACAACACTCGGATGAATAATACTACTTTTATTTATTGTTTTGTGCGTAAGTAGCCGTGGGATGACTAGGTTTCTTTGTTTTTACTAGCGGGAGTTTTACCGAACAACAAAAACTTTTATTTGCAAATAGGTCTACATTTATTCGACTATGATTAATAAAGTCGACATGCTTAAATAGTATCTCAATAGATGTGGCGGCAACGCGGTATTAATATCTAGTGCTACAAGCATCCATAGGCAGTGGTAACCGCATACCATCAGGCGGGCCCCATGCCTGCTAGCCACCTGATTAGTACATATTTATAAAAATACTACTTGTAGATGTGGTGGCTGAGGGGTTCGAGTAGTTGCCTGCGACACAAAGGTCGCAAGTTCGAATCCCGATTGTACCAATGAGTTTTTCTGAACTTAAGTACAGTGATTAGTCACACCACGAGCTTTACGGTGAAGGAAAACAACGAGAGGAAACCTGCATACGTCTGAGAAGAAATTCAATGGCGTATGTATAGTCGTGCTTGAGTAACGGCGATGGACTCGCCATCTGTCACGTAAGCACCTAATATACCTCTGGCGGAAAGTGGGTGTGTGGGTATTACCCATACACCTCTGCCTACCCCTTCGGGGACCCTTGTGGGAAGGCGTGAGGATATTATATATATACGCACACCGTTTATACGACTGCGTATATACTTTAAATGTTGTCTGTGCTTAAAAAGTTACTCTACCTTTATAAACCACCATCAAGTTTAGGTAGTTACCTCATTTTCTAAATGCACGTAACATGGAACGCAAGGCACGTCACAGCTCACAGCTAACAGTCAGTACAAGTGAATAGACCAATTTCTGGTTTATAAGCTTTCCTTAGTTTGTGGGGAATTATCAGCGCTTCGAGGCTATAATAACCAGCGTCACGCATATTGGTTGGCAGCTAATTGTAAAGGGTAGTTCATGAAACTAATTATGCTAAACTACTATCGAGATATTAATTGCATCGAACATCGAATTGCAACTCGATTTAACGGCAAAGAACATATTATGTCATCGACATATATGACCTATTTATATATATATATATGAAAGGAAGAGACCAAGCTTTTGGAATTAAACAAGTCGAAGACAAAAAAAAATGTTTTAGTGCCTATGGCAGTCAAATAGATTATGCCAGGCAGATACAAATGGGAGGAGTTATATCAGAAACGCTGACAAGAGCCTAAAACAAATATTATGTTCTTAACTTAAAAAAATAAGCTATAAAGATATTTTATTAAACAGTGAACTCCTCGTTGTGAATTTAGCCAGAGAGTTCTGTATGGAGCTCTTCAAGGAGTGGGTGTGAAAAATTTCCAGTATCAGTAACGCGCGAGTGATTCCCCTGTTACTGCCTCCATAGGCAGTAGTTTATACACAGTAACGGTTTATACATATTGCCACCAACGAAGACGCGCCCCACCAATTTCTAGACAAGGGGGTCGCGGGATGCGGGGATTCTGATCCGGGTCTATAAATTGTAGTGTGCGTGTGCTCATAGCTAAACAGGGTGTACCAAAATACTTAAACATTTGTGGAAGAAATTTGTGAAACTTTCACTATAAACTATGAGGACGAATATTAAGGCGCATCTTAGTGGATGGGACTATCTAGACCATCAGACGTAAGGCATCTTGCTTGCCACCTCACTGGTACAAAGCAAACAGTGAGCCATCGTAGGTGAGGGTTTAACAAGTCAAGTTTGCAAGTTCAAAGTCCTTCAATGAGTTCATACTTCTCATGAAGGTGGTATTAGGTATACAATTTGTAGGTAATGCTGTGACTACCCGACAGTGTATCTTAAGCCCAAAGTTCTCCGGCGACAATATAAACGGGTTTATTACATGAAATTAGATATGCAATTACTTACGTGACGAGTGATATCTATGGAAATTGCTTACATGAAGCGAGGGACACATAAATCTCCCGTTTATGGCTCTGTATGGCGACTCATTTTCATACCATGTACTTCTGAATGATTTGATTTATGTCTTGTTAACGTCACAAGTTTTTGATTATCCCAAGTGGCAATAAAATATATACGTAAATAATAAGATTAGCTTACACTTTACTAATTTGAACCGTCGGTAAAATCTATTATTTAGACTTCAGACTTCAGATTCTATGATTAAGTACGTTGCTATGTTCTAAAATCTAAGAATATTGCTGTGTTTATTTTGAAGCATTTGCATTAGTAAAATTAAACAGGAGAATGCAACGTTTATCAACTACCTAGATCAAATTGATCTAGGTTCATTTCTTTGATTCAAGATTCAAAATTCAGATTAGTATCAATAAAGGATACTAATGTTAAGAACCGGGAAATTTACATAATTTAAAATGTAAATGAAACGGGGTTTATGATAGATATTTTTTTTAAAACGAATCGAACAGCTTGAATCCGTTTCGTAAAGAGTACTCGAAATTGCGAGCACGTTATACAGATAATAATGAATTGATATCAAGCAAAAGAGTTCTGCTAGTAGCTAGAGAGGACTGAGAAATTTACATAATAATAATATAATATTTATTTCGGAAAACATCCATAGTGTAAGTAGATAATTGACTTAAAACTATGTTAACGAATGGGATAATTAATCTCAATCGCTGTCTGCCCTGTACTATGGATTAAGCGTACATATTAATGACTATCTAATAAAAATATTTCTTAAACATTTAAAGGGGTTTCTATACCATTGGAATTCACCGTAAACCAATCATTGAATCAAATTACCTTATTAAATCATTCGCAAGTACCCACTACAGCGGGCATTTGCATCAAGCAGTATCAATTAATTAATTTGCCGTATTGATACTATGAGTTAACGGTCAAAGGATTGAAATTCAGTGATAATATATGGGTTATTCACATGAATTATATTACATCACGTGGTTTACGGAGAAGGTAAACATATATAGTGGAGATCTGCAGAAGGAATTCAAAGATGTATGAAAACATGTGCTTAAGAAACGGCCATCTGTAATCGCCATCTCTGGCATCGTTATATATCTCCGACGTGGAGAGAATGATGTACCCAGGTTGTCAGACAATGTCACTTTCTTTTAATTATATTCCAACTTAATTTGCCTTTGTTTCCAATATTACTTATTGCGATGTGTAAATGAGAACGAAAACGTAGCTCGCTTGCCCGTTAACAGTATCTCACTCTTTCAGTTTCCAATACACAACAGTGTTACGGTCGACATTTGCCTTGATTTTTCAATACAAACCGTTTATAAAAAAAGTTTACAGTCGAATATCTGCGCTTTCAATCACTTAACAAACCATGGAGCGGACTTCTGACTGGAATGTCAACAAATACAATAAACTAGTTAGGCAACTATTATAATAATAAAATGTTATTACAGTAGGTATAATACTTCTGAGATTATTAATTAAAGAAGAAAAGGTAATCTGTATTTTGTTTTATACATTATTTATCCATTGCTTGTATATATCCAACCTTACTGTAATTTTTAATAATTATTATAATATTAATAAGCATTTTTATTGCTGTGCCTAATACAAGATGTGATTTTGTTAACTGTAAAAACATTACTGCAATAAATATATTTGAATTTGAATCAAATTTACCTATTCGATTTCTAATAGGGTCCGTTGAATGTGTTATCGTGGTATTACGTGGTACTTTGCAATAAGGTTCCATTTTGTGATTGTTTGTAGAGACAATGAGATAAATAACTCGTGTAATAGTAAGATATTATATATTTTTATCTCTGGCGTAAAAATGGCGTTTCTATGACATGCATAAATTATGCATGTCATGGAAACGCCATTGGTATGCCAAAATACAACGATTTTGTGTTATAGAAATTGTTTGTGTTTGTGATAATTTGTAATAAATGGAAATATATTTTTTTGTAGAATTAACGTTACAAGTATATCTGAAATATATGTGTACAATTGAAATAAATGAAGTTAATTGCACTGATATTCGTAAATATGTAATTTGCACTGTTAGCGCTCGAGAGTCAATATCTTTAAATGTAAAATATTAAGCATTAAAGTACCAAAAAAGACATTCTTCAATCCAGTTGCGAAGTCATATAAATGGAGACGAGTGAAACGCGATGCAAATTTTATTAGCAAGGTTTAATTAAAGGGCACAGTGACGTCCGCTTGTCTAAATCAATTTTAATTAAGGGCCCAGTTTGACTTTCCCGGAATAGTATATTAATCACAGCCGTTAAATGCAGAAAGTAGTTCTTTTAAGAGTCCAACTTTGAACTCATTAAATTCTAAGCGTTAGCTGTAACGATGACGCGGCATTATCGAATGAAATGTTCCTTAAAGATGTAGAGGTACAGGGATCTTAAGTTGCTACTAAAGTACGTCGTTATGCTATTATACAAACTATGATTATTATTTTTAAATTAAAACTTGACATTTTATTAGTAAATATGTGTCATAAATATAATTAAAGAAATCTAAATAAAGCACCTAACATGACCAGAAAAAATTTTTGAACCGCGACGGTGCCAAGAAGTAAGAAGAAGTGTCAAGAAAAAAGAAGAAAGTTCAAAAAAACTCATAGGTACAGACGGGATTTGAACTTGCAATGATTCTATTGCGATTGCTCGAACCACTCAGCTGCCGCAGCTCTATTTTAATTTATCCATAAAACGAAAATAAAGTGAAATATGACAAAGCGCAATTTTATTTGAGACAAGTTTGAAAGTGGATGGTATTTGCCGAATGCACTTGGCAGCGAATCTCGCTGACCAGGCCGCGGCGTGCATAGTCAAGTAGTCACTTGTGGTAAACAAGATCACTGAGACAGAATAAATGCTTTTGTTGATACATTGCCCAGAGACGCAAGATGAATCGAAAATAATGGTGCTGCAAAAATACTTTGGGTTCTTTTACATTATTCAATTGGATTTCGTTATTCCCAGAGAGGGTAAACAAACTGAATTGAACTGAATTCACGATCTATACTCTATTTTAAAGCCACTAAGAATGTATGTACTACTAAGAAAATTATAATAATAATATATTTCTGAATCGCTTTTTAACATGTGTTCACAAAAGGGTAGCCCAGAAATGTAATAACATCCACTTTTCGCAGAAGATACGCTAAGGTGTCAACGTCACATGAATCTGTCGCCGTTATTCTACTCAGGGACTGTACACACCTCCATCTAGTCTTTGAATTTTTTCTAAATCCGATGCTTATAATAAGCATATAAGTTCTGTACAACTAATTAGTTAATCGCCGGAGACCAATGTTGCCATGTTAAAGTTTGTTGGTGTATACTTTATTAAACCTTATTCGGCATTAAGACCCATTTTTTCTATAAGTGTATATTGAAATTTTTATTTGTCTCAATAACAATATTTTTTGTCACAACTAATCTTAACGATAGAGAACCTCAAAACGGAACCTTTTCGTGGGATTTCAGTAACTCGACATATTGCTTTTAACCGTCCGCCAAACGTTATAAATGTGTTTTCAGTTCCTACTATTCCAATACCATCCTAATTTATGGAGCTATAAAAGTTTAAATGCGCTTATGTTTTTGTTTTATGAGTTAGAAATGAAATGGCCAAAGTTAGTTTATAGTTCGGATACTAGGATTAAGGACCTCCAGGGAATTAGTGTTCACGACTTCCACTGTTCACTTGAATTTCCTATACATTCACGAAATATGAATTAGTTTCAATGTAAGGACCCGAACAACTAGTTCAAAATCTTTTGGTCTGGTTTGGCTATCTATAATAGGTACACCCATTAAAGGAGTAACGTATACTATGTCAAAACTGGCGAGCATATATATGAAAAGATCACTTTGAAAGTAGAAGAAGAGACGACTGACGTCTTACTTACTTACGGAACAGATTCCGTAGTGAAAATGAGTTGCATTTTCACTACGGAATCTGTTTACCTCATGACCGACTTTTGACGATATGTGTTTCGTATTTATCACTTGCTGATCATGCGAAACCCTCCCGACTTATTTTGCACCAAGTCTACGCCACGCTATTTAAGGGATAAATCAGTGAAGTCCAAATCAAATGACAACACAATATAGTACTAATTATTTTATAGTGAACTAATAAGCGACCAAATTTACCAACTTCAATTAACTTTGAGTCCACAAGCCTGTTGATTTAAGGTTCTACCTTTACGGAAATGCAATGCATTTTAAGTAAACAACAACTCACAGTCTCTGCGCTTAAACTGCTGTACTAAACGTTATCGGACATACTCGTAGGATCTGACCATTAAATCCCTAACAATTGGAGTCGTCGCTAAAACGTTTTGCAGTCACTTTACACTATCCGGACATTTAGGACAAGCCAATAACAGTAGCGAATTTTTTTAGAACAACTTTGTTCTCTCTAGAAAGAAAATAATAATCTAATGTATCTAAATACTCTAAATCTAATTTACTTATATGGGACCATGAAAGATTTATTTCTGGGAACTTGAAGAATGCCCAGGGAACCATGTCACCCAATACCTGATATTTAAACGATATATATATATATATATATATATATATATATTGTACTATAATATTGTACATGGTTCTTTTTGAAAAACATTTATATTCCTACATTGAAATGAGAATTGACTATGGTGAAGGAATACGAATTTCAGCTGACTAGTCGCAAATGTCATGATAAAAATAATTCTAAGGTGTAGGTACATAAAATAAATCGTGCCTGAGACACAGTAAAAGGCTAGCCACCTGCCACATTGGGACACATTACATCTCGGGGAAGAGTACCTAATACCCATCTGCCAATTGCGTTGGTTATAAATAAAAATAACAAGGCAAAGAAAATTCATTCGGGTAAGCTGAGAGATTTTATTGACATGATTGCAAGATGGATCGGCAAAAATTACATTACAATATTAAGATAGATCGGTCTATATAAATTTGATAAGAACCTCCGCGAAAGAGACATCAAAATACGTGCAAGAGCGTTAGAACGCCGAAAAAGAAATAACGCCAAACTGACAAATTTGTCCTGCCACATATGTACTCGTAAATCTAAACTAAATCGACAAAATCCTTTGTGTTTCTTAATAATATAAAATGTGATTGTAACACCTAGAATTTCTAAAAAGAATCTGTTGCGCCTTTTGCAACAGACTCAATAACAATGCTAGTGGCTAAGAAGGTTGATGATGCGACCACACAACAGATACTTTGTTACGGGACGTGCGTACTTCTCCTAGTTTATCTAATGAAGTTCATTAGGCACTTGGCCACTAGAGAAAGTCCACGAAGGCAAGAAATAATCATACCATGCACCGATAGAAACTGTCCCCATAAATCAGCTTCGATGTCGACTTCAAACGAAAGAGACCCTTGTTTATCAGTGAGTAAAGAAGATAAGAAGAGGAGACAAAGAAGAAGACGTCACAAGTACATGTCAGAAGAATGGTTGCCAAGAAGGGACCCTTGTCACAGTCATGATGTCGATGATTACGACTGTCAAGAAGAGTGAGAAGTAGTGAGCAAGATAATTAAAGTACCCCTTACTTTGTAGGTATTTAACAACACAAATTAGTCCGTTGGTCAATGTTTACGTCTAGTTGGTGTCTAGTTGAAGTAAGAAATTAAAAGTAAATAGGTTCAATTGTGTTTGACACTTAGGGAAACACTATTAGGCTGATGAAGCTGGCAGCTCCCTCACCTGGGTACCTAATAAATCAATGAAAATATCTCTATATTTAAGATCTATCTTGAAACAGAACACTTCTGCAGTTTTGCCTTTGATTTGAAAGAGCCACCACGGATCGAAATATGTTTTCTATATTTAATACCTAAGGTTGTTTTTAAACTAAATTTTCAGTGGTTCCCAATAAATAATAGAACAAGTGCCAACATAAGTACTGCTGGGGTCGTCTCGTAAGTTTTGCGGGCCGTTTAATTTTACACACAAACGATGAACATGTTTCAATATAAATTGCTGTCTTTCAGTTTGATGATCCAAATTGTCGTGACTACACCGGCGTGCGCCTCGCCGTCGAATAGACTAACTGTCGGTAATAACTTTGATTGGCACGGCGCTTAGTGTAGGTATTTGTCAAAATTACTCGAGACTATCTCGACGTGACCAACAAGAGCACCAAACACACGATGTTTCGTTGTCATTTGCGTCACGCATTAGTCTGAGAGACAGGAGGTTAGAAGGCTACTGATTTAAATCTTGGGGTTTGTACACTAGTACAGCGACGACTGCTCGTAGTTTAGGAATACTTGTTACCAATTCAGTAGGTAATGTCTTATAATGTTTTACTCCGTGTTAAGAACTAGGTGCTACTTTGGTAAACTTGTGATCGTATACTGGACTAAGTAGGAACCTTTCTATAAATTGTAGCAATAACTACAACTGAACGAACACAAACTTAATATGCTATGTTTTACACATGCAATAAAGTTTATAATTAATTTCCTCCTGAAAGTATTTATAATAATAATAATAATACCTGGGTCAATTCCACACAAATTGACCTAGTCCCAAATTAAGCAAAGCTTGTGTTATGTAACTAGACAACGATATATTTACTTATGTAGATAGATATATACATAAATACATAAGACATCCAAGACTAAGGTACAAATAATCGTGTTCATCACACAAATATCTGCCCCCAGCGGGATTCGAACCCGCGACCTCAAGTTTCGCAGTCAGGAGCTCTAACCACTAGACCAGACGGTCGTCTGGTCACTAATCTATCTAACTAACGTATACAACTTGTGCTCCTTGTCCTTTACACCGCAGTCCTAGTACATTTAAAATCTATGATTGAGTCTAATATTCCATCAAACAGTAAAATATTGTGCAAATAGAAAATAAATAAGACCATTCATAGCTATTTTAATTGGATATAAAAATCAAGGAGTTTTAATGAACAGGCTTTTTGTATGACTAAGGTAGTCTACCCTACTATATTAGTCTTTATTATTATTGGGGCGGCAGTTTTTCAAGTTATCTTTTATTAGAGAATAGCATTGGTATAATGAAGCAGCAGAAGGTTATGACTGAGGAGATATTTCCTAAAGGCGATTCAAGCAGAGGCAGAGGACGACCACGTTCCAATTACCTAGATCAAACCGATCGGACGCTCAAGGACGGGAACGTCAAGAATACTCGAAACCGACGAGCATGTATGAAGAGACTGATGAATGTGGACGAAGCGAAGAGATATGTAAGTCTAGAGAGAACTGGCGCTCTATAATCTCTGCCTACCCCGTTAGGGACTCGGCGTGATGTTATGTATGTATATGATTCAAGCAGAAAATGATTGCACCACTTAAAAAGAGCTACGTAACAATCATGTCTAGTTAAATATGCCTAGCAGAAAGAGCGAAGGGAACGTAGTCTTCGTTCCAATTTGCTTAGGCGGAGTACTCAAAACTAGGCAATATGTTAATAAATGCGTATTGAGTGGGAGATGTATTAAGATATTAATGTATAACACTGCTATTGTATATGTGAGCCTGGTATATTTAATTGTTAGGACTCCATTGTTTAGCTGTTTGTCAGGACCAATCCAAGGATGAGATCTTCAGATGGCACCTCCTACGTTGCCTTGTCAGCCATCTATTGCCTGTCGAAGTTAACGAAATTATCATAATATTTCGATTACCTACACCTATTTCTATCGCCTGTACTTGTCTAGGTTTATGAGCTACGTATATATGCAGGCAAATTAAATAGAAAAACCCCATGCACTCATTTCAAATCTACAAACGAATGTCAAAGAAAATGGTTGAAGTGAATAAAAATTGAAGGCTCACAAATCGCTATAACAGTACGTTGCATATGCCTGTTCCCATTGTTTAGTCGGGGTTAATTAGCCTAAGTAACATGCCGCAAAATAGTACGCCGCAATTAACTACGCCCGCTTTCTTCGTCTATGCAACGCGCCAACTTAAATAACTTAAATCTTAACTTTGCGAGTGTAATTTTAACTGTTTTCACAGCCACAACGACCTGCGAAATACCACGAAATGGGATATATATGCAACAGCTTTAAGTTTGGTAAAGTGACTGTAACTTAAATTAGAATGAAAATCATAATGGTATTTAATGAAAGTCCCCGAAGGGATAGGTAGTAGGTAGGTACAACACCTTCTATTCGACAGATGTATATATTTAGATGACGACGTCATAGATGGCGAGTCCATCAACCACCACCACTATCTGTACTAACTGTAGTATGTGTGTGTTAGTGACTATACGTAACGAATTCACGACAAGTCGTGGTTTCGATTTCAACGTCGAACAAAGCATGTTCCAGATTTATGGCTTCCGAAGATTTATAGTTATCGAAAGGAATTCAGAGAAACTTGCACGGATGATTGTGCACATAGATGTAAGGATATCTTCTCTGACAACAGGATATAAATAAATGGTTCAATATAAAAATAACCGCTTCAGCAGCTGACAATACGGATCGTAAAATCGCAAAATACATTTTCATCGTTTAAAAGCTACACGCATGACTTTGCATTCTTGTTGCAATAAATCAATCTACATTGATATACAAGCAAACGGCTTATTATTAATAAGCCCTATTATTAAAATTTACGATGAAAGCATTCATACGTTCACATACAACTGAAATAACGTCCGAAAGAACGACTTAACACTCCAGGAAGTGTTGTAAGTTGTAATTTAGCAGAATACAACAAAAAAAAATATCAAACAATTGTTGTGTTGTCTCTTGGACTATATTCTTCTCTACAGTAAGATTCCCGCGAGGAGCATACTTTAATCGCTGGCAAGATTGTTTGCAACTCACGTTTCCCTCTCACGTCCTAAGATTCTTTGCTCGTTGTGACATGTTTTAATAACACGTTTCACAATAAATGCTACGATGCCATTATAGGTAACTCGACACCCACGAACTTTACTTAGTAGGGTAAGGACTTTTATATTAATCATTACTTTGTTATGTAAAGCAAAGGAAGATTGCGTTATAACTCCCAAGATCAAAGCAATAAAGACAGACGGGCATATTTAAAATACTAATGTAGGTGTGTGTCTGAAGGGAAGATATTTTAAAATCTCGAGTACAACGGCCCTCTTTTCTATCTACTTATCCTATATAAGACTTGGTGTGATTATATGCACGTAGTTAATTGAGGCCGCAATTCACTAAAATTATATAAGTTTACGAATTACGCTTGAATTTAATGTAGTTTGTTAAATATTCGAACTAAATATCACATACACAGGAAAAATTTAATTAACGAAATTAATTGTAAACGTAGAATGGAATACTGCATGACTTTTGTTGCTGACTGTACCTTGCATTGAAGTCGGGCAAGTTCGATCTATTTATGTAAGCTCGTCAAGAAATGCATCTCTGTGGACTCCTTTTCGACTCTATTTTGTTGGATGATACTCATAATATTATAATGTTTCCCAGTTTTAACTTGCAAGATATGATTCGATTAAAATTCATTTAGTTATAAGAAACCTACAATGGATTTTCAATATTCAATTAAGAGTGGAATTAGAATACCTCCTTTTAATAAATTAAGACCCATTTAAATTCATTCAAGCCAATCTGAAACTGATCGCCTTAATTGATAGGGTTCAATATCAATTGCACTTCGAGTCATATAATTGGCATGTATATACATTTTACCTATGAACAATTGGAAGCACATGTTTGTTCCCACATAATTATATGACCAATTGTATTTTCCACATACACATATCTCATCAATTATTTTCTCAGGGTACATAATAAAGTTAATGCTTATGAAATTGTTTTCGTAAAATATCATTTGAAACGTAGTGGCTAGCAACTTCTAGTTTGCAGGTCCGACCTCTGGTGATCTGTACCAAGGAGTTTTTTAATCTTGAGTATTTTTATTTAACGCACTGAATTAACGAGGGTATTATCGTTTGGACATCCTTAGGGTCGCGAAGAGATAATTTAAAATATATTAATACATTATTAGAGCCGTGGTGGCCGATTGGTTCGATCAGTCGTCTGGATCCCGCCTGTCCGAATGAGTTTATATTTACTTAAGTCACTTTACTTAAACTTGAGCACAGTGATTGGAGGCACCTCGAGCTTTACGGTGAAGGAAGCCTGCATACGTTTCAGAATAAATGTAACTACGTATGTAACTCTAGCCATCCTTGAGAAATGGCGATGGGCTCACTAACTGTCACGTTGGCACTTAAAATATATTGCCGACGAAATGTGGGCATGTGGGTACTACTCCACGCCTCTGCTTACCTCTTTAGGGACTCTTTTGGGAATGCCTGAAGATATAAAGGTATTAAATATATTAAGAAAGATATTATAAATATATAAAAAGATATTAAGAAAGGTAAGCAACCTTAGCGCACTCTTGGCGGCTTACCACGGATATGTAGCATCTACTTTGAGATATGGCATAATCTTCTGGGGAAATGCCAGTAATAGCACTAATGTTTTCAAATCACAAAAAAAATGTATTAGAGCTATATGTCAAATTAAACACAGAGACACGTGTAAACCACATTATCAAACTTTAAAAATATTAACATTGCCGTCACTTTACATTTATGAAATTATTATGTTTGTCAAAACCAATATACACTTATTCCAAGTATTTACAAGTCAACGACATTCAGAGCTTTCCTTAACGAAAACTAAAACCACATTTCTACATAAAAGTGTGTTTGCAATGGCACCAAAGCTATACAATAAACTCCCAAAGCAAATTAAACATTGCCAAAACATAAAAGAATTTAAAAATAAAGTTTTTAATTTACTTGTTGAGAAAGCATATTATACCATTAATGAATACCTAGTTGATAAGTTTTAATAATTTTAAGAAAGTTATATGATAACATTATAGAGCCGTCATTTAAGGAAACTTTCAACAATATGTTTATTTTTATATATAATATGAGTAGTAGCATAAACTCGATATTAAATAATTATGCTTAAGATAGTGTTATAAATAATATTATCTATTTTAAATATTTTGTATGCCTAGCGGCGGAACATAGCACCTATACCTGTGTAACTTAATACCATCTAATTTTCTATGTTCACGAAATAAATTATTTGATTTGATTTGATTTGATTTGATTTAAATATATTACTAGGTAAATAAGAAACGCTAATAATCGAATAACTAAAGACAAACAACAAAAGGTACAGACACTAATGTCTGCGCGAGAAGCTCGCTAACCTAACCGCAGGAACACAATTACACAAACCAGAGGATATATTTAAGGATGCGATTCTCGCAGACGGAAATACTACCTCAGCTTTTAGCAGGAATTCCGGTTAATAATACTCGTGTTTAAAATATACAGATATGAATCCAGGAAACGGAAAGTGTAATAAAAAGTGGAAGCTGGAGGAAACTGAAATAAATTTAATTATGGATTAATATAAGTGTAGTAAATACTAACTAACTCTATTAATTGCATAATCACACGGTGTTAGCTATGCATTTATTACTTTAAATGTAAATTGGTCACTCCAGGCCTTACATGGTAAAAGGTAAATATGGTAAACACTGCTTATATACGAGAATAAATTCAAACGCGTTAACTAAACTCATGTATATACTGGTATGTATATACTTCTTTATATACATATATATTTACACACTCAGACTTGATCATTAGCAAGTACGATGCAGTAGTAAATATTTCCAACGCCCAATTCGCTGTTGTAAAATTACCATATCCAAGTCTCCGGTACAGCCATAATAAACTTACTGAAACAGTAAACTCACTAAATACAGTTTCCGAAGGAGTTGATGTCAAGCGTAGAATGCGAGAAGTTGCGATGAGAGCTTCCGCAGTATGACACCGAAACTGACACTGTCCGTTAGCTGATAGTGTTTGTATACTGTATATATTACATATACATGTCTTATTTAATTCCCTCTCTATTGTTTTTTTTATATATAGACCTACCCTTCGCTCGGGTAAATATATTGTTTTGTTATATCCCAAATGGATTATGGTAACGTTTTCGATGAAAGCTCTTAGACGACTAGTCTTCGTCCGATTATTCTATTATTAGCACCATATTTCAACCAATTTGCACAAAATCTTTATACACCTAAACATTTCTCCTACACAGCTACGAATCCTAGCTAAATTAGAAGAGGCATAAAATTGATTGAGAAAAAAAGCCGTGGTGGCCGAGTGGTTCGAGCAGTTGCCTGCGACACAAAGATCGCAAGTTCGAATCCCGACTGTACCAATGAGTGTTTCTGAACTTAAGTACAGTGATTAGTCACACCACGAGCTTTACGGTGAAGGAAAACATCGAGAGGAAACCTGCATACGTTTGAGAAGAAATTCAAAGGCGTATGTATAGTCGTGCTTGAGTAACGGCGATGGACTCGCCATCTGTCACGTTGGCACCAAATATACCTCTGGCGGAAAGTGGGTGTGTGGGTATTTATTACCTATACACCTCTGCCTACCCCTTCGGGGACCCTTGTGGGAAGGCGTGAGGATATAAAATTGATTAAATGCAGGTAAGAGGCGTATATTGAAAAAAATTACGTCATTGTGTGGAATTTTCCCTATTTATTTATTTATTAGGTATTTATAGCGATTTTTGATCGAATTCGCGATTGGCGTGAATTAATAATTGCATGATTATTAAGATGAATAGTGGCATGTTAATCGGATTTGGACCTATAGAAATGATGAAAGAAGAATACCTCTACAATGCGAATGGAAGATGCAGTTTGTACTATAAATACCTTTATATATACTGACATATATCCAGTAAGCCTCCTTAAATGAGCATATATGAAACATTAACTAGCCTATAACTACCAATTACTGATTCGTAATAGAAAAATAAATACGAACGTTAGGAATAAATGACGCAGTGATCATGCAGGTGTAATACAGCGTTTCAAATACTTTGAACATTATTAATCTTTACATATAATAAATCAGCAGAGTTGACGTGTCTGATTGGGTGATGTAAAAAATAATATCAAGATTTTAGAATATTTAAATAAAACTCTTTTCTTTTTTGCCTTTGTTTGACTATGAGTATGTATGTTTGTTTGAAAAGCATTTTCCGAACTCGGTGAATTTAATATCACCTCTAAACCTATGCGATATTCCCTATAATACACTACCTATGTACGAATTTACATCCAAATTCTTGTCTTCAATTATATCCCAGATACTTCATATCCTTGGCTTTTACTATGGTGTGAGTTTCATTGGTACCGATACCATACCTAGAGGTACTAACTAAGGTAGCGATTACAAAACGTTCCGGATCAAAGTGTCGATATCTCGCAAATTCAAATATCAGCCCTTATGCTCGTATCACAGATTTTCAGCAATATATTTATATCACTTGAAATTATTTTTAACCGCTTAAAATTTACCTTGTTTCCTAGCTTAATTCCGTTCAAGGATATTGCTTCTAAGGAAGTTGCCGTAAGATTGCAAAAGGTCGCACTAATACCTCGACCCTCCGAATTCCGGGACAAAGACAAGTTTATCAGTGAAATAAGATTACGTCCTTCTTAGTCCACAAGTCCTTTGAAGACTACTGATAAGGAATTCGCATTCGCTTCCAGGCGCGGACAGTAGCCACAAATCGGATTGACTGCAAGTTATGACCAGGCTATAATTATTTGAATATAATTCAATGAAGACAGACAGAAATGAACTCTTCTCTATTGAGGTAGATTTTCTTATTATTTTCACGCCTTCTCTCAGGGTCAAGGTCACAGGATTATCTGCAGGGCTATGTCTACGGAGTAGAAACACCTCGCTAGAGTCATATATATTCAGGTATCAACATGGCCGATGGAGAGTCTATTTTGTTTGGAATTCAACCCGAGAGTTCAAGCTTTGCACCAGATAGCCGAATTAAAACTAATGGAAAATATAAGTGAGCGGAAATATATTTGATGCGATGTAAAATGCGTACAGAAAACATTTCACTTTAAGGCAAAATACTCTACTTCTGAATCCAGATTCAGATAAACTAAAGCGTTTTAAGCTATTGCGCTCCCTTATTAAGCATAGTTCCTCTAAGAGTAACTTTTAAAAAGATTTTTTTCTTGTATATATCATCTCTGTTTCATTTTTATAAGAAACTTATTCAGCAAAGACAAATTGATTTCCCTTTCATGCTATTAGCAATATTGGCTCCACTATTTTTATATAAGAAATATTTGATTGACTTTGATTGAGAGCAGTAGAATACGCCTCTATATCTACTGAGATCCTACGACTTGTAAATAATACTCTAAAAGGCATCGAGTCAAAATTTAACACTGCTGACCGTCCAAAGATAGATCAATCTGTATCCATTAGGGGCTGCAATAACGCGCCTGCCGGCAATCCATCAATATTGCTCGTTCTAAATCCACTAACTGCGCCAACTGTGCTACTATTCTATTAATACCGCACTTAATTTCAAATTCTATTCGCTTAGGTTCTTTTTGGAGTGCAATAGTTTTGACACTAAATTTAATACGAAACTCATTCTTGAACTGCGATGGCAGATTTGGATAGGTAAGCTAGGTTTTGTATTAATCAGGGGTATAATTATAAAGAGACGCTTTATGATTTCAGTAAGTTCATGGTGGTTTGATTTGCCTTGTAAATATTAACGATCAGATATGATCTCTGTTTTGGCCTAGAATGGAGGAGCAAGTAATATCTAAAAAAAAAACTTATATCTATCCCTACTTTTCATCTCATTTTTATCATAAATTTAAGTGTTCTTATCAACATATTAGATACAAATCTCTTTAAGCTTCCTGTGTACCATGGCATACACTTTTCTTTGATCTGCTTCATGTATTTTAATCTTGGTCTTCCTCTTCTTCTTTTTCTCTTTACCTAAATAAATAATATATCTTATTTTTTATATTTTTAAATCTATTTAAATAATAGCCAGGACAGAATAGGCTAATTGAGTCCGAAATTCTACTGCTATTCTGCCGGGTGTTATGGGAAAATTTATAGGAATGATACAATCTTCCTCTACGGCATTAGTTTCGCTCCACTGGTCGTATAACCATCATGTCACGTTGTAATTAGTCGAGTTAATTAAGCAACGGCTCGATATTGTTGGAGCTAGAATCGGATTGTCAAAATGTGATTATAAGGCGTGTAAGGCAATATGGGGTGGAAACTGTATGGGTACTCGACATCTGTAGCGTTGGCACCGAAACAATTATAGTTCCGAAGAAAAGAGGTTGATGTTACACGATGCGAAGATAGCTAGCTAGCTAGAAGCTACATAAATATAAAAAAAATTACGTGAGCCGTCACGGGACGCCTGGCAGATGTGAAACATCGACATTATTTTGTAAAAGTAATATGCAGAAAAGAACATATTGTGATAGGAACTAAATATGTCATAATGATAAAATAAAATATTACGATTTTTTTCCAGATAACGATGACTATTTATTGAATAAACGTACAGTGATTAGTCACACCACGAGCTGAACGGTGAAGGAAAACATCGAGAGGAAACCTGCATACGTCTGAGAAGAAATTCAAAGGCGTATGTATAGTCGTGCTTGAGTAACGGCGATGGACTCGCCATCTGTCACGTTGGCACCTAATATACCTCTGGCGGAAAGTGGGTGTGTGGGTATTACCTATACACCTCTGCCTACCCCTTCGGGGACCCTTGTGGGAAGGCGTGAGGATATATTATATATTATTATTTTTTATATTTAATGAAATATAAAAACAATTCTGCAGAACACTCCCCGTTATACAAGCGGTAGAACACACACAGGGAGGCAAAGTCTCTCCTCAGACTTAGTGATTCCAAGCCGCTTGTGAGCATGGGATCATCGACAATTCTAGCGGCGCGTTTCTGAACCGCGTCAAAAGGCCCAAGCTGGTATCCAGGGGCTCCAGCCCACAGGTGGCAGCAGTACTCCATATGTGGCCGAACGGTCCAATCATCCGTTGTTTAGACTGCTTATAGATTGGAGTTGCACGGACTGGAGGTAATTGTCGCAAATCTCCAATAAAAATAATGTCTAGACCACCAAAATTTTCATCAAAATTTCCGGTTATTTGCTTTAGTCTTGCGTCTATTTGGTTCAAGAGCTCGGCACCAATCATACTGATTTCGTCAATTATTAAAACTTTGACATATTTAAATAAGCATCGATATTGTTGTGCTGTTTCTATTGACAACGGAATTAGCAATGTCACACACACTACATTAGATGAGTCGTGAAAGTAGGATGGTATGATTTAATTATCACGTGCCAGATAGAGACATATAATTTGCTGTGATGCGTCGTCACATACACTACAAACAATATAGATTAATTAAATCAGACATGACATTTTGCCCTACCAAGTTTTATGCCTATTATATTAAACTAGCTTTTGCGCGCGGCTTCGCTCGCGTCACCTTCAAACCCGCGCTTATCTCTGGTTTGCATAAAGCGCATATTACTTAGGGATAATATAGCATTCTAAGGGTCAAAGTCCATTAGTTGATGAGTACATTTGTTCCAAACATAGATATAAAATATATTATTACTCAAGCATATATAATTTGAGCCGTGGTGGCCGAGTGGTTCGAGTTGCCTGTGACGCAAAGGTCGCAAGTTCGAATCCCGACTGTACCAATGAGTTTTTCTGAACTTAAGTACAGTGATTAGTCACACCACGAGCTTTACGGTGAAGGAAAACATCGAGAGGAAACCTGCATACGTCAGAGAAGAAATTCAAAAGCGTATGTATAGTCGTGCTTGAGTAACGGCGATGGACTCGCCATCTGTCACGTTGGCACCTAATATACCTCTGGCGGAAAGTGGGTGTGTGGGTATTACCTATACACCTCTGCCTACCCCTTCGGGGACCCTTGTGGGAAGGCGTGAGGATATGAGCATATATAATAATATATTATATATGCTCTATATATATATATATATATACTACTCAAGTAACACAACTCATAAAATTAGAACAAAATATAACAATTCAATTTATATAACAACTGCATTACAAAAAAATAACATCAACTTATAACCTACCCTTTGTGCCTACTCTGTGAAGCAGCTCACATGTCTGTTTCTGTATAGTCTGTGATGAGTTATGACATCTATCTCTTTTGCACTTGGTAATGAGGATACTTTTGTTGCGACGACGACGCATGCCGTGGCGACGCGTTGCCACGCCAGAAATCGGTTTCACGTGCGGCTATAGATGTTTCACATCAAAAATAACATCAACTAACAACCTACCCTTTGTGCCTACTCTGTGAAGCAGCTCACATGTCTGTTTCTGTATAGTCTGTGATGAGTTATGACATCTATCTCTTTTGCACTTGGTAATGAGGATACTTTTGTTGCGACGACGACGCATGCGGTTTTACGTGCGGCTATAGATGTTTCACATCAAAAAAACATAAATAGCATATATCTATTGTGACGCGTTGCGTTATGTGCAATTGTAAAGCAACATAAAAAAATGGGCCCTGGTTGTCGAATGGTTCGAGTTACCTGCTACACAAAGAGAAGCAACCTGGAATCTCAACAGTACCAATAAGTTTTTTGAACGTAGTATAGTGGTTACTCACACCACGACCGAGTGTATACTCGTGCTTGAGTAACGATTATGTACTCGCCATTTGTCACCTAAAATATTATATCTCTGCCGGGAAGTAGGTGTGTGAGTACTTCCTATATTTAATTAAATACTGACGTACTCAATTAATTGGTTCCTACACATAGAACCTATACGTTGATCCTAAAACGGTAATACGACATATTCAAACGTCACACGGGATAGTTATTTACAAACACTTGAAGCAAATTTACTTCCCCGAGCGAAGTTGTGGTTAGTTAATGTTTGTGTCTATTATTCCGACCTACAAAGAAAGAAGAGTAATGAATACCAACTTTTTACGAAGTAAATGAAGCCGCTCATAAAAACCTTTAGAGGAATACTCAAGGTAGAATTCCGGTAGATAGGTACTGCGAGCGTGATATAGGTAACTTATCAAACTACTGTATGAAAAACATTCCTAGGAACTTCATTAATACGAACACTGTTGGTAATCAATGCCGTCTAGACTTTATGGTGACAAGTAAAACTTCTGCGTATTGTTTATTTGTTTGATGTGTTTACCGCCTGAGCTCTGATTTATTTACATTCAATGTCAACCAATGGCTTAATCAAGATCTGCTTAAAGTTTGCGCCGTCTAAATAATATACAGCCAAACATTACTCGCTCTAGTTACTGTCACCGACGTAGCTGCGTAATGTAGAATTCCTAATTATTCTTGAGCTCCCTCGCCCCCCGGGGAAGCCTTCAAAATGCTAACTACAAGGGTTGTTAAATAATGTAACACAGGTCATGTCACTTGGTGATGTTTGTAGCGGTGTTTAGGTAACTAATACACACAGCAAACATGCTTCGTGATCCGCTTACACGCCTTGGCTCTACTCGGGTATAATTGTTAATTCTATAAATTCACAATTATAATATGACATTATATTTACACCTTTTTTTGTTACGATTTTTTGGTTACCACTTCAAAGGTTAAAAGATAAGGTGTTATATATTTTGGTTCGAGAAGGATGTGAAAGCCGATAAGATAAGATGTTGAAGCCATGGTGGCCGAGTGGTTCGAGCAGTTGCCTGCGACACAAAGATCGCAAGTTCGAATCCCGACTGTACCAATGAGTTTTTTCTAAACTTAAGTACAGTGATTAGCCCCACCACGAGCTTGAAGGAAAACATCGAGAGGAAACCTACATACGTCTGAGAAGAAATTCAAAGTCGTTTGTATAGTCGTGCTTGAGTAACGGCGATGGACTCGCCATCTGTCACGTTGGCACCTAATATACCTCTGGCGGAAAGTGGGTGTGTATTACCTATACACCTCTGCCTACCGGGGACCCTTGTGGGAAGGCGTAAGGATATATTATTATTAAGCAACTGAATGGCAAATAAGCCAGTAAGTATGTTATGAATACTACTGCAAATTTCTTGAGTTCTTTGTATGTCCTTATTATTTCTCTAGATAGTAGAAATTCCGCGCGGTTTGTACAAGATTAATATGTTGGCATTAACAAACATATCAAGTCGGCAGGAAAACATTGGCTCAGCCCGTTAAACCTACTGTCTTACGTCCGAGAGAATATTGCTGTAATAAATCGCAACGTGGAGATGGGACTCGAGAAAATATAAATAAAATGAGCTTGTTTTGACATCTCGCAAAAGTAGCCTTACTTCTGAGTCACAGCTGTTCGCGATATTAAAATGTATGCAAACTCGACTCTCCAATGACCGCGAGATTTAAATCTAAGGGAAGTACTTTTATCGCGGTGACAGAAATAAGAAGAAACCTAAACAAGAAAAGTTTTTTTTGTGCTTTCTATTTCGTATATCCGATGAGATGGGATTTCGTAAACAATACCAAAAAAAATTTATGCTTGATTAGTTCCAAACAATTTTCTTTCTGGATACTCCCCGAATGCCAAAGTAAGCACTCCGAGGTGTGAAAAAAGACATATATTTTTGTTAGCTAGATGTTTTATGGTAATCAACATATTGTATTTATTTAGTGTGTTATCCGACTGAGTAATTATTGTATTATAAACGTGAGAGTTAGTGAGGCTATTCGTTCCTCTTTCACGTATAAACTACCATATGTTTGGTAGTTTATACGTGAAAGAGGATCCTAATAGGATGAATTTGGCACAGAGATAGAATATTATCTGGATGGATGGATAATACAATGATGAACACAAGATACCTATGTTTAATTCCACGAAAAAATTATACGAAATCAGATTTTTCGCGGTTATACTCGCGTAAAATATGATTTCCTTAGTTAAGTATATAGCAGTATTATTTCCACACATACTGTATTAATTCCACAGAAAACCAGTCCCAGATTAAACAATGTATGTACTATACTATATATGTACACACCTACAATATATCTCTGATGGAAAGTGAGTGTGTGGGTACTACCTATACACTCTACCTACCCTTCCTTCCTTCGTGAGGACACATATATATATATATATATATATATATATATCTATTAAAGTGATTATCGCGTTGTTACCTTTTATGTAGACTCGTAATAGATGCTAGAACGAGCAAATTGATAGTAAATTTCGAACGGACGCGTATTTTGTTCGTGTCAAGAACTTTATAGTCCATATACAATTTTCCAATTGGAATGTTGGCACTTCCACATATCTCCGCAGCCAGTGAAACAGGAGGCACACAAATCATCACTATTGTGTTGCCATGCTTGTGTGCCATCAAAATGCTGCACAGCAATATTGAAAGCTCCGTAAATTTAATTTTAAATTGGATCTGTTTTGTTCTGTACATACTAGTGTTGTTCAAATATTAACATTTTATGGCATTTTTATTCACATAAAAAATACCAATAATGTTAATCAAGACCATAAGAACAGGAATCATAAATAAAAATATAGCTTTTTTGATCAAAAGCTATTTATAATCAAGGCTCATATAACAATACTAATTATCAAATCTCATGATCATTTATGCCACAATGCATAAATTACGCTTATTCTGATACTATCACTCACATAGTGTAGATGCTTTCTATCTATCTCCTTAATTATAAATGGGAATTACAGTATCGATATAGAATAGAGGTAAAAACATGAATATGAAATGAAAATGGTCGAGTCCCAAACGGGGTAGGCAAAGAGGATCGAGAGCAAGTTTTTTCTTGACTAACATAGCTCTTTGACTTAGCCCGCATCCCGTCTCTTCAAACATGCTCACCGGTTTCGAGTATTCTTGACGTTCCCATCCTTGAGTGTCTGATCGATTTGATCTAGGTAGTTGGAACGTGGATTTCGTCCGCCTCTTCTTGCACACAATTTTGCATTGTATATCCGTGTATTATAATTTTATCTTAATAAATAATATTTTATCACTAAGGTGGTAAACAATCAAGCTGCTCAAAAATTTACTTTATAAGATTATTTTAAATAAAGATAAAATATAATAAATGTTGTAATAAAATATGTAACTTATATAACCTAACTTACAAATTATTTTCAAGAGAAATATCTACCAGCAAGGCGGCGTAATAAAACCTAGATTGTGATACAAGTGCGCCTAATAAAATTCTACTCATTTGCTACTGTTATTTATATGAAATGGTCTTTTCATTCCCGGGTTTTATTTTTCTTCTCAAGCTCTACTTTAATTTAATATAACCTAGTTTGTGAAAGAAAATTAAACCATTCTGAGAAAATATATGACTGAGAAGAATATTTTAGGTACAATTAACACTTTTTGGGGATCAAGAGTAAACTGAGTTTCGACTAGTTACTGGTACCTAGGAAATATGAAAACACACGTTAAATGGTATGTAGAGCTTTTGTTTTATACTCAGTCAAGCTCTATGTGAACCCGGCTTTAATACCTTAATACAATCCCACACACCCACTTTTCGCCAGAAATATAATTTAGGTGCCAATGTGACAGATGGCGAGACCATCGCCGTTACTTAAGCACGACTATTAGATACGCCTTTGAATTTCCTTTCAAACGTATGCAGGTTTCCTCCGATGTCTTCCTTCACCGTGAAGCTCGTGGTTTGACTAATCACTGTGGTTTTATTTAAAAAAGTCTATTACTTACATCAAATCTTAAGCGCCTGAAATCGCGGACCACAGCTAGCCCATCCCTAAAGTAACCGAAACCGTAGGTAGAAGATACGCCATGATATGATATGTATGTACATATATGTATATTGAAGGCTTAAGAATTTGTATGATTATCATATTGTCACTAGCATTGTGTACATATGTAATAAATTATTCTTTGTTTGAGATTATTCCGTTGATTGTACAGCACATTTCTCTGTCAACGGTATGTCTTTCAGAGGGAATTTTTAAATATTAATGGAAGTGAATGTCAACGTTTACTAGAAAATATTTCTCTCTGCCTTCAGCGATGTTTTCAGAGAGGTAGAAAATTAATTTACATTATACATACATAATTTATACCTACATTTACGTGTTTTATCAAGTTTATTTTCTTTTGCGACTGCCTCGCCTTTTTTACTTGATTTTGTTCATCATATTTTGTGTTCTGGGGTCATAACGAACTATTGAATTCGTTATAAAATGCTCTTAAAGGACCATCTTAATTTTTTTTCATCATATATGTACATCTGACGCTAAAACATTCCTGAATTATCATTGCAAAAGCACTTTTTGGTACAGCGCGTGAACGAAATTAATATTTCAACCATAACTCTAGGCACTTCCTAACTCATACAAATTTATTCACATACCTATTTGTATACGATTACTGCTGATGAATGGAATTCAATTAAGGACATATAGTTCACACCTGCCCACAAGGCTCCCTGACAGGGTAGGCAGAGAAGTAACAACACTCTCTCTTCGCCAGAGATATATGCCAACGTGACGGAAGGCGAGTCAGTCGGCATTCTACAAGCGAGATATGTATCTATGTACAATACGAATTAAATCTTAAGTGTATATAAGGTCCATTCAAATGTTTTTCTTTACGTGCGTGTGTAGCGTGAACTAGCGCTCTACTCTCCACTTATTCTGTAAGAGACACGGTGCGATGATATTCATGTAGGAATGTATGTATGTATGTAAAGTTCGTGGCGTGATAAGTCATTGTACTTCAGGCAAAGCATTGGTGCATACCCCCGGAATTCGAAACGGCAATATTTATTCTGCAAGCGATTTCTATAAACACTCTGCCACTGTGGCTCTTATTAACAGTATATGCAAGTAAACATAGCCAGACGTAAGTCAACACGCGAGGGAGGCAATCCGTCAATATTGAGGATCGGTGTGCGTTTACTGCACTTTGATTTATTGGTGCCTGCCATCAATCATGATATATAGCATTAATACCGCGTCCTCCCGTTCAATCCGCGGTTTTTTACGAGATAAAAGTTCGTTGCATCCTAATTTAATCCGTCCAGGCATTTTTCTGTCTGGGTCAAGGTGAAAACATGGGCTACTAAATAAATTTTGTTTATTATTTTGTCCACATATACATATTTATGAACGTCGTATTTATGAACATATTTATGAAGGGTCGCATCCCTTTAATACTGGAAGCCACAACATAAACAGATATGCATCCCTGGAGAGGGAGTACGAATATGAGATTAGAGCGGTTAACTCCAAGTGCATTTCCTTGCCCACACACTGTCCTGTCAACATTAATGGAATATTCGAAAGGGCAGTTAGTGTATAGTTTGAAGTGTTTAACAGTGTCAAGAAATCTTATTTAGGATTTACGACGTCTGCGGATAGATCACAAATGTATAATGAAAGCCTCTCTTAAGTGCTTCTTTCAAATTAACGTTGGAGTAAATAAACTTTAAAAGTAAAGCTAGGATTTTGCATTATGTTTTGCAGATAAAGCGCTAAAAATGAAATATACCCACGGTTTTTGGTACTATGTGTGAACTTTCTATTATAACTTAGTGATGGTTTAACCCAAGTAAACTCGCTTTAGTACGCTACGTACGTACGTACATTGATAACATGCAAAATTAGAAACGTTAATAAGGTTGATAACCTTATTGACATTTCTAACTAAGCAAGACTATTATCAAAAGTTCTCAGGCATAACCCTTTATCTATTTAATAAATAATTCAGTATTCCAAAAGCATTACCATCCTGTGTATTACCTACCTAACACTCCTGACAAGACATAATACAGAGGGAGCTGTGGTTAAGGAAGAGAATGCACGTTGTGTGTTACATTTGAATGCCAACTTAGTGGTGTAGGCATTTGATATTGGGGTGAAAATTGTTGAATCTCTTTGAGATTTTAAATTCCAATTTCGAATGGTTAATTATATGCAGATAACTTATGCCGTGGTGGCCGAATGGTTCGCGTAGTCGCCTGCAACACAAATATTAGTAAGTAAGTAAGTAAAATAAGTTCGAATCCCGACTGTACCAATGTGTTTTTCTGAATTAAAGTACAGTAATTAGATGCGATTAATCACTGTACTGTGGTGTACTAAAATACACTGTGGTGTACCAGCTATTACGGTTAAGGAAAAATCGAGAGAAACCTAGCATACGTTTGAGAAGAAATTTAAAAGGCGTAAGTATAGTCGTGTTTATTTTATCTATAACTAGAAGTCAGTTTTTTTAATACTGTTATTCTTATAATATAATATATCCTCACGCCTTCCCACAAGGGTCCCCGAAGGGGTAGGCAGAGGTGTATAGGTAATACCCACACACCCACTTTCCGCCAGAGGTATATTAGGTGCCAACGTGACAGATGGCGAGTCCATCGCCGTTACTCAAGCACGACTATACATACGCCTTTGAATTTCTTCTCAGACGTATGCAGGTTTCCTCTCGATGTTTTCCTTCACCGTAAAGCTCGTGGTGTGACTAATCACTGTACTTAAGTTCAGAAAAACTCATTGGTACAGTCGGGATTCGAACTTGCGACCTTTGCGTCGCAGGCAACTGCTCGAACCGCTCCGCCACCACGGCTCTGAATGAATTAATGTTATTCTTAATATTATTATTTATATACATCTACTATTTGTAAACACGATTTTGAAACTCTTTTTGCTACAAACATCTTAACAATTTCATGTTCTCAAAGAGTAATATAAAAAGACGTAGGTAGAACGACGATGTTTCAAGATGGTATTTCTCTCCTGTCGGCACCTATCTGATTATCCAAGTATTAAATAAACGAGAGATAATTTTGGAGCAGATGTGCCTCGTGACTCCAATTCTGGAACGAATCACAAAGAACAATACCCGGCAGTTAACGTAACAATGTGTGAGCATTATCTGGGAATGGGTCTTTTAACTTAAATTTAAAGTTTTTATTAACATTTTCTGTATCAAATTCAACTGTAAAATGTAAGAATATAGTTTAAGCACTTCTACTACCGCACCTCTCGCCATCGACCGGGAATTCATCCCTGTCACACTGTGCGGTTCCAAAGGAGTTTCCTTCCGCGAACGCTCAGCCTGTGGAATGAGGTCTCCGTTGAGGTTTTCCCTGGAGAGTACAGCATGAAGTTCTTCAAAAAAGGTGTGAAAAAATTCCCGCAGGGTCGGCAACGCGCGAGTGATACCCCTGGTGTTGCAAGCGTCCATAGGCGGCGGTAACCGCTTACCAACAGGCGGGCCGCTTGCTTGTTTGCCACCCCAGTGGTATAAAAAATGCATTAAAAATATAGAATAATGAACTTTTTACCAATACTTATTAACGCCATTTCATATTAACTATCATGTTTTTCCACAATGTAGGTAAACACACACTTATTGCCGGAAATATGCTTAGGTTCTAATATGAAATTTTAACTAATACCTGTATCATATAACTAACCACTGTAGGCATTAGAAGGCAAACTTAACGGCTCAAACCCATATTTCCATCCACGGATAAGGATATGTTCGAGAAGACATTGATTGCATGCTCTGCATTCGCCAAACAAAGGCCTATATGCGAGTTGAGAGGCTCGCCACAGAACCTAAGGAATGTATCGCTAAAAGCCGGATCCATCAGCCGAGTACTCACTGTGGTTGCTTTTGCCCTGAATATTGAAGTTGCGAATAGTACCGCATTATGGTGCGGATTTGAAATCAGTAAAGATTTCTGATGCGGTTGATTTTAGTTACATTAAGATTATATGATATAGATATTTTTATTTTACTTTCAATGTGAATCGATCGATTTAGATCGATTCATATTCGATACAAAGATGGGAACGTCAACAATGATTAAACCGGCGAGCATGGGTTAAGAGACTGATGATGAAAAATAAGTTTTTAAGTCTATATATATGCTCTACTATTTCTACTTAACATGTCGTTGACTCGACATGATGAGACGGTTTGAGGCGATGTGAGTTATAATGTAACAGTAATGAGGTTAATATTTCTATAGCTCTATAAAAATATGGTAAAATTACTTATCATAAGCCGTGATTGTGGCCATAAAGGTCCGTCCCGAATTCTAAGCAATAGCATGATAACATCAAGAAGACCATGCTTCATTTTTGCAATCGCCTTAAAATATAACGAGATAAGGTATGAATTTGTATAAAACTTTTAGACTTTAGTTGTAGCGCATTATCAACTCTGTTCGCATCTATTTTAGGTTGAAAACCGAGTACGATACGTGAGTGTTTTGTGTGCTATACATGTGTTACCACATGTATTGCTGTAAGTACCGACCAGCCGCAACAGCTGCGTTCTTCAAATATGATCTAAACGCGCGGCGACGTGTAGAGAAGCTCTCTCCGTATATTGTTGGAGGCTAAGTGAATGTCGTGTGACAGGCCAGAGTCCATTTCCGCCCGCCCGGGCCGGTCGCCCGTCCATTGTCGTTGGGCGGGACTAGTGCAACCCGTTACATTGCGATGATTCTGGTACTATTTACCAAAGACGATTTTATTCGTACTGAAATTACTAAGAGGATTGTGTGTTATCATTTAAATTACGTAGGCAATTAATAAAATGTTCATCCCTAGGCTAATTCTTTATTTATGTAAATGATATGCGATTTGAGTGTAGAGCGCCAATTTGCTCTAGACTTGCAGATTTTTCGTTTTGTTATTAAACATTAGTTTATATGTATATATATATACTATTATCAAGAATTATAATTCCATTTTAAAGCTATTTAGAGGAAGACTTTGTCTTGTGTTTATTACAAGTAACAACTGTATATTTTCTTGAATACGGCGATAACGGTAATTTTATATTCAATTATGTGTCTTTCCATAAGTGTTTCTGGCATCCTTTACGTAGATTAAAAAAGAAATTAATTGTGGGATTTTTCCGTTGCTGTTTAATGAAGCGGCTCTTTCAACACTACCATTGATCAATATATTATCCTCAATTTCCAAATGAAGGCTATATATTACCTACGCCTGTGTCGTTTATAATCGAATACACTGTAATTTTGGTAATTGTCCCCAAACGGTTACACTATAAATCTGTGGCGGGTTTTAACCACAGAACATCAAACTGAACTCCCAACTACGCCACTATCAAGCTACAAAAACGTATAATTTGTGAACTTAGCTGTACAATATCCACAGGTCAAACCTGAGGTTTTGTGTACCTTAAGCTAATATTAATGGCCCATCCGCTGTCACAAGTAAATATAGTATGGGCATGCTTTTTTTTTGTCTGTAGAATAAATGCTCTAGCACCTACTTTCACTCCTTGCCGTAAGGATCGCGATGTATAAACATATTTTACCCACGTTACGGATGCCTAGCCGTTTCTCAGATTAAACAATTCACAATTTTTATTTATACACATCCGGTTTCTTAACGTTATTTTCTTTCACGTGATAAATCACTGTATTAAAGCCCTGAAAATTAAACAGGTACCGACTGCCAGGGCTCGAACCTGAATTTTACTGGCAACTTCTCAAATCACGCGGCCACCATAGCTTTTAAGGCCTCTTCAAGCTGCTTAACTAAAATAAAACTGTAAAGAATTAAACCATTCCTTTCTTGCATTTCCTACAATATCTTTATATAATTGCCAAGTATTCCAAAACTATTGTTTCCAGGAATTCCTATAGAGACGTATGAGGGCACAGTGAGGAGCTGAAAGGAAAATAAGCGACCTTTTAACGTGCATTAGACAGTCCCATATAAACTGCATGCAGGGGCTTAGACGTCCACTAGCTAGGCTGATAGTGATGCACCTCAGCTGTATATTTGTGAAAATACATATATTTTTGCATCTACAAATGTATTTGCTACTGAAATGCGTAATATTAAGAATTATATGGCCTATATAATAAACACACAGACCCTATGGTGACTTATTTCGTTGTAGAAGCAACGAATGGAGTTACTTAGGAGCTGTTCAACCCATCCTAACACACTCACCAATCTACAGGTTTGCTTATCTCCAATATGTCAAGAGTTTCCAATTTTTTTTAATACTTTCTATAAGATGCGAATCTCGGATTTACCTGCGCAATTTTGAAATTGAACTAAACCTATGAAAAATTAAATAAAACCTAATCATTGTGTATTGTCATCAGTTCCTTATAAATACTTACATATATATTTACTAGTAGATCCGGCCACGCGTTGCTAAGGTTTTTAACAAACACTTACACTTACACGTAAAAAATTCAAAGGGAACGGTAGGAGAACATCATTCATCATGGGACCACCATGCACCATAGATGGGATAATTTCACTGTATCAGCATATAGGTATTATTTATAGTTGAAATAAAATAATATTGCGACTATAAATTGAGATGTAAGCTATCCCAACTTTCAAGTTGGATCAACCTGCTCACGGTGTGTAAATTTGTATCAAAGTCGTGACAACGTGAAAACGTCAAAACAACGTGACGCGTTATTTATATATATATTAAGATATATAATATTCTCACGCCTTCTCACAGGGGTCTCACAGCAATACACAATTAAAAACAGAAAGCTTGAAATGAATTCATCCCCTGTGAAAATGTGCGATAAACTTTTTCGTCCTGCCCGGGTCCCCAAAAGCTTAGTTTCAAACAGTAATTAATTTTTAATCCGCTATCCTTACTTTGCGGCATCATATAATAAATGTATTTCAACGGCGTTTTGGATGATAATCACTTGATTTGACACTAATTCTTGGTGTGAAAGGATTTCTAAGAACAAAAATTTATCAGATTATTTGAGTGATTTACAAAGGATTATAATTATTATTAAAGTAAAGGAAGAGGTTTTCGTAAAACTCGCGGTGTGGCTCACTGAACTTCCTGAACTGAAATTTCAGAATCTATCTTTGGTACAGTCCGGGTAAGAATTTGCGATCTTTATTTTGTAGGCAACTATTTTTACCAGTGAGCCACCACAGCACATTCATAACGTAACAAAACAATATACAATGTCTAATACATTCATGTCAAATGTCGACAAAGGCCGGGAATTCACGGTGATGGATTGAAAATGGCACACGGCTTTCCAAGTCCCACATGAATAAATTAACGGTCTTATTAAAGTCACGGCTCGACACGAGGGCTGTCCGATGACTTATTGCACTCTTCAACCCGGCCGACATTGTTTGTAGTATAATAAATGGGTGGACTCGCTTTGTATGCTAGGTCTATCGTTAATAATATTATAAATGCGGAAGCGAGTTTGTTTGTGGAGCATTGGTGGTCTTGTGGTTTGGATTAAACGCCTACAACATTAAGATTGCAGGTTCGAGTCCCGATGGTTTGTACCAATGAATCTTGTACTTAGAAGTCAATTGCTGTTCGTTCAAATCAATCGCAAAAAAAAAAATTTTTTTTTCTGTGGTTGCACTGGATTTCACTTCACTTCACTTGGACCCTATAGGCGGCGCGATTGTGTTAAGTTCTTATTTTTGTCACCCAAACGACAGGGTGGTCCCAGCGCGGGACAACTAGTTTCTTATAACTTTTAACAACGTTGTTATAATTCGTAAGGCACGTAGCCTCGGGATACCGATTTGGGCCAAATATTTTGATGTGAAACATCTATAGCCGCACGTAAAACCGATTTCTGGCGTGGCGACGCATGCCGTGGCGACGCGTCGCCATACTTCAGTTACCATCGACCAATTGTCACAGTAATACCGTCCTCAGAGGAAACATCGAATATAACTATTGCCGAAGTCGACGACGTTGCGAATTAAGTAGTTACGATTAGAAATAAATTCGTAATTTTTTGTATTTAATGAAAATAAATGTTTATTCAATAAATAGTCATCGTTATCTGGAAAAAAATCGTAATATTTTATTTTATCATCATGACATATTTAGTTCCTATCACAATCTGTTCTTTTCTGCATATTACTTTTACAAAATAATGTCGATGTTTCACATCTGCCAGGCGTCCCGTGACGGCTCACATTTTTTTATCTGTAAGTAGGTAGTTTAAACTGTTCTTTGTGAATATTTATAATTGTTGTTATTGTAAATGAAATTATTTGTAAGAAATATATAATAATTTGTTTATAGTCATGCTTCAGAAACGACGGGCTCTCTATCTGTTTACACCTAAACATTTCTCCGAAGAAAAGTCCTTATATTTTCAAGGTCCTTTGTGGGTAAGTCGTGAAGAGGTTATTTGTTACGCTTTCACGTCTTAACTACCCAACCGATCATCATTAAAATTCAGTATACAATTTCTCAGGGGTACGGAATAGTGTATCCTTAAAGTATCATAAGCAGTAGACAAATGTCACTTTATGTAGATGAAGCGAAAGAGGTATGTAAGTCTAGAGAGAACTGGCGCTCTATACTTTCTACCTACCCCGTTAGGGGACTCGGCGTGATGATATGTAGGTATGTAAAAATATATCTTAAGTGTTTGTACCTAAGAGCCCAGGTCACTTGGCAACTAGTTATCAAGCCGAGTCACCAGGCCTCCGGTCCCCATACCAATCATTATTTCCAAGTTTGATGATAGAGCTGAGCCCTGGTGGTAGAGTCGTCAAGATTGTCCAAATATAAGTTATCATAACACGAAATTGAATGTAAAGGAAATTATTTATATTTTATATTCCACCCTTGTATCATAAACAGGGCATATTTTTGTTCACACAGTTGCATGTCACCTAACTCTAAAACCTCGCGTGCTATGAGCCCGTAGCATTACTTGACCGAGTGCACGGTTAAATATGCCTGCATAATTAAATAGTCTCGCTCGTTTATTAGAAATAATTGTGCATTAACCAGCATGCTTATGTCTTAAACATAGAAGTAAATAATTCTTATCAAATATTTTGTTTATACAAAAAATATTTATTTTTTTAGTTCTCACTGAGCTTAAGTAATGATTTATACATCTTTGCATCATAAACATTGCTGGTTATTATCCGGACTGTAAATACCTATTAGTCTTTTTGAACTAAGCACAGTGATACAGTGATACGCTATAGAAGAAATTCAAAGGCATTTGTACAATCGTGCTTGAGGAATAGCGACGGGCCTGATGTATAAATTAGTGTTCATGGATTTTTTTTACCTATTTATGGAGTAACATGAGCTATAGTTTGGCTGCAATGGCCGCAAACCCAATTCGACAAGGCCACAATACAAATATAAGCTGCAGGTTCAATTTAAATCACTCATCAATTTGAATATGGGGAAGACCGTAATATATAGTGATCATAACCAGGTTCCTAGAAGGAAATACTACGGAGGTAGTGTGGATGTGCTCTATGACCACATTGTTCTCGATTCCAAAATTTTAAATGTAAAGTTTCATATTCAGTATGTCTCTGTACCGTATTACTATTGTACCATTGAACTTCGCAATTAAATTTGGAACACAGTAACTCATTATTTTATAATAATGGTAATTGAAATGATATATATTCAATAACTAATCGATTTTACTTTGCCCGGGGGTAAGCAATTATCAATTTCCAATATAGAATCACACGACAGTCACGTACCTTTTGCGTTCTAATTTCAAAATGAAAATAAAAATAATTAATAGGTTCCATTGAGTACATTTTCCAGTATCGTTACGCCCAGCACTAGTGATTTATTCCCTCGCATTTGACAAGGCAATTAACGGAAATGTACGAACTGCAGTACTTTGTTGACATACCTACCACGGTACCAGAATAGTTTTAATTAAGCAGATACGTGATATGTCGACATCACGACTTAGATATTTTACTCTTCATTGCACTGAGCCCATGTAAAGCTTAGGGCACAACATTGAATTTTAAATCACATGTTTTGGGTATTATAAGTATGGATTAAGTAGGTACAATAATATAAAGATATATCGACATGTAGGTACACATACATAAAGCTAGGTTCCCACTCAATCTTCAATTGTTCATTATCTTCACGCCTTCAAAGGTCCCCAAAGAGGTAGGCAGAGGTGTATAGGTAATACCCACACGCACGTTTTGCCCGTTACTCGAGCACAAACTATACATACGCCTCTGAAATTATTCTCGAGCGTATGTATGTAGGTTTCCTCTCGATGTTTTCGTATAGCAAAGTGAATAAATGAAGGTATTGGCATATCATTGTAAGTAATTTACTTGAAGTACGTATTGTATGCAATACGTACTTCATCGTCTTTGCTACCCTAAAGAAACACAGACACACGTTACCTTGTTCGTGAGATTCTTAAACTAAATCAATGTTGGTGTACAACAGACCTAACGCAACACTTTAATCGAGACATTTTCATTGTACGGAACATCTGTCGCTTTTGTGTAAACATCTTAATGGATGTGATTACTCGTGAATATATTGTTACCCCGACAAGTATGTGAACAATTCAATGGGAGATGTTTGTAGTTTGTAGTTCTGTTTAGTAATAAAATTGTTGCAAGTAGGTATTTTTAATAATGGACCTATAATTATGTTTATACACAATGTGATAGTGTGTCGATTAATATAGGCAGAGGAGGACTAGGTACGTTCCAACTACCTAGATCAAATCGATCGGATATTCAAGGATGGGAATCTCACTAGTACTGGAAACCGGCGATCATGAATGAATTCAAGAAACTGGTGAATGTGGACGAAGCTAAAGAAGTTTATAAGTCTAGAGAACAAGCGCTCTTCTCTCTGTCATGTTGATACGTATGTATGTATTATGTTTTTAAATGCAAGCCATAATGTATAGTATACGTACAACTGTCACCTCAGATTAGAGCCCTTAGATTGTGAACATGTTTTTTTCATACCCTTGGCTATTGCAGCGCTTCTTATCACACGAAATTGTGAATCTAAGTTAACCGTATTCCTACACATAACTACAGAAAAAATATCTCCAGCCGTTAAGAAGTAAGTACTAGTAAGTACTACTACTACTGATGTATATATTTGTCTAAGCTATAAAAAATATGGTTGTATAAAAAAATACATTCTCTTAAAAATATTACACAATATAAGTAAGTAAATTAGTTATGGGTTTTTATTTCGCTGTCCTTGATAAATGTGTTTGTATAATTTGATAAATGTTTATTGTTGATTGAATGAATGTTAAGCGCCATTTTAATGGACTCATAACAACTTATATGAGATCGGTGCCTAGATTTACAACCATCACAAAACTATTACGACCAATATAAACTAAATAAAACATTATTTTAGTACAAACGAAACGAATGCAACTGCGCTATCATAGTATTAATTGCGAACCAGTAGCTTCAATATATTTGTGAAATACTCGTATTTTGAAGGAATATAGATTTTCATGATAAAAAATTTGGACTTTAATACATTGTTGTACCTACACATTGTTGCTTTTTTTATTCAATTTATTGTTTCAATTTAAAATGCCGTCATATTATGGAAGTTGGTAATCAAGGTCACTTTCTTAAACCATACATAAACATTTAAAATACTAGAAAATCTTGGCACTTTTGGTGATATTTGTTCTTTTACGACTTCCTTTGTCGAGAAAATCAATTAAAGCATCAGATCACATAAAAGAAAAGTGGCATGATATTATTATTTCGAGTGAAGGACCAATATATATAACTATACTTGAATGAAAACAAACCTAAGAAGGTTCCTAGTTAGTTAGTATGCTGGTGTCCAATTAATTTTTGCCCTTACAAGAAAGGGAGAGAAATTTCGTTTCCGCTCCTTTCAAGCCCCTTGGATACATTATCGTGTAAATGAGCTGCATGAATTTCTAACGAACGCTTGGAGCAGAATTATCATATTTTTATCCTGAGAATATATACTGTTCTTATGCCTGTATACATGCTTAATGTATTGTGTACGTGTCATCGGTGTATGGAATGAACTCTCCAATGGGAGTATTTTTTTTAGTTCACCTAATTCTTCACATATGCAATTATGGAAGGATAGGATGGCTAAGAGTAAGTACTCAAACCGGCGACTGTAGTGAATGAAGCGAAAGAGATATGTTAGTCTCGAGAGAATGGCAATCTACTCTCTTTACCCACCTGGGTGTCAGCGGGATGATATGTGTGTGTAGATACTTCATATGAGCCGCTAATGTAACTATCAGAAAAACATTCGCTATATATCTAGACTATGCTATTAAGTAAAGTATTTCATCACTATGAGTAATGCTTGTCCGTTTAATAAAAGGGTCCACGTAGATTTGAAGTTAAAACGTCTTTAGCACAGCATTTTGGTTGGGAAATGTGAGGGATTCTTAGCTTAAGTGCACTCCGCCTTATACGACCGCTTTGCACGTGTTACCTTGCACGAAAAACCCGTTTAAAACTCGAAATTATTATCACGTCTGGAGGCACATTATTCTTAGCATTGCTTTTAGTCAAGCGTGCTATATTCATGCATTGTTGTAGAGATAAACTTAGCTAAAACTGTATGGTGTTTTGATACTTTTTTCTTCTCGCCTTTTCACAAGGATCCTCGAGATGTTAGCGCAGTTGCGGGAGATGCATATTAGCAGCAACGTGCTAGATAGCGAATCCATTACCATTTCTCATACACGACTAATACGTCTGTGAATTTCTTCTCAAACAGAAACAGCTTTCCTCTGGATATTTTCCTTCACCGTAAAGCTCGTGGTGTTATTTAAACACTGTATCTAAAAACTCATTGATACAGTCTCATTTTGTTTTTATTATTTGATTGTAAAGCCAAACAAGAAGACGGCTGTTCGGTGAAAAACGGTTCCGGCTAGGGTTGCACTTACCTTTGAAAATCTCTTGTCAGCTCGTTGTTGTACCCCATTCTTTTATCACTTGGGAAAATTAAATTCTACAGCAGGAAAACTTGCGTTAAGCCTTTGTAAGCACAAGATGCATGGTGTGGGGAGTGATTCCCCTCTGTTCGCGTAGAGGGCCTTACATATTGTAAGGCCCTCTACGCGCCCTCTAGGAAAACAAAAATTGGATCACTTATTTCATTTTATAATAAATAAAAAAAACTAAACTGAAAAATTTTATGAAATTATTTTAGTGGCTAGTTTTAATGCTCCATCATACTTTTTATGAAAATTTAAACTAAATTAAAGTATGATTCATAGCCGTAGTCGAGGGATAATAGGTTGCTTAGTTTTATTTATTAATTTTATTTGATTATTTCTGCAATTGTTTTTCACTCGGGCGAGTATCTTGTAATAAGATGAATAAGTTCTGCCTGCGATTTAGTTTAATTAAATCGATGTTATAACTACTTAATGTCAGTAGTCTATATACCGTTATTTTGTTACTCGTTCTATAGTATAGGAAATGGAAGTATTTGATTTTCAATATTAAGCTGTCATAAAAAAGATAATGGTATCACTTTCAAATCGATATCTAAGCGACTTATTAATACACTAATTAGCGTACGAAGTGGTTGAAATAAGACTACTGGTACTTATCATAATGTCAGACGAATAAATCCGTTGTCGATTAATTTTATAAGACCTTTGAAGCAATAGTTCATTATTAAAGATTCACCTCAAAGAATGCATTTTATATATCAAATTCAAGGTGCTTTAAGATTTTATAGTCATTTTTATTTGAGGCCTTCACAATAACGGGTGTCATACATGTCGATGTGAATACGTATTAGATAATTTCAGAGACCTAGAAGCGTTAGTCTGTCCGATTTATAGGATTCTGTAGTTATTACCTGAACGAAAATGCGATATATGGTTGCAATTATATTATATAATTACATCCATATGTCATAATCAATTTTACTCGTTGATCAACAGCAATATAATATTATCTTGATTAAATAAACCATCGAAATCCGTAATTTTTTATTTGATGTCAATTATAAAACGGTAATTAACAAACGCAATATCCGTTTAAAGGCTAAAAATACCAAGCAATGTAGATTGATAGCTACACATTTTATAAAATGTACAAACATATCATCACGCCGAGTCCCTTACGGGGTAGGCAGAGAGAGTAGAGCGCCAGTTCTCTCTAGACACATTTTATATACAATATGTATAAAAGTACTTTGCTAAATTAAATTAAACTAATTTGAACCCATGTCCAAAATAGTCCCACGTGAGGGTTCCAAGAAGGCTGGCGGCTTGTTTTTGAATTTTATTCTTTGTGCAAAATATTTTTGTATTTGATTTGATATATAAAATGTTATTAAGCTTCAATTTCAACCCCTGTTGTCCATAAAGGTATTCGCCAATCGATTCTAATCCTTATAACACCAACTTAATCCTTTAAAGAACCTTTTAATTGAACACTTTTAAAGATCAAACATTATATTTCCTATTGTAACCGATATCCTAATTATAAAGGTAATCTTTATCATTTGATTGACATGAAACGTCCGATCGGAGACTAAGTTCGTCTGAATGGAATGGAACGAAGTATTTTTTGTTCGGTCAGTTGTCAGTTAAGTGGGCAGCGTGCTGTCATTTCAAATCAAATAGCAACTAGTCACGAGTCAAGCTCAAGGCTGAGAAACCTTAACCCTGATTTGCATTACACCTATTATTGTAATTACTAGGTTTACTGTAATAAAAGGACTGGATAGGACATGATGGCGAAGTGTATCCTACTAATATTATAAATGTAAAAGTTTGTGAGGATGTTAGTTATTCAATCGCGCCAGAACAGAAGTGGATGAAATTTGGCATAGAGGTAGATTATAAGCTGGACACAGGGTACTTTTGCTTCATTCGCGAAAATCTCTACCATTTATGCGGGAGAAACTGCGGGTACAGCTAGTTTATTATTCCACGCACTGTGTAAAAAAAACAATCAAAATATATCCTCACGCCTTCCCATAAGGATCCAAGGAAGGGGTAGGCAGAGGTGTATAGGTAAAAACCACACCCACTTTCCGCCAAAGGTATATTAGGTGCCAACGTGACAGATGGCGAGTCCATCGCCGTTTTTTTTTTTTTTTGTATTGTCTCTCTTAGCGTGAGTTCCGGGAACTTTTGCTACTTAACCGGTCAATGGCGAGACCTAGGCCTCCAGCCAGGCACTTTATTTCTAAGCAACACAGCTAAGGGCACCCCCTGTGGGGTACGAACCTCGGCTTAGGGCGTTGCTGGATCGCGAGCAAGGGAGCCGGGCTGGACTGGTAATTTTATTTAAATATTATTTGGGGGCGGGATTTGCGCGTCTGGCTCGGCGCGGGCCGGCTTATTCGCGTCGAGCCTCGCCGGCGAGGACGGAACAGTGGTCGGTTTTGTGTAGTGTTGGTATGTTTTTGTCAGGCGTCCTGGAGGACCGTTATGTCGTCATCCGGTTCGATGACGGCATGTCTTGGACGCCTTATCTTCGAGATAAGGGAAGGAGTGTATCGGGCGGCCGATACGACGAGGGGGGTTGGGGTGATTTACTTAATCGAAATGACGTTTGGACAGTTTTTTCAAAAACTGTTTTATAGTGGGGACTTTGAGGTCAACGTGGAGTTGACTATTACGCATGTACCACGGGGCACCTGTAGCTCTCCGGAGAAACCGGCTTTGGAGCACTTGCAGGGGGTTTAGTGTTGACTTGCTAGTGTGTGCGAACACTACACCCGCATATGTCATGATTGGTCGAATGCACGTCGTGTAAATCCTCACCTTGGATTTCAATGAGAGTTTACTTCGTGCATTCAACATGCTGTGAAGTCTACCGAGCGCGAATGCGACTCGCGCGCGTACCGCCTTTACGTGGTGACGGAAATAAAGGCGTTGATCGAGGATCACACCCAGGTATTTGGCTTTTTCTTCCCATGGAATGGGTTTGCCGAAGAGGGTGATGGGGGCTACCCGTGGGCGTTCGAGGCCTTTCCAGAATAGAATGGCTGCGCTTTTGGTGGGGTTCACTTCAATTCTCCATTTCCGGAACCACCGCCCCAGGGCTGTGACCGCGGATTGGAGGTTGTCGTGAATTCCCTCGGGAGTTCTACCTTTGTAGTGATAGCCGTATCATCCGCGAATAGAGCGCTTTTAACTCGTCTATGGAGGGGAATGTCGCTAGTATAAAGCGTGAATAGGAGTGGCGAGAGCACTGAGCCTTGCGGGACTCCTGCTCGTATGGAATGGGGGGAAGAGAGTGTGCCCTCGACTCTGTAGCGGAAGGAGCGGTTCGACAAAAATTCCCGTACTATGCGTACTAGACGGTCCGGCACCCCCAACTGGTACAGCTTGTATATTAAGCCGTTGTGCCAGACCTTGTCGAATGCCTTCGCCACGTCGAAGAGGAGCATACCCGTGGTATAACCGAGTTGGAAGCCGCTACTGACGTCTTCCACTATACGGTGGACTTGTTGGACGCAGGAGTGTTTGGTTCGAAAACCGAACTGTTGGTCAGGTATGACTTTCTTAGAGTCTGCAAAACTCTTTAATCAATTGTAAATAAGTCTCTCGTAAATCTTGCCAAGGAGGAGACTGATGGGGTGATAACTGGAGGTCTTGGGTTTCCCTGGCTTGGGAATACCTATGACCGTTGCACTCTTCCAGGATTAGGGGAAATAGTTGTTGCTCGGTGCTGCATTGAAGATGGCAGTGAGCAAAACTATGACATAAGGGGAGAAGAGTTTGATAACTCTATTAGCGATCGCGTCGGGACCTGGGGCTTTCCTGGGGTGAAGATCCTTGATCACTTTCCGGACTTCTTCCACCGTGATTGGGGCGATAGGGTGGTCTGGGTGTTCGGAGGGAGGGTGGGATAGTTTGCTTTCGACCTCGGCGTCCACCTTATTGAGGTGGCGCTGATCTACTGGCAAGGTGCTGGGCGTACATTGAGCCTCGAGACTGTCGGCCAGGCACTCGGACTTCTCGTCGTCGTCAAAGGCGGGACCTTGATTTGGACGAGTGAGTGGAGGCATGGACGAGATTTTGTCTGATTTAAGTTTCCGTTCGGCGGGATACTATCTAATTGAACAGATGAAGAGGACTTGAGGAGTTCCTCCAGTTTTCTCCGGTCCGTTGAGTCCGGGGGGCCTAGTCGGGGGGAGAGCGCTAAGGTAACAGGTCGGTGGTCGGACTCTAATTCGTCGTGCGACCTCAACGAGTGCAAACGGAGGTTTACATTCTTGATGATCACAATGTCTAGTACGTCCGGTCGGTGGTTGATATTCTCCGGGTAGTGGGTGGGGTGTATAGGCGCAATTACGTCGAATTGGAGGAGCCCACTGAGGTCCTCCAATTGGCGTCCTCTGTTATTTCGTGAGTGGCTGTTCCAAGCATCGCTCTTGGCATTCAGGTCACCCGCGATAATAACTGAGCTACTGAGGTTGATGAGGGCGTCCATCGCCGTTACTCAAGCACGACTATACATACCCCTTTGAATTTCTTCTCAGACGTATGCAGGTTTCCTCTCGATGTTTTCCTTCACCGTTAAGCTCGTGGTGTGACTAATCACTGTACTTAAGTTCAGAAAAACTCATTGGTACAGTCGGGATTCGAACTTACGACCTTTACGTCGCAGGCAACTGCTCGAACCACTCGGGCACCACGGCTTATATATATTTTATTCAAGTAACACTTCGTCGTTCAATAAGTGTTCACAGGAAACACTTATTGAACGACACATACTTAAAAAAACTAAAGTTACCACCGTTTCCAAAAAAAAAACCTGCTAGGAGAAGAAACGGCGAAACAAACTCCCCGGTTATCTATTTTAACGTTTGTTTCCTTTTCGTAGGTAAAGAAAAAGATTAAATTACATATAAACTCTGTACAAGAGGAGCAATTCATTGCCATACATGGCCATCATTCAAATAATCTGATGTTGTATGTAAGCCTTTGAATTAATTTAAATTTAATGAAATCTTTAAACTCTACAAAAGCTTATTCAATTATTATCTGAGGCAGCTTATAAAAAAATAAAAAAGTATACCTTGCCCGACAAATGTATTTCTAGTTTTGTGTAATATAGCTGAAGGTACATGAAGTTTATCTTTATTGCGTGTATACAAAGTATGCAAGTCGCTATTGTGGTTTCTGATTCCTCCCATTTCCTGTTTAGATTTTCCCTAGTTTATACAACATGGACTTCTCTAAAAAGTGAGAAGAAATTTTTGCGTGATCGGTTTGCAGAATCTCTAAGCTGTATGCTTGTTTGCCGACTTAATAAGTCTCGATTCTCGGTATTAGATACCTAGTTACTTTGCTCTTTCACGTCATTCTGGTTCAGTGTCTACTTTAGAACGTCACTATAAATGAAAACCAAGAGTATTTGCTCTGTTGGTTGGTACGTAGGTAATCAAAGTTTTTTTGCAGATTCTCTTAGTCACAAGTAAAATTTTGTCGATATGACAAATATAATTGATAAATTGTAGAAATAATGTTTTATATATTACACAGAATGTTATTTGTTTTTGATTTCGGTTCATGTAATGAGCAAAGGCAAAAGCAAAGCATAGTATTCCTGATATTGTTAAGACTATTATACTATGAAAAATAAGTTATATAAAGTTAGGCAGGATATTTCATAAATGGCTCTACTATTGACTTTATATCTACGGACTAAACGACAATGCTTACATTACAATTGGATTATTCAAATCCAACACAGTGGGCAGAGATTTGTTTAAATAATTTACAAGCTAAAGGCAGAAACAAGCTCGATACCTACAACCGTAACGTGTTCAATCAGCTTATCGAGTTTCATATCGATCATAATCTCATTAGACACTGTATTGGAACTTGATGTTGAATTTCGGTTATCAATTACTTACAAATATTTTTGATTGGGAGTTCTGAGATACGAATTAAATTGAAACTAGTTTGGCATCTGTATGTGATTCTTATAATATGTACACAGTCCCTCCCTAATCGCTTGGACAGAATTCTAGCATATGGACACTTGCATAACCCAAGTTGCTGTACTAAATTGTGGTTGTATGATCATTAAAATGTTACTTGTAATGCTAAGTGGAGATGAATGTTTTGTGTGCTATATAGGAAAACTGACTAAATACTACTGCTAACCAAGGAGGTCTGAAAATAATTTATTGATTTATTTATCAGTTGCACAAATAATTATCTGAGAGACTAAAAGTCAGACTGAATAAAACCTAGTATTTTCTTATAATAATAACGAAATTATCCTTCATATCCTAATTATCAACTAAATATGGCTCATTCCTATGACAAAAACAATTAACAATATTTCCCAAAGACAATTGTTTAACAAAAGTTGCACAAAATATGTTGTATAAAGAGACTAATGAATGTGGACGAAGTGTTAGAGGTACATAATGTATGTCTAAGAAACTTGCGCTCTATCCTCTCTGCTTACCCCGTTAGCGACTGGGCGTGATGAATGTAAGTATGTTGGGAAATGTAAACAATATAACACACCGTGTTAGGGCACATGAAAAGCAAGATAAAGAAATAATTATAATTGGCATGCTGTTTTATTTTCATAACACTGTTACTGTAACACTTAATGTTACATTACATATTGAATACTCGTCACTTTTTAATGTATTATTATATAATATGATGGATCGTTGTTATTTTTTTGTGCTTGTATGCGTCTTTGCTTAGATTCACAATTGAATAGGTGGCGTTTTGATCGTGTCACGGATTTTTTTTTTTCACCTACGTGAAGTGGGGCGGGACAAGTATTTTTACTTAAAATCACCATGTATCAATCAATGATAAAATATTTTTATGATCTTCGAGCTTTTAAGGATCATATCTAATAATTATTATACTTTAGCGCAGTGGTGCTAATGTGTACGCTGTAAAATTATTACGTACGCTTTTAACACTGCATACTAAGTATTTCCTCCACGCTTACCAATCACCTATTCTCTACCACACCCTTGATTATATTCGATGTCATTGGAAGTATATTAATCGACGAATTCACTTCTTTCATACTTTAATCTTGCATCCTCAGCGTCGCATCTGTTTCCGTACATAAAAGTTACATATCTTAATTGAAATAGGTTACCTTGTTGCTATATCAGTCTGGTTAATTCATAAAACTAAAAGAAAAATAATGTTCTGCATTTGTTTTTTGACAGTATGGTTTTACATGACGTCAAGAAATTAATATAAAGTAACATTTAAAAATTCAATATAAAAAAGAACCCTGAAAATATTCTCAGCCTAAGCAGCATAATTATTGTAAAACTGGAGGCTTATGATTTGTTTATTTACCTATTTGGAATGATTAAAGTGTATTAAAAGAATCAGAATTGCCTCCAGCATACTGTCTGTGCATAAAATCAAAGGACGTCTTCTTATGTCTGCCTATCTTATCTTAAAAAAAAAACAGCCAGTAATAAAACATACCTAATCAAGAATCCGAATATACCCACACGCAAAATTACTGACGCCCCTTCACGCTTTTCCACCCGTCTACCAAACAGTACCGCACTTTGCATACAAAGCCAACCGCCCATACCGGATTCCGTGACAATACACGAGTACAATACGAGAACGGGCTCACATACTTCCTAGAACAGCTTTATTTGTCTCATAGAGGTGTGAACCGTGATGTAACAATCGACTGGTGACAGCTTTATCCGCCGTGTCATCGTGTCCAGGAAGATGGTGACAGGTGAGAAAAAATCAATTTGCGATGCTGGCAAATGTCACTTCCTTACGCTATAAACAAGATGACAACGTTACGGGTTATCAAGGCTTTCGCATGCGTAAATTGAGGCGTCACGTCTTATCATGGTAGGTAATATGAGAATAGGCTTACATCATAAATAGTCCAATGCCATGCGTTATATTCTGGCATTTCTTCCGTTATTATACCTAGTATATAACTGTTGATTAATATAGATTTTTACGTAATACATTTTGAGCATGAGAAAGAGCAAGGGAAAAATATTTATAACACAGGAAAAAGCCGTGTTTGCCGAGTGGTTCGAGTGATTGCCTACTACACAAAGAATTCAAGTGATTTATTAAGCTTAGAGCCAAATTGTGACAGAAAAGTGTATATTTTATAAGTATCACATTGGTATATTATCTCCGAAAAGAGGAGGGTGTTATTACTTTTCTGCATACCCCTTTGGAGAGGAAAAGTGTGAAAATATACATTTGGGGCACTTGTCTCTTTTAATTTACTATTAGGTTTTCTTCTTTTCTTACTTTAGAATATAATTTTCTATATAAACATTTATAATTGATTGTGTTAAATTTACTTTGAGAAAAACACTAAAATGTAATTGAAAAATGAAAGCTTACGCTCCGCTTGTATAAAATTAATTTTCTACAGATACTTGTAATAAACTTTGAGGCGTCCCTAAAACCAGGGGAAAATTAATTAATTTCTCACATTCTGAAACAATTGGCGAAGTTCTATAGATTGTACAAGAGCAACGAATTATATTTTCGTATGTTTTAATAAACACACGAAAGCCTAGGCCACATCCTTTGTTAAATTGTTTTAATGAATATATAACAATGAGTAAAATTTTAGTTATTTTTACTTATTCGCGCCTTCCAACAAGAATTACCGAAGGTACAACACACATTTGGTAGGAAGTATACTTACGATTTTGGATTTTATTGGTTCAATTCCAGCCCAGCTACCTTGCTCGCGATCCAGCAACACTCTAAGGTCCATACCCCACAGGGGGTGCCCTTAGCTGTGTTACTTATAGCACATAAAAATGCCTGGCTTTGTCTCGCCAATGCCCGGTAGCAAAAGATCCCAGAACTCACGCTACGATTATTTATTAAAATTGATTATATAATACTTAGCTATTCAACCTTATGTATTTGAAAACTTGTATACATAACTATACAGCAAGGGTCATGTTTTCAGATTTAATTGTTGGATTGATATCTAATAAATATATAAATTTTATATTCGAAATACTATCCCATTACCAAGCTGATTTAGTCTTGTATAAGACATACATTGAGAATATAGTTTATTAATTCAAACTTGAGTCTAAAACAACTTTGAATAAGTTTTGAAAGACGCTTTGATAATTAAATTCATTATTTAAATAACATAATGTGTTGTAAAATACATCTTACGTTTAAATCAATCAAAGATCGTAATTTGCCACCTGTTAGGGACAAAGACTCGTGTCTTATTAGCCAGGGATTTGTAATTAAATATTATCTAATGGGTTGGTAATCATCTTGGTAATCTACTACGTGGTTTATGTAATTTATCACTCACTTGCATGTCAATGACAGACCGAATGTCACCTGCATATAACAACCTTAAGCTTAAGCTGTAGTTACCCAGGAACGAACATTGACGTTCTTTAAAATAACATTGTATTCCGAATTTAGTTCCACTTAAATATTTAAAACACTTTACAATCCAGTATTCCTCGCAGAGGCTTAAGCCATGGAAATATAATCAAAAATAAATTTAGTAAATAAAATCTTGTCTTTATTTTACAGCTTATTGTAGCTTGCCAGTCGCCGCTAATATTTAACAATGATATGGATTATTATTATTTTTTTATTTTAATTTATTGGTAAGTGTACTGAAGAGTAAGACTAATGTAGATAAAATTAAAAAGAGCTGAACTGAACTGAAGGGGAAAGGCAGAGAGAATATAGCATCGGTCCTCTTTAGGTTTAAAGACTTCTTTCGCTTTATCCACTTTCATTAAGCCCTTCGCACGTTCTCGCCGGCTTAATAATTATAAAAATTATATGCTCCATTCCATAGCTAAGAATGTAGCTGAGAAATAGCTATGAGTATACTATGCGTTTTCCTCCTCGGTCTGACTGTACCTTATTGAGGCATATGCAGCCGTGACCTGAAGACCGTGACATGGACCCGAGCACTGATGCTTGCTAGATAATTTGCATGACCCCATTAACCAAGTTTACTACCAACATAAAATAATATATAAGAGCCGTGGTGGCCGAGTGGTTTGAGCAGTTGCCTGCGACGCAAAGGTCGCAAGTTCGAATCCCGACTATACTAATGAGTTTTTCTGAACTTAAGTACAGTGATTAGTCACACCACGAGCTTAACGGTTAAGGAAAACATCGAGAGGAAACCTACATACGTCTGAGAAGAAATTCAAAGGCGTATGTATAGTCGTGCTGGAGTAACGGCGATGGACTCGCCATCTGTCACGTTGGCACCTAATATACCTCTGGCGGAAATTGGGTGTGTGGGTATTACCTATACACCTCTGCCTACCCTTTCGGGGACCCTTGTGGGAAGGCGTGAGGATATATTATTATTATTATATAAAATAATATGGTCATTGTCAACAATTTTGAATAAAATATCCTATCAGTATTATAAATGCGAAGGTTTCTGAGGATTATTGTTCCTCTTTCACGTAAAACTGCTGAACGAATTTGGATGAAATTTGACACAGAGATTGATTGATGGCTGGTTTAACACAAGGAAAATGGTTTACTTCAGAGGAAAATCCACAAATGTAATCAAATTGAACGTATATAAAACTGCGGAGTACATCTATTTTGTATAATTTTAATCAATAGATTCGATTGATTCATGATGACCGGGTGTTTTGAGTAGTCGCCTAGGATATCAAGACAGCAAGTTCAAGACCTGGTGGCATCTAATACTGAGTTTTTTTAAAATTACATACAGTGATTTCAGTAAGTATCGCACCACAATTTTTACGCGAAGGAACACTTCGAGAAGAAAAAACATATACATATAATAAGAACTTGTTTCGTAGCATGGGTATACTTTCAGATAAAGTTTTGTCAAACCTCTGCCCAGCCCTTCGGATAAGGATGTGGTAAAGCGTGAAGATATATTATATAGATTTATAGAAATTTATTTCCCACAAGAATTATATACAAATTCACTTGCGTGAGATTATTACTAAGTATACATTTTTAGTCTAATGAGCGTGCAACAAATACAAATATGGATGCCACGACGTCACACAAATAACTTTTATCACGCTCGTTGTACACAAATTAAGCAATTGATATACCGTTCAATATTACATACCTATGACTACTGAAACCAGCGAGCATGTATGAAAAGACTGATGAATGTGAATGAAGCGAAAGATGTAAGAAAGTTTAGAGAAAACTGCCTCTCTACTTTCTGTGCCACACTGTTAGGGATTTGGCGTGATGATACTCGTATGTATGTATGTATGTATGTATCTATGACAATATAGGATGGATGACATGTCCCATTTTAGCCTCCATAGCAACAACCCATTATTGAAAGGGAAAGGAGATTTTGTCATGACAATATGTGAATAGAGACATTCATATTGATTCGGAGATAAAAATCTTGTAATGCATCTAAATGACAATCGGTAAAAAACCTTTTGATTGACAAGTTTAAAAGTCGTGCGGTATGCAAAATAAGCCGGCTAGATACAGCATGTAGGCACTGTCCAAACAATAGAACAATGGAATAATTAGGCGCGCATATGTTTGCATGTTTCCTACAAAACTGAGCTTCCGCAAGTTACTGTCTAACTTGTGCGATTACCGGCAGTTATAAAATCCATATTGGTTCCAACTAGCTGGATAAAATCGAACAGACGCCCAAGGATAGGCAAATGTACTCGAAACCGGCAAGCATGTATGAAAAGACTGATGCATGGGAATGACGCGAAAGAGGTATGTAGGCCTAGAGAGAAATAGCGCTCTATTCTCGCTTCTCGTATGTGTGTTATGTAGTTGATTAGTTACCGAAAAGATTTTGGTCTGTACATAATATGTACAGAGTAACAGACGGGCTAAGAAAAGGTTCATCGCCCTACAGTCGGCATTTGCTTGCATCAGTGCAACTGTCAATGATGTCAATTTGATATCTGATTTCAAACGGAATAGAAAAGTATATGGACGATGCCAAAGTCTAGTCTAGTTAATCTCAAGAAAAACAATGTATGAATTTAATATGGATACGAAACGAAAGATTATTGATCCTTGTTAGAAAATCAAGTAAGTATTTTTTTTTTGCAGCGGTCACCTTATTACTTTAGTTTCAAAATGTACTTAGAGTACATAATAACTGCCTACAACTCACATACATAACAGAACATTTATAGTATCGAGCGTCCCTCGAGATCCTTAAGAACATGCAAATTTAAATTTAAAGTTATAAAATACTGTTACGAAGCTTCATAAAAAGCTCTTTAATATGCCTTTACAATTTACTGTAGGTAAATTCAGTGTTACATTTCGGGTTGACCCACTCGGGTCAACCGGGTTATCTTAATGATAACTTTTCTTCGCGGTTGTAAAGTTAAGGCAAAGTAAACATCATGAAAATATTCAAATACATGTATAAATATAAACCAGCCAAGCACCACGGCTTTTAGAAATAAATAATAAAATTAAAAACTCATATTACTTAATAATATTTGACAATCCCTAAAACATCTGGAATTCACGAGTAGAATCATGTCTGTGATTATAATCCAAATCTATTGTATCAGTAATCTGACAGGCTTTGTAAACAGAGGCCAGGCTAATGGCAGTACAAACAGGCTAGGCCCTTCACGTCAAACGCACTGACGTTATTGTGTCGCATATACGAGTATATCTGTAGATAGACTCTCGGCTGGAGAGCGATGCAACGTTGAAATGGAAACTACACTTGAAATACCTACTTACAAGAGTATTAAGAATAAACATATGTTAACATTGCATGTGTTTTAGAAAAGCTAGTTATTAATTAAAATGTTTTCTAAATTAGAGGAAAGATACCTTTGCAAAATATGCGACGTAATTATTTCGAATCCGAATAGAATGAGGTGATTGTAAAGTTAAATGAGAAAATTATGCATGACAAAAGTTTGCTAAAATAATATCGCATGCTCTTAGATTAAGAAGCAGAACTCAAAATTGAGCCAAGGGTAGAAGAGTAATGAACTTTTAACGTAGTCGTGTATAAAGATGACTGTTGAGTGACTGTGAATGAGGCAAAGGTGTTCGGTTATTCTAGATAGAATTGATACTCTATTGTTGGAGAATACGATTGAAAATACGGATAATGGAAACAGATTTTGACAGAGGCAACAATAGTAATACTCGCCATCTGTCACGTTGGCACCTAAAATACACCTCTGGCGGAAAGTGGGTGTGTGGGTATTACCTATACACCTCTGCCTACCCCTTCGGGGACCCTTGTGGGAAGCCGTGAGGATATATTATATTATTATTATTATTTATCTATAGACGATGGCATAAATGATGATCTACAATCATGGGTTAGGCAACGATATATAAACTTGTTCGTACATATTTAAGTATATGTTATAATTAAATATACGTAGGAAATCCAAGACGAAGGAACCGATGATATAACATGCGACCTGTGGGTGCGAATCGAACCCACGAGTACAAGCTTTGCAGCAAAGAGCTATCTATATCCACTAGACCCCAGGGCCGTTACCAAATGAATAATTTGAATGATTGATGCTCTTACAGATGTCAAACAGAAAACTTAATTAAATCCACCCGGCAGCAATAATGTCTACCATACATGTCTTAAATAATAAATGTAGTACATTTTATATTTTGATAAATGACTTCTCACGTACTGTATTAATTCTCGAATCGATTGTGCAATTGAAATTGTAGGTTTTCTGCCCTCGGCGATGGTAAGTAACGTCTATTTCACCGCTGACTACTCAAGGATAGCTGATAATTATGTGCCCACGCACGAAAATAAAAAGTTATTTATAGTTCCTTACACATAAGTTGACAAATCATTTGTTACTAAACGAAATTGATCACTCAAGAAATTGATATAAGGGCACATTAGAACAACAGTTACGCTATAAAATTACGTTATAAAAAATCTTTATTCGTTCCATTAAAAACGTTTTTAGTTGATTGTATTCAACTTAAGAAAAAGTCACATACATCTTACGAAGATTTTATATATCTCGAAATTTCTTATAACCACAATAATATTTTATTTTTTTATTATTATTTTACTGTTATACTAACATAGAAATAACTAAAATTTTTGTTACTAACACACAAGCTTTGGACACGAAGTCTGAAAATAAATAAATGTATTATTATTATTATTAATATATAAAAAACAGCAAATTAAAATATATAAAATTAGGTAATTGTTTGGCGCTTACTGAACAAATTATAATATGTTCATGCCTTCCCACATTGTCCTCGAAGGGGTAGACAGAGGTGTGTAGGTAGTTAGGACGCTACCATATTCACCGCAGACATAATATATAGATATGATAGATATCGAGTTCATCACCGTTTTTCAAGAACGACTATACATACTCCTTTGAATTTCTTCTCAATTGTATGCAGGTTTCCTCTCGTTGTTTTCCTTCGCCATTAAGCTAGTTCAGAAAAACTCATTAGTACAGACGGGATTCGAACTTGAAATCTTTGTGTTGCAGGCAACTACTCGAACCACTCGGCCACAGCGGCGGTGGTAACCACTTAACATTAAGTAGACCGAATATTTTTAGAATTGCTGGATTTGGTTTGTTACATTTTTATTTTCTATATCGAAATAGTGTCAAAGGATTTGCCATATTTCACTTTCACATATGATCTCAGTAGATAAGTGATTGCAGTAAAATTTCTTTGCCTACCCTTTGACGAACCTTGTAGTGACGAGCTTAAGAACACAACTATAAACATGCGCTTAAATTTGCAAATTAATAAAATAATCTCCCGCTATTCATTACCAATCCATATAAATACTAACACTAGCAATACAAATATGGGTTCTTGTCAATTACATCCAATCATAAATAGGCAAAGGTTCATCAAACATACTAATTTGTAAGCGAGGAATTCAAAATAAAATTTATTGATGCGAAAGGACTTAGCCGTGATCAGATAAACTTCGCAGAAAATCTGGGCGATCAGTACCATACATATCGTAACAACATGCTTAGAACTATAAAGAGCGATGTTTGTTTTACAAATTAAGTGTTTATAACAAATATTTTACTCAAGAATCTTCATTGCATTTATCATCATTGCATTTATGACAGAAGGTTAATCTGGTCCAACATATTAGTAATAATCGAAATAGCTCTGAGTTAAATGTAATTACGAGATAGAATTATCTCATTTAGCTATGTCTATATACGAGCACATTTTCCGGCAATTATACTAGAATTTTCAGTGGTAATGAGAAAACCTAACTAATAGCATCAATTAGGTGATATGTATATATTATGTGAGTTTGTTTGTTACCCTTTCAATTTTGAACTTTTATACAGTTCTTAGTTAGATTTTGCAGACACGCTGTAGTTACAAAATAGCACATAGAGCTCACTCGCTAATTTGTAATTTCCCGTAGTAAATAAGTTACGCTTTCTTTTGTTACGCTTCTTGTCTGTAATCTGGATTGACAAAAATCTACATTAATGCCGCTGAAGCCGCGGTAATCGCTACTCGTAGTACCTTTTCAATAAATATGTGAACTTTGAGTATTACTATAAAAATAAGTCAGACTGTTTCTGTTTTTTTAGGGCAAACAGTATATTCTTCTCTTACTCTTCTGTTTCTTTTCCTGAAAGGTTTTTCCACGAAGTCACGGTAATTTTATATTTAATACGTTTCATTCAATTTCAATGCATAAGTGTTTCCTCGCTTATCCCGACATAAAGTGGGAAACGTAAGTCTTATCTCTGTTATTTCTAGCAACTATTGGTGACCGCTTACCAGCAGACAGGCTTCCTTATAATATACGTGGACCTACATTTCAAGTACTGATACAGTAGTAGTTATATAGGGCAAGCAAGTTGAGCAAAGCTGTCAATACAACAAACTGGCTTCCTCGTTGATCTGATAATCTCTAGTGACAGTTGAACAATGCAACCCACGCTATCAACGCTAGCTGAGACATCAAAATAGTTGTGACATTATCTTCATAGATACCTTTATTATGACACATGTCACGTATTGTTATAATTGGCCAACTGTTTTGAACTATTTGGTTTTAGTAATATCTTCACGAATTTACAAAGGTTTCTAAAGGGATAGGCAGAGGTGTATTTACGCTCTCCTTGTTTAGGGTTATATCAGCAATACGATTAAATTAGGGGTTGGTGGTTACTTGTCCTAATTTTACGTAACTAAGCACTATTTTCAAACATATCATAATATTAAAAAACGTATGTGTATATTTGTGCTTGAAAAACGGCGATGGATTCGCCATCTGTCACATTGACACCTAAAATCATAGGCGAAAAATGGGTGTGTGGGTATTACCTACATACGTATTACCTACATAATTTTATACGTATACAAATACTTAAAAAAAATATTCAAGTGCTATTTCATTTCAAGTCCGGTTAAAAATACAGAGTATTTTTAATACATATTGATCAACTATCAATAATTATGACAGCTCGCAAAACGGCCATTAAACGTAATTAGGAAAAATGGAAAGGAACATTTTTTTGGTTGTGAATACATAACAATTAGACACTATTAATTATGGCCTAGAGCATAATAATTTAAAATTCCGGTAGTGACAACTGATTGTATGTTTTGTTTTTTATAATCTTTATTTTAAGGGCGTGTTAAGTACACATATTAAGTTGTAACAGCTTTACATAGTATAAAATGAAGTTACTTCCGCTGTCTGTTCGCTTAGATCGTTTAAATTATTACACAGTTTTTAATGCAGTTTTCTGCAATAGATACAGGTATTCAAGAGGAAGGTTTATATGTATAATACATACATATGATATGTACAAGTCAGCCAGTTCTCTCCAGCCTAACAAACCTCTTTCACTCAATCTACATTCATCAGTCTCTTCAAACTTTAGTTTTATATTTTAGAATATATATTTCCCGCCTTCCCACAACGGCCCCTCAAGGGAAAGGCGGTGGTACGTAGCTACACACTCACTTAAAGTTATTTTATTATTCTGTTTATTAAATTATGTTTTTACAAATAAGAGAAGGTAACAGTTTTGTACATGTTTTCTTTTGTAAAAATATTATGTCGCGAGTCATACCTATTATCATAACTAGGCATGTACCTAAGTTTAAGGTAAAATACAATGAGGGTAAAATATGGTTCCATATGCGTAATGACTATTCATTATAAACTACCTATAGCCTATACGACGAGCAGGAACAACCTATATCATATAGCTTGTGCTTCTTCTTGCTAGTCCTAATTGCGCAAAACCTTTCTTATATTTATAGGTATATTTAAAATTGTAATGGACAAACAAGCAGGTCAATCAACTCAATAATTTAGATGACATGTTCTGTAAGTACATACTTAATAAGGTACATTTTTGATGAAGCTGTAATGTGGCACATAAAGTAAAAGAACGCCAATCTACTCGATATAACTTTAACATGAGTAATAAATATGGTATCTGAAAACTATGGATACGAAGTTCACTAACATAAAATATGATTGTGCCATTAGTGTGTAATGAAATTTAAAAAAGTACATACAATATTGTACCTAAACAACAATTAAAACAGTTCAAACACGCACAATTCCTTAATGTCTCTATAAAATTTAATTATATCCGGCATCGAAAACGTAGTCTTATTTATACACTTATTATAAATTCTGTAAAATGTGTTATACAAAAAATATTTATCGATATCAAAGCATAATTTAGGGTAAAAAAACCTTAGATAATCGCAAGGCTAGCTCGGCCGTTGGATTCTATCAATATTCCTTAACTAGGATGTGTGCGAGACTTTGCTTGTGTAACAATTATAATGTGATGATTAATGCTATGCTTCAGTATCATGACCGAATTAAAGGTTAACGAAAACTAGTTTTTTAATTCCTTAAAAAAAGTATTACGCAAAAGTATAATGAAGTATTTTTCCTATCAATTTGAGTTCTATCTTTATTCTATCAGGTATCGCAAGCGCTTACGGGCTACTAAAGATATACGCTTACTTTCTGGTAAGCCGTATTTTTACTTGTATGCCATCTCTATTGTTTCAGACATATTAATAAAATCGTTAAAATATCGATATGGGCAATCTCCAAGAAATGAGGATAATATTATACGTAGCTATACAAACTGAACCCTTTGGCCTAATTAATATATAGGCTTCATAAAAGTTATTTTTCTGAAATATTCAGTCAAGAGTATTTTAAGTATGTTAGTAATTTTAGTAAATTATAATTTAACCCCGATTAAAACCATATTTGCTATGACGTTCAAACTTTCAGTTTCTGCCAATCCCTTGGAAGACTGGATGGAAATATTTGTACGTGTGTTCAAATTATACGCGAGATAAACTGACAGGCAAATCTTATTTGGGCTTAGATTAATTGTAGAACAGACTTGATTAAATTACAATAATACTGTATTAATTAAGTGTGTAACTATATCGCTTTTTGTTGAGCAACATGTGGGTACATTAATTGTTATCTCTGATCTGTGTTTTTTCTCGTTTAATTAATGCGTTATGCAAACGTAACAATTAGTGATCGAGTCGCGTCAATTTGATCGATATGCTGAGATGCTAAAGATTACATTCCTCTCGTTTAAAAATGTACTTAGCAACTAAAAAAAAAAGTCATAGTGCCTGAGTGGTTTCAGTTACCGGCAGCAAAGATTATAGGTTCTAGTCACGGCGTCACTAATGAGTTTTTGTTAACTTAAGTAAAGCAACAACGTGAGGGAGCCTGCATACTTTTGAGAAGACATTCAAATTTCTATGTAAAGTCGTGCGTGAGAAGCGGCGACCACCCTGTCACGTTGGCATCTAAATATATCTCTGGTAAAGTGAAGTTTAAACATAGCTCTTATTTAAAAATATGATCATTAATTGGTAATGACAAAGAAGGCTAGATTTAATTTTCTTTTGTTAAAAACTTTGCTCTCTCTCTATATGAGTTTTTAACAGGACCATCCACGGCAGTTGGTGTTTGAAAACAATACATTTTAATGACATTTTCAAACAAGTATGAACACAGATTCTATAGTATTCCAGTGTCTATGTTGTAATGTCGGGCTAGGTCAGTAGTAAAAACTGCACTCAATAGCCAAGGTGTAAGAATTGGGCTATTGCTACCTCTGCCTGTCATCAGATAGGGGTCGTCGACATTGCGGGTAATCCGGGTGGGATATCCCGTAATGTGAGCCTAGGGCTAGCGGCAACCCGGTGTGGCTCATGCTATCTAAGGCACGACAGGGGTTTTAGAGGCGAAGCTAGTCGCACTTAGAGCACCTATATATCTACCCAGAGGACAGTTTTAGTGAGTAGAAATCTCACATTACCAGCACTATCCCCCTCCTACGTTGGTTGAGTACCACCTATTGAAACAAAACAAAATAAAAAATGAAAATCTTCCAAATCTTATCTGTAACGATTTATCAAATGAACAAATTAACAGCTCCATAATTTTAAGCCCACGTCATTTGCTTCCGACAGCTAACAAAACCATACTAAGAAAATACAAAATGTATAACAAAATCATCGATGAAATAGTGTTACTAATGCGGCTTGACAAGGCTGTGTTAGCGCATTGATGCGTGCGTTATGCGATCAAACATCCGTTCGCGAGGGTATACTAAGAATGAGCCTTCAATATTATGGAACATTGACTATCAACTACACAGTATATAACGTTAAGTTAATATGTTTTATATTTATATCCCTCAGTTGGCTAATAGGCAAACGATATAACGCTAAGATGATACTCGTGCAGCCTTTGCTGAACATATGCTCGTTACAATATGTATGTAATTGTTGTTTCAACATGTGTATTTTTTGGGCAATTGTGTTGATTTTTGAGGTTGAAATTTTGGACGAATATCCTTGAACGTTCGGGTAATTGCAGCTGCTTACCATCAGATTCGTCAGTCCTTCGTCACTTTAGTAATAACATAATTTATATAAATATTATTTTAATTTTTTTTATTGCTTTTGTTGTTACCATATTTTATTATTTATCAATAATATTGATCTAATGACGTAAAAGTTGTTCGTATAAACCGCGCATGTTTGGAGTGGCCGCATTTCCTAAAGCTTAATTACTGGTGCTCTGATTTTTTCGACAAAACACTCAATCATGTTTGATAACATCAATGCGTCTACCGTTAAGGTTTTGACACTGCCTAGTTACCGATTCTTATCTTTGAGTAATAATAAATAAATATAAAGTAAGGCCTTAATAAATTAAAAAAATAAATAAATATTTTTATAAAATATATATCTACCAAAACTGTGGTTATACCACACACTTACAAACACCTACAAACACTCGTAAAACACTTATTCCCTCGGGGACCCTTGTGGACATATCATCACACCGAGTCCCCCACGGGGTATGCAGAGATGCCACCATCCCGCCTTCACCCCTTTTATACTTTTATTTTATATACCTACAGTTATTATAATATTTGAGGATTTTTTTATTATAATAATAGTTATTCAAATTATTAAAAATGTATAAGATGCAGGGTCGGCAGTGCTAATGATTCCCCTGATGTTGCGAGTGTCTGTAAGCGGCGGTAACCGCTTACCTTCAGGTAGACCTCGTGCTTGTTGCCACCCTAGTGGTATATAAAAAGTTTACAGAAGCCCTTTCTTAGTTCGAACCGGATGACGATATAACGGTCCTCCAGGACGCCCGACAAAAACATACCAACACTACACACAACCGACCACTGTTCCATCCTCGCCGGCGAGGCTCGACGCGAATAAGCCGTAATGTTCCCCCCCGACCTCCGCCGCAAACGCCGGCCCGCGCCGAGCCAGACGCGCAAATCCCGCCCCCAAATAATATTTAAATAAAATTACCAGTCCAGCCCAGCTCCCTTGCTCGCGATCCAGCAACGCCCTAAGCTGAGGTCCGTACCCCACAGGGGGTGCCCTTAGCTGTGTTGCTTAAAAATAAAGTGCCTGGCTGGAGGCCTAGGTCTCGCCATTGACCGGTTAAGTAGCAAAAGTTCCCGGAACTCACGCTACGAGAGACAATACAAAAAAAAAAAAAAACCCTTTCTTAGTTAAATTGATTGTGAAAGCCAACTTTAAGTAAGTACAATAAAGGCATCAAATAGTTACAAAAGTTTGTATATAGGTACTGTCAAAAACTCTGAAACATTACTGGAACACAGCTTCTGTTGAAGTTCGCACGTGAGTTCGTTCGTGATGACGTGTGAATTATGTTACTTTGTTCGAGAGCAACGAGGTAGTGAGCTGCGATATTATGCACATACAACGCGGATTTGTACTTCAGCGCATCGCTATAAGATGCAACTCAACACATCCTTCTCATTTTAGCATTTGGCTTATTAAAGGTCGCAGGCAAATAACACTTACCTACTTCTGAATGTCAAGTCTGTCGATACATCATGAGATTTGCTTAAATAAATATATGGAGGCTGGGTTTTTAACATATACAGATATTCAATATCAACACGTCGAATCCACATCCATATAGAATTTCAGACTTTAGCTTCATCTACGACTCGTCTTCGTTTACGACATTGGTATTCCTATCTTTGAGTGCTCGATCGATTCCATATATAAAATGTGTCATTTAAACACCAATTCTGTAGCTGGGTCTTTGATGTTTATACTTGTTTTAAGATCGATATGTGCAGTGAACACTAGTGTTAATTGCTGTATGTAAATTAAGGCAGCCTTACCTTGCCGCAGGAATATAATGGGATAGACTTATATAGACGTCACAACAACGTTCAATTAGCGTTCCCTGTGTTCCTTACGTTGCATAAAAGATTTTTGATTTTGAATATCTATCTAGATCTGTCGCCAAAACGTGACAAAATTTTCATAACATTGCATGTCATAGCATACCTTTACTTTTACCCACCTGTACCCTGTACCCCCTTGTCTTCAAGGTATCATAGTTTATAGTTTGTATTAACTTTAAGCGAAGGGCACAATAATTATTTCAAATAAAGCAAGTTGGGAATCCACAACAATGCCCTCAGTTTCGCAACATCCACTGCAGGGCGTTCGTGAGTGCACTTCTGAGTAAGATGTGGCTATGAAATTGGCGATGTTACGATTTTAAGGTTTATCAAGCCCTAGCGGAAGCGTAACATTCCGTAGATGAAAAATCAGGGACAAAATATTTACAAAATAGACGAAAAAGGCAAAAGAGTCCGGAATGTAGAAGAAGAGTAAAACCACTTTTTGTCCAGAATAGATCGATCACCTATGACGATACTGATGAATGTGGATTAAGCAAGAGAGGCATGTAAATCTAGAGGATACTTACTACTCTCTTTTCCGCTTCCTCAGTTAGAGACAGCATATATGTATATTCCATTCACAATTTTACCTACAAATTTTATTGATGATTTACCAATAGAAGTGCTATTTAATTTGCCGTTATTTCTAAGAGAGTACTCTTCCTAGTCCTGCTCACCAAATTTACAATGAAATTTTTAACATGTTTTACCTGACACCACTACGTGGAAAGACTGCCCACGACACAAAGAACGCAAGTTCGAATCCCACTGTACCAATGACTTTTTCTGAACTTAAGTACAGTGATTAGTCACACCACGCAAATCTGCATACGTCTGAAAGGAAATTCAAATGCGTATGTATAGTAGTGCTTGAGTAACGGCGACGGACTCGCCATCTGTCACGTTGGCACCTCAAATATATCTCTGGCGGAAAGTGGGTGTGTGGGTACTACCTAAACGCCTCTGCTTACCCCTTCGGGGACCCTTGTGGGAAAACTTAAGGATATATAATATTTTGGGGATATTACTGAATAGAGAGGTAAATAGTCATTTCATTTACGTAACTAAAATTAGGTGCTGTAATGTAGTGGCCCCAGAATTGTGCAACAAATGGACCTTTTGCAGTTTATCATTTTACACCGCAAGCCAACATCGCATATGATATTTGAACAATTTTAGAATTTGCGCAAAGCGCTGTTATTTACAAGAAATAATTAAGAAACAAATTGCTCACGTTTATATGCAATTTACCGCAATTTGTATTAACTTTATGTTTACTTTTGATGGAATGTACGTTGATGACGCTTTACTAAATAAATAATACATTATAAAAGAATATTAATTTAAAAAAGAATGGCGACCATTTTCGGGGACATATTATTATGATTTTTAAATAAGAATAAATTTTCACTTCATGTGAAATATCGTTCACAGTTTAAACCGCATATAGAACATTATATTCGTGGAAGCCACAATGACAAGACTTAACTAACAATAAGTTACTTCTTTTATATAATTCTCGCGTTATAATTGCCAAAAATCTAGAGATAACAGGCATTCTACTGTGTCTGTCAACCCCGTGAGGAGCTGGCCGATATATTATAAAAGTCTAAAAACCTAACTATTGTACATATCTTTATATATATAATTCTTCTGTGAGTGTGTATGTCACTGAACTCCTCTCAAACGACTGGATCGATTTTGATGAAAATTTTTGTGTGTGTTCAAGGGGATCTGGGAATGGTTTAGATTCACAATTGGACCCGATAGGTGGCGCCACCATCTTTTTTTTTCCACCCGAGCCAAGCTGGGCGGGACCACTAGTTCTATATATATATATATATATATAGGTACATTATAGGTTATGTACAATAGTTAGTTTTTTAGACTAGAATAATATTGTTGTATATTAATTACCTACTCAACAACAACAAAAATAGCAGATGGGATAAAACTAAACTTCAGAGACTGGCTGGCTGAATGGCTGCAGGAAGGGGTTTGGTGGGTAAAGCCTTATTAGCGTAGATTTACATTTGACACTGTATCGAAATCCATTCCCTACTGCTAGCCCTTTAATAAGAAAATAATATGAATACATAAACATTTCGACATCAATACATTTCCTGTCTCCTAATAAATTATCAAGAACACTGTTATATAAGAATTTCTCAAAAAACTAAAAACAATAAAAGGAAACGATCACTGAAATTATGGCGTAACGTTATAATTATAGTGTTGCCATACACAATGAAATTATTATTAACTATATTAGTTATTATATGTGTGTAAGCTTCTATAACGGTGATGTAAGTAATAATTACCGTTCAAATTGATTACGGAAATGAGCTATCAGCTAATACGTGCTATTGAGTCATGACATTCGTGAGAGTTATTGTAATTATTATCTTAATTCAATAGAGATCTTTATATTTATAATATTAAACATATGGGTATTACCTATACACCTCTGCCACCCTTGTGGGAAGGCGTGAGGATATATTATTATTATAAACGTAGGACCCACCGTTACATGATCAGGGTCAAAGGTACCAGTAGTTGGTTCTAAAAACCTGACGGATTCAGATTCAGAGTGTCATGCTTTCACCTACATTTATCTCAGTTGTAATGTGAGGCGTGAAGATAAATAGACAAGTGCTAATAGGAGTTGTAGTATAATATATAAAGGCTATGTATACGTATACATACAATACGCATTACTTAATATAATAATGATAATAATAATAATTATTATTATTTGCAGCCAACTGTGTCCTACTGCTGGGCAAAGGCCTCCCTCCTGTCCCTCCACTCCCCGCAATCGAGCGCTACCTCCGACCAACTGCTAAGGTGCATGTCCAGTTCGTCCCGCCATCTTCTTCTTGGCCTTTCTTAATATAGTTAACATTATATTACGTAGTATCACCTCTGCCTACCCCTTCGGGGACCCTTGTGGGAAGGCGTGAGGATATATTATTATTATTATTATATTACGTAATAATTATAAAATTTCAACTTGTCGATGTACTAGTACTTACTGTAAAAAAAAAGTCTCTCGTATCGGTAATGTAAAGTGAGCGGGTTTTATATTTATAAAACAAATCACATATTAAAACTGGCTGTGCCTGAGGCTTCGTCCGCATGGAATTTAACAAAAAAGTTATTGTTTAGTTTCTATTGCATCACTCCTTTTTACATCAGCTATCTGCAAGTGAAAATTCCTTCAAAATCAGTCCAGCCGTATCAGAGATTAGCTGGAACAAAAATTTTTATTTTGGTACGAATATGTATGTCTATATATACATATGCATTTAGTAAACAGCGGCTATTTAAATATTACAAACAGACACTTCAATTTTATTTATTTGTATGTGTGTATGTATAGATGAATAAAAACATTATAACTTAATGTACGCCTCCAGGGTAGATAATTATAACAATGATAAACGAAAGAGCGAAGTGAAATAAAACAAAATTAAAAGAAGGTCGTAGAGTTTGTATTTCCTTGAACATGACTGGCGGGTAGGTGTGCATACATCACGACTTGATTAGGTAATGTACTCACAATATCATGTTAAGTAAAATTTTGTACGGAAGCCAACATATATGATCTTATCTTTATTAGCTTTGCTGTTCGCAACGAGCTTATAACATAATGTACGCATATTATAATAAAAAAATAATGTTTACAAGATTTTTTTTACACAACAAGAGTGGCAAAGAAGCATACGGCCCACCTGATAGGAAACGGTTACCGTAGCCTATTTACGTAAGTATCACTTGCGCGTTGCCACTCTGTGTTCGGAGAGTTATACTGTGTTGGCAGCATAATAGGTCTAATCCCTCGGCTGCCAAAACAATATAACAATTCTTCCACCTTCCCCAAGGAGCTCATTACTGGAAACCTAATTCACCACGTAGGAAGACAACACATAAAATTGTGTTATTTGGCTACGGACTTCTATTCTCTCTATTCTACGGAAAATCCGTTATGCCCTACCTCTTTTTTTTACACAAATGCTTGAAAAAGTACAAAAAGTAAATATATAAATAATTAATATAATAAGTAAATATAATAATAAACATATTAAAAGTTACTTATATGTAAAGACAGAATTCTAGTTAGTCTAGGTTTAGTATCATGAACTCCTGGCTGTTAAGCGTGAGTTCACGAGTTCGTTTCCCGATGAGGGCCGTGATATTTGTGTGATGAAGATGAGTATTTTGACATCTGTTTGATTTCTAATTAATGAATGTATACCTTTTATCTATTATTATAAGTATGTATATCGTTGTCTAGTTACTAGTAAACAACTAGGTCACTTGCGTCACTGCGGTGTTTTCCCAATGTAATTATTCTTTTTAAGTAATTACATACATAAATATATCAAGCCGAGAATCTCATGGTAGGTACAGTAGTCTCGAGGTAGGCAGAGAGAGAAGAATGCTAGGTCCGTTTAGACCAAAATACCTCTTTCGCTTCCTTCACATTCATCAGTCTCTTCATACATTAGGTAGTCGGAACGCGGTTTTCTTCTGACTCTTCTACACACTATCGCATTGTATGTGTTTTGCCATACTTTCCTAGTTTATCCATTCTATAAGTTCAAAAGGCCGTAACGTGCTTTTGTTCATGTTTTTGTAATTAAAATAAAAAAATTACCTTAAAATACTTAAATATAATTGTTTAATAATTATTATAATATGATTAAATATTATATTATTTGTTATTGCCGCCTATTGTGCCTACTATATGTTTTTCTTTGTCATTTCTGTTTGTTTTTGTAAATGTGTGTGTTTGTACAATAAATTATTATTATTATTAAAGAACTATCCAAATGACAGTTCCTGCTACATCTGGGCTACATAGGGTAAAAATAATCGTTGACGCTAACACTAATAACATTAAACACTAGGCACAAGACAAGATGATACAATGGGATTACAAACTCCTTGTTTCATAACTTATTATTGAAGAAGAGTGTGACACTGGCCGGTTTGTAAAAAAATAGTAGAATTTGAGCATATTTGTAAGTGTTTTGTTTTGCCGGATAAAAAAGTGAAAATTTTCACGGCTCCTTATTGATTTAAAAATAATTATAATCATATCCGATACTATGTTTGTAAGTGATAATTTTTCCTATTTACGTACTCTCGGACATTACGGACACTAGGTACCTCATCAAAATCTAGGTTACCTAGGTTTGGAATACTTGCAGATGATTGCTGGCGAAATGAGGCACTACTCTAATGAGGCATTGTGCTACTGCGGTGAGTAAGGTTTCTAGAGTTCCTTGAACCCACTTTACTTAGTTCTCAGAAATAAATTGTCAGAGCTAGTAAGATTATGTGATGTTCGTGTACCAAGAATTCACTTATATGCGAAAAATGTATAACACTTGGCATTAGTAAAGTATTATCTATCTAATAGTGAAATACCTTTTTCAGTGAAATATGATTCCAATATGCTCCGTCCATTTTGGCAGCACTTCTTCTGTGCCGCAAGCTTCAATTAATTGTGAGTTTTTATTTTTTTATACAATAAGAGTGGCAATAAACATACGGCCTACCCGATGGAAAACGGTTACCGCAGCCTATTTACGCTTACAATACCGAAGTATCACTTGCGCGTTGCCACTCTGTGTTCGGAGAGTTATATTGTGTTGGCAGCATAATGGGACTAATCCCCCTGCTGCCAACACCATATAACAATCCTCTCCCCTCTCCAAGGAGCCCATTACTGGAAACCTTATTCATTAATGGCTACGGACTTCTATAAGATGGAGGTCCTGCCCCAGTCGGGCAGCTCCAAATTCGAACGGGAAGCCCGTTACGCCCTACCTCTCTAATAGAGTTGTTCGCTTTGTAATGTAAAGAAAACCTTTTTTGTCGCGATGTATGAAACAAAATAGCCTTGCTTAAACATAAATAAAAGTATTATATATTCTAAAGTTATGTTATAATAGTCCCATAGAATCAATATTACCGGATTCTTACGCAAACTTTACGAATACATTCCAATTTCCGATCAAGAAAAAATTCATAACATTTTTGTTGCGGATATTGTAATAATGATAATATTACATATATTTTTTGCCTCGAAGGCTGAAAATAAAAGTTATATTGGGTGCATTATTATTGGTAGTGGTTCTAGTAGTTGCCTGAAGCACAAAGATTGCAAGCTCGAATCGCGATTGTACCAATGAGCTTTTCCAAGCTTAAGTACTGTGATTTGTCACACAAAGAATTTTACCGTGAAGGAAAACATCGAAAGGAAACCTGCATATGTTTTAGAAGAAATTCAAACGCGTAATTATAGTCGTTCTTGAGTAACGGCGATGGACTCTCCATCTGTCACTTTGGTTCTTAAAATATATCGCGGGAGGAAAGTGGGTGGGTACTACCTACATACATACCTTTGCCTATCCCTTCGCGGATCCTCGTGGGAAGTCGTTGTCCCTTGATTGCACAAGATTGTTAACGGAATGCCATGACTGAATTCTATATTTGAATATGTGAATAATGTTGGGATAATTGCCAGACTCTGCCTACCCCGCAAGGGACACCATATAATTATATATAAATGTATGTATATATCCATATGTAGAGCTAGAAGAAATTAACACGGCTATATATGTAGTTTCAAACAGGAAATAAAAGTTTTTCACAAACAACCCTGGCTATAATACATGCAGGCTATTAAAGTTGGGTTGTTTATTTCACATAACAAAGTTGGTTGGCGCGAGTCGTTTTTGTCAAAGGCTCGGATAGCGTACAATCCCGCAAAGCTTGCGAGCACACGGCTGCGGTTAGATACGGAACGGATACGTATGGGCCCAATTACATAACTGTAACTGGCAACTCTAAATTTGCACTCGAAGCATTATTGTGTTTCTGCGGGTCATCGTTTATTTTCGTTTTTCTTTACGAGAGAATAACGAATACACGGAAGTTTTGAAAACAGAATAAAATATTACTTTGACTGAGTCTACAAGGGAGGAAGTCGCGGATTCTGTTCTTTTGTTCGAATGTAACAATCTTGAATGTTCTCTGTATTTAAGTAGGTATATTATCTAGCTGATGAATTTACCTAGCCTTGAGACGTGGTGTCCCATTGGTTTGAGTGGGAGCCTGCAACACAAAGATTTCAAGTTTTAATCCCGAGTGTACGAAAGTTTCATTACCTTAAATACAGTGATTAGTCACGGCACATTTTTGGTGAAAGAACTCACGAAGGAAGCCTTCATGCGTTTAAGAATAAACGGCGCTGGGTTCGGCATCTGTCACGTTGACACCTAAAATATTGATAACGTATTAAACCTACCTAAATAGTGAAAGGAGGGATACTACACACCTTTGCCTACCCATTCAGGGACTTTTGTGAGAAAGCTTCAAGATATTTTTAGCTACTATTTATAATGCTGTTTGATGAATCTTGCGGTGAATCAATACCCACAATATTTGGATCTGTCGGCTTGATCAGAAGCGACAAAAACCTTGGAAAATAACACGTTCAAGAATCTTACAAAAATATAAAATATTTATAGCTCCGATGCTTTGATAGAAAGGATTTTATAGGTCGTTTCTCACGTTAAGATTCATATCTTGAGTGTGGCAATGATTTTATATACACACAATCGACAAGATTGAACACCGATAGTTCAGTTCAGTAAACTTTATCCAAGACCATAATTGTAACTAAGCTTACAAATTTGGCAAGAATTCCAATCGCTTTACATACGAAAACGAGCCATTAATTTAGATAGATGCGTCTTTTGAATCAGTTCGATCTAAATTACTTCAAATTAGCCGTCATTAAATTATTTGTCGCGCTATAAAGTATTCGTTTTATATACCGACTTAAAAAAAATATACAATTGACACTAAATGTTCTATTAAATACGCATAGGAATAGAAATTATATCTATCAAATTAAGAATCTTAGTGTATTTAGGGTGTTGTACAAATAGATGAAATGGAAAAAAAACTTATACTATAATTACTTTTAAAATCCTTTCAAACTATTTAAGTGTACACACATAGGCTGAATTATAACTGATACCTATATAATTATTTTCATTTATCTATAACTGCGAATCTTGGGGTCACGGGTTCGATACGCAGAGGCGGAAAAAAATATATGATGGACACAAGTATTTGTACCTTAGTCTTGGACGACTCCTGTATATATCTATCTATCTAAGTATGTATAACTTTGTCTAGTTCACTTAGTACAAGCTTTGCCTAATTTGGGACTAGGTCAATTAGCCCAAGGTATTTATTTATAAGATTTTCAAACGAAGGAGCTTAGAAACAATTTAGTCAGTACCTTAAGAAGTTTGCTTAGCTTTCAAATGGTTCGTCAGTGCCCCTATCAACGCGCCGTATTTACTAATCTTAAGACATAAAATGAGCCCTGTTCAGCATAATTGATTATGGTAGAGCACTGACTGGATTAGTCGTTATTGGTTTGCACCTAATCTATGCAACCAACACGTCACTGCGCTGGTAATTGCTGCAACCACCGTCGGATTAGATAATCAATGAAATGCATATTAATGGGGCGGTATGAACGTAGCCTTAGCTGTTATGAACATAATATTATGCATATACCTGAGTTACGTTTTAAAATATTCTCATTCATTTCTCGTGAGTGTGGATGAAGCGAAGGAGTTGTAAGTCTAGGATGGCCTACAGCGATGGACTCGCCATCTGTCACGTTGGAACCTAAAATATATGTCTCTAACGGAAAGTGGATGTTTGCGTACTACCTATACACCTCTGCCTACCCTTTCGGGATCCCCTTTTGGATATATTATATATAACGCATGCACACACTACTCTTATTATAAGCGAGCTATAGCTACGTTATATTACGGAACTAGTATATAGTTTAGGTACGTATTTCAGATATACATACATACATATAATCACGCCTCTTTCCCGTAGGGGTAGGCAGAGACCACTTCTTTCCACTTGCTACGATCCTTACATACTTCTTTCGCTCCGTCCACTTTCATTATTCTCATCACCTCCGAAAATCAATAGCTAACATAAATATAAAATAAGAGCTCAAACTAAGATGTACTTGAATTAACAGAGTGAAATGTCAAGTGCTTAAGAGTAATGACATTCTCCTCGACCCTCATAAAGACGTGGAGTACTTACTATTCTAACGAATGTTATTGTTACATAGTGCCTACTTCCATTCATTGGCAAGACACACAATGCGAATATTTGGCTCAAACATATATGTATGTTGATATAGTTGTCAACGTAACCCGGCGCCTAATTGCAACATTGGATTCGATTACTTGATAACATCTCATATTAAAGCCATAGAATACTATGCTGCCTAGAGCTAAGCGAGTATAATACTTATTTTCCATATAAAGCTACTAGTGCTAAATAATTTAGATGAACATTGTTATTGTAAAAAAGAAATTAGTTTTCTTAAATTAAAGTCTATTTTATGTTAGAACTATTTGGTAAGAAATTCGATAAGGTTCGGTGTTTTGGAAAAAATAAGTAAGAGTATAATAGGTTTGCAAATTACTTGCCTTCTTACAAGTAAATATCATCAGTCTGAGTACAGAATGCCATTTAACTATAACAGTAAAAGTTAAAGAAAAAAATATTTTGTTTTCATCACGATTGCTTCAATCTTTAATTATTTAATTGAGAAATTTTATAATACTCCTATAAACCGTGGTGGCTTAGTGCGGAAGTGGTCACCTACAGTGTCAAGTTCACTCCTTCAAATTCCTATGGTACAAACGAGTTTTTCTAATCTTAAGTAGAGTATACCCATGGTAAACATCGTAAGGAACCTTGCATAGTTTTAAGATGAAATTGAAAATTATTTTTAAGCTGCTGGATGGCAAAAGATCTGTCATTCAGGCATCAAAACATACCTCGGGAAACGGCATTATACTACTAGAAAGTATTAGGCAAAAGTGACTCGGCTTACCTCTTCGGCGGCATTAAAACTGCATAATTTTTGTACCAAAACTATAGACTTGAGTTACTATTATTTTTTAATACGGGCTATATGATACCATTTGCAATAAAGTAGAGCAAATGATCCTTCACATGAAGCTATACATTTTAACGATACTTCATTTACGGACAAATTTTACAACAGCTATTAGATCGTGCCGCTAGAATAATACACATTATCGACATTAAAACTCAAAATGCCACTTGAACGTAAATATAACATGAAATTCTCATACAAATTCGACGCCAAAATATCATAACGTAGTGTTTACTCCCGTACATGAATAAAGTGCACAAAGCTCCTGATGTTATTATCGCACTTCCCATCATCGATAAACCCTTTTACCTAAATAGCATATTGGGTATACAACGAGTCCATACAATGTCTGGAGGCAGTTTGCGCGTAGGTATATGACTCTAAATGGAACTATAGATCAGACGTGTTCGTGGGAAAATGGGGAACCAGATGGTCTTTGAAACTCGTAATAATCTTAGGTATCGTAGTCAAAGGGTTACCTGAGATAACGAGAGCGCCTTTCATTCGGTTCAACCCTAAACGAGGTCTGTTCTCTGCAGATAGACGGACGCAAAGCTGAAGCCTTTTCAATAATTTTGTGAGCCTTATGTAGTGCTTTGACGACATTAATAGGAACGTTAGTGTTTGCGCACTACGTAAATTAAGTAAACTACAGAATTCACTAAAGGCAATAATTAAAATAATAATAAATATAGTTTAAAAAAAAAATAAAAAACACGCTTTTTACAGAAAACTAAACTAAAAAATAAAAAATAAATTTTAATAAATTTGAATTAATAATAGTGTAAAAATTCTTAATAAATAATTTTAAAAAAGCGTGGGGTGCATGGTGTCAATAGTTCTAAATATTTTATTGATATCTGTCAATAAAATACTTATATCTATAAGAATAGAAGATTTATTATTTCGACAATATCTTAAAAAGCAACCCACGCTTTTTTTAAATTATTTATTAAGAATTTTTACACTATTATTAATTCAAATTTATTAAAATTTATTTTTTATTTTTTAGTTTAGTTTTCTGTAAAAAGCGTGTTTTTTTAGTTTTTTTTTTAAACTATATTTATTATTAACTTTTTAGTTCGATATTTTTCAAAAGGGAGCCAGAGAAACGGCTACGAGAACCAAGAAAGGCCGCAGGCGCGCTAATTACCCACGGAGAGTTACATACTGACATACTGACATACAAGTGAAGCTAATAAAAAGCGTGTAATAACATAATATTAGTGAGGATATATATTATATTATTATTTATTTTCGGAACAAAAAACATCCTATGTTATATTTATAATAATAATAATATATCCTCACGCCTTCTCACAAGGGTCCCCGAAGGGGTAGGCAGAGGTGTAGGCGGAATAGAACGCCAGTTTTACCCAGGTGTAGAACCTATACACCTGGGTAAAACTGGCGTTCTATTCCGCCTACCCCGTTAGGGACTCGCGATAATATGAATATGTATATATCGACTATCCCAATATATTCTGACATATATTTTAGCACAATATGTATACGCAAGCTGTGTAAGCTAACCTAGAAAGAGGATTAGTTTACCCATTCAACGAGTTGCCGTCGCCAATTTGCAGAGCAATTTACTTAATAAACAGTTGCTTGCCTGGCTTAGGATTAGATATTCAGGTCCTTCTAAATCGACGGCATTGCTATAAAAAAAAGCTAGGAACATTGATAAATTTTTAGTACAGATTGTCGATTCATAAGCTAATCAGACTTTTACTATGAAAAATTGTCAATTATACACATCGATATAGGTAGATATATAAAGCTACATAAACACTTAAATCTTATTATAATTATCTAACACCTAGGCCAGGTGGTTGCTAATTTTAGTAAGCAATTAAACAAAGAAAAGCAAAAATTTCGAACGAACGCGTATTGTTCTATACAAGGTAATCATTGAATATATTTTTCCGATACTTCGCATAATTGTAAGTATGTAGATGCTATTAAGGTACTAAGGTCCAATCTCTCGCAAGTAATGTTAATCCTGTACATTGCTTTAAGTTAGCTCGTGGAGCAAAATCGTTTTCCAATTCTTGAACTACACTGTGATCTCGGGATGTAATAGGAGAACAGGACACATCGGATAGTACAAAATGCATTCGCTTACCCAACAGAATAATGAAACTGTAGCTATGGTAAACTCACTACGCTCTCTGTACCTCATGTGTAACTATATACAATTTAATTCAAAGATTATACTACGTAGAAAGAACACCTTTAATATTTACAATTAAGAAGATTTCAGGCAACTCATTAAAATAGATGTTACAATTTAAAGGGCCCATTTAATATATACCTTATCCTAAAATATATAGCTATATTACATAAATACCTTACAGACTAACATATATATCATAACAATATCACTTCCTCGAGTGTTCGTGTGGCACTTGTCCGCGGAAGCGACGGAACACCACGCCCTGGGGCCAAAAGCCCTCGTCCATGGCGAGGTGCAGGTAGCAGGTCAGGACGCGCAACACAAACGCCTTGAAATTGACATTGCGGCGCGACTCCAGCAGCTGCACTCTCGGGCTGTATTTCAGCTTCCGGTGCACATATTCCTCTATGTCCTCCGCCTTACCTGATTAATGCAGACGGGATATTTACACCGGAGTGTTCGGCTGCGCAGCTCGCAGGGTGACATTGGGCTCCAGAAGAGCCTTGCCGCAGCGGTTCTTGTTGGTAGGCACGCGTCGCTTCCTCCTTTGCACCGTCACAAACCCGTCTTCTTTACCAGCCCAGTTCGACGCCCCTTCGGGCGCGGGCTTCGTAGGGGGAGCAGAGGTGCTCCTGGCGATGGCGGCATAATCTCGACGAGATTTTGCAGGGGCTGCTGATACGGGCAACGAGGCGGGTGGTGTGGGCTGACTCGTAGCGCCACGAGGAGGAGGCGCGGGGGCGGGGGAGCAGCGAGGCCGCGGGGCGAGTGGGGCACGCAGTCTGTAGACGTAGCAACCGACGGAGTTGGCGACAACAAAACTGCTGACTTGAAACTCACTGCCGATGTATCGAGGCTAGCTCCGCGACGCACGTTGATATTCGATGCGCCGACTGATGGTTCGGGATTGGTGAATTCGACACCGCCACAATATTGCGCAACTCAATGACATCTTTGCGCAATTCTGCGACGGTGTTTTCGGATGCAGCCAGCTTCGATTGCACATCTGCAAGGTAGCTGCAAGCTCGTAATGTCCACATGGTCGAATGTGACGGGAGGGAGCTTATTCAAATCCCTCGCCACAAACGATGGTATGTCGTCTAGATCGGTCACTTTCATCAGTGTGATGATGTCCTGCAGGCTTTTCTTTGTTCCGTCACGGCGGCGAGACACCATCTGGTCACTCTTGTTGAGCAACCGAAACAGAAGAACCTTTGAAGCGGCGATTTCATCCTCGCTGAAGCTCGAGGCGCAGATCTGGTTTACTGAAACTTCGTCCATCTTATCCAGCTTCTGCTGCAGGAAAGCCAGCAGTTCATTAGCCACAAGTTTATCTTCCATGGCCTTAAAATTCCGAGCAACGGCTTACGGCGCGCTAAGCCCTGTATGTATTACTAACACGTCCGCATCAAAGCACTGTGCAAGCGAGACTATGATGTCATGACGTCGAGTCCCTCGTGGAGTAGGCAGAGAGAGTGGATTGTGAGTGGAGAGTGAATGCCAGTTCAGTAGTGCAAATATTTACAGACCTCTTTCACTGCATTCATCAGTATTTTCATAATGCTCAAGTTACTTTAATATCTGTAATGTCAAACCGCCGAAGGTGCCTCACATAATAATATATCGACATGTATCGCCGTATAAAGAAATAAACTGTGTAAACCAGATACTATCTATAAAAAAATCTTCTCGTCACCGTCTATTAAGTATCTTGTAGTAGAAAGAATGGTCTATACTTAATGACCCAAAAACAAATATACATATATACCAACATAGATGTATATAATATTATATATTTAGACGATAAGTACCCAAATCACTCAGCAATCACGACTTTCGAAATAAAAAAAATTATTCGTGTCAGTCCGTCCTATTCATCCAATCCATCCAATTCCTTGAGTCGACTAACGGTATAAATACTCGTTAGTCCTGATCAAAATAGGTAATTTGAAATTCCGTGTCCGTTCTACTATAATGCCTCAATTGCTCTTTGCATGTAGTGCTGACCATTTACGGGCAGAGTTCTCAAGAGGGCCGTGAATACGTAATGTGATAAAACGATGCATAGTTAAGGGAAATTGCAGTAGATATACAGGACTGAGCTCGGATTATTTACTATTGCCGCTGGAATCGATTAATTAAAATAGAAGCATTTGAAGTTAAATTTGGAGATATTGTTTGAAGGTATGCTTTTTTCAAATAACTGGCTTTCCGAAGACCGTAGTTAACCTTTAGCTTTATTAAACCAAAATAGTGTGACAAAAAGTTAATGGTAGTTTTTTGCCAACGCGACCTGCTCCTTATCGTCAGTATAATTAGAACATTCAATATCGGCAGTGCGCCTCCCTTGTTTGGCTTTTATTAACGGGCTATTGAACTGAAGATAAGGCGAGGTTTTCAGCCGAAGGCTCAAAGAAAAGTGCGCTTATTAATATTGTGAAAATTGTTAAGACGCATACTTCAGTTGCTTTGGCTTTACGAAATTGTCAATGTAATACCGCATAAATGCCAATATTTTACAGAATATTATCTCTTATGTAAGAAATATATATATAAAGATTCGTAGTATAGATTCATATTTGTATACATATCTTCACGATTTTCTACAAGCGTCCTCGAAGGGTTAGGCAGATTTGTATAGAAGTACCCACACAATCACTTTTCACCGAAGATATATTTGTATAAGTTACGTACGTTCATACGATTAATATATTTACAAAAAACATGTCTTTAATACACGTAGAAGTTCGTTCAAAAGCCTTAAGTTGTAAGCGGTGCTTATATACAATGAGACCCCAGATTTTGATTTAAAAAAACTGTATACAGTTTGTCATAATATAGTAGTAGTTAATATAATCATGGACCATTTCTGCCGCTGGAGGCATTCAATCTGGCTTTTGGTAGGCCGTTTTTCTCAGTCCACGTGCGCGTCAGGTACATCTATTTCTCAACACTGGACAGCGGACATGGCTATATCCCAATCAATTATAAAGTCGACTGTAGCTACATTGGCTCTAAGATACAAATTTCAGTACCAAGAAGTGGGAGTGCACTGCCCAAAAAATATTTCACAAACCCTTTTTAAGAACAAATGTACGAAGAAACTCGCCATTATCAAGAATTTGCTCGGAATATAAATTCTACGTAAAACTGTCACGTTGGCACAAAAATATAATCTCTGGTGGTAAGTGTGTTTGGGTATTACCTATACACCTCTGCCTACCCCTTCGGGGACGCTTGTGGGAAGGCGTTAAGATTGCTAAAGAGCCAGTCGGTCAACTCTCATTATGAATACGAGATCAGTGGGACTCTGTCTCTTAAGTTCCTCGTATCGGATATTCAGATCGCCTCCGTAACAACCATCTCAGTCGAATACCTACAACTTTGGCGACAAAACAGTGCTGTTATACTTCTGCTTATCCTTGTTGGCAGACGTAAATTATATATATATAATACAGATATGGCATTGTACTTATCAAAGAAAATTATTATCAAATTGTTATTCACTTCTACGCAATATTTGAGAGTCGACTACTAAAACGTAATCTAAAATGAACCAAAATTGTTCAATATGAAGCGAACATAAGCAAACAATTATGAAATTATACGAGAAACAAGGGTTACTCAGAACCTTTCGGTAAAGATGAATTTAATCTAAACTAAATAGAATAACAACACCCCGAGGCCTTGTTCAATTTTCGTATAATAAGAAAATTTCAAGCAAACAAATGGTTCAAATCAGAAACGCAGAACAATTGGTAGGCCGATTGGAAGAAATAAACAGAAGACGTTATGAAATAAATTGAGATACATTTATTTTAGATCAATAGAAAATATAAATGAATTTTTGTTCGCGCAAAGTAGACTGTTTGAAAGTGATCGGTTCTGGAAGTTGTTTTACTGGAAAAGGACGCAAAATTTGCCAAAGCATTTATTTTGTCGAATACGGATACTTTCTACCTTAGAAACAGAAAGAATTTCTAGAGTTGGTAGATCTTAGGATTGTGGTAACTTGTTGAGCTCTAATACACTCCCCAATATTTTACATTTGGTAGGTAAGTAGGTATGGTGTGTGTACTGGTCTGGCCCGGTCGCGAAGCTCCATCTATGTCGGAAATTATCATTGTTTTTTGTTTCAATATTGTCTTACGATATGAGCGCAGAACTAAAAGGTTAGTGGGGATTTTTTAAGTAAAAATATTTCATGATGCTACCTATGATTTAATAAAGAATAGATGCCTGTGTCAGATGGCGTGTCCGTCGCCGTTTCTAAGCATGATGAGTATACATACCCACAATTACTATGAATTTTTTTTGTCGCACGGACATTAAACAAAACTAAGTTTCTACCTAGTTGGGCTTCCCGGACGGATCGAACACGCGGGCGTAGGCAAGACCACTGACTTCCAAACCTTAATGGCATGCATTGCCTAAGATAAACAGTTATGACAAAAAAATACTAAATCGATACAGCTATGGTACTATTCTTTACTTGGTCAACAACAATAAAAATGCACTGCAATTGTCCAACAAAATAGGCTACTGTCAATGTCATTTATGTCTACCTCATTTTGAGACTTTAAACCACATAGAAAGACGCTCCTTTGTCGTCGCAAATAAATTGACTAAAAGACGCGAATCACTCTTTTTAGAGAAAGAAAGGGGAAATGAAGCAAAGAATTGGAGGTTTTGGAAATGTCCTGCTTTGAATTATCCCTTTACAGCCCTTTGTGCTGTCCCCGTGAATTCACTTTACAAAATAAATTCTTTGAACCGTCAAATCGTGCGTCCTGTTTGGGGTTTTTAGTTTGTGGCGAACTAGTTTAATAAAGAGATAAAATACTATTGATATGGGATTATTTGTGAAAGATTGCAAGTTGTATCCCAGACTTTACCAATGAGTTTTTCCGTAGGTTCCTAAGTGCAGTAATTAATCACACTACGAGTTAAGGAAAATATTGAGAGTAAGCTCGCATACTAGGTATTCAGAAGAAATTCAAGGTCCTGGTCGAAACACGAATGAACTGCCGTCTGTCACGTTGGCACCTATACATTATTTTTTTCTGAGAAAATAATGTGTTGTAATACTTCTGTCTACCCCATCGGAGATCTTTGTAGGAACATGTTAATTATCGAAACCAAATATTTTTTCATGAAAATGTACAAAAAAATTAAAGAATCTTGAAACACTGATTTAACATATTAAATAGAAAAATATTAAATCTTACCGCAATGAGTGACATTATAATTACACCGCATCAAATTACCAGCAGCAGTGGGTAAATCGTGTCGTAATTACACGGCGTAGGAATTTAAAAGGTAGTTCAAATCGCATAAAAGCCAGTAATTTGCAGCAAAAAGCGTTTGCTATTATTAAATTGTCATTTACATTGGATAGGTACCCTTTTTGCAGTTGTGCAGTCGGCCACACAAACACTAATGGGTTGAATATTGCCGCGGAATCTTCACGGGATTGCGGCATTTGTATGCTAACAAGCGAGGGCAAGCTTTCTTTATTAATTGTTCGCTCAGACTGCCGCTGTGTCTTTGTTTCCTAATGCCTACCCATAACTTTGACTTCAAAATAGTGGGTGGGGATTATTTTATACGTTATTTATACCACTTAGGCGGAAATAAGCATAGGGCTCTCCGCATGGCTTAGCACGCGGGTTGCCGACCATGCTTAAACCATTTCTCACTTTTCTTGAAAATTGCCATGCTGTACTTTCTAAATGAAGAGAATTTCTTAGTTAGGTACACAGACGGGCGGGATACTCTTAAACTACTAAACCACTCTTAAAAAATATATACATATACATACATGCCGTCGCACCGAATCCCTAACGGGGTAGGCAGAGAGAATTGAGCGCCAGTTCTCTGTAGACTCTTATACCTCTTTCGCTTCGTCCACATTCATCAGTCTCTTCGTACATGCTCGCCGGTTTTGAGTACTCTTGACGTTAAAGAAGACTCTCTAGAGTAAAACCCAAACTATCTGTTTGAATTTGAAATATTTTTTGTGTACCGTTTAAATTGGTTTTTAAATTATACAAATGTGAACCCCGGATACCATACCATACAGTGATTCACCCATATAAACATAAATTTACGTAAGCTATAAAAAAATAATGTACAAGCAGGCAATAACCGCCTATAACTGGATGCAAGTAGATAGTGCTAGTTAATATTAATAGGCGTTGGAATACTTTGTGATTCCATAACAGTTTGTACACTTTGGCAGCCTATCTCTGTGTTTCCAACGGGTCGATTAAAATGTATGGACGCACAATGAATATACCAGCTACAGATTGAAATAACAGGCCTGGGAGGCGCACTTTTATTATCATTCCCTCGCTTGTACTGGTACCGGTTGGTGAACAAAGAAGATTATTTTATTGCACTATAAAAGGTGCAACCGAGCGAATATGTGTGGAATTGAGAGTAAAATCGATATAGAGGACTTGTGTACCACGTGATTATTGGAGCTGAGGAGAGTATAAAATACCCAGATATTACCCAAAGAAGTAGACCAGATATCTACAAATTAGAATTAAATTGTATAATCCAAATAAGCAAGCTGAAAAGTACCCATAGAGGTTTACATGCGCATCTAAAATAACGACCTAAAATATATCACTGGCATATTTGCAGCTCAAAATAAATTACCAAACATTAGCATTAATTTATGTTCGTACATAATATTAATTGTGACGTTAACACCCTTGTCAAAGACATGTAGGCGTCCGTACCCTCGCTGGGCCGGATATGTACCCGTTGCGGTGGACAAAGCCTTATTACCAAGAATACTATTCATACGAATTTCTCACAAAATCCCAACTGTCACATAAAGTGCACTATTACTCATACAGAAGGTACTAGACCAGTTAGTATGACGTAGATCTCCGCTATGATAAATCGAAAATTCCTAGCGCACAACTTTTTAAAGTGGATAGCATTTATATGGAACTTTTAGGACAGTGTTGAAGATAAGCATAGGCCGAAAAAACTGGGTTAGTAGTATCGATGTTAAAATCCACATTGGTATTTTTGTTTCTAAGTGATGACGATTTTTGAGAGATAAAATAAGGAACATCGCTCATAAATAATTAAACTTTTTCATAAAATGGTTCAAGAAACGTTTAGATATATCCTCCTTACTTAAAATACATAGGTACTACGTAGTAACTGTTCATTTCTCCTTTACGTTTATTTCACAAAATAATGCAAAAAACGACAGCAAGCTTTGTACTGGTATCGTTCAAAGAAAGCTTTTATGAAACTCTCTCGTAAGGCAGAAATAAACGCGGCTTTATTGCAAGTTTGATTAAAAGCAAGAACGAGATGCACGGCTACTTGCATAAAAATATTACAATAGAAAACATTTAAAGTGTAATAATATCATATTCATTTCTGAATTTGTACTAGAGCGATATTAATTTTAAGGAATTCTCTTCTCAGGAGGGCTTATTGAAATGAACATTTGCAGAAACGGGAATATCTTAGTTCAAGTATTCTGTAAATGACTAGTCTATTCGAATACTTGTCTTATGATTTTAAAGCTGTCTTACAAACTCGTTGAATAAACATGCTAGCAATTGTATAATGGTTGACAATTGTACATTTGTATAGCTACTGTCCGAGATAAAGACGCCGTCGAGTTTCGTGAACTGTGTCACTCATAACTTTGATAAGACCAAATTTCAATGTGCTCAAATGATTACGAAACTGACTTCGCTTCAAAAGCCAGTAAAAAAAACCAGTTCAAAGTTGACAAAAATGACTCTGACCTTATGCTCGCAGTATTTCGTAACTCATCAATTTAGATCATGAGACCCGAATAGAAGGATTACATTACAGCCTAATCTCATAAATACATACGTACATCCCACATGGCCGAAATTCTACTTAGCACGTGTAAATTTAAGTATTAAGACGCGGTCACGTGAACATATCTTATTGAAATACAAATGTCGAAACAGACCTTTGCTTGTTACCTATGGGTACATGAGTACATGGGTAGCATACGCGTGGAGTCCGTTCTTATTTTAATACCGGTTTGATTAGTGGACTTTTTTTAACAGATTTTTTGTGGTGAAGAAGCATAGGACCACGTTCCAATTTCCATCATTAAAATGGAAGCGTTAAGAACACTCCAAACCGGCGACGGGTACATATGACACTGATGAATGTAGGTGAAGTGAAAGAGGTCGGTAAGCCTAGAGTACTGCCATTCTACGATCTCTACCAAACGAGCAATGCATAAGTGGACTACATAAGTCAACTGTTCACGTCACAGTCAATCATGAATAGAAATATCATAATGTGCTCCAATTCTATGGACTTTTTTGACATGTATTATGGACATGTATAAAGAGAATAATGAAAGTGGACGAAGCGAAAGAAGTATGTAAGGATCGTAGCAAGTGGAAAGAAGTGGTATCCGCCTACCCCTACGGGAAAGAGGCGTGATTATATGTATGTATGTATGTTTTTGCGCGAGTGAGGGGCATTTCGTTTTAAAGAGTCCACTTGGGGGTACTTTTTAACACACTTTGTAAAAGGTCCGGAATTGTTTCGAAATTAGCATTTGGGGAGTTAGGGATTTACAATGAAGATCTATGTTTAGAATTAATACATTAGTAGGTATATAATTTAAAAAAATATGGCTTCCTCTTATATACCATTGATATACACTATGCATATTCACGTGTCGGATATTTCGGTATAAATTATAGTGATTTTATTATTTTTTTATGCCTTATTCTAAAGAGATAGGTATTGTGATTAGATCTTGTGCCTTTAAAGTGAATAGATAATCAGGCTAACTACACTTGTACAGGATTCCCCTTGAAGGTAGGCGGAGGTATAAAAACAACCTCTTTTTGCCAGAGATATATTTAGACATATTTACCAACTATACAGTCCCAATAACCTAGGCAGTACTTTATCGTTGGTTGATCATTACATTAAGTATCTACAGCTCCTACTGCTAATAAATTGTCCTTTTTCTCCATCCAGTATGCTAATTCCCGAAGGAAATGGCCAGGCTCGTTATAGTACAATATCATCGAGTCGAGTTAGCTCGCCCGCCCAAGTGATCCGTGAAAACGAACAGCGATAACCTTTCACTGTCGCACAAAGGACGCATTCAGCCGCGAACGGACAAAATTGATTTTTGCTCATATTGGACCGAAGACCAACGTGGCCCGTACGGGGCTTCAATGTCCCGCTCATGTGACAATACCATGTGCCCATTCCTCTTCAAAAAGATGCCAAGCAGTTTTTCCTTTTGCCATATTGCTGAAATTTTTCAATTAAATATAATGTGCGTTTGGTATGTTCGGTACGTCATGCTTATCCATATCAAAATCAGTATCAGTTGCAGTCACTAACGAACTAAAAAGTTCTTCGCACGCAAAATATTATTGTATATTCTATGTGTATAGAGCTGCGGTGGCAGTGGTTCGAGTAGACGCCTGCAACACAAATATTGCAAGTGCCAATTATTCCAACTATAGCAATGACTTTTTCCAAACTCATATACAGTAATTAATCTCAGTATATGAGTTTGGAAAATCAATCAGCTGAAAAAACTAAAGCACCAAAAACGATTAAGGAAAAATTCAACAGGAAACTGCACTCATTTGAGAAGAGAAGGGAAGAGAAAATTTAATTCAAGGACGTATTTTATCACATAATTAAATTATCGATCAGTGAATGGTCGGAATCTGATTATTAACGGAGAAATCCTTGGACAAAAAAACATAGGTACACACAAACTTTTTATAATTTCCTTGGACTTGTTTGGATACCCGATAGATTATGATGAAGTGATGTGATGTGTGAAGATTGTAATTATAATTACGATAAGATTATAAAAAGGTTTATTTCGATACTATCCTCTATGGACAGTATCGAAATGAAACCTTCTTTTCTCGAAGTCGGCTATAAAGTAGACGTAATACTGCGGCCGTAGTGTCTCAAATGAGAAGTTGCTAAATAATCTCCTCTGGTGCCGACCTAGGTGATTAGTTACATGTTTGAAAGACTATTTCTATAAGTAATTCAACCGCAGTTAATATGATCATACATACATGTTATGTTTTGTCAATGTGAATTAATTGCGCAGTGAATGAATATTGATTCGTAAATGAATGCTCAATCAAGCGCGAGCAATTCTCTCGAAATACAGTTCAACCGAACCTGATTTCAGTCACTGCACTTATTATTCATTGTTATTTCCACGTAAAGGACTCGCACCATAATTACAAATTTATTAATTTTGATACGCAATGTTTTGATACAAAATACGTATCTACTCATATTTACTACCTACCACTGGAAACTAAGTGAATTTAGATCCAATACTTCAAGTATACCATGGAAACTAGAAAACAATAGAAATATATATATTTATTTGTCTTAGATTGCAGATTTAAGCCATGGCGTTATGTGGCAATCACTTTCTTAACGGCGACTTTCAACCTAGACCTTGAGAAGGGGCCACTGACCCCGCTGATTTTAGACCAATTGCATAAATTATTCTCTCCACCCTTTACAAACATAATATTGACGCAGTATAACCATATAAAAACGTGTATTTATGGACACTCCCCAAACTCCGAATTGCCGTCGTATTCAGAGGTTATTGCCTTGAATTTCTATCGACCACGCATCAAATACCTGCCTATATGACCGAAATGTATTCTAGCCTAATAACTTTTTGGTGCCCCAAACGAAAAACTTATAGTTATTGCTCTTACGAGTTTTTGCCCCTTTTCCATTTCAATTTACAGATGTGTTTTCAATACTCGAGGGGGTAGTGTCACTGTCCCTTTGAAAAAAGCAATAACAGGAAAGGGTTACAAGTTGAAACTGCTTCAAAATAGACCGTCTTTACTGGCACAAAGTTTGAATTAAGAATAACTACTCGAAATAATGTGGGTTTTCATACCACTGGTACTGGTACTTTAAACGAAACGGTATTTTTCCAAAGAAGTTAAAGCGTACAAATAAATAATTTATTACCACCATTAGGCTACAATACGCGCTATCTATTAAATTTCTTATCAAAAGTAGAATTTGAATAACGACATTTCGAATGAGAGTTTCGAGGGGACTATTGTGAAACTTGATGAAACTTCACTAATACCCAGAGTGAAAATGTATTCTTCCGCGATCGAAACAACCTGGTCGGTATCTTAATGAGAAAGGGTCGCAATTAGAAGGTAACGGATTTTATACTTTTTTCACGCCAAAAGTACCGAAGGATTTTAAATAATAATAAATACCTGGGACAATTCCACACAAATTGACCTAGTCCCAAATTAAGCAAAGCTTGTGTTATGGTAACTAGACAACGATAAATTTACTTATATAGATAGATATATACTTAAATACATAGGAATGTATTTAAGTGTATATCTTATATATATATAGGAATAAAAATGAAACTTTATATCAATTGATAGCCTATAAATACAATTTCTTTAGATATTCTAGTTCTCACTGGTATATATACATATGTGTATAACAACACATTCCAATTCTCTACAATAATTCAATTTTCGCGAGTACATTTTGTCAAAATAGTTTCGTTCTTCCAAGATACATAGGCAGCACATGATTATTCAATGAAAATTTCTTGACAAAAGCGTGCGAAATATAATATGCCTCACGGTATACATTATAATGAGACAAAAGTTTTATAAATGTTTATTACAATTTTAACGAATCCTCGTTGTAGCACAAAAGCTTAGAAAGTACAGAATATTAACTTAATTTGTGAATACTCTACACGTTTGTCGTCGAGAGTGTTTTGTTAAACAAATTTTATATAAAAGCTTAACAGGTGCAAACTTTGGGGGAAATTGCATAAGTTCACTTATATTAAAACTAGTAAATTAAGGCGCACGTTTTAACCTAGAATGTATACTTTAATATTCTGAAAGTGTACTTTAAGTATGGTTGTATAACATATTATGCTTTTTAAATGTATATGCATATTATATGTACATTGATAAAGTTGTGGCCAGTGTTATATGCTTTTTTCGATCGTCGATCGGGAGCGATACCACTGGTGTTGCAAGCTTCCATAGGCGGCGGTAACCGCTTGCCATCAGACGAACCACACGTTTGCCACCCGTGTGGTATAAAAAAAAAACCCGTGAGTATGTAGTAACTAACAGTCAAGTGATAACTAACGTTCTACTCTCTCTGCCTATCCCGTGTGGAATTCGGCGTGATGATTTAATATTGAGTATAATGTAGGTAGGTACTACCTATACATCTCTGTCTGTGTGTGTACAAGGGTGTGGGAAAGCGTGAGGATAAAAGTGGATAATGTAAAAAGTAGATGTGGTAAACCACATATTTTGAAATTCGATTTAAAAATATCAATCGAGTGGATTTGTATGAATAAAAGTCACATTTTCACTGGCTTGTGCGGCAACTGAAACTCCTTTAACCGGTATTTGGTATTGAAAATTTAAGCAAATAGTGCATTCAACTAAATAACGGGCTCGGGAGTGGCCTGAATAGCTCATTCCGATGTAAATGCGTTCGTTGCGTACACGCCGAGAATCAATAGGATATTTCGAATGCCATTACAGATATTACATTTTAAATGTAATGGGCGTATTTTTTTTTCAAAAGTCTGTATACAGATAAAGTGTATACCTACAAACATACATACAAACCATAATGACTTGTCCCTCATTAAGCAGATATATAGGAGATAGAAAGTTTTCTCTAGCCATACAGATCGCTTCATCAGAATGCATCAGTCTCTTCATACATACTTACCGGTTTCGAGTATTCTTAAAGTTTCCGTCGCTGAGTGTTCGACCGATACATATGGAAAACACTGCTTAATATTTATTTAAAATATAGTAATAACAACAGATTTAATATTATACGTACGTATACTCATATCATATTGTTGTGATATTCCATTCACCGATTCAACAACATAAATAAATATGTATATAAGTTTAAAATGTCTAAAAACTAATAGAAACACGTTGTATTTATCATTTTGATACAAAAACAATAACTCAAAACTTTTTTATAAACAAGCGTCACACACACACTGTCAGCACATTAGAAGGAAGGCAAAAATCATTTTTTTTGTTTAAATATTATCCTATAATTATATATGTACTTACATCTTCCCACCAGGGTCCCTGAAGGGGTGGCACAACCTCGTTTCGACGGAGTCTATAATAAAATTATAATTTATATGGCAAGTTTACTTCCAAACCTTTGCTTTTAACAACACAACATCATTATGTATAATGTTGCCTACATAACGTATAAAATAAATGCTTTAAAAGCTTCTACGACAATAATTTCAGATGTAAAAATGCGTAAAAAAACCTGATTTATGATCCAGTTTCATTCGTTTTGATTTACGGTACTGGCGCGCGAATATTAAAGATTCGTATTGATATATTATTCCTTTATCCCCATTCTCCCTTCGTGCTATTTACGAGAGTTTCCCCTACCCTCATAACTTTCATCGTCTTTTTACGGTGAGACTTGTAAAAACAGCTAGGCGTTTTTTACTCAAAGAATAAATAATGATTTTATTTGTGGTTAAGTGGGCCCTTCTTGAGTTAGGATTCGGGTTCTGGCCTTGGTCATTGCTGCCCAAGGATAAGATATGAGTAAGTACTATAGAAAGAAGAAAAGACATGTACATGCACTGACCGATATATATATACAATTTTCATGGCATTTCCTTTAATATAAAAATAGTTAAATGGGATGAATAAAATTTGATCGAATTATGCACAAAATTGCATCTTTTTTCTAAGTGTTACTTTGTTTGTATTCTATTTTCAGAATTAAGATAATTGATGCGTATGAAAGTTATCACAGGTACCGAGGTGAAACATATAAGATATTTGTCTTTATGAAACGCTAACTCATCAACTTCCTTAACACCGTATGATTGAGATCTTTTCATCAGCAGTAAGCCATGAGTAATTTCGAACGATGGAGTTATAATGAACACGAAAATTATATTATACTTTTGATTACTCCATTGTTCGAAGATTTTGATTAAACATGGCTCGGCCGTAACAGAAATTTGGCCCGGCAAATCATTCGAATCAACGTGATTCTTTGTTTAATATACGATTAACAAGTTTTATAATCCGGTTATTTAATACCGAGATTCCATTGGAAATTGCTGAATACTTTGGAATGGAATTTCATCGATGTAAGCGGAAATATATCATAATGGCGCTCCTAATTCTATATTTAAAACGCGTTTAATTTTCCACCACGACACCCACAATCCTCTTAATTGCACGTTCCTCTGTAGTCTAAACCAATAAAATTTTATGTTGTTTGTATTTAAGTACAGAGAGTGAGAACACGTCGTCCGGAAACCTGTTGGTTGGAGTAGCCCTCAAGAACCGTGACAGACTCGCTATATGTCACGTTCCCACCTAAATATATCTTCTATGAGAAGTTGGGTGTTAAGGCAACTTTAACTAATCGTCCGCAATTCTGTTCTTCGCTATATAACCACTGGTTGTGTAAACTACACGACACTTCAAATATAATTATCATGTAGGTATTATACATTCTAGAATCCAGAACAGTAACTAAGAAATATATTCCAAACCGTAGAAAAAGCGGAACATTGCTACATCCAAATTTTCATCCACTGTGTCTTGTTTTCCTCATTTCCTGCAACGACGGCAGGAAATAAAATTGCCACCAAGCCGGTGCTGGTAATTTAAAAATAATGCTGCAAAAATACGTGGGAATGCGAATTTGGGGCAAATTGCGGTGCGCACAGATCAGGCGGCTGGTGCGCCACGTTGGTGTTCCTACCTACCTACACCGTGTTTTGTTTCTCTAAGTTTCTGAAATATATTTTTCGTTTCTGTTCGTCTATAGTCATAATTAATTCCATAATAATTAGAGCTAGGGGCGAGCTGGAGAGTATGTTTCGCTGGTACTGACGCAACGATTCCTTTTTTCCTTTTCAGCACCCTTTTAAAAAATGATGTGAGGGTCTGTAAATCTGGAGAGATCTAGCAGTCCACTCTCTCTGCCTGCTTCTTGAGGGACTCGGCTGATTTGTATGTATGCATAATTCGTACATGGTTTGTCGATTAAGTTTACATAATTATGATATATAGCATTGCCACTTTTACTTATACCACGTATCAAAACATCACGGAGCTATGTCATGGCTAATTAATAAAATTTATATTTTTTTTAATACAGTTGATGGAAGCTTGATTATTCTACCAGGAGATTAGCAATAAAATATATAACATTGCTATGTGGTCAATCACGATAGGGGAGTACGTCAATTAAGAAAATGGGAAATATCAAGGGTTCGGATATTGATGTTCCTGACCTTTTGTTTTAGGGCAGAGAAGGCATGACGGGAGTCAATTTTCCTGATTTATTAAGGTGTGGGTGCTATCAATTGATGTATTCTACGTTCAGAAAATATATATCTTATATCAACTTTAATAGTTTTCACGAAATGTATATCATACAAATAATTATATAATTATATCATAAAATATAAATATATCCTCACGCCTTCCCACAAGGGTACCCAAAGGGGTAGGCAGATGTATAACCACACACCCACTACACAATTATTAGCCGTGGTGGTTCGAGTAGTCTGCGACACAAGATCACAAGGGCGCAAGAATCCCGACTGTACCAATGAGTTCTAAACTTAAGTACAATGATTAGTCACACCACGAGCTTTACGGTGAAGGAAAACATAGAGAGAACACCTACATACGTTTGAGAAGACTTTCAACGTTGTGCTTGAGTATCGGCGATGGACTCGCCACCTGTCACGTTGGCACCTAAAATATATCTCTAGCGGATAGTAGGTGTGTAGATACTACCTATACACCTCTGCCTACCCTTTTGGGGGCCCTTGTAGGAATAATGGGTGTAACTAAAGATTTGTTAATTCAAATTAATTTGGCAAGAACAGTAATTATGTCTGGAAAACCGGCGATATAGAGAACTGGCAAAGCGCGGGCGATACACACGGGGTAGCAAGCGTCCATAAACAAAGATAGCTACTTATCTTCACAAATAGGATAATACCACAAAATATATATAAACTAGATGAACCCCGCGGCTTTAATGAAATGGTACTTTTTGTAATAAAAGATGTGCAAACGGAGTTGTTTTTGCGCGAAAGAGGAATAAACATCCCATTTATAATATTAGTAGGATTGGATACGGATAAAATATATTCAGTTGTCGTGACAGGATTAAAACGAATAGACCTATAAACAAATTTGATTCAATTTCAAGATACGAATATTTAGATTACCAAGAGAAATACGCTTTGAAGATAATTAAATTAAGCAGATTAACATAATGTCTTGCAAGTGGGTTTCATTTCGAGCTTTTTATTTAAATCGTAACAGACTTGGCTTCGGTGGGACGGAGCGCCTGAGATACGATGCGCAATTACATAAAGATATTTATCTACCCAAGATATTGCTTGAACCTGAGAGGTCCATAAGCATTATTTGGCGTTAAGCAATGATTTTCTATATTAAAGCCTTATATTATTGCCGGCTTGGGTCGTCCGCTGACGCAGTTCTTACGAACCTCGTAAATGTCCCAGAATTTAATAAAATTAATTCAGAGCCATTGGGTGCCATAAATCATTGTTGTTCAACAATAAGTACTTATCTAGATAGAAGGAAAGTTGGAGATCCTACTTACTTTACTGTAGGTATATAATCTTACTTAATAATATTAAAAAGGCGAAAGTTTGTAAGTTTGGATGTTTGGATGTTTGTTGTTCTTTCACAGCAAAACGGCTTAACACAATTGGCTGAAAGCTGAAATGGTGATGGCGCGTACCTAGGATTAGGCTACATTTGAATTCCTAAAAATACATGACTTTTTTTTTCGAACTCCACGCGGAGGAAGCCGCGGTCAAAAGCTAGTATATATCTTCGTTGCTTCGCAAAGGACAGGCAAAGGTGTAAAAACACCTACAATTCAACAAATATATAATATATATATGTTTTTAAATATACAACTTATATAACTTCACCAACGTGTTTGAATTTGTTCACAAAGGTGGTAAGGTTTTCTATGTATTCTTTTAACGTAAATTTTGCTTTTAAACGGGCTTGGAATCAGTAATCTTGACTTTCTAGGTTTCACTTAGGGTGCTTAACCTCCACGGGTAATTTTATAAACATAACTAATGTATTAGCGTGTGAGAGGAGAAACAGTCATCATAATTTATTTCGAAAAGTCACTGGTATATTCAAAATCTTAAATTAAGGTCTCTCACAAATCATTAAAAAAATATTGTTCATACATTCTTAAGACTAATATTTTATTAGAACTTTTATTAAAATACAGTAGTAGGTAGCCATAACTGTAAAAAAAATAGAGATCAAAGCACCAATTACTCTTAGATCGTACGTTGCTTTGAAGTAAAATAATTGGTAAATATAATAAAATGCTCAGTCAGGCTTGACCTTCGATACCAAACACGAGACCCCTGGATTCGAGCACCTTAGGATGTTCCATTCAAAATCTGAACTTCCATATTTGCAGCCAAATAATACTGTTTGAGCCTTGATCCTCCAATTTGGTATCTAGAAGTTTATATCGAATGTCTGTGCTGGCAAATAGCATATGCTTCGCTGGCGTCCCGCAAGGCTCTGTGTTGTCCCCGACTCTGTTTCTTCTGCATATTAATGACATGCTTTCTATTGAAGGCATTCATTGTTATGCAGACGACAGCACTGGGGACACTTACTACACGGGCCGTGCTAATCTCCCTCGTTCCACTGTGGAGGAAAGTCGCGAACGACTTGTGTCTGAAATCGAGAGTACACTTCGCAGTGTCTCCGATTGGGGTCGACTAAACCTAGTCCACTTCAACCCCACTAAGACACAAGTATGCGCGTTCACCGCTAAAAAAACTCCATTCGCTGTGGCTCCACAATTCCAGAACACTCCCCTGAACATCTCGGAAAGCATTAGGATCCTTGGGGTCGATATTTCTAGCGACGTTCAGTTCCGTGGTCATTTAGAGGACAAGGCTATGCTGGCGTCGAGGAAGCTCGGTGTGCTCAACAGAGCTAAGCAGTACTTCACACCGCAACAAAGGCTGCAACTTTATAAGTCGCAAGTTCGGCCACATATGGAGTACTGCTGCCACCTGTGGGCTGGAGCCCCTGGATACCAGCTTGGGCCTTTTGACGCGGTTCAGAAACGCGCCGCTAGAATAGTCGATGATCCCATGCTCACAGGCGGCTTGGAACCACTAAGTTTGAGGAGAGACTTTGCCTCCCTATGTGTTTTCTACCGCTTGTATAATGGGGAGTGTTCTGCAGAATTGTTCGACATGATGCCCACTTCCACCTTCTACCACCGCACCTCTCGCCATCGACGGGGAATTCATCCCCATACCTTGGAACCACAAAGGTCTCGCACTGCGCGGTTCCAAAGGAGTTTCCTTCCGCGAACGCTCAGGCTGTGGAATGAGCTCCCCGTTGAGGTTTTCCCTGGAGAGTACAGCATGGAGTTCTTCAAGAAGGGTGTGAAAAGATTCCTGCAGGGTCGGCAACGCGCGAGTGATACCCCTGGTGTTGCAAGCGTCCATAGGCGGCGGTAACCGCTTACCATCAGGCGGACCGCATGCTTGTTTGCCAACCAAGTGGTATAAAAAAAAAAAAAAAATGCTATCTTGCAACATTTTTCCGATTAAAAGAAAATACATATCACACACTTAAATACTAATGCTGTAACATAACAATATTGTTGCTTTATATCAAATAATTAAAAAAGAGTAACCATGGAGTTTCTTGCCGGTTCTTCTCCATGAAAACGACCAACCTGAACCGTGCACCTTTTTAGAAGTTTTATAAGGGCCCATCCAGGCCGTTTGATTTTGAACTTATCATATCTTGAAGTGAGGCTGAATAAGCTTGACTTGGGTGGATAAAAGCTTTCTGGCGGCGAGTTTTGTGATGTAGTTGTAAGTTAAGGTTATAAGATATCATAACGGCGAGTCCTTTACGGGTTAGGCAGATAGGGTGGAGCGCCAGTTTTCTCTATACTTACATACCTCTTTGAGTGTCCGATTGATTTGATCTAGGTCGGTCTTCTTCTGCCTCTTCTTTCACACACTTTCGCTTCGTATATCTGTTTCGTCAAACTTTCTTCACTCATCTTATCCATAATTATGTATGTCGAAACCAACGCAACAAACCTTTCTTCATCTATACAATCACACCCTCTTTCACGCTAGGTGTTTTGCAAATTTCTACATTGCGTATTCGATCTGAAATCGTTTAAAGATAAAATTGTTTCCTTTTTTGAACTTTTTGCCGAACAGACCTAATCAAGAAGGCAAACATGAAAACAAGCATACGGTGTAAAATACGTCTAATCTTACATTTTATTTAGATAATAACGATCCCGGTAACATAAAGCCATTGAGCCTACAATTACCCTCAGACAGAGGTTTGCAATTAATGTAACCATAAATCACGAAAATTGCCTTCCATTATGAATCTTACATCACTTTAATTGAGACAACCTACACAACTACCTTGTAATGGAAACTTTTGACATTAAAGTTCAAATGCACGATATATAAATATTTAACCATAAGCAACCTGAAGCGATCAGCAGAGGCGTGATAATACCCACATATCGCAAGAGATTTATTTAGTTGCCAACGTGTCTGTCACCGACATCAAGCACGATTTTATCTTCTTTGATATTCTTCTGGTCCCACAATACTTTTAGTATGCCCTCCTCCTCACCCCTGTGGTTCCTAGGATTTTTGCACAGTAATTATCGTAGTGTTACAAGTACTACCTACCTAGTACTTAAATTGCAAGAATATACTCATTTTGAATATGCAATCTTAACAGAACAGGCGACTTCTCGTTCACTTCTTCACCACGCCTTATTTTTCTTAAGGTTAATGTCAAAATATAGTTAAAAATCAGTATTGCAATCAGTTCCAAGTATCATTAACTCCTTGATAACGGGACAAATGTGGCTATTGCAGCGGAACCCAGGTTTGTTAATTGATTTTTAATTGCTTTCTCATCCCAAAACTAAGATAGTTAGTGTAGAGTCTATGGTGAAAACTCTGATAAAGAGCCTAACTTGTATTACCTTATGTGTTAAACTTAACTTTTTTATAATGAACGCTATGTGGTCTGTGGTCCATCGTGTCTGTGTTAACCAATAAACTTTTTCAAACATTCTTAAGAGAATTCCAGAATTATAATATAAGCAGGGAGAGTTTATTTGCTTAAACATTCCTAGTACTTACTACTTAAGTCACTTTTAAATAGTAATTTTGGAAAGAACTCATAATGGCACCATGTAGGTAATGTAACAAACAAACGTACCTTAGAATTGAGGACAAAAAGTATTATTATTGTCAATTTAAATATATTCAAGCTTTGGTACCAACATTAAAGTCATAAGCGTACGAGACTATAAGGGAAAGGAACGTGAAGCTTCCCCTTTTCCTCTTGCATACAAGAACGGACACAAATGGAAATACCTCAATAATTAAGCAGCCCTAAAACGTAATGTATATTCAATCCTCTGTTTAATTCGTCACGTGGGAAGTAACATATGCATTCGCCCTCAGTCTTGACTGGCATTTCCCGCTCGCAACAAATATATTTTGTGTCATACAAATATTTGTTTATTGTCTTACTCATATATAAATGTGAAAGTTTGCGAGGATATTTGTTACTCAATAACATCAGAACGGCTCAATGGATTTAGATGATATTTGGCACAGAGATATATTATTAGCTAAATTAACACATAAGATAATAACTGATGTTTTTGGATATAAAACATATTATGTTTTACTATATGACACACCCTACCCTTTGGGGAACTTTTTCGATATGCATGGAGAGAAAACATATCATGCCTACAAGCAGTGTCTAATTAAAGGTCAGTTGACTTCGTATGTTATGTCGTCCGCATATTGTTATTACGATTCATGAATTAGTCACTTCAACGCTATATATAATCAATAGCATTTTTAATTCATGACGTGAGAAGTAACACATGTGTATCTGCCCTTAGTCTGAGCTTAGAGTTGCGACCGCTTACCGCTACAGCAATCGGCACTTCCAACTTTGCTCCCCTAGATGTACTCTCGAAAGAACTTAATTTGTTTGACACAATGGATCCACTTCAATTTCACGCAAACATAACAAAACTTCATAACAAAATGGTTTGTTTGTTACCAACGCGTAAAGTACTTTGTTTTAGTTGAACCGAAAGTTTTTGAGTGAACTTTAGAATTTGCGAGTCGTTGTTATCTAGTTGCCTTGTGAATTTCAGATTTGAGACATGTTTCACTCAGTGAACAACCTTAAATACAAAATAATGTACATAGAGAAACATAAATCGCTTATGTATCTGATACCCCTTGTTCAGGGTTCCAGTAGACCCTTTTACACCTTAGAGATAGGTGTAATATAAGACTTATTAGATAAGAGACGTATTAACGAGACACGTAGTAAGTCTGTCTTTGTGGCGTTTTAATCAGGACTTCGCATTAAAATTTCAGATGCTAAGGGTAGCAATCGTCAACGGTGCCGCAGTAAAGCTTATGGTGTGACTAAGGGCTATACTTATGTTCAGTACAGAACATAAACACCTTATTTAAAAACTCATTATACGCGAAAAAGCTTTGGATTCATTCAGTATACTCCGTACGAGGGAGGCTCCAGCACATCTTAGAGCGAGTTTCACCGACATATTAGCGGCAATAATTTAAAGATAATGTTCGTATAATTTTGCGCAAGCGGCCCGCCGAATCTATGGCCTTTAATAAACGCGAACAAACTCTATGGAGACAATTATTTAACGAAATTACTGTTTTACATGATACCTTTAATGAAATAACAAACAATGCAGCGCCTGCTCGTGGATTTCATTTGACAATTTAATTAATATGTTTCCATTATGAGCTCATTGATAATATTATAGGTATCAGTTGTCCTGGGTGCGCCTTCTAATATTCTATGTAGGCGTAATTTGTGGGTCGGTGTCTTCATACTTTTGCTACAAAAGTTGGGTGTATTTTAATACACAATGAATGTAACAAATGAATTCCATAAAATTTTGGGATGGTTTATATTCTTGAGAATAGGAAAATACTAATATACATGGCGAGTCCATCGCCAATGTAATTTTTCCTTTGAGATTCTTCTCAAACGTATGCAGGTTTCCTATCGATGTTTTCCTTCATCGTAAAGCTCGTAGTGTGACTAATCACTGTACTTAAGTTCAGAAAAACTCATTGGTACAGTCGGGATTCGAACTTGCGACCTTTGCGTCGCAGGCAACTGTTCGAACCACTCGGCCACCACGGCTCTTCGAATTGAACGAATTGTTATTCCGTCGAAAATTTACTTTAAATACAAGGAAACGCATATCTTTATACCATCATGAAACATTTTTACCAATACACGTTCGTTTATAGCATCGATTACGAATATCGTGGGTTTTTTATGAATACCATTATGTTTTTCGTATAATAATAATACATAATTATCGCAAAGCCATGTTGTGTGTACCTCTTATCCGTATAATATCTAAATTAAACAGCGTATCTTATATACCTTTAATTAATATTCATGTTGTTAGGAAATTACTTGCCAAGATCAAATTAATTTAAGGTTTTCATCCAGGTTATCAACTAATCATGAGTTTTTCTGGACTTAGTACAGTGAAAAGTCATACCTACCACGAGCTTTAAGAACGCGAAACGTTGAGAGGAAACCTGCATACGTTTGAGTAATAATGCAATGACGTATGTATAGAGCTCGGACTCGCTATATGTTACGTTGGCACCTGAAATATACCTCCGGCGGAAAGGGTGCGGTACACCTCTTCACACCTTCCTTTTCCGAGATTCTTGTGGGAAGGCGTGGAAGTATATTCACTTTATCAGCCATTGAATAACTCTTATCATTAATTTATATAAATAATTAAATGGACTGACGTCTGAAGGAGTTGGGAAAATACTGCCAGTTTCGATCGCCTTTCCGTGGCACAATTTACGTTAAATTATGCCTCGCCTTAGCCCACGCTAATACGGGCGTTAATTGGCGACCCTTCCGACGCACCCTCGTGTTTCACAGAATTAAGATTGTATGTTGTAATTCATTGAAAACATTTGACGCCTCAGACGAGGGGAAAATATTTGATTTAATTTGTATTGACAAACGTCTCCCGTTTGTATTTAGGCAATGTCAAATTTGAGTAAAAAAATTCACTTACCAAATAATAATTTTAGAGATATTAATTATTAAAAATGACGTGGTTATTGTAATCGTATTCGATTATTCCATTTGATTAGACTGCTCAGAAGCAGGTAATTTTGAGAACACCAATTCAGAACGAGAGAACCGTTATGTCCAACCTATTTCTTATTAATCTTGTACAAGTACTTCGCTTCTGAAACCAACCCTCATAAGTGTTGGCTAAAACTCCTTAATTCTGAAGCAGCTGACACGTCATGCCTTGAGAGCCGTAATTAATTCAAAGCAATAAACTTGCAACAGACTGGAGCTACGGACACTACATTATGGGCAGCGCTGGTACTGACGGGGCGATGAATAGATCACCGCATCTGTGACGATTTATGAATCTTATAGTGTTAGCATCATGCCTCTTGATGATAGGTATAAAATAATAGTGTTTTATTGAAGCTAGATACGTAGCCGTGGTGGCCGAGTGGTTTGATTAGTTGCCTGCGACATAAAGATCGCAAGTTCGAATCCCAATTGTGCCAATGATTTTTTCTGAACTTAAGAACAGTGATTAGTCACACCACGAGCTTTACGGTGAAGGAGAACATCGAGAGGAAACCTGCATATGTCCAAGAAGCAATTCGAAGGCGTTTGTATAGTCGTCCTTGAGTAACGGCGATGGACTCGTCATCTGCCACGTTGGCACCTTGTTGGCACACCAATTATATCTTGGGCGGAAAGTAGGTGTGTGGATACTACATGTATACCTCTGCCTACCCTGACCCTGGGACCCTTGTGGGATGGCGTGAGGATATATATGTAAAATGAGCAATTTTTTATACAATGGTAGTATTTAATTTTATTTATTACATAAATCATCAAAGTCTCAGAAGAAGCCGAATGCCTGCTTGTGTTAGGAAAATGTCAGAATTCGAACGCATACTATACAATTAGTGGTTCCTTTTTTATTGTCACAGATAAAGTTGTAACAACTGATTTAAATAGTAATCATTACGACGGCATAATTTGGACCAAAATTCTGAGGCATGAAATTCGCGTTCATAGTAAGTAATCAACGTGAGGTAAGTAGAACTAAGCCGAGATGAAATTATCTGACGTGCGGAGCCTAGCTTCGTAACCGTGACAAATTGAATTTTTTCATAGAACTTCATCTTATTTCATTTTCAGTATAATTTTCGAATCTCTTGCTTTGTGGCCAGTGTGAAAAGGAAAAGGGCATATTATATTACAGACTGTGAATTAACTGATTCTCCAATTAACGACCTGCCCCGACTTCGTGCGGAGCAATTAAAACGTATCAAAATTCGTTCAGTAATGTTTAAGCTTATTGCGTTTAAACAGACAGAGGTGATCGTGACACTTTCATCGTTGTTGTTGTTTTTATTGTTAGTCTGGTATATCCCACTGCTGGGCAAAAGTCTCCCCACTTTCATCGTGTGTTCCAAAAATAAAAGGTTAGACGGCAATACCATTGATCCCACAAAATCGGTGATTGACCCTTAGACTTTGACTAGAGGGTTTTTCTCAATATTGTGTCGGTAACGCCCACATCAAACGTAACGTTTGATGTTGAAAGCATTTTTTATCAGGAAATTTCAAACCAAAATGGTATGTCAAACCAACTGTACTAATGAGTTTTTTTCATGACTTTTGTACAGTGATAAATAACAGCACGAGCTTTATGGTAAAAAACCATCGCGCGGTAACTGCTGATGTAGTAAGATTCCAGGGCGTAGATACATATATTTATTGAAGCACGACTATGCATAATATGCATAGTCAACATATTTCGGCAATATGTTGTTATACCTCTGACTATCCGTTTAGGGACGCTTGTTGGAAAGCGAAAGATATATACATGTAAAATAAATAAAAGCATAATTCTGTCTCTGAGCCTTCAAATTTGTTGAATGCGTTTAGGGACGCTTGTTGGAAAGCGTAAAGATATATACATGTAAAATAAATAAAAGCATAATTCTGTCTCTGAGCCTTCAAATTTGTTGAAATGGTGATAAAATACGTGATTAAAGTCAGATCTATCGGCTGTAACCCCGCGATACTCAAGAGCTACGCAATCATCTATTTAAAAAAAGCGCTTGCCTTCGTCTCTCTCTTTATGATTGTTCTTCTTTTATTAGAGTACTTTTGTTTCTTAAGTGAAATTTCCTAAGTTCGAAAGGCGGAGCATTCGCTGTAAATCCGTACTTACTTTTGTGTAGTAAAAGTTGGACGATTGAAAAAATTGTTTCTTTTGTACCTCGGCTATTTGGGGGCGACGTTTGATTTACCTTTGATTCCGATCTTTACGCACCTTTTGTAGTAATGTGAATGATTTGATCTGTACACTCCAGCCTTGATACGATATATATGCAAGGTACTCATTTAAAGTACTAATGGCTAGTAAAAATATCTATACTTTTTTGTAAACATATTAAATCAAGGAAGCACCATTTTTGTGTTGGAATTATGCAAAAGTTACAGTGCAACAGTGCGGGACAGACATCCTCTTTGCAGCCTGTTACGCTCCAAGAAGTGTACAACAGCTACTTAAGTGTGCTTTATTTCGCAGTTTTTCGTGATCACTCCGTTAATGGTCTACGCAATCGAGACCTTAAAACCAGTACGCCGTCCATTAATGTTATTATTGGCACAATGCCCACGTTCCTTTATATCGTCATAGGCAATATAAACCTTAACGGTTGGTGATATGTATGTAACAAACGCCGAGAATAGTTAAAATACATAGTTATAAACGCTCACAATGCAGAGCTCGTGCAGAAACATAAAACTGCACCAGTGGAGTGGATTGACTAATAAGATTTGCATAATTGCGCCGAGCGAGCGCACGCGAACCCATAGCTTTTCATAATTAGTACCCGCTGTTATAATAATGCTCCTGTGTTGCTGAAGTAAATTTGTCACATACTTTTCTAAGTACAGTTTAGGTAAAAGTGCCCTGAAATATGGTGCATTGGACGTTATTTAAATACAAGATGTATCAGGTTATTTTTGAATTGTTTGATGTTCCTTTAGCTCTGACGAGGTCGTCACCGTTTCTCATGGATGAACATATTTTTTAATTTGTTGTCAAACGTATGTCGGTATCTTACTTACTTACATATACATACATACATACATACGGTACTTGACCGTGAAACTTGTGGTCGATAAATCAGGTTAGTACAGAAAAAACTCATTGCCACAGACAATTAGGAATTGAACCTGATCTACTTTGCCACTACGACTCTGACGGATAAAATTTACCCACAATAAAGTCTCTTTAGACGCCTGTTCAAGCATGTGCAATTTACCTCCAACTAAAAGCAGTAGCAAGCTCGGTAACTTCCAACAAAGTTTGTTGCATTTTTAATGTGCACTTACGGAGACGCTTAGCTAATTATTTCAGACCCTTTTAGGATTGACTAAATAGATAATCTTTTTATTTATATTGGTAGTACGATCCTGATAGGCTTTTTGACTGGTTTATTAAATAATAATTAATAAATAAATACATTTTAATAAAACACGGGAACATGAATTCCATATTCAAATATTTGAAATTTCCACTTCTTAGAGGAAAATGTTTTCCATTGGTTATTATTCCTTTAGTTCGTTCAGATCCGGGGTGTCCAGGGTAAATTAACTAGTCGACACATAGAATATGTTTTATGTTTTGTATGTGTGGGTGTACTCATAAACTTCAGTAAAATGTAAGCTGTATAGAGGACACAACAACTAAACAGTGATTGGTGAAGGAAAATATATACTCAATAAAAGCTGACAACACGGAACGAGTCAGCCAGCGGTTGCCCGCTGAGTAAATATTCAATAAAAGAACCCGTGTATTGTATTACATCCGCGATTCTGTTTGTTCACTCTTCAATATAGCCATATTGTTTTGGTCGTATTGAAAACGGAATCAAACCGTACGATATACGGTGCTTCGTCTGTAGATTTTTATCCGCTCACTGACATATAGAATTGATTGTTATCAAAATATTTAACTCGTTAATAATAACAATAAAAGCTTTTAATTTGCTATTGAAATCTAAATATGTATTACAGTCTATAAAACCGATTGCTAGGTTTGACTGCGGAAGGGCGTAAAGAATACTCGGCCACAGTTAAAGTGTATAATATATAATACATATATATATATATATATATACTAGTTGTCCCGCCCAGCTTCGCTTGGGAGAAAAAATTAAAGCCACGGACCCAGTGGCGCCACCTATCGGGTCCAATTGTGAATCTAAACCATTCCCAGATCCCCTTGAACACACACAGAAAATTTCATCAAAATCGGTCCAGTCGTTTAGGAGGAGTTCAGTCACATACACACGCACACAAGAAATATATATATTAAGATATATCCTTCTACCATAAGGTCCCTGCAGCTCATGTTCGTATTTAGCTACTTTAAATATATATAATAGTTTTTATTTAATAAATTACAAACACCGTTCTATAAAAATAATTTGCAAAGTATACGGCATATACTTAGTTGTATTCATTAATTATTTAAGGGGACAAGTCTCATCTGCCCCTTCGATTGAAAAATATCAGTGAAAATATAAGTGCGCTTACCTCATTACCCACCCTAAGCTTGAAGCTAAGTATTTAAAAACGTATTTGATATAAAAAAGGTTTCATCCTCCTCATCATACCTCCAAGTTGATATTATTAGAATAATATTTATCGCCAAATGTTCAGGTACACGTAATTATTTATTCAGCCGACGTTTCCGGCTTATTCCCTTCGTTCATATTTTTGACATGACTTCCGATATCATTCAAGCCGGGCCTATTGGTAGCTTTCTCCATTATACTGAACCATTAAGGGTCCGCTTAATATAATAATAGCACATATTTATTCCAGAATGGAAATATTAAGCTTTAGGAATTCGGAAATTTGATTTGTAACTTTAAGTTTAAAATATATACATCCTCACGTCTTCCCACAAGGGTCCCCGAAGGAGTAGGCAGAGGTGTATAGGTAGTACTCACAAACCCACCTTCCGCCAGAGATATATTTAAGGTGCTAACGTACAGATGGCGGGTGCATCGCCGTTACTCAAGCACGACTATACATATGAACTTTCAATTGCTTCTCAGACATCTCCGGAGAGCCACAGGTGCTCCGTGGTACATGCGTAATAGTCAACTTCACGTTGACCTCAAAGTCCCAACTATAAAACAGTTTTTGAAAAAACTGTCCAAACGTCATTTCGATTCTGCTGAAAATCACCCCAACCCCCTCGTCGTATCGGCCGCCCGATACACTCCTTCCCTTATCTCGAAGATAAGGCATCCAAGACATGCCGTCATCGAACCGGATGACGACATAACGGTCCTCCAGGACGCCCGACAAAAACATACCAACACTACACACAACCGACCACTGTTCCGTCCTCGCCGGCGAGGCTCGACGCGAATAAGCCGTAATGTTCCCCCCGACCTCCGCCGCAAACTCCGGCCCGCGCCGAGCCAAACGCGCAAATCCCGCCCCCAAATAATATTTAAATAAAATGACCAGTCCAGCCCAGCTCCCTTGCTCGCGATCCAGCAACGCCCTAAACCGAGGTTCGTACCCCACAGGGGGTGCCCTTAGCTGTGTGTGTGCCTAAGTGCCTGGCTGGAGGCCTAAGTCTCGCTGACGCGAATAAGCCGTAACGTTCCCCCCAGACTCTCGCAAGTGCCGGCCTGAGCCGAGCCAGTAGCGCAAATCCCCTCCCCAAATAACTAAATAATAATAAATTACCAGACCAGCCCAGCTCCCTTGCTCGCGAACCAGCAACGCCCTAAGCCGAGGTCTGAACCCCACAGGGGGTGCCCTTAGCTGTGTTGCTTAATACTTAAGTGCCTGGCTGGAGGCCGAGGTCTCGCCATTGACCGGTTAAGTAGCAAAAGTTCCCGGAACTCACGCTACGAGAGACAATACAAAAAAAAAAAAAAAAAAAGGCCTAGGTCTCGCCATTGACCGGTTAAGTAGCAAAAGTTCCCTAGTTAAGTAGCAAGAACTCACGCTACGAGAGACAATACAAAAAAAAAAAAGCTTCTCAGACATATGCAGGTTTCTTCCGATGTTTTGCTTCACCATAATAAAGCTCGTGGTGTGACTAATCACTGTACTTAAGTTCAGAAAAATTCTTTGGTGCAGTCGGGCTTCGTGTTTGCGATCTTTATGTCGCAGGCAACTACTCGAACAATTAGGCGTTATTTTATTAGAAACTAGATATACCACCCCGCTTCGTTTGGGTGATAAAATAGGAATTTAACATGATCGCAACACCTATCGGACCAAATGGTTAATCTAAGCCATCCAGGAGTCTAGACAAATACACACAATAAAATCATAAGAACTTAGATAAGGAACAGTAACAATATACATATTAAAACTTTACAATACAATTAATCATATAAATGATTTCATACGTTTTTGAGTATCAATAACAGGTATGCAATACACAACAATAACTTTACATTGCAATATTTCAAAGTTAAAAGTTATAACTGGTTTCGTTTAATTGATACCTAAAATGCGTATATAAAATAGCGCTTGATTAAGTAACGTGAGACTCTGGGTAGTAATTTTTGGCATAGTCTAGTACAGTTTTATAGACGGGGCAGATGAAAACATCAGTGCGTCGCCAACCGGTCTCCATGGTATAACATTGGGATTTATTCAGTCGTGAAATTAAACAAGCCCCGGGACTCCCTCTATCACAATTTATGTTGTCACTAGATTGTAAAGGTCCAAGAGGCAAGATATCTGGGATTGTACCCTCATTAATTGGTGCAGTCATGTCTGGCGGTGTATTTTGTTCGTGGAGTGGCCAACGCTTACATTTGAAGTGTTAATTTTTCACATGATAAATGATTGAACAAAAATTTGCACACATTTCGTTACGTCCCTCATAGGGAAGATAGAAAGAATAAAAGCCTTAGTAAAGTAAACAGTAACCATAGTACACTTATACGTCTTTCGCTTCATCCATATTCATAAGTTTCTTTATTCATGCTCGCCGAGTTCGTGTATTTTTGACGTTCACATGCTTAATCTCGAAAGCTGGACATAGCGTCGATCTTCTTTTTTCTTCCAGAAACATTCACAGTGTAATATAAGTCTATGTTGACAACCTTTCTTCATTCTTTCTATATGTCTAATCCGACGTAACACATCTTTCATCGTCTTTACGATCACCCTCACCCTCATTCACAGCAGTTGCTTCGCTATCATTTTCTTTGCGGAGTGGATCTTAAATTACCTATTTGATAAATGTGATGTGTAGATGTATAAAATTATTTGTGAGTATCGAGTATGTTTAAATCCTTTTAAATGAAACGTGAACGCAATGAACATTTTAATTAAGCTTTGATTTTTTTTGTGAAACATCAGAACAGTGTCGTCAACATTCAGGTTTAATAATGAAGCTATCTTTGTAACTGCAGTGATATATATTCCTTAAACGTGGCATTGTCCTCGAAATGTTGTTACCAAATAGGGGTCCTTTACGTCCCTAGTCGTTTAATGTTACTTCTAAGACTACACCTGCAGTTCATTCCACTTCAACCCCATATCGCACTCTCCATAATATCATACTTAGGTAAGTACCTAGAGATAAGGGTTTAAGTTAGGGGAAAGCTCGTAAATATTCATTATAACCGCATACTTACATTGAAATCTTCTTTATGCATCTTATACACTACCCTTACTTGTTAGGTTTCATTTGGTACATGTACGAGTAAGATACTACTATCAATGTGTTCGAAGGGTTGCTGAAGTTGATTGAACATATTTTTTTCCTATCACCTTAGTCTACAAGGAAGTACTTAATCGTTTTACTTTGATTATGGGCAATTTAACACGTAAAAACCGCAATGACCGTGTGGCTAAAGTATACCGATGCGAAGTGAAGATCATTGGATCTCAGTTTGGGCTTTTTTATGAAATGAGAGTAAAAGAGATGAATTTTGAAAAATAGATTTGAGAAATAGATGAGATAGATGAAAAAAGAGATGAGCTGTCTGTCACGTAGTAACTTAAAAATCTCCAGTGAGAAAGTATTATTACACCTCTGCCTATGACATTTATGGAAAGCATGAAGCGTGTATAATAAATTGTTTTGTTTGCAATAATATTTTGTTTGAACCGAATTAATTGGGGCAGTACCGCCACCTTCCAATCTAATAACAGGTTGGCAATATTTCCCCTATTTTATAACATCAATATTACCCGAAGTCCATTCCAGTGAAATGTATAAACATCAATATTTATCAGCACAAAGGGGTGCCTGTAACTTTCCTAACAAGGGTTCAGAAATAACGAAGGAGAATAGCTACCTAACCTCGGACATCGATTTGGAAATTATTCCCGAATAGTATGTTTCAATCCTGTGGCCAACCAACACGGCGATACCACTTTATTAGACTAACCTATTTTTATACCAAGAAGAATACTTAGAATTTTTAAGAATTATTTTAAGAATTCTTAGAATTTCCCTCAAATTGTAAGAATACAATTTGAGGGAAAGCGGCTACCGCTCCGTGCTCGTGCTAAGCTGCAACAATGAAAAAAAGATTTGCAGTGAATGCATGTTATGCTATGTTTGACTACTTATTAAATTTAACTTGCTTTTTGAAATGTTATGGACCATATTTCCACTTTTGTAATGTGAAGTAATGAAAATATATCGATATACCATCGTGGCAGGTGACAAGTTTGCCGCCGCCCTTCAGACTCAACTTACTCAAGTCTGATAAATGACCTCGTTATGATATCTACAAAACTTTTTGTTTGGATATTTCTGTATTCCAAGCTATTGACATAAACAACTTCAGTTGTCATGTTTTCTTCGGTAATGTTGCCGAGCACGGGTAATGTGCAAAGCCATTAAACTGCCGTAAATATACAATTGTCCGTATAAACGTCGGCTACGTTGTTTGTGAAGAAAATGCATTTTCATACACTACAATGTTATGCCAAAAGACGTTCACTCGAGCTTTGATAAGGTTGAATATTTTGTTGGTATGTATATTATGTTTGCATGTTGGAATAAATTGAATCTGGTTAAGTTAACAAAACCTTGGACGAATGGTTCATGTAGTAACGCCAAGATTGCAGGTTCGAATCATGACAATAGCAATGACTTTTCTGAACTTAAGTACAGTGATTCTTTACACTACGCAGTTCGTGAGAAGGTAACATATATACGTTTGAGAAGAAATTCAAAGACGTATGTATGTATAGCCGTGCTTGAGAAACTGTGATGGACTTGCCATCTGTCACATTAACATGTAAATTTACCTCGTCGTACTACTTTGTCTACTCCCTCTAGAATATGAAGATATTTATTTAAGAAGTTAAAATATAAGTACAGTAATATAGAGTCGCTTAGCAATTTGACAGGTTAGTGTCGAGTCATGGTACTAAAGGACGTGGATACAGTACTAACTTATTATTACATTTCATTAACATATATCCAGTCGCTTTATTCACCGCAGCTGTATTCATGTCTGAGTCGTAAGTGAGTGTACTCCTGATGATATTGAACTCGCAAACTTCGGTAATCATCCTTCGTTATTAATCCTTGGCTTGTATTTAACACAGAAACATTAAAATTTACTTGGCACAAAGCATGCAAGCTTGCTGACTACACAGCATTGATACAGTCAGTACTTACATAATTAAGGCGATCGCTACAGTCGATTACAGCGTTGCTCAACGCAAGACCACAATAATAAAAATAAGCAGTAGTATGACTTGGCCACAAACAACTTAATTGAAGAAAAAAATTATCATACTTTTAATACGTCACAAAAAATGTTATCTATAGGAAATTTAATAAAAAAATGTACCTAATATGTCGTTTCTAGACTTTCAAATTATCCAACCCATGTGCGTCAAGCCAGTTTTATTTGAAAGGCAATTATGAGAAGATGGTTTTATACTGTGAAGCCGTGGTGACCAAACATTTCGAGTTGCCTGCAACACAAAGATTGCAATTTCGAATCCCGACTGTATTATTGATTTTTTCTGAACTAAAGTACAAAGATCAGTCACACTACGAGCTTAACGGTGAAGGTAAACATTGCGAGGAAACCCGCTTATGGTTGAGGAAAACTTCAAAGGCGTATGTATAGTCGTGCCAGAGTAACGGCGTTAAAATATATATCGTGCGGAATAGTACATACATACATATAATCACGCCTCTATCCCGTAGGGGTAGGCAGAGACCACTTCTTTTCACTTGCTACGATTCTTACATACTTCTTTCGCTTCGTCCACTTTCATTTTTCTCTTCATACATGCTCTTCGGTTTAGGGTACTCTTGACTTGACCTTTTTTCAAGACGTCCCTAATTTGGTCTAGAAACGTCCGTCTAGGTCTACCCCTTCCAACACTTTCATTCACACTCGCCTTATGCACTTTTTTCGTCAATCGTTCTTCATTCATTCTCGAATTCATTCTCTTTGGGAAGGCGTGAAGATACGAATATAGATTTGGTGCTAGACCACAAAACCATTAGATAAAAAGCATGTTTTTAGTTTGTCGTTGTCGGGGATTGAATTCACGACCGTTAGCACAAAAGTCAGGATGTGTGCTTTATGGCCCTAGATTAGGTCATTACCATGATACACAGATCTGCATAATAATAGTTTTACTTTGCTAGCTACATTGCTTTAGCTTGCATTAGCTTTAGCTACATTGAACTCTACAGTCGAATTTGATAGTAAGTAGTTACAGTAAACATGCAGGTACACAATCAGTTATACGTATTTTAAGTACTATTTACTTATGTACTATGACCCAAGGCTATCGTCGTGTTAGCAGCGGATTAGGGCAAGTGATAACGTCCATTTAACATTAAAAACTTTATATTTACAAGGCACGAACTGTTGAATAATTTAACATAGACCAAATATTTATTATTACGTTACGTTGAAAACTGAATTTGAATGTTAGAAATATCTTATATCTTAAATTTTACTTAAGATAAAAGAAACGTAATCTCAAAGTAAAAAGGTTCTCATAAATAAATATATCCAATATCAACAGTAGACAGACATATCCCATACTTCTTAGTTCTATATAGTAACTAAAAAAACACGGTCTTCCATTATTATTAACTATACAATTAAATGTTAGTCAAAGTTGTTAAATGAATTCAAAACTTCAATAGAACCATTCTATCTACAATAACTTAATTTAAATTTTATTATTGTAGCGAACAAAACACGTCTACGATTTATCGTAGCGGGTCTACAGCCGCGGAGTAGCACACTCGTAGCCTTCTGTTTATGACTCACGTTTTGCTTTGAAAACCGAACGTTCAAAACAACAAATTGTTTTGTTTTATCTTAATATTAATACTGATTTATATTGTTATTTCGTGAGAATACTGTTTGTTATAAAACCGCTGTTGCGTGTCGCCTAACATTATTTTAATGAAGAGAAGGGTTGAAACTCTTTCACCCAGGGGCTTGGATAACATCTAATTTGTGGATCTTACAGAGTTACAGCAATTATTGAACCTACGATGATGAATAATATTTCTTTCTATATTTGTAACGTTTCTTCAATAGAGCATGTACATAAACGTATGTCTTTTTTACAGTATGGGGTAATGACACCAAAATTATTATAAAATCTTTACTTTATCTCTTTGCTTCATCGACATTCATCAGTATCTTCAGATTGATGTATTCCGATAAGGCGAACGAACTTGGCGTTAAAAAATAGATGGATAATCTATTTTTTAACGTGAGATTAACACTAATATCTAAAGTGAGCTTGTCGCCTGAGACAAAAATGATAGGGAAACCTGCAAAATATATACTATATGAAAAGTACACGGATGAAGCGAAAGAGGTCAGTAAGTCAAAATAAAGTGGCGCTTTAAATTTTCTGCCTACCTTGACCTACCTGTATATATACTTGTTTAATTTTCCCGACCATTTACCGGTTTTTCGTTTGGCTATGTAATATATATAAATATATATAGTGAAATACGTTATTGAAATTTTATAATAATAATATGGATAGAGGTATATTATTGAGCTAAGCATGGCCTGCTAGTCCGTTCTCTGGGATTGAATTGGAATAACTAGGTCAAAGCTTGTTTAAGCATAATCCTCGGCTTTTGGGTAGCGCCTCTTGAACTAATTTCAGTTTATTCCTATTCCACAGAGACTTTATCTTCACAAGATTACTTTTGTATTTATCTTTAAGCTTGTAGTACCGTGCGGTTTCACTCGAGATAAATTTAATTGTATATATATAATTTAAGGAATAATGTGCGATGGTAGGCAGTATCATTCTGCTCCGGATATGAGGGGGCAAGCTGAAGTCCATGCCCATGCCCTTAATTTATGGAACAGCAAATTCTAACTGGACATTCGAATACACAGCTCAGCATTACCGCAACCATGACAACATTAGCTGGATTACTACCCTATTTCTGTTTTAATTTGATACTCGCGATCATCTATATTTTTTAGTACAATTTAGATAGCTTAATTGAGTAAAAATCAAGATGTCCGACCCTTGAGTTTCTAGTTCATCAGTTTATGTGTGTTCTTTATCGGGCTTTAATACAGTTATGTGTCGTTACGTATATTATATACATGAAAATGAAACATAAATACATTTGAGAAGAAGTTCAGTGTTGTAGGCGAAGCTATGCCTGGCGGCGACTCGGTTTTGTCTCGTTGGTACCCTACAAATCTCCGTAGGTATAATTTCTCAAGAAGCTTACTCCGATAAAAAAATAAATAAAAAACTGATCACCAATTTTTCTTTAAACCATAACTGGCGATAAAACACGCGGTCCGCCAGGCTAACAATATTATGGGTATATTGCTCACGCGTTATTGATCCTGCAGAAATCTTTTTTAAGACTCCATACACAATTTTTGAGGTCACGTTATCTAAGCGCTTCAAGGCGGCACTTTATTTATTGCATACCTAAACTGCTTCAGCCGCATGACTAAGCTCCATTACATAGTACAAAACATAGATTTTAATGGTCACTCCCAAGTACGAAACCTTTTCAGGTATTGCGTGCTAGTCCACCGAGACATTCAACTAAAAACACAGCGCACCTAGTACGGTCAAAACAAAAGGTCGGCTACATCGCGTGCTACCCTTATCGTAGTCCTTAATAAAACATACCTGTATCTAATTAAAAGTTTACTATAAAATGAACAAACACCCATGTTTTTTATTAATCATGAGGGTTTGTTACTGTTATTGTTGGTATTGGATTTGCTTCTAGTCAATAACTTGGATGGAATCATATCTAGCGAAGATCTAGAGAAGCATCTCACGATGATTTAACTTGCCATTTTTCATACCTTAACAAAATACTCTACACAAAAGTGAAATCTAACATATAAGGTATAATATAAATTATGTTTTCTTACACAATTTATTTGTGTTAGTAGTTTATACGGTACTAGCTGACCCGCCCAGCTTCGCATGGGTGAAAATTTACATACATACATACATACATATCATCACACCAAGTCCCTAAGGGGGTAGGCAGGGAGTATAGAGCGCCAGTTCTCTCTAGACTTTATACTTCTTTTGCTTCGTCCACATTCATCAGTCTCTTCATACATGATCGTCGGTTTCGAGTACTCTTTTCGTTCCCGTCCTTGAGCGTCCGATCGATTTGATCCAGGTAGTTGGAACGTGGCCTTCCTCTGCGTCTTCTTGCACACACTTTTGCTTTGTATATCTGTATCGTCAATCTTTCTTCACTCAACCTTACTATATGTCCAAGTCAGCGTAGCATGCCTTTCTTCATCTTTTCAATCTCGCCCTGATTCACGCCAGTTGATTTGCGAATCTCTTGATTCCGGACTCGAACTAAGATCGTTACTCCGCACGTTTTTCGCAGCTGATATCGCATCTCAGCTGCATCTTATATGCTATCTTCATACTTCCTCTGACATACCCAGGGTTCGCTGCCATACAATAAAGTAGGCACAAATATCACGCTGTGGACAGCAACCGTTGCTGGCCATCAACACCGACATGGCCCCATTCACCTTAATACCGGCAGTTAGCCTTCTTTCAATATCTTTTTCATACTTTCCATCTCGTGTGAACATGCTTCCTAGATATACAAATTCATTCACTTGCTCTAGAATTTGTGAAAAGAATTTAAAATTTGGGTTTTCAAAAGAAAGTTTGAAAGTGATAATAAAGTGAGATATAGGGCTCGTTTAGTCCCTAAGGGCTCTACCCAAGTAGAAGGTGTGGACTATAAAGAAACATACTCACCTGTATTAACACTGAGAATGTTATTTTCTTTAAGTGTAAAGTTAAATTTAGAAATTACTCATCTTGATGTTAACACTGCATTTTTAAATGGCTAGGTACCTTGATGAAACAGTATACATGCTAGTACCACCTAATTTAGAATGTCAGAGTAACAGTGTACTCAAACTAAAACATGCAATTTATGGACTTAAACAATCAGCAAGGCAGTGGAATAAGAGAGTAGATGATTGTTTGTTAAGCCAGGGTTATATTAAGTCTAAATTGGAACCATGTTTATATAGTAAAAGGTAAATAATGAACAAATTTTAAAAACTGTGTTTGTCGATGATTTTTTTCATATTTTCCGGTAGCAAGGCATTGACAGATGAACTGAAACATAGTTTAATGTCAAATTTCAAAACTAAAGATTCAGGGCAAGTGAAAGAATGCTTAGGTATGAGAGTAAAAGTATATAAAAATGGTTGTATATCATTAGATCAGGAGCATTTTGTCGAACATATTTTAAATAAGTTTAAGATGTCAAACTGTAATGTTGTTGATACTCCTATTGAATGTAAATTGAAGTTGGATAAGTCAGAAAATGTTTGTAAATAATATCCTTATCAGCAAATGATAGGAAGTCTTATGTATTTGTCTATACTTACACACCCAGATATAAGTTACAGTGTCAGCTATTTAAGCCAATTTAACAATTGTTTTACTGCAGTTCACTGGAAAAACGCAAAGAGAGTGTTAGAATATTTAAATAAAACAAAATCTTATGGTTTAATGTTTACAAATGATAATAAAAACTTAGGATTTGTAGACTCCAGATTGGACATCAAATACTATTGACAGGAGATCTTATACAGGTTTCTGTTTTAAATTGTCTGGTACTGTAATATCATGAATGCAGAAAACAACCGACAGTGGTATTGTCCAGTACTGAGGCCGAGTACATGGCAATGCCATTTTTTCAATGTCAAAATTTCAATGCCAAGGCAATTTGCCAACTACTGAAATGCCTGCTGACTTGTTAACGAAAGGGTTAAGTAGTTTGAAACATTACTATTATGTTAAAAAGTTAGGCATTAAAAGTATTGTTTAGGTGTAGTTTATATTCATTTATTGTTACATGGATATTAGATTATTTTGATAAGAGGTGAGAATTTGCCCTAATATGCTGAAGGATGATGGCATCATTTCTTGGTTACATTACAATATCGGGAGACTCCATATTCTCCCCAATCACGATTAAGGCAACATCATTTAACATTGGTGCATTGATGCCTCTCTCATGACATGTTGTCTCCTGCAGGTCGCTTGTCTGCTGTGATCACTATTTTCTGATTGTCCGATGGCATCACATTACTTGTAAGACAGTTTTGAACAATTGGATCAACTGATTATGTTCATGCAAAAGTTGTTGTAACTGCTAAATGATATCTGCGAACAGCGTTCATTTACCTCTTCTTCAGAATTCCCCAGGAAATAAATCTGGAGAAATTTGTATTTACCATTGCCTACGCTGTTCTTCAGTCTCATTGGCTCGAAGATTAATTATGAAACTCACACTAAAACACAACAAACATCTTTTTGCTTTTGTTGTTATGAAAGAAACTGTAATTTGAGGTTTGTCAAAACTACTACTTGAATGAAATGTCAGTCTAGCTATACATAGGGTGCGATCCACTAAGCGTTCACAATGATCACGCTCACGACCACAGTTTGCTTGTAAGCGTTACTGTCGTAACCTCAAATGGAATGGATTACAGAGCGTTTTGAGCGTGCAGGTAAATAATACAAACGGCGAGTTAGTAAAAAGAAAGCAAAACATTTAAGATGATAGTTTATAATCTGTAAGCCTTGAAAATAAACTTGATTAATTTAAATAGATTTATATTGAAAAAATATATAATGTTTTTTTTATATTTAATATTATTGGTGTTTTAAATTAATTTACGTTCAAATAGAATTAAAATGTCTTGCGGCGACACTTGGATATTTGGTAAGAGGTACAGTCGCCATTTTATATGCTTTGAGTTTTGAAAATCACGCAAATTTTCTTCGATTCAACGATCACTTCGACCCACCTTTTTAGATGGGTCGTCGTGAGCGTAAGTTATGACATTATAATTGACGTTTTCGCCGCGACCACAACGACCGCGGTCGTTATGTGGATCGATTAGGTATAGGAGAATTTTCATTGTTGTGGGCGCTTAGTGGAACGCACCTTTACCGTCAATATTTACACGTCACTCTGACAGAGTATTTGTCAATATATTGAAAACGTCTCAGTATCTTGTTGTCTGTCTCTTTCGCACACTCACTTTTCAGAGATTTTTTTAATATTAACTATTATTTATTTATATTTTATATAGCCTAAAGCCTTCCTAGAATCATGGACTATCCAACACAAAAATTATTTTTCAATTCCAACCAGTAGTTCCTGAGATTAGCGCGTTCAAACAAACAAACAAACAAACAAACAAACAAACAAACAAACAAACTCTTCAGCTTTATAATATTAGTATAGATTAAAATGCAAGGAAAGAAGGGCGATTGGCACGTTAAAAGCTGGTTTGACCCATTTCCATGGAACAGTACGTTAATGGCGCGATTAACGATTAAGCGAACTTACCTGTACGTATATGGTCATAATCATCATCTTTAGAGTGCTTACTTTGTCCCACTTTTAATGCTTTCTTTGACGCAACTGCGAGTATAAATGATAAATGATCCCTTTCTTTACCGCCAATCCAAGGTGAGGATTTACTTGACGTGCATCAGACCGATCATGACTTATGCGTGTGTTGTGTTCGCACAATCCAAAAAGTCAGTACTCCACCCCCTTCAAGTGCTCCAAAGCCGGTTCCTCCGGAGAGCCACAGGTGCCCCGTGGTACATGAGAAACAGTCAACTTCATGTTGACCTAAAAGTCCCCACGATCAAACAGTTTATGAAAAAACTGTCGAAACGCCATTTCGATTCTGCTGAAAATCATCCCAACCCTCTCGTCGTATCGGCCGCCCGATACACACCCTCCCTTATATCTAAGATAAGGCGCCCAAAACATGCCGTCATCGAACCGGATGACGACATAACGGTCCTCCAGGACGCCCGACGACGACACACAAACGACACTACACAAAACCGACCATTGTTCCGTCCTCGCCGGCGAGGCTCGACGCGAATAAGCCGTAACGTTCCCCCCAGACTCTCGCAAGTGCCGGCCCGAGCCGAGCCAGTAGCGCAAATCCCCTCCCCAAATAACTAAATAATAATAAAATACCAGACCAGCCCAGCTCCCTTGCTCGCGAACCAGCAACGCCCTAAGCCGAGGTCCGAACCCCACAGGGGGTGCCCTTAGCTGTGTTGCTTAATACTTAAGTGCCTGGCTGGAGGCCTAGGTCTCGCCATTGACCGGTTAAGTAGCAAAAGTTCCCGGAACTCACGCTACGAGAGACAATACAAAAAAAAAAAAAATTTCTTTATCGCCAATTAAAAACTACATTGTCGTACGCGCCCTCGCAAACTTGTGAACAATGAAATAGGTAGACGTTGTAAATTAAAATGCTTACACGCACTCCCAGCAATAAGATTGCATGAGTTACGTTTATAATTACTTAGGGTTATCGCGCCGGCGTAAACATCGCGGAACATGGCGTGCCCAGTTGTGGGTTACAGGGTCGTTATCGCACACCCCTAAAGTATATACCAAAACACATAATGAACACAAACTAACAGGTTACCTAATACAAAAACAATGACGGGCTGGCTACTCTCCCCCAATACTCCATCGAAAAGGGAAAGAAATTGATTCGATAAGGGTTCACTTGATGGCCAATTCAAATCTCCTACGTAACTGAATATCAAATTTATCCAAATGGAATCTCATTCAAATGATTCGGAAATAGAAGGAATCAAATATTATTTTAGACTCGACAAAGGATTATGGCTAATGAAATCGATATAATTTTTAATGAAAATTGCTTTCAGTCTTGTTAATTAGAGTGAATAATAACGCTTTTTCACTGAACGTGATTAAAGAGCTTGAGTCATGTAAAGCGGGAAGCCGCACCTTGAAACGCGCCCGCGGAAAATTAATAAGCAGAATTACTCTTCTTTACCGTCTCATAAATTACATTGATGGTGACTGGCAGCAGTTACAGAAGCCATAAAAGGTAAGCTTTATTAGAATCAAACAACAGGTAAAATTCATGTGCGATAAACGTTGAACGTGTGACTCATGAAATAATAAATTTTCTTGCCTTTTCACTAAGTTTCTTGAGAAAGGTATGTACTCCCCAGGCTTTTTCCTTCTGAGTAAGTAATGATCACCATATCTTCTGAAGAATTCGATTGTAAAAGCGGCTCCCAAAAATTGGTATTTTATCATATTATTATTATTTATGCTTTTTACATGATATAAATAAAGTCCAAATGTTAAACGTTCTAAAGTCAAATAATGTTAGAAATATTATCGCTGTTTGGAGTAAATAGTTATAGTAAAACTTGTTGGAGCATAACAATAGCGAGTTTTAGTTTTATAAAGCGACATCTCGTGACAAATAATTGAGCTAGTCTCAAGTCTCATATTCCTGTGCGATAAACAATGATGCTACGGTATTCAATACATTATTATATTTTCATTTAGGTATTACTGAGGCAATTGCGGTCAATATGGAATTTTGCGGTCAATAATGTAGAAGCAGCACAAATTAAAAGGGACGGCTAACAATACACGTCGCCGGAAGGAATTCATATCTATACTTCCATTCAATTTTATTGTCTTGTACATTTTTATTGTGAGCGTTGTGTAAGCTATCGGAGCGTTGTCAGTTCGTAAGAGGGATTCTATTGTGTACTTAAATCAACGAGGGGACGGCGGTATGCTTAATAGAAACAAAAGCTCTTTCTAAAGTCAACCTCGATGCTTTTTAAAGTGTCGTTTTCGCTTCACTGAACATCCTTTTGTTCTTCCATGAAATCAAAAATTTTAGGACGAAATTTCACATCGTAGTATGATATTCAAAGGCATATTTCGTTTGAATTTCAATTGAGACGTTATCTCATGAATTTTATTCAATATTTATGATGAAATATTTATTTTAATTTCACGCTGACAGGGGTACGTTTTAATGTAAAATTAATGTCCAAACGCTATTGTGTAAACAATGTATGGATTTTTTTGCTTTAATACCTATGAGAAGTTGACAAAGTAGGTATTGTCAAATATCCATATATATATACATATATATATATATGAAAATCCTAACATAATATATACCTAGTGACAAGATAAATCGACCAGTATAAAATTATTCTTACGAGGTTTGTAAGTCTAGTGAGAACTGGCGCTCTATACTCATTGCCTACCCCGTAAGGGACTCGGCGTAATGATATGAATGTATGTATAATTATTCTTTGGTAACTATTTTCAAAGAGTGCTTTAAATACCAGTAGTAAGATAATATTATCGAGTCGCGTTTTCTTGTTCTATAAAAGTCGAGAAAACGTGTCGATAAAATTATCTCGTAGCGAACATATTAGCGCTGCTAGCTAATACTCGTGTATTGTTGAGAGGATAAAGCTTACAATATAAGGTTTACACATCTGTATTAACCTTACATGGCTTATAGAATATAAGTCTTCTCTGGCTAGCACACGCGTTTGAATTTCAGGAAACCTGGGTCATCATAGGAACTCTTCAGTAAATCTTCAGTAAATCTTCAGTTTAGTTAAAATACTAACCGCTGGTGTTGCAAGCGTCCATAGGCATCTTATTACGAAATTTGGGACATTAATTATAATTTTCAATACAATTTAGTTGTATTTGAAAGAAAGAAATGCATAGTTATTAAAAAATATTTTTAGCAATTTTCATTAATATATATAGTGTTCTTTTACATTTTAAATCTTAGACAGACAAGGATTTACAAAGGCACATTATAAATACACAAAACAAATCCCGAGACAATTTAACGTTAACCTGTTTGTGGGCTAGCTGACGTGTAAGGTTTGATACTAAACAAAGCGTCTCGTGGTATACTGTAATTAAGATAATGTTTTTTATTTCGTGCATAAAAGGAAGGCACCTTAAAACCAAGCCCATTAAAACGCACGGCAATGCGACTAATTAACATAGCCACCAATTATGACACTTAATTTATGGCCGTGCCACTTTGCGTGTAAGTCGCCAGGAAAAGTGTCCAACATGGGTAATTATATTATTTTGAGTAATTATTAAGAGCCCAAAGTAATTGGTGGGAGCTTATGTTTGATAGTTAGATGAATTGTCTCTGGTACGCACTGACGTATTTGGTTTCTAATGGGTTAATAATATAGACATAATATATGCTGGTCTCATTTCAATGTAATTATTTAGACGACTGTCTGCTCTGGAGGTCAAAGCACTTGGAAGATTGAAGTCGATGATTTCAGACAAGTATTTATATCTCAGTTTAGGTGTCCTTTACATTAATGTACAATCTCTTTTTATATAAGTATATAACCGAAAAGCTTAGTTTGGAACTGGATTGGTTGTGTATCCCAAGTATTACATAATTATATCAATTTAATGTTATAATATTGTGAAATGTTTTCCTGTATTAAACGATCAATTTATAAAAATTCCGACCGACTGACGAAATGTGATCGAAAATTAAGTTATTGAGATCATATTTTATGCCACCGTGCGCTTCATATCCTTTCGCGCAACGACTCATATCGTTTGTCTGGGACAAGCATCTATTCGCTTTCGCATTTTTGTACTAGAGTCAATCAAGCCTTGCTTATGCAAGCAATTGTTATGTTCTAAGGCCACTTTTTTTTTTTTTTTTTTTGTATTGTCTCTCGTAGTGTGAGTTCCGGGAACTTTTGCTACTTAACCGGTCAATGGCGAGACCTAGGCCTCCAGCCAGGCACTTTAGTACTAAGCAACACAGCTAAGGGCACCCCCTGTGGGGTACGAACCTCGGCTTAGGGCGTTGCTGGATCGCGAGCAAGGGAGCTGGGCTGGACTGGTAATTTTATTTAAATATTATTTGGGGGCGGGATTTGCGCGTTTGGCTCGGCGCGGGCCGGAGTTTGCGGCGGAGGTCGGGGGGTAACATTACGGCTTATTCGCGTCGAGCCTCGCCGGCGAGGACGGAACAGTGGTCGGTTGTGTGTAGTGTTGGTATGTTTTTGTCGGGCGTCCTGGAGGACCGTTATGTCGTCATCCGGTTCGATGACGGCATGTCTTGGACGCCTTATCTTCGAGATAAGGGAAGGAGTGTATCGGGCGGCCGATACGACGAGGGGGTTGGGGTGATTTACAGCAGAATCGAAATTACGTTTGGCCAGTTTTTTCAAAAACTGTTTTATAGTTGGGACTTTGAGGTCAACGTGGAGTTGACTATTACGCATGTACCACGGGGCACCTGTGGCTCTCCGGAGAAACCGGCTTTGGAGCACTTGCAGGGGGTTTAGTGTTGACTTGCTAGTGTGTGCGAACACTACACCCGCATATGTCATGATTGGTCGAATGCACGTCGTGTAAATCCTCACCTTGGATTTCAATGAGAGTTTACTTCGTGCATTCAACATGCTGTGAAATCTACCGAGCGCGAAGGCGGCTCGCGCGCGTACCGCCTTTACGTGGTGACGGAAAGAAAGGCGTTGATCGAGGATCACACCCAGGTATTTGGCTTTTTCTTCCCATAGAATGGGTTTGCCGAAGAGGGTGATGGGGGCTACCCGTGGGCGTTCGAGGCCTTTCCAGAATAGAATGGCTGCGCTTTTGGTGGGGTTCACTTCAATTCTCCATTTCCGGAACCACCGCCCCAGGGCTGTGACCGCGGATTGGAGGTTGTCGTGAATTCCCTCGGGAGTTCCACCTTTGTAATAGATAGCCGTATCATCGGCGAATAGAGCGCTCTTAACTCGTCTAAGGAGGGGAATGTCGCTAGTATAAAGCGTGAATAGGAGTGGCGAGAGCACTGAGCCTTGCGGGACTCCTGCTCGTACGGGATGGGGGGAAGAGAGTGTGCCCTCTACTCTGTAGCGGAAGGAGCGGTTCGACAAAAAGTCCCGTACTATGCGTACTAGACGGTCCGGCACGCCCAACTGGTACAGCTTGTATATTAAGCCGTTGTGCCAGACCTTGTCGAATGCCTTCGCCACGTCGAAGAGGAGCATACCCGTGGTAAAACCGAATTGGAAGCCGCTACTGACGTCTTCCACAATACGGTGGACTTGTTGGACACAGGAGTGTTTGGTTCGAAAACCGAATTGTTGGTCAGGTATGACTTTCTTAGAGTCTGCAGAACTCTTTAATCTATTGTAGATAAGTCTCTCGTAAATCTTGCCAAGGACGTTGAGGAGACTGATGGGGCGATAGCTGGAGGCTTCGGTCTTGGGTTTCCCTGGCTTGGCCTGACCGTTGCACTTTTCCAGGATTGGGGGAAAAAGTTATTGCTCAGTGCGGCATTGAAGATGGCAGTGAGCAAAACTATGAGATAAGGAGAGAAGAGTTTGATAACTCTGTTAGTGACCCCGTCGGGACCTGAGGCTTTCCTGGGGTGTAGATCCTTGATCACTTTCCGGACTTCGTCGGCCGTGATTGGGGCGATGGGGTGGTCTGGGTTTTCGGAGGGTGGGAGAGATAGTTTGCTTTCGACCTCGGCTTCCACCTTATCGAGATGGTGCGGGTCTACCGGCAAGGTGCTGGGCGTACATTGAGCCTCGAGACTGTCGGCCAGGCACTCGGACTTCTGGTCGTCGTCAAAGGCGGGCCCTTGATTTGAACGAGTGAGTGGAGGCATGGACGAGATTTTGTCCGATTTGAGTTTTCGTTGGAGATGCCAGAAGGCCAAGTGACTCGGTTCAAGTTCCCCTAGGAACTTGTTCCAGCGAGCGTCTCGCAGGTCTTTCATGCGGTATCTCAGCTTGCGCTGGAGTGACCTCAGAAAGGTGCGGTTCACTTCAGTCGGGTGAGCTCTATGAGCTCGGAGGGCGGCGTTCTTTTCCGTCACTAGTTCACGCACGTCGTCGGGAAGTTTCCAGCGATGGTCTTCCATCACCGGAACTTGTCGTGAACAGGCGTCCACGGCAGACTGTACGTGAGCTGTGAGGGAATCGACCGCCTTTTGAGTGTCGGCTGCCGACTCTATGAGGGGCGGGATACTATCTAAGTGAACAGATGAAGAGGACTTGAGGAGTTCCTCCAGTTTTCTCCAGTCTGTTATCTTTTTCTGAGGCGGGGGCTGACCTGAGTCCGGGGGGCCTAGTCGGGGGGAGAGCGCTAAGGTCACAGGTCGGTGGTCGGAATCTAATTCGTCGTGCGACCTCAACGAGTGCAAACGGAGGTTTACATTCTTGAGGATCGCAATGTCTAGTACGTCCGGTCGGTGGTTGATATTTTCAGGGTAGTGGGTGGGGTGCATAGGCGCAATGACGTCGAATTGGAGGAGCCCGCTGAGGTCCTCCAATTGGCGTCCTCTGTTATTTCGTGAGTGGCTGTTCCAATCGCTCTTGGCATTCAGGTCGTCCGCGATAATAACTGAGCTACTGAGGTTGATGAGGGCTTTGATATCAGCTTTGATATCGGCCGTTGAGTTAACTGGGGAACAGTATGCAGAGACTATCGTGATCGGCTGATGGCCGGTCATTCCTAATCGACAGATCGAGGTCTCAATGTGGGAGAGGGTTGGCGGTTGGATCGGGATACAGTGCAGGGACCTCTTGTAATAGATCAAAGTACCGCCGAGGGCGGATCGAGATCTATCATTGCGAACCACGCAGTAGTTTGCAATTCTAGGGTCTCGGTGTGATGGTTTCAAGAAGGTTTCCTGCACTAAGAAAACGTCGATATTGTTGTCGCGGAGGAACGCGGCGATCTCTTCCTTTTGGCTGTGAATGCCGTTGGCATTAAAGTAGCCAATTGAAAGTGATCGGGGTTTGATTCTGCTGCTTACGTTTGTGTCCATTATTGGTTGGACGAGAAGGCTGCCAGGGACTCTGATACATCGGCGTAGTCGCCGAGCACCTTAAGGAGGGCCAGAGGGTCCTTCCGGACGGCCCTGAGGCTTCGTGCCATCTCGTTAACCCTTGAGAGGTTGACGGTGGAGAAAAGGTCCGCCAGGAATGCCATGTTGGCGGAGGTTTCAGAGGGAGAGGAAGTGGGCTGGACCGCCTGGGGTCTACGCGGGGGAGTAGCAGCCTGGGGTTGGGGCTGTTGAGTTTTGGGGGTGGAGAGCGACGGCAGAGGTGTAATCTGCGGGCTCGGGGCCGCTGATGGACCGGGGGGGGACGCTTGTGGGAGGGGGGGGAATTCCCTCGGAGGGAGGGCCCTCCACGGGGAAGGTCGAGTTGGGGCGGGATGCGCGGGGGTGGCGTTACGCCATTCGTGGTCCACTGCCCTCTTGACCACGACTGGTCTGGGTTTGGGGGCTTTAGGACAGCCCCTGTAATTGGCCGGGTGGCCTTCCTGGCGGCATAGCACGCAGCTCGGGGGCGAGTCGGCGAGAGTGCGGTCCTTAGGGCGAGAGCAATCGCTCGTCCCATGATCACCCAGGCACTTAACGCACCTGGGTTTTGCGTTACAGTTACGCGATGCATGCCCGTATAGTTGGCAGTTGTGACACTGCCCTATAGGGCCGCCCTTGTGGGGGGTTTCAACCCTTATGCCAGACAGGTGGCATATGGTTCTTATTTTGAAGACGGCTTTACCGTCAGGGGAGTTCTCGCAGATGGCGAGGACCATGTTAAATGCCTCTCCGGCATTTTGTCGGTGCATGCGGTGCACTTCCTTCACTGCGACATTCTGAGCCTTGAGGTCTTCTTTGATCGACTCTGTGTCGATTTCGCAAGGGACGCCGCGGATGACGACCCGGAGTAAACGGTCCTCTGGCAGATCATAAGTGTGGTATTCCACACTTCTGGCCTGCAGGAGCTTCGTGAAGGCTCGGAACTCGGTCGAGTTTGGGAGGTGCACCTTAATGCCTTCGGCTGTGGCGGTAGCGCGAGTGAAATTTATGCGGTTGGTTTGGCACCAACCGGAGATTTCCGTCCACTTGGCCTTTGTGTGGACGAAAACGGGAGGACACGAGCGCTCCTTCGTCGAGGAGGGCCGCTTGGGTCGCGGGACGGGGGAAGCCCGGCTAGCCTGAGTGGCTTCGGCTTCCCGAGAGGCGTGGGGGGCGGGAGAGGGGGATGCCGGGGAGAGGGCTACCGTGGAGCACTGTGCGGAGGGCACGGGCACGGTCTTGGGGGCTTTAGTGGGGGGAGAAGGTAAGGTTGAAGCCTCCTTCTTTTTAGCGCGTCTGGCGCGCTTCTTGGAGCCCGTGACGGGCGTAAATTCGTCCGAGGAGCCCTCGGACGACTCGGATTGCAGTGACTCCATTTCGGAGTGCACAATGACAGATTCGGGGGACAAGGGGGAGTCTTGAGACTTGTTGGCCTCGTTTGTGACGGCTATGATGGCGCTCTTGTCGAGCGCTGCTGTCGCCTCGGCAGTGGGGGTACCCACGTTTACATCGCGGGTGTATTCGTCATATTGACGTCGGAGGGTGGGCACGGCTTCTAAGAGCCGCGCGAGGAAAGCCAGTGAGGCTTGCGGGTCCATTATTGTGGACATGGTGGATGCAGACGTGGGAAGGCAAGGCGGCAAGGGAAACGTGTTTCGGGGCGCGGTCGCCCAGGGGAAGAAACACGCAAAGAAACCCCTGGTGACTTAAACGTTAGGAGACCAATCCCCGGGGAGTTGACCCGGGGGTGTGTACTGAACCCTCCCTGTCGGGTGTAGACAGGTAGGTGAGTGTGCCTATGGTGTGAGCCCTAAGCATGTATTCCCGCTGCCAGTCTTATTGTGCAGCGGGTTCCTGACAGTTCCGGTGTAGAGAGCACTAGTCCGTGGACAGTGCCCAAACTAACACCGGAGGATAGGAAGTAAGGGATAGGTAGGGTGGGCGGTGGGTGATGACCAGGCGCGACTAGGGTAGACCCCAAGGCCGGTGAACCTGGTCCCGTCCGTTTGTAGCCTTACCCTGAAGGGGCAAGGCTAAGAGCGCAACGGGTCAGCGCCCCACTCGGTTCGTTGGCACCGTTTGGTTTCCACCGAGTGACCACGAAACTGTGGATTTTCCCAGAGGGGGACAAATATTATTGTCGAGAAACAGAAATTGTGATTGTTGTTGCCTTGAAAAAGGCGACCAACAATCACCACGTGCGGTGCGTAGCGGCTAGCTAACGCGATTTGCGTAGCGGTGGGTGTGGCTTCAGCCGGTCGTAGCGGGCGCAGAGCGCGGGAGCGGTGGGAGCACACGTTTGCTCGGTACGGCGGCCGGAGCGGGAGTGTTCTAAGGCCACTGGGCTAGTCCTTCCTTCTGATATACCTGTAAGGATAAATATAACCTATAAGGTCTCTACTACCTACTCCTTGAGGGATTCGGCATGATGATATCTACGTCTGGATGTGTGGATCTAACATAAATATGTGTAACAGATCATTGTTCGGACGTTGGGTGCCAATAACATTGGCAGCGGCACTGTACGGTAATTGTATGGCAAAGTATATACCAGCGTTCCGACACTCATGTACGGAAGTGAAAGTTGGGTATGGCAGACGAAGCATGAAAGCCGAATAAATGCAGTTGAGATGAGAGCGTTAAGAAGTATGATAAGAAGATAATAAGTTAAGAAGGATGAAAGAAGATGTAGTGACAAAAATTGAGAAAGGTATGCTGAGATGGTTTGGCCATGTCGAGAGAATGAATGAAGAACGATTGACGAAAAAAGTGTATAAGGCGAGTGTGAATGAAAGTGTTGGAAGGGGTAGACTTAGATGGACGTTTCTAGACCAAATTAGGGACGTCTTGAAAAAAGGCCCCTAAACCGAAGAGCATATATGAAGAGAATAATGAAAGTGGACGAAGCGAAAGAAGTATGTAAGGATCGTAGCAAGTGGAAAGAAGTGGTCTCTACCTACCCCTAGAGGCGTGATTATATGTATGTATGTATGTATGTCTCCACTAGTACTACCATCGGCATCATACTGCTAAAGCTGCAATTTTACCGAAACCTCTACCTAGGCTCTCTATTTTTACTTTATTCGTCTCTTGTTATTCTTTCTTGTAATAAAATACTTGATTATTCATCATAGTTCCATTACTAATAAGACACTCCTCCAGCCGGCAGTTTTTTAAAATCAATTACAGTTAGAGCAAAGGTACCCTCAACTCGGGCCTTAATGGAAAAACAGAGTGTCTCGTGTGAAGCCTTTACGTGCACTATTCATTAAGTGTCAATTCTAGTTTTGCTCTTCCATTTTGCAGTCTTGTGTTTGACTGAACGAGTCAATGATTTTTTGTTGAACTTCTGCCAATTTACGTTCGATGTTGCTAACATTACATTACTTGGATTTTATTGGAAAAAAGGTACTAAATCAGGTATTATATACAATAATATACTGGATTTTTTATCGCTGAATTGATAAATGTTTATTCTCACGCTCCTTCCCACAGAGGTCTCCGAAGGGGTAGGCTTAGGTGTATAGGAAGAATCCACACACCCAGTTTCCACCAGAGATATATTGATTATTTTCCACCTTAGTTAAAGAAAAATCCCCTTAAGGCTCATCTTAGTGAGCAACAATTTAGAGCAGCGGGAAAGATAATTCCATGATATTATAATAAAAATAATTTGAAACAAAACATATTAAACGTACGTTCTGTAATAAGCAGGTCATGTAAAATAACCCTCGCGCCGTAAAGAACATTGTAAATACTTTTAACATTGTGACCACTTAAATTTTCCTTATCTCCGCCGCGAAGTCGCGCCAGTACCTAATGAAAACGTTATTTTTGAAAGCGTATTTTCATTTTGCGTTATTAAAGTCGTGTGCGTCGTAAAAATGTGGAATGAATAAAAAAGTCGGCCACTCCTCGAGTGATGTAGGCACTGCATGCAACGCTACGAAGTTGACAAATGAGACTGGTATTCACTGTGTATTTTTCCCGGATTCCTTTTTTAATGAGGGCACGCTGAATGCCTTATCTACAACGATTCATAATCCGCGATAATAGGACCGACGCTACCCCTCACTAGTTAACGCCGAGGCGCGACTTTCAACGCGTTTCCGTTGTAGCGCTCTGGATAAAATAGATATCAACCTACCGAATATATTGAAATAATTTTGCTTCAAGTGCTTGTTTTAATTTACAAGTTTGATTAGTTTTCACTCTCAAATAACTATATAACATTAATTTAGCGTAAGAATCAAAGTTACGGCCCCAGGCGATTTGTGGAGAAATCATCTAATATGTACCGACTGTACCAATGAGTTTTCCTAAACTTGTGTACTGTGACTATTCACACCAAGAGCTATACAGTAAAGGGTTTTCCTTTTCCGTTAAGCCGTTCCTTTATCGAGAGGAAACCTGCATACGTCCGAGAAGCAATTCAAAGGCGTATGTATAGTCGTGCTTGAGTAACGGCGATTGACTCGCCATCTATTACGCTAGCACCTCAACTATATCGGAAAAGCGGAAAGTAGGTGTGTGGGTACAACCAACACACCCGTGCCTACACCTTGTGGAAAGACATGAGGATATATCATTATATTATTTCATATAATCGTATATTTAGGTATCGAATAAAGATAATTAAATTTAACTGATTTCAACTGTTCATAGATAAATACAACTGTCAAAGGACAATTTTCCCGCATGGCTAAAAGCAAATTGCATCGAGAACAGCTTGAAAGTCGCTGTTCAATATTTGTGCTTCACTTTACATTCTTAAAGGGAGTACCTATATGTAATTGCAGTGTAGTGACACAAGTAAACAAAATACGAAATAACTTATTATCATTTTGCCAAGTTGTCACCTGCTAAGTAATGTAAGTAGAGCAGTTAACCCCGGTGGATCAGCCCTTTCATTTTTCTGACAACATTACATTCGATGAAAAAATCGGTATTATTACACCATTAATTAACCCTAAAGTACCCTTCTGTGAATTATAGAATAATTTGACTATTTCACATAAAGCCCTTTTTATACCTACATTTAAATAAAAGTTTATATTCACAGTATCATATCATATTTTAGAAATTTGCAATATGTTATTCTAAGACTAATGAAGTATGCTTTTAATATAAAATGATTAATGAATTACTCTAAAGCCTTATTCATTGTTCTGCTAAGAATATTACGAAATTTCAGAACGGAAACATCATTTACCCAAGTCGGTGTGACCGACATTTTCCAACGTAGATGTAAAAGTTTTTATTCAAACAAAACACATTTCACCAAATCGTTTTAAACAGTTGACAAGTACAAATGATGCCGCAATGCTTATTCGACGGGCCGACGCTTTTTACAAAAGCAAAACACGAAGTTGTACTTTATTCACCTCTTCAGACGCCGTAAGATTTTTATTATTATACTTTCCCTTTCTGCAGTAACATACCGAGCTGGCATACTCGTAGTAAGGTGCTGTAACGATGCGTGGAGCGTGAAATACGCGCACATTTCGCTACCCTAGAAATGGAATGCACCTGCCTCCTTAGGTTTTATGTGAAGTTTCCTCACCTCCTGACGAAGCTTAGTAAGGGCCGCCAATATCGCCGTACTCACTTTGTGACCCCTCATAATACGAGTAATACTTCTTGAGAGGGTATTGAACGTCGGCGGGCGCGTCGCGTCGGCCCGTAATTTTACGAGCGGACCTACCGAGTTTGTTTTCCTTCATGTCATAAGAATGTTTGACATTAACATTTTTATGAGCTCCGAAGTTGCGATGGGTAACATAGGAATTTGCTCGCGCCAAATTATTGAGGTTTGGTTGTGCGATCAAAATTACGACCTGTTTGGTTTGCTACCTGTTTATGAATATTTTATGAATTTTAACCTTCTTACATGTAGTTGTCACCTAAATATATTTACGGCACGTGTTTCGTGTTTCAATAAAGGTAAAGTATGTCTCTAAGCAAAACAATAATTTCAATGCATTGGTAAATTAAAATCCTTTAAAGGAATACTATAATAATAATAATAATATATCCTCACGCCTTCCCACAAGGGTCCCCGAAGGGGTAGGCAGAGGTGTATAGGTAATACCCACGCACCCACTTTCCGCCAGAGGTATATTAGGTGCCAACGTGACAGATGGCGAGTCCATCGCCGTTACTCCAGCACGACTATACATACGCCTTTGAATTTCTTCTCAGACGTATGCAGGTTTCCTCTCGATGTTTTCCTTCACCGTAAAGCTCGTGGTGTGACTAATCACTGTATTATTTTAATATTTATTTAAAGGAATACTATTTTATCTTTTTACAATATGACTGACACCAAGCCTAAAAGATATATCTGAACAACACTGGTTTGTTACATCTATACTAATATGATTAAGAGGCAGAAATATTTGACAACCCATGGAATCGAGAAGGCATATATATATATATATATATACTAGTGGTCCCGCCCAGCTTCGCTCGGGTGGAAAAAAAAAGATGGTGGCGCCACCTATCGGGTCCAATTGTGAATCCAAACCATTCCCAGATCCCCTTGAACACACACAAAAAATTTCATCAAAATCGGTCCAGTCGTTTGAGAGGAGTTCAGTGACATACACACTCACAGAAGAATTATATATAATATAATATAATATATCCTCACGCCTTCCCACAAGGGTCCCCGAAGGGGTAGGCAGAGGTGTATAGGTAATACCCACACACCCACTTTCCGCCAGAGGTATATTAGGTGCCAACGTGACAGATGGCGAGTCCATCGCCGTTACTCAAGCACGACTATACATACGCCTTTGAATTTCTTCTCAGACGTATGTAGGTTTCCTCTCGATGTTTTCCTTCACCGTAAAGCTCGTGGTGTGACTAATCACTGTACTTAAGTTCAGAAAAACTCATTGGTACAGTCGGGATTCGAACTTGCGACCTTTGCGTCGCAAGCAACTGCTCGAACCACTCGGCCACCACGGCTGTTAAACGTTCCACGGCTGTGGAAGATATAATTATATATATAAAGATATATATATATTATATCTTCACGCCGTCCCACACGGGTCAATTCCACATACCTATATAATCGTATTATATATGTAAAATTAAAATGAGTGAAACCGCGGAGCACACCTAGTCATTATAAAAAAAATATAACAAAAACGGAGACCCGTAAACGGGTAGTAAAGTAAACGTTGCGGTGATCTAAGCAACATAATATGGGTCCTTTTGTTCGTTTCGTCCTTTGGCTTCATCACGCCAAGTCACTAACGTGGTAGGCAGAGAGTATAGAGCGTCAGCTCTTTCTAGACTTACATACCTCTTTCGCTTCGTCCACATTCATCAGTCTCTTCATACATGCTCGTCGATTACGAGTACTATTAACGTTCCCGTCCTTGAGAGTCCGATCGATTTGATCCAGGTAGTTGGAACGTGGCCTTCCTCTGCCTCTTCTTGCACACACTTTTGCTTTGTATATCTGTTTCGTCAATCTTTCTTCACTCATCCTTTCTATGTGTCCAAACCAACGTAACATGCCTTTCTTCATCTTTACAATCACGCCCTCATTCACGCCAGTTGATTTGCGAATCTCTTCATTGCGGATTCGATCTAATATCGTTACTCCGCACATTTTTCGAAGAGATCGCATCTCAACTGCATTCAAGCTATTTTCATACTTCCTCTGACATACCCAGGATTCGCTGCCATACAATAAGGTAGGTACCAGTATCGCGTTGTGGACAGCAACTCGAGCATTCTTGCTCAGACTTTTACTGCCCATCAACGCCGATATGGCTCCATTCACCTTATTCCCGGCAGTTATCCTTCTTTCAATATCTTTTTCATACTTTCTATTCGATCTTTTATAAAATAATGATCCCATTACAACAACATAACAGTGTAAAAGCTATTGACTGTACATACAGCGAAAGAGAGTGCAAGAAGAGGCAGAGGAAAACCTGCCAACTACCCACCTCAAATCGATCGGATACCCAAGGACGGAAACGTCAATAGTACTTGAAACCGAAGATGATGCGGCAACGATGTATGGCTATGTAGGAGGCTGATGAATTTGGATGAAGCGAAAGAGGTTTGTAAGCGAAAGAAGTGTTGGAGAGAACTAGCGCTCTATTCTCTCTGCCTACCCCGTTAGAGACGGCGTATTGATATGTATATATGACTTTACATATAGTATAAGTAAACAGAGATAGACTGATGCATCGTTCTTTAATCTATATATAGGTTTACAAATTTACTACTTTGGTTATAAACATGAAAGTGGCCTGCCTTTGAGTATGTATGTAAACAGAATATGTTTATTTAAGCTGAGGGCTGGCCGTTCTGTTGGTCGGGCCTGCTGGCTGCGAAGCTTAACATCGCAGGTCGATTCATATTAGAGCACAAATATCAGTTCTGTTGCTGTAATCTGTGTTTATTCTTGTCTTCTACACTACTCACACATGTATGTAGGTATTCATATCATAGACTAGTTCTAGAAGTCCGTGTGAGCTCAGGTTGCAACTAGATACATTACAGTGGAACTATCCTAAGATATTATTATATTACATTATGAATACAGAATAGACTTGGCTAAGACATTGTAGATGTATGTAGTAGTGAGAGACATCGTTCAGACACAATCTATCATTTTCTCTTCACGACTTATTTTTTTGTAGAACTCATTACTGCCAGTGTTGTATCCTATGATTTATTATTCGGGTTAATATATACTGGTAATATTCAGCCTTTGTGTTGACAATAGCTACCTACGTATTATTGAAAAGATACTCATTATATCAGACGATGGAATATACTCGTCTTCTTTTATATGCCATAAAACGAGCGCCTCCGCAAATGCTCCGCGGGCGTGAGTCGGTTTTGCAAATTTGTTGTTGTTGGGCAATTGGGCTGATAAATTTAGAAACTCTTTGAAGAAAATAACAATAAGGTTGATAATATTGCGTTTACCGCTTCCTACCGACACTTGCAAGGGTGACTCACGCGTTGCCGTACCTGCAACAACCTCTTCACACCCTTCTTGTACAGCACCATGTAGTACTCTCTAAGGAAAATCTCAATGGAAAGTTCCTAGGACACTCAAGTCCCTTTAAAGCCGCAAAATGCACAACCTGTTTGGTTCCAATGTATAAGACGAATTACGAGAGATGGAAGATTGAGATAGAAACGTTTATTTGGTTAAGAGTAAGAGTTTGTAGGAATCCAAAGTATGTCTTATATATATTTCATCAATAGCCTCGTAGTTCTAACACTGAATAATTAATATCTTCAAGTTCTATTCGTATTGCTGCTCGTTATACACTAGCCACAGTATACGATCTTAAAGTCTCCATACGCATACATCTATGTATTAGAAATCGATCTGTCATAATATGGAACCTTTATTCGACATGATTCGACACTCATAAGCTGACACCACCGGAGATAAATTTAATAGTAAAATTTATCGAAGTTCCAGAGCAATTTCACCTTACGAGCTAATATTGACTTTATAAGCTTTAGACAAGGAATTAAAGTAAAGTTTCGGAGTGTGAGATAACAATCGAATGACAGTCTAGTTGAGTTAGTTTGTAATTGCTCGCGCGTTATATATCATGTTACAACTCTGTACATTATTACGTTACGTTACATTTGTACCTAAAGACTACTAAAGAATACTACTACGCAATTCACTACGCTCAGATTCTTAGCAAGTTGAGCCAGGCAGGTTCAAATTTGGCGATCTGTACCGATAAGTTTGACTAAGTTTAGGACGGGCTTTACGGTGAAGGCAAAAAACTTCAAGAATTCTACATATGTCAAAGAATGAAATCAAAGTTGTTATTAGGTAATGGCAACAGTCTCGCCGTCTATCATTTTGACTCATGTCTGTTTCATATCTATTTCTCTGCCTGCATTTTCAAAGCGTTCATATCGAAAGACGCGAAGATATAAACCTGTAGAAAAATTTGGTGCAGAATCTATAACCTCACGCCTTTCCACGAGGGTCCCCGAAGGGGTAGGCGGAGGTGTATAGGTAATACCCACACACCCACTTTCTGCCGGAGGTATATTAGGTGCCAACGTGACAGATGGCGAGTCCATCGCCGTTACTCAAGCACGACTATACATACGCCTTTGAATTTCTTCTCAGACATATGCAGGTTTCCTCTCGATGTTTTCCTTCACCGTAAAGGTCGTGGTGTTACTAATCACTGTACTTACGTTCAGAAAAACTCATCGGTACAGTCGGGATTTGAACTTGTGATCTTTGTATCGCAGGCAACTGCTCGGACCACTCGGCCACCACGGCTCTTTATAGAATCTAGATAGTATTTAAAAACAATAATAAGAGTACAGTTCTTTTATTTCTGTTATATTACCTCCTAAGCTAACAGCCAATCAACGCCAATAAAAGCTAACACCGGTCTTTGTTTCATTGCCCAAAGAAAAGGCTAAGTAACGCGTAAGTGCCTATAAAAATCCTTCGGCACACCATTAATACGAGGTGAAGAGAAGAGGTGCTACATCATTAGATGCGCTGTAATTGCTCGCACGTCCAGTAAAGGGAGAGTATTTCCCAAATTCACCCAAACGGCTCCCGTAAATTGTGATTATCTTTAAGCATTGCTACTAACAGAACCACTCGTTTTATTTTATGAGGAAAGCCATCTGGGTCCTTGGATACCACAATAAATTCAACGCACACTGTTATGTCTTTTTCATGGACACACAGGATATAAAGAAAGAATTTTATTGCTTTCAAAATATTATATTTTTGACGTTAACATTATGGGTACTTACTTGCAATGTTTTCGTTTGGGACATCATTGAGATCCCAGTAAATGATTCCCGCATTTTTATTCGTACCGATCCTGTTAAAAGACGCATTTAAAATATTTAATGAGAAAAAATTTACGATTCCTAAAAACAAATGAACTCGACTAAGTCGAAATAAAAATACATGTAACATTTATTTCAAGAGAAAGGCCAGGTGAGGACTTCCTTCCACCTTTTGTCAGCGATACAATAACATTATAGTATGTGGGGCAGGTTAGATCAAAGAGAAGTACTATTATTCACGCGTTTGGCAAATATGTCTCCAAGCGGCCGCCCTACTCGGCAAATACAAAAGGAATTACTTTTATTTTTCGTCTCAACCGCAGCGTGCTGCCTTATGATAAATCACTTTCGCGCCACCGCCGTGGTGCCGAGCAAAAACATTCGAAACGGTCTACTTCACAGCAAAAAGGTCCTCGTGGATGCTGGCTTATCAAACCAACAAATGTCTCTTACCGAAGTGTCCGTATATGATAAAGAAATTGATCACTGTCAAGGTTATATTTCCAGAGGGAATAAGTGAAAAATCTAGATACATTGCTTCAAAGGATATTGATAAAAGAAATATTTACCAGCAAAGAAGAATTACCCGCCCAAAGTACCTAACTTTTAAAATTTATGTAACATTTTGTTTTCAACCAGGATACCAGGAAAAAGCATGTGAATGTTTTGATGGTATGTGTGTGAAAGGTATTTTGTATTTAAATAAGAAAGTTCTTTACACATATCATATTTCTAAAACTAATATCACTATTATACGAATACATTTAGCGCAAATGTTCGAAAACATTGCGCGCTGCTGACACCCACGACTCAAGAGTACATTTTTACTAATTTCACGCTTTCCCACAAGGGTCCCCGAAGGGGTAGGCGGTAGAGGTGTATAGGTAATACCCACACACCCACTTTCCGCCAGAGGTATTAAAATACTTTTGGGTAAAGTTTATGTGTCTACTGACAGTGTAGTGTAGACGGATAGAGGATGGTACTCACCAGAGCCTCTGTGGGAAATTAAGCAAAGTCTTTGTTCCGTACGGCACACGATATATTTGAATATGTACACAATAATACAGACTACAAACTTAGTAATTAGTAAGCGAGCGATAGCGAGAGAATAGCGAGGTAAGCGGTGGAGCACAAGGAAGCGTGGGGCTCCGCGCAAAGCAAGGAAGCTAACTGACGGCTTGCGGGGCGTTCGAATCAGCTGCGCCCGCGCACGATAGTTGTGCGTAAACAAGTAGACCGGTTTGGGTCGGGGCGCGTTTCCACTCGACGATGCATTCGGCCAGCCGGCAAGTCGTTTTGACGTGTATTTTGCTCGTATGAAATATGTATGTCTGTAAGTTTATATTTAAGTATTTGTTTGTGTGTATATGTATGTATGTATGAAAATATATATGTGTATATGTAAATATATATGTGTATGTAAATATATATGTATGTATATGTAAAGTATATGGGTAGCTCCTGTAGAATGTGAAGAGGTAGCCCACATCACTCCCCCCCAGAGACCGTCCCTACGGTCGATAATAATTTGGGAATCGCACCTTGCGACCATAGCGGGTCTTTCTGACGTTTACGTCGGTCTGTGCGTCAGTCTGGTCTGGTATATCCGAGTGAGGAGAGGTGAGAGGGCTTGTAGGAGTGAGAGGTGGGATGGGAGAAGAATTTACGGAAGGAGATTGGTCGACCAGTATGTAGGCGGGCTTGAGGCGGTCCAAAGATACTGTGACGGTTTTGCCTTTAACCAATATTTTGAAGGTTTTATCCGCACGTTCCAGAACTTCATAAGGGCCAGAATACGGCGGCTGTAAGGCTCCTCGGACTGTGTCATCCCTTAAAAATACGTGACTTGAAGAGGGTAAGTCTTTAAAAATAAAAATCTTCCCCTTTGTATGCCGAGAGGCGGGTGCTGGACGAAGCTTCGCCGCAAAATTACGAATGCGAGAGGTAAAATCGGTTATATCCGTAGCTTCAGGAGAAGTGGCTTCGAAGAATTCTCCTGGCAAACGCAACGGTTCACCGTATACCAACTCAGCAGATGAAGATTGCAGGTCATCTTTGAATGCTGTCCTGATACCCAACAACACAAATGGCAAATTTTCCACCCAGTTACAATCTGCGTGGCACATTATGGCCGCTTTGAGCTGACGATGGAACCGTTCCACTAAGCCGTTGCACGCTGGATGATACGCGGTTGTGCGGCGATGTTTGAATCCTATCATTTTTCCAAGGAACTGGAAAAGCGTGGATTCAAACTGACGCCCGCGATCGGTAACAATATCCGTAGGACATCCGAACCTGGAAGTCCATGATATCAGCGCTCGTCCTACTGTTTCGGCAGTCATATCAGCCATTGGCATGACTTCTGGCCAGCGTGTGAAACGGTCCACTACCGTGAGGCAATAGCGATGGCCTTGAGATATCGGTAAGGGGCCTATAATGTCCACGTGGATGAAGGCAAATCTAGCGCGGGGTAAATCGAATTTGCCCAATGGTGTAGACACATGTCGATTTACTTTAGCGCGTTGGCAGGCCAAACACATTCGTGACCATTCTCGGCAGTCTTTACGCATTCCAGGCCAAACAAACCTTTCAGCTACCAACTTAGTGGTTGCTTTTGGGCCTGGGTGACTTAAGCTGTGAAGACTGTCAAAGAGTTGTCTACGAAATGGCTTCGTAATGAATGGTCTTGGTGTCGGTGTACTTACGTCGCAATACAATTCAGTACTACTGTTTGCCAGATTAAGCTTTGTGAGCCGAAGGGAAAGTTCGCCGTCTAGGTAATATTGTAGCTCTTCATCAGTTGATTGAGAGGAGGCCAGTTTGTCAAGGTCAATTGGCATCTGCAGTTCAGCGACCCTTGACAATGTATCAGCTACGACGTTATCTTTGCCAGATATATGTCGTATGTCGGTCGTGAACTGCGAGATGAAATCGAGGTGTCGGTATTGTCGTGGCGAACAGTTGGCTTTCCTTTCGTGGAATGCGAAACTGATCGGCTTGTGGTCCGTATACACAATAAAATGTCTGGCCTCCAACATGTGTCTAAAATATTTTATACTCTCGTATATTGCTAGGAGTTCGCGGTCATATGGCGAATATTTTTGTTGAGGAGGACTTAGCTTCCGTGAGAAGAACGCAAGTGGTTGCCATGCCCCGTCCTTGAGCTGCTGTAGCACTGAACCCATTGCAAAGTCAGATGCGTCAGTTACCAGTGCGAGTTTTGCATGGCAGTCCGGGTGAGCTAGAAGTGCTGCGTTTTCGAGGCTTTCCTTCGTGGCTTGGAAAGCTTTTAATTCGTCCTCGGTAAGGCGGACTGGTGAAGAGCCTTTTACTGTTCCCATAAGGTGAGAATTGAGGGGTGCTTGGGTAACGGCAGCATTAGGCAAAAATCGCCTATAAAAATTTACCATGCCCAAAAACCTTCTCAACGTCCTTACATCTTTAGGTGGGGGAAAATCGCGAATGGCTTGTACCTTTGTCGCCAGTGGTTGGGTGCCGCTCTCTGAGATGTGGTAACCTAAAAAGACTACGTCAGAAACTCCAAAAACGCACTTGGATACGTTTATTACCATGCCGTACTTCTTAAACCTATCAAACACTTGCCGAAGGTGACTTTCATGTTCAGCTTCGCTTCGGCTAAAGATCAAAAAGTCATCTAAATAACAGTAGACGAACTCCAAGCCGCGCATCATCTCGTCGACAAATCTTTGGAACGTTTGACCAGCGTTACGCAGACCGAAAGTCATAAATGGGAACTCAAACATACCAAAGGGTGTTGTGATGGCGGTTTTTGGTATATCCTCCGCGCAGATCGGTATTTGGTTGTATGCCTTCACCAAATCAACCGTGCTGAAGACCGTGCATCCAGCAATGTTATGTGTGAAGTCATGGATGTGTCTAATCGGATATCTGTCTGGGACTGTACGAGCATTAAGTTGTCGGTAATCTCCACAAGGGCGCCATCCGTTCTCTTTTTTGGGCGCCAAATGTAGTGGGGATGACCAGGGGCTCTCGGACGGTCTAGCTATCCCACTAGCAAGCATGTCTTCAAATTCTTGCTTTGCTATTTTTAACTTATCGGGAGCTAGTCGTCTAGGTGCACAAGATATAGGGGGACCTGGAGTGGTGTGTATGTGGTGTTGTGTGTTGTGTGGTATGTTACGATGCTTACCAGCTGGTCGCGTGATTTCGGGGTATTCCTGAGAAAGTAGTAAGTGGTAACGGGTGCTGCCAGTTAAAACCTTAACGGAAAGAACATGATTACTTGAAGTCGCCAGAGAAGCTGGTGTACAAAGTGAAGTAGTGTTATCAACTAATTTTTGGTTCTTACAATCTACCATAATATTAAAATGACACAAAAAGTCCACACCGATGATAGGTTTTGTCACGTCTGCTACCACAAAACGCCACGGATAGGCACGCCGAAGTCCAAAATCGAGCTTCATGTGTTTGTAGCCGTATGTCTCGATGGTCGATCCGTTGGCTGCAGACAGCGTATACCCTGTAGGTAACCGGCGTTCTTGCAGTTGGGACCGAGGGAAGACGCAGAGGTCACTGCCTGTGTCGACCAGGAACTTGATCTTCGTGCTGCGGTCAATTACGAAGAGGCGACCCTGTGGTGCAGCTGGGCAATCGTCAGTCGCCATTATCGATTGCCTTGCTCGTTTCCCGACTTCATATAGTCACAAGGTTTTGTGCAGCGGCTGGCTTTAGAACCGAACTTAGAGTGGTACCAGCATACCGGGTACTTACGGTAGCTTGAATTCGACCTTGATCTGGCCGATGACGCGTGATTTCGTCTAGATTGGTTGTTAAAGCGGTCACGAGAACGGGCACGAGAATGGCATGACGTACGCGTGTGCTCGTCTAGTTTGAACGCGAGTTTTTCCACCATTTCCTTGAGCTCCGCGATCTCGTTGCGCGATGATGATGATGATGCGGCAAAAGCGGGAAAAGTTTTGGATGACGTTGCTGCTACATTGCAAGGTGCTGTTAGCTCTTGAATGCGATCCGCTAGGTCAGCTAGTTGTTCCAGGGATTGAGGAGGTTGCGCGGCTAATAAGGTCTGAATTTGGTTCGGGAGACGATTAGACCAGATGGATTGTATTAGATCCTCAGGCACTGACGGTCCGGCTAAATCCCTTAGGTGCCGTAGAAACTGAGATGGTTTGCGGTCACCAAGTTCTTCGTGCGTTAGCAATTGCTTAACCTTACGCTCGTGGGAAGCTGATAGTCGCTTAATCAGTTCCGTTTTAATTTTTGCATAGCGATCTATGGGAGGTGGAGTGATGATAACGTCTTTTATTGCCTTAGCATCCTGTAATGTCAGGTTGGTAGTGACGCTCGTAAATTTCTCTGTGTCCGAGGTGATGTTCAGGCTCTCAAACTGTGCTTCTAGAAGAGCGAACCAAATTTCGGGATCGTCAGGCGAGAATGGAGGCACTTTTACCTTTCGTTTGTGAATGACGGATGTCGTGTCGTCCGGTGCATTGGAAACGCACACTTTTTTTGTACGGCGCATAGTGACACGGTCGGTTTTGGATTCTACCGTCTTTTCTGTATCACTACTGCTGTTGTCACTCATGTTGCACTTCGTGTCCTATGCGGGGTCACCAGTTTGGGTAAAGTTTATGTGTCTACTGACAGTGTAGTGTAGACGGATAGAGGATGGTACTCACCAGAGCCTCTGTGGGAAATTAAGCAAAGTCTTTGTTCCGTACGGCACACGATATATTTGAATATGTACACAATAATACAGACTACAAACTTAGTAATTAGTAAGCGAGCGATAGCGAGAGAATAGCGAGGTAAGCGGTGGAGCACAAGGAAGCGTGGGGCTCCGCGCAAAGCAAGGAAGCTAACTGACGGCTGGCGGGGCGTTCGAATCAGCTGCGCCCGCGCACGATAGTTGTGCGTAAACAAGTAGACCGGTTTGGGTCGGGGCGCGTTTCCACTCGACGATGCATTCGGCCAGCCGGCAAGTCGTTTTGACGTGTATTTTGCTCGTATGAAATATGTATGTCTGTAAGTTTATATTTAAGTATTTGTTTGTGTGTATATGTATGTATGTATGAAAATATATATGTGTATATGTAAATATATATGTGTATGTAAATATATATGTATGTATATGTAAAGTATATGGGTAGCTCCTGTAGAATGTGAAGAGGTAGCCCACATACTTTTACTTTTTACGTTAGGTGCTAAAATACATTGTTATGTCATAATATCGCTTTAATTACATTTTGGCACACAAACGGACTGAATTCGCTCGTCTATGTATACATAAATGTTGCAACAGTGGCTAAAGTTCTCCGAAGTGGATAGTTTACATTAGCATTAGCTTAGAGAAGCAATTTAATTTAACGGGAGCAAGTAAAAGTCACCTTTAGTGGTTTGCAGCTTAACGGCTCCTGCAAGCTTTTGTTGTTCTTAGCGTTCCTTAAAATCACATTGGAAATAGCATCTAAATTAAACACAAAGCATTATCATGACGGAAAACATCGTGAAAAACCTACAGACGACTGAGAAGAACTTCAAAGACGCATTTAAACTTGTATCTAGCACATTTTTGTCACCAACATTATTTTTTATTATATTTTTTTTATTACAGAGATGTACTGTACTACAAAAATACGTAAACATGCTACATAAACACAAATATATATGTCCAGTGAAATTTGAATATGTAGCTTCAACACCTCTGTCTACCCGCTTTCCAAAAGCCATTATTGGAAAGGTTGAAATTTAACGTAGATTTGAAATTGAAATTGAAATTACATACCAATAGAAAAATTCTGATTAATCCTATCAACAAGCAAATAAATGCAGAGATTACACTTATTGTACACGAAGAAGAAGAACGAATTTGCTTATATAGCCATTGCTTACAAAGACGCGATGCTCCAACAATATTTGAAGAAAATGCGTACACAACAAAATGTCTGAATTCAATGGCTCAATTACGAGAAAAACACACACTCGCGTTAGAGTTACACAGGAAGAGTTAGTCAGCAAAATATTTTTGGACTCATACGGAGGCTCCAAGCTTGCGTCACGAAATTTTAAGACTTCACACGAAAACCGAGGAGCGTATTTCAGCCGTCGTGTCGTAACATTTGTGTCAATTATCCGGGAGTTTTCCCATGCGACGATTGCGGGCAATGGCCATCATTTAGCCGGGTGGGCGCCGGTCCTGTAATGCTGTACATTTCCACAACCATCAGTTATGTATGGGCGTTATTAAAGGAGACCCGTTTGAGCGATCCGGCGTTTAATGTCTCAATTAGAAAACAGATGTTGCGCTCCAAATCGGCGGATAAGCGCTCTTTTATTAGCGTCTCGTTTTAATCGTTAAAGTGCACTAATTAATTCATCTGCGCCGCTCGGTTCGCACAAAAATATTCAGTTAAATTGGCGATCCACATCGCAGCGTTATATTAACTGTTATCGATGACTCGTATAAAGTGCTAGGGTTATCCCTCGGTCACTTTTTCAAGCATCCGATTTAGAGAGAAGAGTACGTGGTAGCAATTTATGAGAGCGATAATATCTGGATATAAATTCAAAGGATAACAATAAGACCCTTTATTGCCCCCGTTGTTTTCACAAAAACGATTCAGGAAACGATGTGAAGTTTTTTTGCGAACATAAAATTTCGTAATGTCACGTTCCTTGATATACGGAACTTTACGTCAGGAGTTTATTACTGTTATTTAAAGTGTATTTTAAGCTTTTTATGTAATTGCAATAAGTTTTGGCAGTAGAGTGATGCATAATGCAGGTTCGTTGCTCAATAGTCGTCCAATGACACAGTTTTCAGGGTATAAACCGTAATTGGGTACCTGAACTGATGAGCCGACAAACTGCGACCCTTGCTTGCATAACTTATGAGCCCTGGTCCTTGCCTTACACTTCGCTACAATTCTTCGGAGGTCACCCACTTTTACATAAATTATGTTAAGCGTAACCTTTGTGAGACATATGGGGAATTGCTCATTTGGAACGTTGTGGAATTGGGTACAAAGTTTTCTGAAGTTTATGTTACTGAATTTTAAAGCGAAGACGCTGTCAGCTTTATCGTTTATAATGTTTACATTTTCAAAAAACCATTCATTATTGTCAAATCGATTCTATTTCACACGCACATATGTAAAATGTATGGTTGTCTTCACGCCTTCCCAGAAGGGCACACAAATGGTTAGGTAGAGGTATAAAAACCCGTCTTTTGTCTATAAATTCCTACCCAAGCGCAGCGAGGTTTTATCACGATGATTTCGATTTCGCCGTAAAGCTCGTGGTGTGAAAAAATTTTTAATTGTCTAAGCATGTAGGATTGAAACACGAAGTAAATTATCGCCAGAGTTACCCATGTGATCTACATAAAGAGCACACGGATATAATGAATTCGCTTACGAAGCGTTACGGTCCTCGGATCATTGAATATAGATGAGGGATCAAAGGAAATTACGAGTGCTCGATAAAATTTGTGCTGCGCAAAGAAATTCCACTTACTTCTGAGCTCTAAGCACGATCGTTTGCATACCTTAGATAGCATTTTGGAAAAAAATATGAATGAGAGAGGCCAAACTACAAATGCAAACATAATCAAACATGACAAAATATCACGCCGAATTTATTACGAGATAGGTCCAGGAGAAGAAAGTAGTGTACCAGTTTCATCTAGGCTTACAGACTTTTTTTGCTGCTCATTCCACATACATTCTTATTTTCATACATGTTCATCGGTTTCAAGTACTGTTGACGCTCCCATCCTTTTTTTTTTTTTTTTTTATACAACAAGAGTGGCAAACAAGCATACGGCCCACCTGATGGGATACGGTTACAGTAGCCTATTTACGCTCACGATACCGAAGTATCACTTGCGCGTTGCCACTCTGTGTTCGGAGAGTTATAGTGTGTTGGCAGCATAATGGGTTTAATCCCTCTGCTTCCAACACAATGTAACAATCCTCCCCCCTCCCCAAGGAGCTCATTACTGGAAACCTAATTCACCGCGTAGGAACACAACACAAAAAATTGTGTTATTTGGCTACGGACTTCTGTAAGGTGGAGGTCCTGCCCCAGTCGGGCAGCTCCGAATTCGAACGGGAAGCCCGTTATGCCCTACCTCTCTTACTATGCCCTACCTCTCTCCTTGTTCCCGTCTGTTCGTTTACCTAGGTATTTGGAACGTGGTCTTCATCTACCTCCTTTCCTCTGGATCATTTCTGTATGTCGAAACCAAAAAATATCAATTATGGCTAAACCTCTGTAGAAAGATGAAATAAGTCTCAGAGACAAGAGCTTGGATTAGCCGGTAACCTCGAGATGTGAGCCGCAGAAGATTCAAATTTACAAATTAACATATAAATCGAAAAGATTTACCCTAAACAAGATCAAAGGAATTTGTCCGATGCTTGGGGAAGCCAGGGCCCTGATGACTGATTATGGCAGGGGTGTCGAGCGGAATGCGTCAGAGGACTCGCTACACACACTCCCTTTTACATTTTGTACCCTTTTGATCGGAAAACTTGATCTCTTCATATTATTTATACATCCTCAAGGGACTATGTATACCTACACGGGAGATATGAAATTGGAACATGTGTTTTGCTTTCCCTAAATGAATACGGAACGAACAGTGTTATTATAGTAAATTGGGTCACTAACTTTTATGTCTTTGTCGAATTAATCGAACCGATATTGTGTTACGTAAAGCTCGTATTCAAAGACACTGGTAAGTACATTCAGTTTTATCTTCATATCTTCACGCCTTTCTCACCAGAGTTCCATCCACACACTATCACCTATCCCCGGAGAGATCCGCAGGCGGCGGTACCCGCTTACCTTCAAGTGGACCGCATACTTGTTTGCCACCAATATGGGATAAAAAAGGATATATTTTAGATGCAAATGTGACAGATAGCGAGTCGACTAGACATACGTCTTAAACGTATGCAGGTCGATGTTTTCCATGAAAGTTGTGGTGTGACTAGACACGTACTTTATTTCACGTTAATTCATTGTTACTATCTGTAAAGTTTTACCACCAATCGGCCACCCCAACTTTTATACCTTTATAATTTTTTCATTTTGTTTTTTTTGTATGCTGTTTTCTTCTACAATTTTGTATTTTCGCAATAACGCCACATATTACATACCATCATATCACCTAAATCTGACGTAGCTGATTGCCGACTGGCCATTGGTAGTATCTGTGAAACTTGAGATCGCGTGATAAATACGAGTATGTTGTACCTAAGTCTTCGAAGTTCATGTATGTATATATATCTCTATTAGCTCAAAGTTATAAAATTGTGTCGTAATTCTATCGATATTAATATTATTTAAGGCGTATGTATAGTCGTGCTAGAGTAACGGCGATAAGAGTCCATCACGACGTTCGCACCTAAAATAAATCTCTGTCGGAAGTCAGTGTCAGTGGGTGTGTGGGTACTACTTCTACACCTACCTACCCCTTCGGGGACCCATTTGGAATAGTGTTATTGACAAATTGTCGTCAGTGTAACTTGTCACGCTGTTGATCTCCCGCTGAGAGCGCCCGTGACATAATCATAAACATACACCATGGCAAGATTTTATTTGTATCATATTCATAGTATTTACACATACATATATTATAGAATATTCACCATCCCAACGCTCTCAGAAGGCGTAGGCAGGAGAGTCACAGCACAAATCTTTCGTCAAAAATACATTTAGGTATATACGCAACAGAAGACGGAGCCTAGGAATTCGTTTTTCGTCCGTCCATCCTTCCGTCCAATGCGCATATATTAGAATCGTAGGTTACAAAAAGTTGGTGCGTATTTGATGTTTACTATTAAGCAGACGAGCGTTTATGTAGGCATTACACGAACAAACAATCAATGAAAGCAATCCAATTAACGGAAGCCCGGCCTTCTTGGCCGAACGGTTGCTATAATCATTATGGTTAAGTATTACGTCTTTGGTAACAACCACCAATGGATTACTCGCATCCTTGTGGAATCAATTTTGGTGAACTGGTTATCTTTTGCTTAAAAGGGCACGAGATGATATTGTTCTTTGAACAATACGAAACGACAGTTAAATAAAACGGAGAGTTCAATGGGATCTTCCGTTAAAAGTTGAAGTTGTTCGACTGAGGAATCTCTATCTTATGGAGTGCGCCGAAATGTCAGCTTTCCTGGGTATAGCGCAGGAAGGCTTCTTGTCATTTGTGCCTTATACCGCTAGCAAACCTGCTGTCAGCAAAATTAGAAAATGTGAAGAATACCTACATCTAGAATTACAAGCAAGCAATAGGCATTGGTCACATTCTCATCAATCCTTGGTTTTAAAAAAATACGACATATTTATATTTATGTATATATATGTTCTCGCCTATGCACATAGGGCTCCGAAGGACACAGAAGGGTAACAAGCACCATGTTTTTGACGATGATATATTCAGTTGCCGATGTGACAGAGTTCAGAGATCAGAGCGAATTCGTCGCAGATTTTCAGGCACAAGTGTAGAAAAAAATGTCTCTAGTATTTTCTGAAACTGCAGGTTTCCATTACCGTCAAACTTGTGCTGGGATAAATCATTTGAGGCAAAACATTTTTTTAGTATAGAGTGACGGACTTCGAAGCTGTACTATTGATTTCGTAGACAACGACTCAATCCACTCGGTTTGCAGTGCTCTTTATATAGCAGAAAAAATATGGTGAAAGAAAATACAAGAAAATATATTCTTTTGCAGAGGCTACCTCCAATGAAATATCACCAGGATTCAAAGCCATTTGGAAGTACAATCGATGACTTAAATGTATAATATAATTTATATCGGAGGTCATAAAGATAAACCAGTTTTATCCAAAGGAAATATGTAAAGTACGCTACTATATAAGGTTTCCACACCAAGAGAAATAAAGATTCACTATGAATACCTTGTATAAATAAACCATTCCTTATATCCGAGGTAGTTTCATAATAAAAAGTGCGAATAAAGGGAATACCAAGCGTCTGCCGTTTCATCCGTGTCCATGATTTACGATTACTGTGGATAGGTATTATACTCCTGATTTATAAGCAGTTCCGGGAGTCCTCAATATGGTATGGTTTAAATGTATACGTTGAAACCACCTGCTGAATTCCATTGGCTGTGTGGATTAAAGGGTTTGATTCATATTAACACGTAGTATTCTCCAGAACTAACAGATATTTATTAGTTTATTATGACACTAACAGTTCTCCGCGGTTTCGCCCGTATAAAATTAAATCTCATTGGAAGCTGGTCCACGGAATAAAACAAATTTTTCAGTCATAAATAAACACATATTATTTTGTGCATCATTTAAAAAAATTGAATTTTTTCAGCTTCTTAAAGGTTCAATAGTTGGGTCATCTGAATACGCTCTTTTGAAAACTTCGATAATACAGGGATTTTCAAATTCAGCTACAAAGAAACAGTATTTTGAGGACATAAGGAACTCTGTCGCTTCAACATACAACGAAATCTTCTTATTTTTAAATATCTAGCAAACGCTGTTCGTTAGCCGCGCAAGAACTCGAGAACAGCACGACTGATTTGGATGAAATTTTCTGTGTTTGCAATTTATCCCAAAATGTTTTTGATTCACTGTTGAACCCGCTAGGTGGCGCAGAGATCGTACTCGATTTTTTTTTACCCAAACGAAGCATGGCTAGAAGGCTAATGACAATTAAATGTAGCACACTACTTAAGTACTCACCCTTCAAGTACCTACATATCTATATTTGGGAAACATCAGAATTATTCTTCTACTTATGAATCAGCAAAGATATATACAAACTTCATCAGATAAACTTATATTTGCGGATGGGGCTATTTCTAGACAATATTCGTATTACCCACAGAACTATCCCTTATATATTTACCTTGGAAAGTTTCATTTCATCTCTATGTAAATACACGTTCTTCCTGTGTGAAATTGGTTTCCATTGGCATTGTGATCGCAGCCTTATTGAATCGAATGAACAGTTTACATATAGCACATAACGTAGCCGCCGATAACGTGATATTGGCTTCCTCAGACCTCAAATAAAGTGTAAATTTTATATTTTAGTACGTAAAAGTTGCAGTCTAATGTCATATTTTTATGTAAAAAAATATATTTTCGAACGCAAAACGGTTTCACGTCCATTGGTTAATATCTCGTGTGATAAGATTCGTGAGAACATTAAGGTAATTAGTAATAATAACCAAAAATATCTGCCTAGCGTGAATTGTACCCGCAAACAAAAGTATCGATACACGACGCAATATACAGTATTAAAAAGATAAAATGATACCGATAAAAAATTATATATGCATATGTTTGTGTACATTTGCTTAATTATAAAATCCTCTTTAAAATATCTGTGTGGATTACTCTGAATTCTAATTTGCATGTAATTTATCAGGTACTTTCAAAATGGAATGTATATTCATTGTATAATATTGCTTAAAATGGCGGTGGTCATAGAATAGAGATGAGAGCCAGGGTATCGGCTTCCTATCATCTCCGTTAAATGAGATGGCTTACTTGCTGATACGTTCCATTTCGTTAGAATTGATGTAGTTAACCCTCTTCCATACTTTTGGGTCTTGGAGCTTGTGACCTCATATCACTGAATTTTGTAACGTTCCTTCGATAGGCGGTTTTGCTGATAAGTTCAGTGTGGATATTTTATCGACTATGCTTCATGATTTATTCAAACTGTAATAAACAAAAATATTAATTCAATGCTATTTTGTTCTAATATCTAATATTTGTTCTAATATCTAATATTTGTTCTAATATCTAATATTTGTTCTAATATCTAATATTTGTTCTAATATCTAATATTTGTTCTAATATCTAATATTTGTTCTAATATCTAATATTTGTTCTAATATCTAATATTTGTTCTAATATCTAATATTTGTTCTAATATCTAATATTTGTTCTAATATCTAATATTTGTTCTAATATCTAATATTTGTTTTAATATCTAATATTTGTTCTAATATCTAATATTTGTTCTAATATCTAATATTTGTTCTAATATCTAATATTTGTTGTAATATATAATCTTTGTTATGATATTATAATATCCACACGCCTTCCCACAAGGGTCCCCAAAGGGGCAGACAGAAGTGTGTAAGGTAGTGCCCTCACAACCACTTTCTGCCAGATGCCAACATGACAGATGGCGAGTCCATTGCCGTTACCTAAGCGTGATTATGCATTTTTTGCTTGATACTTTCCTATACCATTCCTGGTATGTACATATATCACATCAGTTCAAAAAAACTCATCGGTACAATCGGGATTCAAACATGCAATCTTTGTGTTGCAGGCAACGACTCGAACCACTCGGCTACCACGGCTCATATTTGTTATAAGATAAAAATACTATATTCTGATATTCTTTTTAGCGAGTCCTTGTATATAAGCTATTGCCTATTTTATAAATATGTAGTATTAATATTTTATTATTATTCAAACACGAACACGACACACGAACTCAGAGCGGGTAAAAATTGCTTATACCTGAGATGCTTTTGTTTACTAGTTTTGACAAAAACTAGTAGGTATTAAATTATGGTTACCACTCTGCCCCCTCTTCCCCTCCTTTGTGGTTAGTCGTAAAGAAATATATTAAAACAATCTTGTAAGCCAAGCACTTACAATTTTATTGTAAGCGGACGAAACATTAATTCCATTAGTTGAAGGCGTTTCACGGTGCATTTGCGTGTAACGAGTTTGTGCGTCAATTGAACAAACCATAACAGTTATTCTAACCCCAGATAAGGTAACAAACGCTTATTACAAAGCTTACGCTTAGCCCCACAATATCTATATCCTATAGCGTGAGTGGCGCATACACACAACTTATAGAATCACTATACAAACATGTATCTTTAAATGCCCCGCCTATGGCTCTTCTCACTGCCTACCCCGCAAGAGACTGCTATTATAATAGCTCGACTGCCTACTTGTAGGCTCTGTTTATCCAGAGTATTATATTTCAATGCAAAAAATTACCCACTTGCTTAAAAGGAGACTCAAATCCCTAAACTCTTAACCTTATTATAAGTTAGAGAAATAAAGAAATGTATTATTAAAAAAAAAAAACTTACAGGATTGGTACAATATTTATTCAAAACTGTACTATTTATTACGTAATGCCTGTAATCATTGTATTTACTGGCGAAATGTACCATACAACAATAACCCAAAAATCTCTCAGGCTGTGATGACGATGGTTTAAGTAGTTCAAGGTTGCAAAGTCAATAAGTGCAAAACCATATCAGTCAATATCCAATTAGTTACCTGGATCAGTAAAATTACATCTGCAATAAAAAATTGTTACGTGGTGGACATTAATTTTTTAAACATTTTGCCATTAAATTTATATTTTCTTGCAAATAAAATAGCCTATATTAATCAGTGATAATGTAGCATTCAAGTAGTGAAAGAATTTTTAAAATCGGTCCAGTACTTTTTATGCCAATTCCTTACAAACATACTTACATACAAATCTTTCCTCTTTATAATATTAGCATAGATGTGTTCTAGGTGTCCTGATAATAATTCAAGTTTTCGCATGAAAGAGGCACTAACATTCTCACATAATTCCTCTCATAATATTAGTAAGATATAAAAAAAATCTTGGTGTGATAATATTACTATCTATGTTTTTGTCACGCAAAAAGCAAGGAAAATGTGTAACTGACACCTGTCAAAAATCCCGCTCTCTCTCTCATTAAATTCTTTTTGGTTTTCGAATATTAAATATGCTCAAGAAACAATTTACCTTTCAAGTTGTGCGAAGACAATATTTTAAATGTGTTCACTCAATAGTCGTTAAGATAAAACAAGCCCAAAAGAAAATATACACAAAAAATATTACTTTTAAAAGTCGTTTAGAAAACATTGAGCACTTAAAATGGAAATTATAACCATTCCGGTGCTGGAAAATATCATTTTATGTCTGTTCAGAAGACACGATACTGAACGTTGAAGGAGCCGTCAAATGCGCGCTAGCCACAATACACGCATTCCGGCAGTATCTCATCTGCATTCCTGAAGAGAGGCATAACGGCATAGCGGGCTTTTCCGTTCGAAGTTAGAGCTGCCCTCCTCCTTTACCTCTACCTTATAGAAGTCCGTATCCAAGTAACACAATTTATTGTGTTGTGTTCCTACGGGGAATAAAGTTTCCAGTAATGAGCTCTTCAGGGAGGGGGAGGATTGTTATATTGTATTGGCAGCAGAAGGATTAGTCGTATGATGCAACACAGTATAACTCTCCGAACATAGAGTGCCAGCGCGCAAGTGATACTTCGGTATCGTTAGCGTAAATGGGCTACGGTAACCGTTTCCCATCAGGTGGGCCGTATGCTTTTATGGCACTCTTGTAGTATAGAAATAATAATAATAATATCTGGACTTGACTCACGAGATTATCAGCATGTGCGATGTGGACTCCGCAGTCATTCGTATCCTCCGCATCCAATGGCCTAGTGGCAAAGAGCCTCGACCAACAGCTGGATCAAGTGCCTGATACAGAAAGCAGTACTGCTTGAAACGGCACGTATTGTGAGGAGGTTTCTTTCTCTGGGACCCTAACCACCGGTACCTCGGACCCTGATCCCGATACCGGTGGGCCCTATATTTTATATTTATAAATAATAATAATATGTTATGTGCAAACGTATATGCATATATAATGAGGAGGGTAAAGTGCTGGTCCAAGCTTTGGTTTTGAAATTACCTGTATTAAGGAGAGAAAATTCTACTTGTACTATCTACGTATGTACATACTTCTGAAAGTAGCATAAGCCGAGACCAAGTATACAAAACAAATTGAATTTGATTTTTCCCCAATAAATTCGGAACTCAGCGTATTACCTTATCACGGTGTAGCAAAATATACCTTAGTGTATTGGTATCGCTTGGAAATCGGCAAACATAAATCCTGGTGGGCTGTGTTATCGGGGTCGGTGCGTGATATATTATTAGCTGGCGACTTCTCGTTTCGACCCAAGTTTGTTATACAGAAATAACGAGCCTAATTTATAGCGAGTATACAAGGCGTTCTTGCGTGTTTGGTTTGCCTATTTTTTTTTTTTTTTTTTAATTGTCTCTCGTAGCGTGAGTTCCGGGAACTTTTGCTACTTAACCGGTCAATGGCGAGACCTAGGCCTCCAGCCAGGCACTTTATTTCTAAGCAACACAGCTAAGGGCACCCCCTGTGGGGTACGAACCTCGGCTTAGGGCGTTGCTGGATCGCGAGCAAGGGAGCTGGGCTGGACTGGTCATTTTATTTAAAAATTATTTGGGGGCGGGATTTGCGCGTCAGGCTCGGCGCGGGCTGGCGTTTGCGGCGGGGGTCGGGGGGGGAACATTACGGCTTATTCGCGTCGAGCCTCGCCGGCGAGGACGGAACAGTGGTCGGTTTTGTGTAGTGTTGGTATGTTTTTGTCGGGCGTCCTGGAGGACCGTTATGTCGTCATCCGGTTCGATGACGGCGTGTCTTGGACGCCTTATCTTCGAGATAAGGGAAGGAGTGTATCGGGCGGCCGATACGACGAGGGGGTTGGGGTGGTTTACAGCAGAATCGAAATGACGTTTGGACAGTTTTTTCAAAAACTGTTTTATAGTAGGGACTTTGAGGTCAACGTGGAGTTGACTATTACGCATGTACCACGGGGCACCTGTGGCTCTCCGGAGAAACCGGCTTTGGAGCACTTCCAGGGGGTTAAGTGTTGACTTGCTAGTGTGTGCGAACACTACACCCGCATATGTCATGATTGGTCGAATGCACGTCGTGTAAATCCTCACCTTGGATTTCAATGAGAGTTTACTTCGCGCATTCAACATGCTGTGAAGTCTACCGAGCGTTGGTTTGCCTATCATAGACAGACTTTTTTATACTACTAAGGCAGCGGGCCAGCATGCGGTCCTACTGTGGTTAGCCACTACCACCGCCTATAGACACGTGCAATACCAGGGGTATCAAACGCGCGTTACCGGATCTGTATCTGTGAAATATAATTGTTGTAGATTTTATATATAATATACTAGCTGTCCCGCCCAGCTTTGCTCGGGTGAAAAAGTTTAATTGCCCGTAACACGATCGCAGCGCCACCTATCGGGTCCAATTGTAAATCTAAACCATTCTCGAATCCACCTTAAGACACACAGAAAGGGATAGCACGGGTGAAAAAGTTAAAATTCCTAAAACTCGATCGCAGCGCCACCTATCGGGTCCAATTTAATATAGCCTATGTTACTCGGGGACAATGTAGCTTTCCAAAGGTGAAAGAATTTTTGAAATCGGTCCAGTAGTTTCGGAGCCTATTCATTACAAACAAACAAACAAATCTTTCCTCTTTATAATATTAGTATAGATACATATATATACTCACACACCCACTTTCAGCCCATGACATGACAGAAGGCGAGTCCATGACTGTTACTCAAGCACGACTATACATACGTCTATGAATTTCTTCTCAACGTGTGCAGGTTTCATCTCGATGTTTTCCTTAAACTTTTTCGGTAATGGCGTGACTAATCAATGTACTTCAGTAACTCGAACTCGAACCACTTCGCTCTCAAAGTGACAACTTTTACAAATATGTACTATCATATTAGTACATATTGTTATTGTTCGTCACGTGATATATCACCCATAGCATGCTTGTTTACTTTCATTAATTTATGTCGAACCTACCAATTAAGGAAGACGAAAATGTATTATTGTATTTATTGAATTGTAATGACCTATAACTCTACGCCTAATTGAGCAGAGCCACAAGAAAAACAAAGTACAGTATACAAATATGAATGTATAAAGCGGTGTCCAGAAGAGCAATCATCGAAATTATACCGTACCTTCGCTCTACAGAGGCGGATATAAATCGTATCTACTCATGCATTAAACATTCAAGCCCTCTTAAATAATAAGAAAACTTTCTCGAAGATACTATTGTTTATTCTATTCTTTGGGTTCAGATTGGAAAGGCTTTTTACACCCATCCATTTACTGGGTCTAGCGAATATATTCGACTTATAGAATAGAAATATAGTAGAAAGCTTTATCGACCAATGCTGGTTATTTTCTTAAAAGGTACTATAAAAATGCACGTAAAACATTTACGCACCATAAATTTTAACATTGAACGTTATTTGTGGCTATTAATGACATTACGTCGAGAGAAATATTCGGGTTTCGGAAACTGCGTCTAAGTGAAACATGGAGGAAATGCGCGAACGTCATTCGCAACTTTTTCTAATGGCCTCGTAATATGTAGGTACCTATTTTTACAGGTTAATTTAATTATTTTTTTTAATTTAATTAGCTCGTTTCGTGAATTATTATCTAGTTCTTATGAAGTAGAATTCAACTTTCAGAAAAATATCGGATTACAACGTCTTGTCCGTTTGTAAAAAACGGCGCGTAATTTTATTTATATTTGACTATGATGGCAATCGTTGCAATGAATTATTCTAGGCAATCATACTATTGTCTGCGAATTATCGATCGATATCTCAATTATATACATATTTCTTGCAAAAAGTCTTCTGACATTACCCAGCAATATAACCTCATGACTGAGCGTCAAGATTAAGAAAAATAAGTCACCTTCTGATTCCAGGTGGTTTATTTCGGTCGTAATAAACGTTAATGAGTCTGGTTTCGCTCAAAGATTGGCGTACATAAATTGTGACGGGTCTAATTTCATGGGCGGATGAGTTTAAGGGAAGACTGGGTCCGTCTCGGTGCTATCTGATGGTTGTCATCACTTACAATAATTAACTTATTAATATTATCCCAAGGCTCAGCATAAGACTACTATCCACAAGAATTAACGGACACAGGACATCGTCTATATTGGTAATTTATATATGTTATCACAATATCACATACCAAGTTATCTTGATGGTTCAAATTAATTTATAATTGCGAATTCTTTAAGACGTAACCAATACTAAGAACGACCATAAGTTTTGAAATTTCTTTAAGATGTATCTTACCGTAGTCTTCATATACCCCGCCGGTTGCAAGTATTCTTGACGATCCTTGAACAAATTTCAATATATTATGAGTTTTTACATCAAAATAAGTATAATAATAAGTTGTTTAAACGACAAAAAGTTTTAGTAAAGACAACACCCTAACCAGTTGGTAGGATCTCAAACTTAAATCGGTTTTCAACAAAAACTTTAATTGAATCGTTGTAGACAGTTGTCGTCAGCTGCGTAATTGCATTTCCACTGTCAACTTGATTGATAAAATCTAAATATTTGTTGGGAACTTTGTGCAAAGTCATTTCAACGGCTTTCATTTATGACAGAGCCTGTAAACGAAGTCTGCTTGCAAAAAGGGAGATACTTTTTCTTGTTGCAAGGTATTACTTGTTTGACAGTTGACGGCTCGTTAACCCAGTAACGATTTCACATGTGAAAATTTACAGTTGATATTTTTTTTTTAATCCATTAAGGTCTCACTGCTGCGCCTAAAACCTACCCCCGGCAAGCTATCCCGCGGGGCTCTCCCCGAAATAGAGTGCTGCTTCCAACCTACTCTTTAGGCGCATATTCAGTTCATTCATCTCTACTTGCAAAGACAATGAGCTTAGACTCATAAAATAAAATATGCTATCTTCCCAAACTAATTTGTAAAAACGCCAAGTTTACCGCCGTCAATATTTCACCCGCCGCTGTAACTGCAAGAGTCAGGAAGTGTAAGGAACCAGATTACCGCCACAAGTCCCGCCGCGCGGTAGATTCTTATCATTTATAAATCGCTAACACCTTATCGCGCCGCCAGGTATTGTAAAAACCCGGGCAGCTTTTCCCTTTTATTTAACTCTTACCAATAAGAGTTTCAACAGAGCCAAAGACTATAAATATTGTAAAAAGAAGACCCAAACTTTAACCAATAATGAAATCTTCTATTGAAAAATTATCATTCACATTTGCTTTTGTGGATTGAAAAGTATTAAGTGACCGGTTCCCAACAACCAAAAAAAAAAAAATTTTGGTGTAAACAAAAAATAGATGGAAATGTGATACGCAACTGCTTACTTTGAAGTCAAAAGCCAGGTATTGTGCCTGGGAATCGACACTGATTACTAGTCGACATGTTTGTAATACATAATGTTGCATAGTAAACTTTGTTAGCGCGATCCAGGAATGTCTGCAACTTTGTTCTTGTTTGGAAATGACGTCACTATTTGTGAAATGTCTGCATGTGAAATTAGAACTTGTTGTAATGTAGTTAGTGTGTAAACTGTAGTCATACGTGCATATCTAACTCTATCACAATAAAAAAACGAATAAGAAGAATTAACGAAGAAGAAAGAAAAGCAGGCATTCTGATAAGAGAACATATTCTCAAATAATAGTGTTCTAATTTCGAAATTTCCGAAAGAGCCGTGGTGGCCGAGTGGTTCGAGCAGTTGCCTGCGACGCAAAGGTCGCAAGTTTGAATCCCGACTGTACCAATGAGTTTTTCTAAACTTAAGTACAGTGATTAGTCACACCACGAGCTTTACGGTGAAGGAAAACATCGAGAGGAAACCTGCATACGTCTGAGAAGAAATTCAAAGGCGTATGTATAGTCGTGCTGGAGTCACGGCGATGGACTCGCCATCTGTCACGTTGGCACCTAATATACCTCTGGCGGAAAGTGGGTGTGTGGGTATTACCTATACACCTCTGCCTACCCCTTCGGGGACCCTTGTGGGAAGGCGTGAGGATATTTTTTTTTTATAATTTCGAAATTTCCGGTAGTTCATATAAGTAGATGTTTTGACGGCTAACGCCTGTCTGCTAGATAGCTTTGAAACAAAAAAACAAACTACTGCAAATGGTTGCTTACGTATTAATTACCTTGAAATTTATATTAAATCCTTTTGCAAATTTTGCTAAACAAAGGCATACCTAATTTAAAGTATCCGACATAATTACGGCCTCTTTTTCTCGTTCAGATACTGAAGACTAATAAACCAAACCAAATTTGCCGGAGGCTCTCACTGTGTAGCCCTAAACAAAGAGTGGGATTTGATAACAAATCCACAAAAACAATTCCTTTCTTTGTCCCCATTGTTTGTTCTCTCATATTTCACTTTGACCTTTCCTATGAGATTTTAAAACGTGATTTTTAACTAACTACTGTATACTCAATTTGTATTCAACGAACCTATAAAAACATTACAAAGACTTAATTACCGCCTAGTAATTAAGTCACTTTTCCGTAATTATCACGTTCATTTATATATTTAATATCGGTTTGACGCATATCACTGTCCATTTCAGGCATTGGCATCTCTCTAATTAATGGACCAATTTAGATTAGAAGGGTCATTTACACATTTTAATTTAACTAGGCGTAAATTTTATCGAAACTCACGCAGTATGGTCGCGTCCTCCACGACATTATATATAATTTCAAATGTTGAAAAGATTCATTGAAATTGTATTCGATGTCTAGTCTTAACAGTTTGTGTTCATACATTTATTATGAGTGTCTCGTCACAATTCTCATCACAAAATTGTCTGGCTCCAAAAGCCAAGATATCACATACTTTGTTCTTAAAAAAAAACACGGTTCATATATAGTTATCAGTAAGTAGTTAGTTTCAACTGTTCTTTATAAATGTTGTGCAACTAATATACCTCTGGCGGCGACTGGGTGTGTGGATATTACCTATACACCTCTGCCTACCCCTTCGGGGACCCTTGTGGGAAGGCGTGAGGGTATATTATTATTATTACAGTTGTATAACTAACTACTTACAGGTAAAATATTTGTTCCAAATCGGTATCCCGCGGCAACGTGCCAAGACTAGCAGCATTGCCACCCAGCGTGGCAGTTACTGATTTTCTGAGCGAGACAGGTTCAAACCCGCCTGTACTGAGAGGTCTCAATTAAGGGACGCGAATTGTTATATATGCTGGTTAGGCCTGGAAATATGTCAAGGTCCACGAAAATAATCTTGAAGGAATGGCGGCCTCGACTGGGGAAACATCGACGAAGGAGACCTGCTTTGGTAAATTCGCCATTTGGTACGTTATCATCATTTATCTTAGAAAATGTAAAATAGACAAAGAAATCCACATTTCTTAATTTAAATTTCAATATTGGTACCTACCCTTTCCTTAATTAAGGTGGAGATCTCAACTCATGCATAAACAACATCAAGGGACTTCAATTAATGAACTAAGAACACGGGTAAAATGTTTATTTGAAGTTAAGGGAGCCCTTTATGTGCGTCCAACTTAATGTTATCTGTGATTGAATATTCATATTAGGATAACTAGTGATTCTGGAAGTTATATAGCTAATAGTTACCTTTATAATGTCTATAGGGCCATGGTAGCTCGAGGAGGCCAATGCAACGTAACGATTGCACGTTCGAATCAACTTATGTGCTCATTAATCCACACCAGGAGCGTTACAGGGAAGACATAATGTGACGATGGGGTGTCCATCTGTCACATTGGCACCTAGATTTATCCCTGGTGATAAGAGGCCTACCTCTACGAGAGTCTGCACTGCAACATAAACATTGCAAGCTCGAATCTCGACTGTAGCATGATAATTCTGAACTTAAGTACAGTGATTAGTCACACCACAAACTATACGGTGAAGGAAAACATCGATAGGAAACCTACCTTCGTTTGAGAATAAATTCAAAGGTGTATGTATGCATGTGCATCTGTTCCGTTGGTACCTTAAATATATCTCTGACAGTGGGTGGGTGGGTACTAGCTATTATACACCTCTACTACTGCTTCTACCAATTACTCAGCCTTCGGGGACCCTTATGGGACAGCGTGAGGTGTGTATATGTTTATAGGTTCAAAACCTTTATTATCAAAAATCGTTTTATTTCTCTCTGTTGGTAAGATTAAATTATTTTAGAATAGTCTTCGCCAAGATGGGTATCGTAAGTCTGGCAGTCCCGGCTATCGTTCGGAAGCCTCCCTCGCGATACAAGCAAGTTTAAAGATAAACCTTAATTGGAATGTCAGAAACATTCTTTGTGTAAACGAATTTAAGTAATTTTAGTACTTTAACGACCTTAAATTCCACCTGAATATTTGGCTACTGAGTAAAAATGTTATATTTAGTAATATGTTACTGCATTATTGATTATGATGAAAAATTAAATACTTTCAATCTACAATATTTTAGATCTACATTATTTATATTAGATGGAATTTAAGCAAGCTTAAGCAGTGTGCTCCTGAACTGTGTCCTGTTTTGACGCGCCTATTCGCGCTATCCTACTCCACCCAAAAAGTCCCAATTTCGTGGAAGACCGCCCACGTGCACCCAGCGCCCAAAAAGGGTGATAGATCAGACCCATCGAATTACAGGCCGATCGCCATCACCTCCCTCCTCTCCAAAATTATGGAGCGAGTGATTAACACGCAACTCCTGCGATATCTAGAGGGTCACGGTTTGTTGAGTGACCAACAGTATGGCTTCCGCCACAGTCGCTCAACGGGTGACCTTCTAGTATATCTCACGCACCGTTGGTCACTCGCCATTGAGTGTCAAGGTGAGGCATTAGCTGTTAGCTTGGATGTGGCGAAAGCGTTCGATCGGGTCTGGCATCGCGGTCTTCTATCGAAGCTTCCATCCTACGGACTGCCAGAGGGATTATGCAAATGGGTCACCAGCTGTCTGTCCAGCAGATGCATAAGAGCCGTCGTTGACGCTAGCTGCTCCGAAAGCATGGACATTAATGCTGGCGTCCCGCAAGGCTCTGTGTTGTCCCCGACTCTGTTTCTTCTGCATATTAATGACATGCTTTCTATTGAAGGCATTCATTGTTATGCAGACGACAGCACTGGGGACACTTACTACACGGGCCGTGCTAATCTCCCTCGTTCCACTGTGGAGGAAAGTCGCGAACGACTTGTGTCTGAAATCGAGAGTACACTTCGCAGTGTCTCCGATTGGGGTCGACTAAACCTAGTCCACTTCAACCCCACTAAGACACAAGTATGCGCGTTCACCGCTAAAAAAACTCCATTCGCTGTGGCTCCACAATTCCAGAACACTCCCCTGAACATCTCGGAAAGCATTAGGATTCTTGGGGTCGATATTTCTAGCGACGTTCAGTTCCGTGGTCATTTAGAGGACAAGGCTAAGCTGTCGTCGAGGAAATTCGGTGTGCTCAACAGAGCTAAGCAGTACTTCACACCGCAACAAAGGCTGCAACTTTATAAGTCGCAAGTTCGGCCACATATGGAGTACTGCTGCCACCTGTGGGCTGGAGCCCCTGGATACCAGCTTGGGCCTTTTGACGCGGTTCAGAAACGCGCCGCTGGAATAGTCGATGATCCCATGCTCACAGGCGGCTTGGAATCACAAAGTTTGAGGAGAGACTTTGCCTCCCTGTGTGTGTTCTACCGCTTGTATAATGGGGAGTGTTCTGCAGAATTGTTCGATATGATGCCCACTTCCACCTTCTACCACCGCACCTCTCGCTATCGACGGGGAATTCATCCCCATACCTTGGAACCACAAAGGTCTCGCACTGCGCGGTTCCAAAGGAGTTTCCTTCCGCGAACGCTCAGGCTGTGGAATGAGCTCCCCGTTGAGGTTTTCCCTGGAGAGTACAGCATGGAGTTCTTCAAGAAGGGTGTGAAAAGATTCCTGCAGGGTCAGCAACGCGCGAGTGATACCCCTGGTGTTGCAAGCGTCCATAGGCGGCGGTAACCGCTTACCATCAGGCGGATCGCATGCTTGTTTGCCAACCAAGTGGTATAAAAAAAAAACAAAAAAAAAAAATATCAACTAATAAGAGTGATACACTTCTGTACGTCTACTGTGAGTCTACGGTAGAATCATAGGTGGCTACACACTATTTATTCCCTATTTAAATTTCACCGCTCCTAACCTAACTCCACAGTTTGTTATCGTACATACGTTGGGTATCATAATCATGTTCTTTTCTGAATGGAATGTTCCAAATTTAACTTTAATATTTTCGTAATAATAATAATAATAGGCAAAGAGCCTCGACCAACACCTCAAGAGGCTCTCGTTAGACGGTTGGATCAAGTGACTGATGCAGAAAGCAGTACTGCTCGAAACGGCACGTATTGTGAGGAGATTTCTTTCTCTGGGACCCTAACCACCGGTACCTTGGACCCTGATCCCGATACCGGTGGGCCCCTATATTTTATATTTTTAAATATGTTTTTATATATATATATTTTAAAATGTAATATAGAAGATGTATTTTAAATAAAGAATAATAATAAATAATAAATACCTGGGACAATTCCACACAAATTGAACTCAAGTTTCGCAGTCAGGAGCTCTAACCACTAGACCAAAAATACAATAATATAAGATTGGCACAAAATATTTCGCCCCTAAAATATGACCCCAGCATACTTACCCTACTGATAAATCCGCGACTGGGTAAAATTCACAGGCTTAGTTCTGCAAACTTAACATAGATCTTAGATACATTATAGATTGCCATCAATATTTTATGGTAACGAGACGAAAACTCCCTAAAAAAACAAAAGTCGTAGCGGACTTTATTATTTCAAATGTGTCGCCGTGTCATTCCGGAAGGGTAGACGACGACGTAGTAGCACCCTCTTTTCGCCAAACATATATTCAGGTGTCAATGAAACAGGTGTTGAGATCACATATATTTGTGCATTCTTGAAAATGATCGACAACTTTAAATTCTAAAGTACTAACGAATGCACGATAAATTTTTTTTTTCGGGAAACCTTATAAAAAGGCGTTTAATACATATGTTCCACTGTAAAAAAAGGATATAAACAAATCGCAAATATATCCCAATAGTAATGAATGTTTTCGAAAAATATCAGCTTTATACAACGAAAGACAGCAGTGCTTAAAGACAAAATGTATTGTCTTCCATGAGCGATTTCCTGTTTATCTATCGTCTGTGTCTGCGGTGCGAGCGAAATATGATCAGCGGAGCCGGGCCGTGCCAAACGTATTTATTTGTCTTGTTAGTGCAAATCTATTGGAAAAACGACAAGCGCACTCGCACTGCCAATGCACAGGAGATTTAGTTCGATCTCGTTAGTTTTGTTACTTACGAGTTGATGGTTTCGTTTGCTTGGCGCATCTCTTTTTAATTATTTTTTCAACAATTTGCCTTTCTTACTAAATTCTTAGTTTTCTTTATAAATTGTTTTTTTTTATTTTCTGCAATACGTTATAAATTATGGACGTAGCGAAAGAGGTATGTAAGTCTAGAGAGAACTGGCGCTCTATTCTCTTTGCTTACCCCGTTAGGGACTCAGCATGATGATATGATGGTCGCCGTTACTCAAGCACGACTATGCATACATATGTACGTCTTTCAATTTCCTATCAAACGTATTAAGGTGTTTTAAATTCAGGCTTACAGTCTCAAAAGGCCCACAGTAGTCTCAAAAGTCAATTCGTCAAGTTAAGGCATCTAAAACATATATTGATAGGGACAACCATACCTAGGACATTTCAAAGACTAATATATATTCTCGTACGCCACAAATTTTCCTGTTTATGCATTTCATTTATCAGAGTGGAAACAACTTGAAGCTCGTTACGTTCGAGACTCTGTTTTGAGTTCACGAAATAACACATTCATTACTTACTGCTACCTCAGTGTACTTCCCAACAGCGTTCGATACTATAAATCAATCTCAACACAGCCTTCCACCCTCACTTCTACCGCTATTGATAATTAATAGATGCTGTTATTTAACGAAATCCCTGAATAAGAAAACGCTTCATTGAAGTCAGCTTGGATTGATGAAGCCTACACCCACAGCGACCCTTCAAATGAAAAGGTAGTAAAATATTTAATACCTTCTCTTAAATTAGAATTTAAAGCCGTTTTTTATTGCGGCTTTTTATATAACTCTAGGGTCTGTGGGTTTAAGCAGTGAAAGTTTTTTTTATAACTCATATATTTTAACTTTATGGATAAGTCATTTTGTTTTCTGAAATATTCAGGTTCCGTAGTAATGTTTAGAGGTCACTCGAGCCAAAATCAAGATGAAAAATACGGGATTATTTACTATCGTTACGGCAGATTTTTATGCAAGGTAAATAATTTGTCACCTTAGAATAAAATTAGTGTTTAACATGCATGGCACCACGGAATAGGTAGTTCTCCCTAGTTTGAGCGCCAGTTACCTTTAGACTAACAGACCTCTTTCGCTTCATTTACTTTAAACAAACTCACCTTTTTCAAGTACTCTTGTCGTTCCCATTCTTGAATGTACGATCGATTTGATCTAAGCGCAGCGTAGCTATTGTAACGTAGGTAGATACTAGATATAAATACTCACTATATAATATATGTGTATTGTTAGTAGCACGCACAAATCTTTGCCTACCCTTTCGGGGACCCTTGTGGGGGAGGGCGTGAGGATATATAATTATTACTATATATGTGAAAACTAATATTCGCACTACTGGTAAACTTTGCTCTACAAGAGCTTTAAAATATAGTTGTTAATTTGCCGACGCACATACAAACAGGAGCTCCAACCTTAATATCGCGAAGCTCGTAAAAATGTATAGGTGATAACACGTCCCGACACATAAAACATTGAATTTATGCTCAATATAAACGCTGGGGTGCAAAACGAAAATAAGAAGCAAACATCCGACTATACCAAACGGCTACCTTTATGAACTTGACCAAGAACGTGAAACAGGGTCGACTAGTTTTCGAGTTTCCTTATTAGTATCATGCTTATAATTTATCGAGACTCCTGTGGATTTTACAGTTTCAGTTTCATAATCTAAAGCTGGACCTTCATGAACAATTGATCACACGTGAATGTGTCTGGAAGAAGAAACAGGGACACCACGTTCATTTATGATCTGGTGAATGCAGAAGTGAATGAACTCTGTAAATCTGGAGAGGACGGACGCTCCACTACATTTACCTTCCTGCCAAAGCATCAGCATGATTTGACTCATTGACATTCACGTAAATCCATTGTTAAGAATCGCAATGTTAGGTTCAGGCGTCTGTCAATCTTTTTAATAATGTTCGAGCTTCGCACTATTTTTCTTTGATGGTGGATGCCTCATATGTGGATAAACGCTTTCAACGGAAACAACTTATAAAAGTTGCCTTCCTAATATTGGTATGAAACCCACTATACTAATTAGTAGGCAAAAAATCGTTAAGCTCACGTGAGCGTTAAACTGGTTGCCGTAAGAAATCTGGAAATCTTACTCGCCTAATGACCCCAGAAGCAGTAACTCATTTGGCTGCGATACTAAGATGATATACCACCTCAACCAAACTCCCTACTCCAATTTTAAACAGAGGTGGTACAATAGTACATGCTCTACAATTTTTAATCAAGCCAAAGCTTATGTATCATTATAAATCAAACGTTTTATAGATTTTTCTTTACACTCGATCAAAGCACAATGTCAGAGACCTTATGCGACCTCCAGTATCGCTGGAGATATTATCTTCTAATATACATCTCATTCCAGAGAGAAGCAATTCCATTAGGGAATTATCTCCTTCGGAACGTAACTCCGTGATCTCGAAGCGAGCGCATTTTGATCCCTGCTCAAAGCGTTGCATATTGTGCTGAATGTATTGAAATTCCTTTGATAGTTATTACAATTCTTATCCTCGGTTCAGCTTTTATGTATCTACTACATGAATTTATAGAAATTTGCTACGGTACTTTATCATTCTCCAAATCACCTTCCAAATAAAATATTTTTCGTAAATAGAATTTCGAGAACAATGGCGGTTTTGTGTTTAGAGGTACACTTTTAAATGAAGATGTTTGTTTGTGTTCGATCATATACTATTATCTTGTTTTTTCTACACTTTTCACGAGAGCTCTAGTGCCGTAGTGTGGGTAGATCTGACCTGATCAAAGGAGTCAATGTTATAGGGCAAAGAGAGTCCATATTCGCCGGGCAAGTATGACTACTACTTTGTAAGTCAGTACATTTCCCTCTACCCATTGTCTGAACCATCCCACAAAACATGATAAAGTACATTTTGAATATGTTATGTATGTATTTAGACAGGTCAGGAGTACCCTAAACCGAAGAGCATGTATGTAGAGAATATGAAAGTGGACGAAGCGAAAGAAGTATATAAGGATCGTAGCAAGTGGAAGGAAGTGGTCTCTGCCTACCCCTACGGGAAAGAGGCATGATTATATGTATGTATGTATGTGTATTTATACAAAGCTTTGTAGGTAAAACGGAACATGGGATTCGAATAAGCTTATTATCATGCATGCTTAGATATGAATTTCTACGAAATCCCCGATTCTGTACAATGATATCAAAAGCCCTTCATTGAACCTAAAATAAAAATATACACGTGTAAGACTACATCGATCTTGTTAGGAAATAAGAAATAAACATACAAAAGCAGGCTTACAAATAGTTATATTATTTTAACTTTGGTTTTAAAAAAACTTTCACTCCACGAGTTCCTTTCCGTAAACAAACCGAGCCCACGAAAAATAAAACCAGTACGATTGATTGGTTGTTTATCTAGGTCAGCTAAGTCGAATCGAAGGTGGATGCAAATACCGTGGGACCAACTAGCTTCAGTATCGGGTGTTAGCAACCAGTCAACGGGTTCGTAACAATGGACTTCAATCCATTCCCGACACAAATCTCGCACCGGCGACGTTGACTTTGGCCGAATATCGAATTTGAATCTCCGGATCGTGTTTTCGGTATTATTTCCGGTGAGTATCTATCCGAGTGTGGATTTCAGGATTCATGTTTTTGTCTATCATTTGGAATAAGTATTACATGTACAGTGGTAACATGGTACTTATAGATTTTCCTTTAGACAAAAGTATTCAGAAGTAAGATATTATCATTATATATGTATTTCTACGAATAAGCCGTGGTGGAGTGGTTTGAGTAGTCGCCTGAAAGACAAAGATTGCAAGTCTGAATCCCGACTGTACCAATTAGATTTCCTGGAGAAAAGACCACGTACTAAAAACTGCATATGTTAGAGAAGTAATTCATAGTATAGTCATGCTCGAGAAACGATGATGGACTCGTATCACATATGCACCAGAGCCTGATTGACATATTGGAACGCGTAAAATTATGTAAATACATGTTTCTACGAACATATATATGACCCGCAAGTCAAATAAAGTCAAAAGTTCGATATGAATCCATTATTCCTGGGCTAATACTCTACGTGATATAGTAATCACTATTAAAATGTTTGAAAAAAGTAGATTAATAGACATTATTACATCAATATGTCCCTCAAGGCATTTGAAAATTCAATTGAATGTCAACCTAGAAGACCCAACATATTTTCATCGAGCATAATCGTACGGAAGAAAGTTTCGTTTGTTTCTGTTTTATTAGTTCGTACAAAATATAAACGTAAAAACAAACTACGAAAACCGGTGCTAGCCTCAACATAATCTCTTTGTGTCCAACAACATATATCTTCTAACAATTAACTTGCAAAAAGACGTGTAATATACAACATCCCCTATTGTTCCCAAGAAAAAGTGTTAGTCTAATGTAATTGGAACGGGCAAGGGACGGCCTCTAGATACCATCTATTTGGACTTTGGAAAGGACTTAGATGAGGTTAATTAGTTTAATGAATGACTGGTAGAAGTAAACAGGGCTTTTTTGTTTCTGTATTGTTTTCAGACATAAGACTGAAAAGATAAAGATAGATCACTTACAAAAGCTTGAGTTTCGAATAACTTTGTAGACATTAAAAAATAAGGTACATAACATCTTAATATATATATTTCTTGTGTGCGTGTGTATGTGACTGAACTCCTCCTAAACGACTGGACCGATTTTGATGAAATTTTTTGTGTGTGTTCGTGGAGATTCGAGAATGGTTTAGATTCACAATTGGACCCGATAGGTGGCGCTGTGATCGTGTTTTAGGGCATTTACTTTTTTCACCCAAGCGAAGCTGGGCGGGACCACTAGTATACATTTAAATTATGGGTTACAGCTTAGGACCAAGAAGTTCCAACTATCTAAATCAATTAGATGAAATTAGAGATGGAAGCGCTAAGGATACTCAGAACCAGCGACCTATTATGAAGAAACTGATCTATGAGAATGAAACGAAATCCCGTAAGTGACTTGAGGTGTTTATTAATACAACTTTGCAGCTGGTATTTGCTGAGGGATTTTCTACAAATTTTTTTAAGTTAATCGTCCCCGTGTGGCTACAAACTATACACCTCTGGCTACCCCTTGGGGGACCCTTGTTGGTAGGCATGAGGATATATTTTATAAAAATACTATCATGATAATATATTTTATCGTCATCCATGTGTCAATCGAATGTGATACTGAATTTTAAAAAAGATCTGTTTTACTGTTTTGTATTTGGTTTAATAAATGATATCAACATTCATTTAAGTACTCCATGGGGGATCATTAACCTCGTGAATGAGATATTGCTTTGTTTGACTGTATAATGTTACACATGTGTCAAAGTTACATTAAAAAAACATTTTGAGATAATCTTTCTCTAATATTACAAACGAGGCATGTCATGACATAAGTATGCAAAACGATATTGCTGTATACAATACTATATTACCTTCGGACAATTCATACTTTATTTAAGAACGGGTACTAAGAAACAGGTCTAATTGCCAGACATTGCTTCTGCCGAGATGAATAGCATCGGAGCCTCATTCCATTAATGTTATTTGTTAGTCTGTTAAGACTTTTACTTATTCTATCAAATAGGTTTGCGAAATAATATTGCTATATATTTTAAAACAACGTCCATCTGTCTGTTGGAATTTGTTTCTACTCGTTTGGATAGAACATCTTAATTTCTAGTTGGTTTTTTAAAGGTTTTCGAAAATATTATTATATCCTCACAAATTATTTTATTTATAAATTGTGAATTACTGGCTTTAAATTTGAAAGAAGGGCTCGGTGTTAGGCGTATGGCCAAGTGAAAATCTAACGACTTGATAAATGCTCACCATCCTACACTATGTATATACGTGCATTTACTGCACAAATAATTATGTATCACCAGGGAGTAAACAAACGAGTTACATATCATAAATGTGAAATCACAACCTTTATTCTATACAAAATCTTCGTCTCTAAAAAGCAGAGTTCATCACGCTTTTCCACGAATATCCTTATACGAATTCAATTTTAATTCCAATATCACCGAAGTGAACACTTTCATCAGTCTTTACAGTCCCTTGAAAGGTCTCGTTTCCATCCGAGATGCGACCGTTGAAGTGAAATAATTATACCTATATAAATTTATTTACTACGTCGCCGTGACATGAAAGCACCTCGCTATACTTTGATGTCATAAAGATACGTAAATATTTATAGGATTTTCGTAATCGTCTGATATATCAAAAATATGTAAATGAACGGACCTGGATCAATTTGATGCCTTTTATATTGTGGACTTAAAATGATATACTACGTGTATGTTTGGCCCGAGTCCGTGCGACATTAAAAACATCAATGGATTATGTTTTATAACATATAGCGGTCTAGCAAAAAAATATTTAATCATCCCTGCTATACGGCAGAATTTTGCACAAACTACTCGAGGCATGATTTTAATGTTGTAGTGAAATTCATTTTCGATTTCTTCTTGCTCCTCGTCCTCTTTTATTGATGTTTATGACATGTGACATATTTGAAGTTTAAAAAGTAGAGATACCTTGTCATACTCTTCAAACCTTCAAATTACAAAATTTGCTTGACTTCATATGCTTTTAATTTATATAATAATATATTTTAACGTCAACCCAGAAGGGTCCCCGAACCCATACACTTAGTTTCCGCCGGAGATATATTTTTGTATGCCAACCTATCAGATAACCAGTCTATCGCCGCCGCAAGCACGACTAGGTCTTGGATGTCTTCTCATACGTATGTATGCAGGTTTCTGTTTATGTAATGTGTTATTGGAAACCATAAAGCTCGTGTGTAACTGTAATTTAGTTCAGAAAAGTCATTAATACAGTCAGGACTCGAACTTGCAACCTTTTTGCTGCAGGTAATTCGCACCACTCGGCTACCACGGCTTTTTGATTTATGTTCCATATTAAAAATTTCTTAGAAGCTAAAAGCATGTGAGTACATCATGACAAGAACACGAGACGTTTACTTTTGCTTGCGGAAAGTAAGCAGCGTTTTCATCAATCATGTCTGTCTCCTTTCTTTCGCGCATCGGGGTTCCTTTGTAGGATACTCAGTAACTGTTTTTGCATTATCTTGGGGTACGTTAACGTCATTTATGATCCTACTGCCTATAATCGCCACCTATCCTTACAAAGATAAAAATAAATTCAATAAGTTTGTAACGATTTCTGTTCACGCTGAATGATTTAATTGACTAGGAAATTAGTAGAATATATGATATGGTGAGAGTATTAAATGGGGTTTTACATACATATTTAGGTCCGAGCGTGACAGATGCGCCATCCAACCTCCGACGCAGAGTCATTAAGTATTTCCCATTACTAACATTTCATAATGTAACTATTACTGTATTTAAATATTTGAATTAAATTATGTGTTGGTTCACTAGAATTGAATCTGCTATCTACATCTTGTTGGATTTACGATACACAAGTATTTTCTTATTTCTATTTTACACTAAAGGGTTATAGATACGTTCTATCATACAATTTATTCCAAAACGTAAATAAAAATTCTTCACTAGCTTAAAAAAATATTAAAGCAATTTTCAAAGAGCACGAGATAAGGTCGATCCCTTGGAAACATTTCAATTATTTGTAGACCAAATAGTAAGCAAAATTCTAACGTAATCTTTTTACAGCGTTTGTAGAATTTATACACCATTTATACAATTTATTCCATATTTATCTCAAGTTTAAAACCCATTCGCCCAACTCTTTACTAACAAAATACGATTATCGCGTCAAAATTCCTCTGGCAGGCCTGCGAAATGTGAAAGTTTAAAATGTTATTGTGAAGCACCTCTGTAACATTATCGGATTAGCGACGTACCTTTTAGGCCCCAGCTGTTAGGGCTACGTTGAAATTACGAAGGCTCTTAACTCAAAAGCTTATTACTCACCTAAGCCAAGTAGAGCTGTTATGTTTGAAGCTTTCCCCCGTTCGTTTCTTGTATTTGTCTAACAGAAGGTGACTAGATACACACATGTAATCACGCCCAGATCCTCTCAGGGTATGCAGAGAGATATGTGCCAGCTCTCTCAGGACTTACAGACCTCTTTCGTTTCATCCACATTCATCAATTTCTTCATACGTGCTTGGTGGTTTTAACTACTGAGGGTTCCCATTCTTGAATGTCAGTCATCTAGATTAGACTAGAAAAAATTATCAACCAAACAATTAGTACACTTCGTTCACATAAATATATCATCACCGTGCCACTTCTCTGCAGACTGACATACCTGCATGATCATAACAAGTAATGTAGGCTTAACGATAATCTACCCGAAACCGACTATGTGTGAAGAGGTGGAGCAAGGACTGTGAACTTAGCTAGTTAGAAATTACTTGCACTCTAATCTTACTGAATTTGTGAGGAAGTAGCCGTGATGATTAGAATATTAATGATATCACAGTAGACAGAAAAACCTTATAAACAATTTTTCGTAGGCGTAAGTATGTGTGCGTCAATGTGAATGAAGTGGAAGAGGACTGACGCTCTACTCTTTCTGCCTACTCCGTAGGGGATTTGGTGTGATGACATTTTTGTATTGAAAGAAGTGTTTAAATTAAGATTATATATATTAAAATCTTATCTTTGATTTTTAAATTATTATTTTTAATTATTTAAGATTTATATATATATATATATATATATATATATCTGATTATCATCAAACTGAAGCATATTCTCGTGACATTTAAAAATCAAGCTGCATTTTGTTGCCAGTGTCGTAGTTCAACAATATTGCAGTAATATCTGCGCTCAGCGCAGCATGAACAAGCAATAAAATAATTACAGTTGCAAGGCGGAGTCCGCATCCATCCTTTAATATGAGCTTGGCAAATGTATATCTGGCGGATACAGTGTATTCCAATTATAGAATTATATGGAATGGCAGCTTGGCTATATTATATACTTGACTCACCATACCCTCAGTTTTACCTGCAGCGGTTACATAATATTGTCAAACGGGCCGCATGCTTACCTTTGTTACCGGTGTGGTTGAACATAACAATTAACGGAAGAGCAAAACGGTGACCTACTCGCCATCTGTCAATCGTTGCATATAAATCTATCTACGGCGAAAATAAATTATTGTAACAAGTAAATCTTGAGCGGTTTGTGATCATGGCAGCATTTTTGCAGAAAAAAACGCTAATAACTACGATATACGGTATGCGAAACTGCGATATTACAAGAATGACGATATAATAACGTTTTAAATTTAATAGGTAATCTGGTGGTTACATCGAAAAATACGTTTAATTAAACTTGTACATATTCGGACCGTACTCAAGCTGGGAGATTAGGTTCTTTTTTCTTTACTTTGTAGGGTTTTTACAAAATTATTACACACACTTTGTGAGCTCATTTTACAAAAGACTGTCAGTTTCAGTGGGTTATGTGTATATGATAAAGTATTTAACAACGATACAATGATACGTATAAAAAACTTGGGTATATTATTATATACGTAATGTATATCACACCGAGTCCCTGGGGTAGACAGGGAGAGTAGAGCACTAGTTCTCTCAAGACTCACTAACGTTATTATAATGTATTATAAATATATCCGTACAAGATGTGTATTTCGTTATTATATTACATTTCGTTCCTCGCGCCTTAGCCATACAATATGTATGTGAAATATTGCAAGTGTCTCAAAGACGCCGAAAACTAAAAATAGAGAAGAAAGGGTATTTTGAAATTAAGAAAAATGAGAGCCCGCCGCACGCCTGTGAACTGGTAAATAATAAAATAGGACCTGCGAAATAAAGAACTATAAACTATTCAAAACCATTTCAACTACTCACGTGTCTGTTACGGTTTGTCGGCCTCCGCCTTTAGATTTTCGAGGGATAACAGCCCCTATTTCTACTGCATTTAAGGTTAGGCTCCCGTGGGGTCGATTTGCATTCCGCAATCAGGTGAGCGACGAGGGTCTAAGGATTCGCACATCTCAACAATTCGAGTTTGTTGTCGACTGATTTTGTTGAGTGTTGCAAAAAGATGTTTTACATAAGCGATAAGCCCGGTTTTATGTTGAAACTGTTCTCTGCTCTGCTTCTGCCTATGTGATCTTGGTCTCCGAGCTACTTGAGATTGATAAAGTACCAATACAATAATTGTTATTTTTGTTTAACCACATTTCGTAATGGTTTTCATAATGAGTTCTCGAGAAATCCTGTAAGCCCAGCGATTATGTCGGTACAACACTACCCAGCAGCAGTCCATCAAGGATGGTGTGAAAAGACCCTGTATTCTTGAAAGGTCGGCAGCGTGCGAGTGATTGGTGTTACAAGCGTCCACAGGCGGGTGTAACTGTATACCATTTCCACATACTTTTTAGTGTATAAAAAATATTATAATTAATAAACTAAAGTTGGAATCAATAAATAATTATCCTAATTAACTTTTATTTGACGATTATGCAGTATTTGTGTTTTTTTTCAGTAATTCATCATCTGGGGATAATGCGTAGACAGCGTGTTCTATTTATTAGCTTATATTATAATATACAATGTTTTAATTATAGCGAATGTGTATACTTGTGTTAAAACTCGTGTGATCTGTAGAAACGTCGCTTGGAATTGCCTTAGTAATATTCATATGTTGCATGTATGTAAATTGTAATCATGTTAATATCGAGTACCAAAAATTTTCTGGGAATTTCTAGTCCTAAGAAGCTTCTGATATCTGCAGCAAGTAAATATGCAACAGGGCTCTCCTATTACGTGTTAGAAGATTCGATTTTAATTTAGAACCATTACGATGAATTACCATTAGTACAGTATACAGAACGTCAGACTTGGCTACTCCTAATGTGGTGGCCGGCCGCTTAATGTTTCACTATTCCTAGTACCCATAGAACAAACTTTGCTTAGTTTCGGGCGAGGTCAATCTGTATGGAGTTGTTCCAAGGTATTATTATTCCTCTGTCGCGAATAATAGACTTGTAGGTTTATTTCTCATTCGGCACGTTCCATAGACCTAAAAGCCTTTTGCAACTTCCGTCGTGCCCTATTTTTATCGCTTCTTTTCGGCGTATATTCTAGGTAGTAAGTGGGCGGGATGCCAAATCTCGGGTATGGTGCGTCTGAATAATCAACTTTGTCCGAAGCTTTATGCTTCTCGCAGCCAGTTTTTGAGTATAACGATTTGTAAGTGGTAGTAGTGGTTGAGTACCTTAAACAATCATCTGCAAATCCATCGTTGCAAGTCCGAACCCTGTCGGATCGCCCCAGTGATATTTTCCTATCTTATGTAGACTGATTCAATATTGCAATCTGAGATATGGCGAAATATTCGCCATCTGTTACCACTGCCTTCTCTTTCCTTTATTATAAATCGTGAATATAACAATTAACAAACCTACATAGGTGTAGTCCTATGTAGTAGATCATGATTTATCAAAGAGAAGAAGAAAGTGAGTCAGACCCAAGTAAGGCGTGATGACGTAGATGCTGTTGTTGGGAACTGGTAAAACATTGGGATAGAAGGGATTGAGAGAACACTTTCCCTCAAAAATTTGATCCCATGGGTTAAAATATTGTGTATAAATTCGAATTGTCCGAAGTAGGGTACCTCCCGCATCCCATCATAGAAGATAGCAGTCATGGAGCCCTGGAATATTCACAAGATTTTATCTAAGAAAAACAATTCGACAATAGTTACCGGACGAAGCCTATAGGCGCAAGCAATACCTGATTTAACACTGGTATTTTATTTACGTCATGGCTTATTTATTTTTGTTTTATTAGTACAGCTACATCATACGTATTTTCGAGATATAACATTTATTTAATTTACATATAAGTGAACGACATGCTATAGGCATAAAATACATGCTGAAATTCTGGCTTGGGGATTTGCTGAGCTAGCAGCATAGAGGGCGAACAGGTTACGCCTTTCCATGTCGAGCTCCGAAAACATTCCTCACCGTAGTAATACACCACCCACAAGCAATGCCTCTTGGTCTGCAGTCGGTATCACCAATTGACAATTGGTCCGTTTTGCCCTACCTCTATAGTTTGAAAAGACGTGCAGCTATTACAGTATCTTTACTTTTCAATTTTACGAAGAAAATGAAAGCTTAACTAATGAAGTCCAACGAAATGAACTTCAAGACTAAAGCCCGGAATCTTTGCATCCATTAACCTAATTTCTCCGGGAAATGAAGGATGATCTAGCCTTACTTAGAGCTCTGTCTCATAGTTCAAGATAATTGTATGCCAGCAGCCCTAGAACGTAACTATAAAACGGTTAAAACAATTGAAAAACGATATAATTAATCATGGCATACAAAACCATCCCGCTATGAATGAGAGGCGTGGTATGAGTCACATCAAAACATTCACTTTGTTTTCTACATTGCTATTTTTTTTAATCTTACACGACCGTGCTACTAATGGTGGTATAATTATGCAATGTCTTAGCCATTAAGCTACATGTCAGGATACGACGACGAGGGTGTCCCATCATGGACTAGACGTTTGAACTGAGTAATAATTCACTAACTATACTCTATGTTGGCTCAAATTAAGACCCACAAAGTGATTTAGGTGTTTAGTATTACCGGCCATCTGCAACGGATCACTAAGTGCTTATCTATTATAGAAATCGTGTATCGCCTTTGTATACGTGTATGTTAAAATAATTATTGATATGACCCAAGTATGGCAAATAATTTTGGCAAGCTTATTTATTTAAGTTAAGTTTTATTTATTTAATTTCCTAAAAAAAATATTTAAATTCATCTATCAGTATTTACTATTTACGCTACAAACTTTACTTTTTAGTATTATTTTTGTTAAGTCAAATGTTAACCCTTTGTATTACTAGATGTCGCTAGTAACTGAATAAGAACGCGCTATGGTTTCGGTGTATCGTACGTGTACCTTAGCTGTGATTTTTCTATTGAACGTTTTGCTCCTAGAATTAACGACTTTTCTTCAGTTTAGGTGGCTACTAGAGAGAGAGAGTGAGTACTACTATACCAATACTATTCGTATTGGTTGTACTTTTCTTTTTGGACAACAATTTTTTAAAATATTTTTTTGGTTATTTATATTGTAGGAATCAGTTGAATGTTGAGAATTGATGTTATTATCAAAATTTATATTCAATGTGGTTTTCTTCATTTAGGACATAATCAAACTATATTACATTTAATTTTATATTGTTCAATAAACCGACATCAAACAATGTTTTCTTGGTCAACTCTTTTCCTAATTCTAGTTCATAATTTTAAAACTCCATTGTTCACTGCAAAGCTTTCTCAATTTGTCGGCAGCGGTGTAATATATTGAGCTGTTAATATACGGCCGAGCTCGCTGCGATTTTATTTTGTTTGTCGCAACAGCATTGTTATTTCTCAAATGTTTTCGTATGCCGTTAGCTGAGATCCGCCGAAGGGCATATTGATAAACGAGCGCTTAGAGCACACGACACGCATACAAATATATTGCGGGAATATTTCATGTTTAACGTCCGCTCGCTTCCCTTACGTAAGCCAAAGCGCTGATTTCATACCCGGAGTGCCTTAAAAACTCGTTTGGGTTATGTATGTTTTGAACGAGCATATGCTGTATTGTTCACGCATTTTCATTCTAATTATAGCTTCTGCGATATCTCTCTGCAGATATCTGTCGATATCTATCTGCTCTGCAGATATCTGCGACTTCGTCCGTGTAGCAATGTCGAAGTGTAGAAGTTGAAATAAAAACACAATATTAACATGTATGGATGTAGCAGTAAGCCGGTTTCCTTTCGATGTTTTCCTTCACCGTAAATCTTGTGGTGTCACTAATGAGAGTCAAAACTTAAGTACAGTGTACTTAAGTTTTGACTCTCATTGGTTCATTAGTAATTGGAACGTGCAATATTTATGTTGCAAGAGACTGCTCCAACAGCTCGACCGCCACGGCTCTTATTACTACTAATTAGTTCATTAAAATCCTCCTTGACATTCTGTAAAGGTGAGATAAAGGCAAATGCGCAAGCACTCGCCTCTATCGCAGATACCGTTGAGGAAGACTAAGAAGAAAACGCGAGGGTATTAAAGATATTTATGAAGCTGCAGCGCTATCTCTAGCGGCTAAAAATCATGCAAAATATTATGAGGGAACGTGGCAAAGGCTCACGGGAGTTTCGGTCCTGCGATAATATTCGATTTAAGATGGTTGTAAAATATTTTACGATGGCAGCCAACGCGATGTTCATCTGGTGCCGCCGAGACGCGCTCCCTTGCCAATTATTAAGATATATTATTGACATTTAAATGTAGCTTAGATGTAATGGTAAAAATGTATACTACGCTCACAATGTCCTTACATTGCGAGCGTATGCGTAGGCGAGAGATGTTTTTACAAGTACTAGGGAAACATATTAAATGCTTAGAAAGTAATCGCTGCAGCCAATTCGGATTGTAGCTGTCTGAATGATGAATGATCATATAAATAATTATATGTGAAAGAAAGAAAAAAATCGTGCAAGATACTTCGTGCCGCAGAATAATTTTGTTTGTGTTACCAATTTTTTGCATTTAATCTTTTTGATCCTTGTTTTAATGATTTATCTTGTGCCGAAAATTATTAACATGCATAGTTGTTCCAATGTAGATTAAAACTAGTCAAACGGATACTAAGTCCAAAGTACACGTCACTACACACACACAACTCAAGACTGCACGGCACAAAATTACAAGAAAGAACATGAAATTTGCCACGGCGTGACTAATTAAACTATTATTGTTGGGTGCAAAAGCGGCAACTATAGAGTCTTATTACGCATGAATAATGATGACAATGGCGTGTCCCCATAATCTACATTCACGTCAATTGAAGTCCTAGGGACTACTTTTACAATACGTAATTACCAATGTTATTGTTAAGGATTTTTTATTATGTATTATTTTATTTCTGAGAATAAACCAAACAAATAGCGCTGTATAATCGACGGGTCAACTTTGCGATGCTTTTATTTAGCTGTGACGGGATGTTTGCACTTTTTGTTTGTTCCAACGTGAAGTTAATATTTGCTTTAAGGATTTTATGCTTTTATTCGGCGTTTTAGCGCACAAAAATGAAGTCCATTAATGATTGACAAACAATGACCGAATAAAATGCTGCGTCGGAAACAATATTGAAACTAGTGGATATGAGCAAAATATTTATTTAAGGGCTAAGCTGTACTGGAAGAATGGTTTTAGAAGTCACTTGAAAAGCCGAATTGCAAGCAAGTCCAGTGTGTAAGCCTGTACCAATAAGTGGTTCTAAAAATATAGGTTATGTTGAAGGAAAATTATGAGTGGACATCTGCATGGGAAGAAACACAAAGTCGTATGCATGCATCTAGGCTAGAGACCGCTACCTCGCTAGCTCTCCCTCTAGGTTGAAACCGAAAAATATCAATCTCCTGGCATGAAGAAATCTTTCTTGAATGATGCGCAAAGATGTCTGCAGGGTCTGCAACGCGCGAGTGCAAGCGTCCATAGGCGGTGTTAACCGCTTACCATCAGCCAGACCGCATGCTTGTATGTCAACTTAACGTATATAAAATCTTCTAGGAAGGGTTGAAGAACACACAAAACAGTTTTTGAAGAAACACCCTTTTGGCATAGAGTCATTAACAATTTAATTTTGTGCATTCCTGGCATAAAAGATTTTATTCAGCTTGCCTATTACAAGTTATCACCGAATATAGACACTTAAAACATGATAAAATTACTTCAATATCCATCCGCGGACGCTCAGGCTGTGAGGTGAACTCCCCGTCGAGGTATTCCCTAAAGAATACAGCATGGAGTTGTTCATGAAGGGTGTGAAAAAAGAAAAGTGCAAGCGTCCATGCCGCAGCCGTCCAGGCTGCCACCATCGGGGTATACAAAAATATTAACTAAAATGTGCATAACGGCATTTCCAACTATTTCAATTAATTATCAATATTAGAGAAATACGTTGTACCGGCACCAATATAGGATTCATTATCTCATTAATGTAAATTCCATTAGCGCTTCCTATCGCTACACCAGTGAACATATTTGTGTAAATAACGCCATTGGCTATTTTATTACTACATTAGTCTTGATTTGTGAGTTACCTCAAAATCTGGTATAATTTCAGCAAATATAGCTAATGTATTGTATATATCTAGTCTACACGGCTTTCCACAAGTGACCCCAAGCGGTAAGAAGAGAGAAACAACAACAGTACAAAAACAGTGACAGGCAAGTTGGCAAACACGCATGCGGTCCGCCTGATGGTAAGCGGTTACCGCCGTCTATGGACGTTTGCGACACCAGGGGTATCGATAGCACGCTGCCGATCATGCCGGAAACTTTTCACACCCTTATTGTGCAACACCGTGCTGTACTCTCCAGGGAAAACCTTAACGGTAAGTTCATACCACAGCCGGTGCCTTCGCGGAAAGAAACTCCTTTGGAACGGCGCATATGAGACTTTTTTGGTTCCAAAGTATGGGGATGACTTTCCTTTACCTTAAACTTATGGTTCCTCATGCCTTCCCACAAGGGTCCCCGAAGGGATAAGCAGAGGTGTATAGATAGTACCCACACACCCACTTTCCGCCAGAGATATATTTTAGGTTCCAATGGGACAGATGGCGAGTCCATCGCCGTTATTCAAGCACGACTATACATACGCCTTTGAATTGCTTCACAGACGTGTGCTGGTTCCCTCTTGATATTTTCCTTCGCCGTAAAGCTCGTGATGTGACTAATCACTGTACTTAAGTTCAAAAACTCATTGGTACAGTCGGGATTCGAAGTTGTGATCTTTGTGTCGCAGGCAACAAATTGATCCACTCGGCCGCCACGACTTTTTGTCTCGTATAACATTATTTAAATATATACACATTATATAATTTATAAATACGTATAATACAATCAAGCAAACTCAAATCGGTCGTATACAACGCCTATAAATACAGTAAACAGAGACACCAGTTTACGACTGAAAAGCGCCACAGTTCGCATGAATAAACATGATTCATAAATGTTTTATGGCATTCAAATTCAACCAATAACGCACTTGGGAATTATAGAAGATGCCACGTGATCAAAATAACTTCATTATATATATGCATATAAGATTGATGAACGTCGGTAAAAGTAAGTAAGTACGAAAGTATCTTAAAATTAATACTGGAATTAAAAACATCTGAAAATCTCAGATACCACTCATAACAATGAATTGCCAGATTACTTGACTCTTTGTGGGAAGGCTAAGTATATATATTGATACTATTTGTTACGCCCAGCTTCGCTCGGGTGAAAAAATACATTTCCTGGAACACGATTACAGCGCCACCTATCGGGTACAATTGCGAATCTAAGCCATTCTCGAATCCACCTGAAGACACACAAGAAATATATGTATAATATATTATTATTATATTATTTTCGATGTATTTTTATAGTGATATCTATAATTAAAGAGCCGTGGTGCCGAGTGGTTCCAGTAGTTGCCTGCAACACAAAGATTGCAAGTTCGAATCCCGCCTGTACCCATGAGTTTTTCTGAACTTAACTACAGTGATTAGTCACACCACGAGTATTACGGTGAAGGAAAACATCGAGAGGAAACCTGCATACGTTTGAGAAGTAATTCAAAGGCGTTTATATTAGTCGTCACGTTGGCACATAAAATATATCTCTGGCGGAAAGTTGGTGTGGGTGCTACCTATAAACCCCTGCCTACCCTTTCGGGGACCCTTATGGGAAGACGTGAGGTAATTCACAGTACATGTTCAGAAAAAACTCATTGGTCCAGTCGAGATTTAAACTTGCAATATTTGCGTTGCAACCAAGGCTTTTAATTAATACCAAACGTGTAATTTAATATCCTTTCCAATTAAAGTAAATGTAACCCTCCGAAGCATTAACTGTCAGTTAACACCCGACCATTACGTATTAATTAGGGGTCCGTTAATCGGATTTGAGTCATAAACAAATAGCGCCGAAATCATATCAGAGTGCTGAATGTTGATAATATAGCCAATCACAAGTTTTGGTGTCTCATTCGTGAGACGGTTTGTAAAGAGCAGGCCCGCGGTGAACGTGACCAGAATCCAGGGTACTACGAGATAACGCTTGTCGAATCAGATTTGAATATGAATAGAATATTAATGAAAAACTTGGCCCCCACCACGAAGGTGCCATAGCTGAGGTTTTGTTGTCCCATTCCGTTCAACAACACTACGCATAGAATGTTTGTCTGTCCGTTAATTATGAATAATAGGGAGCATCAAGTCAAATCAGCACAAGGAAACAAGGGTGAAATTACTTGGGAAATGTTCGGGAACATCTTGCGCTGGCTTCAAGCTTATTATAATAAGTAATGTTTAGCTGACGACAACTTGCTTGTTATCAAAATGGTTCTATTTTTGGGAGTTTCTAGCGACAATTGTTTCGTGTATTCGTGATATATGTATGGTATACGTCAAACTAGATCTAGATAGACCTAGATCAAATCGATAGATCGACTCGACTCGATCGACTTACTACGTCCAACGTAACTGTCCGGCCAAGTAAAAGAATAGCGCCTAATTCTCCGCCGGGGGATAGCGAGCAGCTTACGTTGACACGAGACGATGTTCGCGAAGTAGTGCAGGAAGTGTTTAATCTACAAATGGAAACAGTTATCTCGAGGTTAAATGTCCAGATCAAGATGTCTATTGCAAGTGAACTGTCTTCACTAAGGGCTGAATTCCAACAGTGTCAAGATTCCCTGAACTTTTTTAGTGAACAGTATGATAAAATTGTTGCCGAACAGAAGGAGTCTAGTGCTGCATTGAAGAAGCTACAGTCTGAGAATGCCGAACTACTTTCTGGTAATCTGGACCTTAAAAATAGACTGAATCAATTGGAACAACACGGGCGTGCTTGTAACATTGAAATACAATGCGTCCCAGAGCGTAATAACGAAAACATTACTGAAATTATTAAGAAGATGAGTAACGTCATTAAGTGCGAAATTAACGAAAGCAATCTAATGAGTTGCAGCCGTATCGCCAAAATTCATCCCGAAAGTCCACGTCCACGTTCAATTGTGGCTCAATTTAATTCCGCACTTGTCAAAGATAAATTTCTGGCCAGCGTTATAACATTTAACAAACTGAATCCCGGCAATAAGCTCAACACATCACATATTGGATTTCAAGGGGACAAGTCACCGGTGTACATTATGGAACATCTCTCACCAGGTAACAAAGCTCTCCACGCCGCTGCAAGGTTGAAAGCGAAGGAGTTGGGCTACAAGTTTGTCTGGACTCGTAATGGTCGTATATTCATGCGAAAAAATGAGACCACTGTATTCATACATGTAAAAAACTTGAACTCGCTGCTAAATTTAAGATAACTTAGTATAGTTTTGTAACGCCCTTTTACTTGTATCTGATAAAAGATCAAAATTCGCTAACTTAAATATATATTATCAGAATATACGAGGGCTTAGAACTAAAACACATATTTTTTACCGTAATCTGTGCTGTCAAAATTATGATATTATAGTTTTAACTGAAACATGGTTAAATGAAAGCGTTTTGAATTGTGAACTGTTTGACGATAGGTATTCTGTCTTTAGGAGGGATAGGGTTACAGCTGGCAATCACTCAAAAAAGGATGGTGGAGGAATACTGATCGCAGTATCTAATAAAATTAAAGCGGTTAGGAAAAAGCATTACGAAAGTTCTTTTGAGGATATCTGGCTGTCTCTCGATCTCTCTCGGATGGGATCGACACGGCAAATAACACTTTGTGGTATTTATCTTCCACCTCCTGTGTTACGAGATAAGCTCGAAGATTTTCTTGCTAACTGTAATTCTGTTATAGAAAAATGTCAAACGCACCTTTGTATTCTTGGAGACTTTAATCTTGGCTGTATCAACTGGAGTTTAGTTAACAATAGGATACCGCAAGCTGCAACTCCGGCGCTTGGCCGAATTCTTGTTGATTTTTCTAATCTCAATAATTTTAAACAATATAATAACATTAAAAATAATATTAATAAAACACTAGACTTAGTTCTCACAGATTTATCACCATGTTCAGTATCTGAAGCACCCGATCCACTCTGTGTTGTTGATCCTTTGCACCCACCATTGTTGATCACCTTAGCTCTAGTCAGAAAAGACACTTTTCCAGACAATAAAAAATTGTCCCCAAACTTTCGAAAAGCTAACTATGGACAAATTAATAATTTCCTAAAATGTCAAAATTGGCCATTATTATTCGAAGACTGTGAAGATGTTAATGATATGTTGAATATTTTCTATCAGGTTCTCAATAATGCTATAACGATGCTTGTACCGGTCTATAAGACCAATAACAGAACTAAATATCCCATCTGGTTTAACCACAATCTCATTCGTCTGCTAAAAGAAAAAAATAAGCTTAGAGTCCGTTTCAATAAATACAAGAATCCGTTAGATCTCATTTCTTTGCGTATATTAAGCAATAGATGTAAAAAACTGTCCACTACTTGTTATAGTTCATATATAAATCATGTAGAAGATGAGCTTGGCAAAAACTTAAAATATTTTTGGTCATTTATTAAGGCAAAAAGAAAAGGCTTAAGTAATTACCCAGTTACTCTAACTGACGGTGATACAATTGCTACCACAGGGCCAGAAATTTGCGAACTGTACGCAAAGTTCTTTTCATCAGTCTACATCCGAGAGAACACAGCCTCTTCAGAACGAATAAATATTAACAACGATGCCTCGGAATGCTTCGGAGCTGACTGTCTAAATACTCTTGTGATTAGTGAAACTGAAATCGCACGTGCAATTGACCATTTGGGTGAGAATAAAGGAGCAGGTCCTGATGATATTCCACCGTTTTTTATAAAAAAATGTGGTTCATGTCTAGTTACCCCTTTGCATTTAATTTTTAATGAATCGCTCAGGTCGGGAGTTTTTCCGTCAAAGTGGAAATTAGCCAAAGTAGTCCCAATATACAAAGATGGAGAAGTTAGTTTTGTTTCCAATTATAGACCTATTTCCATACTGTCCACCCTCGCAAAAATGTTCGAATCTTTGATATGTCCAATAATTCAATTGCACGTAAAACAAATAATCACACCTCATCAACACGGATTCATGAAAGCTAGATCGACATCTACCAACCTAGTTGCTTTCACAGAAACCATAATTGATGCAGTTGATGCAAAAAATCAAATGGATTTCATATACACTGACTTCAGCAAAGCGTTTGATCGTGTTTCACATCCTATATTATTGGAAAAACTATCAGCTTGCGGTTTCGGTGGACCAATCCTGAAATGGTTACACTCGTATCTAACTGATCGTTCTTTCAAAGTAGTTCTGTGTGGCTTTAACTCGGAAACATATGGTATAACATCTGGCGTTCCTCAAGGATCCCATTTGGGGCCCATTCTTTTCAACATTTTTGTGAATGATATTCCTACTTGCTTTCGAAACTCATCACCCTTTCTTTATGCAGACGATTTAAAGTTTGGCCGGATAATAAAATCACTAAACGATGTAACACTATTGCAGAGCGATATAAATAGATTAACTGACTGGTGTAAAATTAACAAAATGAAATTGAATATTGATAAGTGCTTCCATATAAAATTCACCCGAAAGACCTTACCCTTTTTAGCATCATATAATATATCGGGGCACAATCTGCAAGAAGTTGAAGTTGTAAAAGATTTAGGAGTTTTCATTGATAAAAAATTAACTTTTGTACCCCACCTTGATCATATTATCAAAAAAGCTTCAAAAATGCTAGGATTTGTCATAAGAAACTGTAAGGTATTCCATAAAGTAAATACTAAGAAATTCTTATACTATAGTCTGGTTCGTAGTGTCTTAGAATACTGCAGTATAGTATGGAGACCTCATTATGCTACTCACTGTCTAAGAATCGAACGAGTTCAAAAAGATTCCTGTGGCACTTAGCACGATCGACTGGTGTTCATAAGAAAATCCCATCATATGATGACAGAACTAAGCACTTTAATATATGCTCACTATCAAAGCGAAGGGACCTATTAGATTTACAATTCTTATATAAGTTACTTAATAACCGTATTGACTGTCCGCAGCTAATAGAAAGAATCAGATTCAAAGTTCCACATTCTTGTCCTAGAAATCAAATTAAACCGCTTGCTACGCCACTCAGTAAAAGTAATTTAGGTGTCAATTCCCCTGTCACACGAACTTGTAGATCCTTTAACGATATCAGTAGTGAAGTAGATATTAACCACGACTCGCTTGCTAAACTCCGGAGGGTAGTTTTAATGTCACGGCAGCCTCATTAGAGATTGTAACGTAGTATATCAAAATATTACATTACTAAATTGTATTCCTATTTCTATAAGTATTTTGGTTTATATAGTTGTATTCTGTTGTTTAGTTAGTAAGTAGTAATTTTATTTTGTATTTATTATTTATATTCTCAATTAAGTACATTCTAAGATAAACCGTCGATATTATATCCACGCATCCTTATTCATAACTGTTACTTCATGTTGGTAAATGTTGTATTTGCCTGTAATTGGTTAAGCATTCAGCTAAAAACTATATATTATGTATTATACCTACATTTTTTTAAATGTGTTAACTGTTGGCATCTTACATAAATAAATAAATAAATAAATAGAACGCTCAAGTATGGGAACGTTAAGAGTAGTCGAAACCAGCGAGCATGTAAGAAAAGGCAAACAGGCCTGTAATTCTATAGATAAATTTTATGAAACATTCATGTAAATACATATGCAAAGGCAGAGAAGACTCACAAACAACTTTCGTTTGATCCAGATTCATCAGTCTCTACGTTCATGCACACCAATTTAGATCCACTAAACACGAATTCTTAATATATGTGGATATCTTGATCCATATCATCTTATTTATTAGGCCGTGGTGGCCGACTGGTTCGAGTAGTCGCCTGTAACGCAAAGATTACAAGTTCATTTCGACTATACCAATGAGTTTTTTCTGAACTTAAGTCCAGTTTAATCTTTCCATAAGCTTTAGTGTGAAGAAAAACTACTTTGAGAAGAAATTCACTCACCATCTGTCATGTTGGCAACTTAACATATCCATACACCGTTAAAGGATATCAATACACCTGTGAAGATATATATTAATATTCAATTATTTTTGTATTTACAGTTTTAGTACAAGACTTTCGCTTAACTTAATATTGTATTAAGGCAGAAATAATTTACCTATGGTCACAGCTAAAGTAAGATGACATAATTACATCAGCGTGATACATCAACGCTAAGTTAAGTGCAGGCTTTTTAACTTTAAGCGTAGTTTTGTGGAGAAATACATTCTCAAAAGTCGCCTAGTGGACTTTGAGCAATTGGCGTACTTTATGTTAAGCTCCATTTTAATTACTACTGAGTACTTTAGTTACTCAGTGTGCAAGAATTTTATGTTCAAAAACTTAATTTATTTGTGCATTAGGGACTCATTCTCAATTTACTTGAAAGTTTCTTAAATATATCTTGTCAAGCGTTAAAACCTCCACTATTCAAATTTAACAATTCGGTTATGAAATTAATTGAGACAATATAAGAGATTGTTCTACTATTGATAATCTAATCTCTCCGTCCAAGGGCACTCGAGTAAAAAATATCCTATTGCTTGCTATTCGTGTGTAATATAAAATACAAAATAACAAAACAAAGAGAAATCTGTAATACGTACGAGAAATATAGAATTTTGATGCGACGTACGAAGACAAGCAACGCCTGCTGAATTAGAATTTGTTTCGTTTGCTAATGTAACATGTATGGACTTCGATCTGAGAATAGATGTAGAAGCGATACGAATTTCCATTCACACCTATTTGGCGTACATTTTGAAAACAACATTTGATACGGATAAAAATTTCTTACTATATAGGGGTCATATGATATAATGCGGTACTACAACCCATAGAAACTTAAAGTACCTAGAATATTGATTTCAAATTTAGGGTAATTGTGATAGTTCGTGACTTCAGGAGTTCGAAACATCGTTACCTTACACGTGATTTCTGAGTGCTTTATGACGAGCTGATACGAATTGCGACACAACAGATATTCCTGTAAAAACGCAACTGAGGCAATGCCTCACAAAAGGTAATGTTCAAATTTTACTTTTTCAGGTTCAATTTGTATTGGTAATGTTGTCATATGGTTAGCCAAATGCCACCTTAGTTTAATAACTTACTACTTATTACTTTCGGATACGATGGACGAGTTCACACAACACAGGACACGAACAATCTGACTACAATCACCATCTTTTTAAAGAAGCCTCGCGTTGTCTAATCGATGGCTCTCGCGACAAGCGGGCTCGAACATATCTCGCTCGGAGAGTCAACATCGCTATCCAGCATGACAATGCTGCTGGTCTTCTTGGTACGGTGCCTCGGGATACCGATTTGGAAGAAATATTTTATCCGTTAAAATTTAAAATTTTTACAAACATTTTTGAATAATATAAAATATTCTTATTTATATCGACGAGATACCTACCTGTGAAGTCGCAGAACAAATAAAAAATATTTCAATGCTCAAATGCTCATTGGGCATTCAGTGAACTGTGGCGTAACGTTCTCGCGGGGTGTTTGCGCAAACAACGTAGTGTACACTTCACGCTGGATCAAACAGTGTAAACGGTCGCTACAGCGTATGATGTGGTACATACCTGCAGTTTGCACAATGTCCATGATTGATGCTTTTGTTCAAATAAGGTAACAGACACTACACACCTAAATATAATATTATATACCTACAGGCAAATTTAGCCCTGCCCGGTATGGCATGTGCCATTTTTTTATTTAGACGCTCAAGAACTTCTGACGAACTGAATAGCTACCTGAACAAATTATCAATCGCAGAGAGTGGAAAAGAGAGGGAGGCCTTTGACTAGCTGGGGACATAGTAAATGGCTATAAAAATAAAAACTAAGCTTGTTAAAAACAAAACTTTAACCACGTACAAATAAGTTATTGTTCAATAAAACTATGCCTTTATACGTATATTTTAATTAGGTAAAGGCAGCCAATAGCCTCAGTTGATTAATACATACGGAGAAACAGATGGAAAACAAAAGGACAATACGGCCAGTAAAACAGGGTGGAGAGATTGTTGTATTGGAAGGGTTTGGGTAAAGGCTGTACATATAACCAGTGCCTTAGTTCTTGGCCAACCGTGCGTAAATTTTCTCCCATGTTGGAGGGTAGCAAAAACCGTGGAATAGATTTTAAATCGACGAAAACTGATTCACAATTTAGAGATTCACAACGCGACTGGTGTGATTGTTAAGATCATGAAAAGCCTGTTACGTTGGTTTGAACATTTACAAAGAATGAGTCAAAAGGTTTACAAAATAGATGTACAACATGGATGAACAGGCAGAGGAAATCGGCCAAACGGCCATCGGACAAATTTCAATTGTTCTAAGCATTGCCTTCATACAGCTATATATCTAAAACTGCATGTAGCATTAAAATATATTTATTTCATACAAATCTAAGATGTCGGCTTCCACAAGGATCCCCGTAGGGGTATGGAAAGGTATAAAAGCACCTTTGTACCTGATAGATTTATCTAGTTCCCATATATGTACATACCTGCTCGACCTCGATTTTTTTCCTAAACGTATGCAGGCGTTGCCTCGATGTGTTCCTTTATCGATCAGAAGTGTTAGTTGGTACTTAGCTTCCGGAAAAATCTCATTGCTACAGATCGTTTAAGATCGAGCGTGCAATGTTTATTCACTGGCGACTACTTACGTCAAATAACTTAAAACTTTTTTCAAAATTATTCAAATGTAGCACTTTTGATATCCTGAATCAGATATGTATCGGATAAAATGAACATGCTATTTTAGAGGTGCAAGCATTTACGTAATTATGGTATTGATGCGGGCCTAAACAAACATGAATATATTATCGGGTCACGCCGCACCGTACAGCTGTAAAGCAGTCGTACGTCGAATAGTGCAATTATATAATTTTGCCGTGGTGGCCGAGTGATTCCTGCATCACAAAGATTGCAAGTTCAAGTCCCGAGTGTAACCATGATTTTTTCTGAACTTAACTGTGTGTAGTTTCACCACGTCCAGCTATATGGTGAAGAAAACATCAATAGGCAACTTGCATACGTTTGAGAAAGAATTGTCCGTCTATCACGTTGGCACCTAAAATATTTCTCCGGCAGAAAATGGGTGTGTGGGTACTACCTATATACAGTAACCTAAATAAACTATATAATATAATAAACTATATACAGTAGTGACTTTATTTGCCAATTTTTGTATCCGTTGACATACGATGATCCCAAAAGTAACGCCTATGACGATAAATTTATATGACGGAATTGCTTGGAACGAAACCATAGGGTGTTCTGATTTTAAAAGCATAATAACCTGTCAAATATTTCAGACTAACGCCTTCATGCTACTGACCCGTTAATACGCATTTAGGCGATCAAACGGACCACGCGGCCGCCATCGGCCGGTTTTACCACAGATACTTATATTTGAAACACATAATGATGTATAACACTATACATGATGTATAACTATTAATGTATCTCTGGTATATACCAAAGTGTAAACCGATTTCAGACATCGATCGCCTTTATTTACGAGTAGAGTTACATTATTGTCTTAACATTATTAAATACTCGTATGGTAACATTGAGAAATGTCTTTATTAAAAACATACAACGATGGTTAGTATCCATAATGGATTATACTCTAGTATCCATTATTCTATTGAGAACTTGCGTTCTACCCTCTCTGCCTAACCCAAGAGGGACTATTTATATTTTTCACATATTATAATTATGATAATGATAGCTTCGGTGTAATCTTTTTTTCATAGGCAACCGACAGGCTTAATCAGTTACTTGTAAGTCTAAATTGCGGAAGCCAACATCAGCCTCCATACGAAAGAGTTTTTGATATTAGTATTGATGACATTATGATTTGTCACACCACGAGCATTCCGGTGAAGGAAAACGGTGAGAGGAAAACTGCATACGTTTGAGAAGATACTCGGCGTATCGTATTAAAAGTTGTGCCTGAGTCGTACCGCAGACTCGCTATGCTAGGATCAATATCATTGACATGGTTAGTCCCATATGGATACAAGGAGGCAAATAATATTTTTTGTAATTTTATCCTCCTGGCAGAATCAAGAATTTCAGTAAAAAAAACATCAAAACAGTACTCTGGTTGTTATTTGAATTCCGAACAAAGAGCGAGCTGAGTAATAAAATTTTCTTTAAATTACTATTATTAGTCGTTATTACATTCTGCAGTATAAATACACCGTTTATTTTTAATAAATCTTCGTGAACAAAATGAGGCAAAAGCTTATTTATTTGGTCGGGTGAAAGCTTTTATGAAGCGTTTACTTTTAATATCCATATATTTTTTCTTATATACCTTTAATAAAGCATAACGTATTCCAAAGATATTATGAGAAACTTAGGAGATTGGTCGGCTTATGAACATCGATGTCTTAGAGCAAATTTATGCTATCATTGGAAGTTATTTTAGGTCTTTGGATATTAAGAAGTCATAATAGCATAGTGGTTTGAAAAGTCACCTGCAACGGCAAAGGATTCAGATTTAAATCCCAGTGGTCTTTTCCAATAATTTTATGCCTAGCACCGGCTCACTGCAGGAGGACCCATCCTGGGGATATCTACATGCGTCCTGCTTAAAGACGCCGATAAACTCGCCATTTGTCGTCACATTGGCACCAATACATCTTAATGAATTTATCTCAAAAGATTTTTTATTTTTTTATTATAACATTATTTATTATTAAGTGGGTGTGTGGGTATTACCTATACACCTCTGCCTACCCCTTCGGGGACCCTTGTGGGAAGGCGTGAGGATATATATATATATTGAGGCCACGTGCCTTTTAAAGTGCTTCCCATAAGGAGAATGTGTGTTAGAATTGTATACAATATCGCAGTTACGAAACGTTACTTCTAGGTAGTGTTAGTATATAGTGTATCCATGAATCTCTGATCTCTACTTGACTATAATACTATTATCTATATATATCTACTATAATATATATTTTACTATTATATTATAACAAAAAAACAGCAACATAATCTATATTAAGATCCTAGTGGGAAGGCGTGAACATATACATGAAACATTTTCGTCTGGTCTAGTGGGTCAAGTAGAGGTCAGAGATTCATGGATACACTATATACTAACACTACCTAGAAGTAACGTTTCGTAACTGCGATATTGTATACAATTCTAACACACATTCTCCTTATGGGAAGCACTTTAAAAGGCACGTGGCCTCAATATGTACCTGAACACGACGTAGTCATATAGTTTCAACACCGCTAAGACTTCACTTAATAGAAACGCTCCTAGTTCTAGATGTTAAATTGGCAATTAAATTGAAGTTAGCTTCAAAGTTAAGGCTTCAAACTCGTACTTTTATTTTCTTATGGACGTAAGGTTTTATTTATCGTGGTGGCCATGTGACCTAAGAGATCACCAGAAAATAAAGCTTGCAGGTTCAGACCCCGGCGGTGTATCAAGGATTTTTGTTCTTGCCGCATGCTTTGCGACGAACGAAAACTTTGTTAGGAAATTCACACAGGTTTGAGATAGTTATAAGATAAGAATTCAATGACGTATGTAAAGTAATGCTTGAAAACGGAAATCTATCATGTTCATATTTCCTCATTAGACTTACATCTTGTAAAACGAGGGCGTTAATGCACCGAGTCCTAGTCCTGAGTCGTGAGTCCACGGTGTAAAGATAAATAGATGATTATCCTATTACATCTACAATGCTGCCAACCGCTATATTTTTATATTGTGGCTATAATATTATAGCCACAATATAAAAATAACTATATATAAATATAACTATATAAATATAACTTAGGGAAATATTCTCCTTTAATAAGCACAATATTTAACCTAAACGAGAAAATTTTCAAACAGCAAAAGCTACATTTATGTTTGAAACTCGAAATCACATAGAAGTAATATTATTGTTGCGTTCGCTATTATAGAATCCATGTTATTGAACATATGTCGCCTCCGCTACCAAAGTAACCTGCATTCACGTTTAAATGCATTTCCAGAAATGTAGGAAATCAATTTACTCGTCGAGTTATCCAGACTCCAATTGCGGCCGGGAGCGGAGGTTTTAATATTTTTGTCCGGGAACGACAACTCCGCTTTGCGCGAAGACGGTGTACGATAATCAGGAAAATTATTTACTCATGTCTACGGCCCTCGTCGGAAATACACGTAGGGTTGGCAATGTTAGGAAATCGGATTGTTTTAATAATAACGCTGCTAAAAATATTCCGATTATGATGGCATTAGATCTTACTTTGTGTCTATACTGTGTATGAAGTACTATATGAAGATATAATTTTTATATTGGAACGTTTGATATTTTGCAATTTCTAAAATTATTTTACCAATCCTATAGGATCTAGGACCTTATCTCTGTAAATTAAAAGCCGCAAAAAATATACCAAGTAGAATAAATATATTGACTCACAAATTATCAATTATAGCATTTACTTGTTTGGGAAGCCTTACTAGACTTTTATAATTATATTATGTGTGATATTCACTGATAAAGAACTGCAGTACCCCTTAATATTTGACACACATTTCAACATGGCTCTATTCAATCTGCGTATTGATAATAATGATATTATTTTAATTTATTGAAAACAATAGATAATCTAAAACAATTGCATATAGCCTTAAAGTACATTTTTATGTATTATTGTGGAACCGGCTTAAAATATCCTTTCTGTGAAAATATTCCGTTGCAATAGAGGGGCGGCCCTACAACATTTCGCAAGCAGAATGAAGAGCCAAGGGGAACGCGCTCCGGGAACTCTTTGTAAATAGTCACCGCTATGGCTTCTTGCAGATTAATTTCAAGTGAGAGTGCATCGCCCCACTATTGAAAGCAAAGCTGCGTCGTATGACTTCGTAGTAGAGCACTGTCGAGCGATACACTGTTTTTAATAAGTCAGTTATTGCTTGGAATATTATATTTATCTAGAAATGAGCAACACACGTACGACATAGGCGACCTTCGTTTACCGCTTTCCACTAGGCGAGCTACCCATCTTATTATTAATCCGAAAGTTTGTGGCGATATATATTCCTCCTTCACGCAATACTGAACGGAATTGGATCAACAAAGGATATATTTTATTTGCCAGAAAAATTGCACAGCTGGTCTATTGTCATTATTATTATTTATTTTACCCAAATGTCACGTTGCCTTCCGTCTGTGGGAGAGGACCGGAATGAAATTGAAACGAACTAGTGTGTTCAGTGATATAAAACTACAGTTGCAAGCTGCAGCCTCATACTTGCCCATGATAGGCCTTATACGACGTGACGTCAGGAAAGAGAGAAAGAGGAAGACCAAGATTACCACACATGTCCTACTACACACTACAAAGAAAAGGTCAGACGTATAGCGAGGTCTAAGAGGATGTTCTGGACTCGGTAGGAGGGTACGCCGGTAGGAGACTCGTTAATTTATCATGATAGCCTACTCCAGTGTATTTATTCTAAACATTTAATATACAAACTACGATTCAATATCGGTTCAATGCTTATTAACTAAATACTGTTGTCAAAGTCGCAGGGTGGACTTCGATCGGTGCAACTGTTTAGTGTAAACTTGAAGTCGCTTTCCGGAAGACTTGGTGACTGAATTCCGTGCACATAACGCATGAACTGTCGTTAGACTTTGGGAAATACCTATGTTATGTATATACTCATACTTATAAAAAGTATAATTGCAAATGAATATAGCATAAGATATCCAATTTATAAATATAAGATTGTGAACTATAATATTTACAAAGATTGTGAACCATATTAGTAATAAAAATAAAAACACATTGTAGATCCAGTCTCAAAATGTATCGTGCCCAAAAGGGTCCATGATGATATTATGCAGGGGTGCTTTAGAAAAAAGGACAATTATTGGTCATATATGCACATTGAACGAAGCATGAAAAAAAGCTTTTTTTTTTCTTATTTCCGCATAAATGATTGCTGTGTCGATAAAGTTACCATGTGGAATCTAACTTCGGTTTTTTTGTATCTTATTAAAAGTTTTCGAAAAAAAAAAAACATGTTTCAGAGTGAGTATTTTCCCCTTTAATAATGCTATAATTTTTAAACTTTGGAGCTATTTGTTTTGTTACATTGTCATGAGGATATATTCACAACACCCAATAACTTCTAGAATATAACTGTTCTATTTTCTGGGATAACATGTAAAATTTTTGTCAAGTTTTGAAGGACAACATTGAATTGAATCTTATTTAGCGAATTAATGGACAAACATACATATCATCACGCTGAGTCTCTCACGGAGTAGGCAGAGATATTAGAGCGTCAGATATCTCTAAACATATACATCTATACAAACCTCTTTTGCTTCATTCACCTTCATCAGCCACTTTATATATGCACGCCGTCTTGAATACTATTGACATTCCTGTCCTTGAGTGTACAATCGATTTGATCTAGCCAGTTGGAACTTCTATAATAATAATAATAAATACCTGGGACAATTCCATTCCACACAAATTGACCTAGTCCCAAATTAAGCAAAGCTTGTGTTGTGGTAACTAGACAACGATATATACATAAATACATAGGACATCCAAGACTAAGGTACAAATATTCGTGTTCATCACACAAATATCTGCCCTCAGCGGGATTCGAACCCGCGACCTCAAGTTTCGCAATCTGGAGCTCTATCCACTAGACCAGACGCTCGTCACTTAACTTCTGTCTTCTGCTTATTCTTTACTTTTCACTGTATATCTCTATACATTTCTCACAAATGCCTAAAGTAACGAACATAGTTTAGAATATATAATAAGTAAACATTATTAATTTAAAAATAATTTGGTTTCAAATTTCATTTCAAACGGACCTTTTACAATTTAACCTTACAGTTTGTATTCTGCTAGTCTGTTGCCCGACGGACCGTAAACGTACATTATTTGATGTTTGTCAACCAATTCTATTTTCTATCAAACGTCGTTGAAAAATGTTTTCAGAAGCTAACCGTGTAGAATGTTGGGTGCAAAAGCTAAAATGTATATACCATTGCAAGTTTAAGATTTGTGAGTACCCTCTATGCGTGGGGTTTCTAAAGCGTCGTAGATCTTCCTTATTTATGTTTACAGCTTATAGCGGCCGCATCCATTCCGTATATAGTTTGAATTCGTTTATCGAATTTCGAACACGTTTCGACCGAATCCCATATCGGTGGACTTGATATATTATAAGAGTGGTTGGCTACCCTTATAAAATTACTGCCAGGGAAATGAATCGCAACGATTCTGCCCCGATTGAGGGTACACAGTGGATATTCAAATGGACCAAATTTATCTCTTGTACAACGGGTGATATTTTACAAAACACATTGAGTTATTAATTAGGCGAATGTGTTCCGGTAGTTATTTTAAACGAAATAAAGCCATACTAATCTATCAACAGCTGATTAGATTCTTCGCCTTATCACAATGGTCTCCGAATCGGTAGGCAGAGATGAACCGACTGCCTCTTTTCGACGAAGATATACATAATTAGGTATAAACTTCGTAGATACACGTATTTGAATTTCTCTTAAGCGTCTGTAGGCTGTGTGAGTAATCACTGTACTTTTAGTTCACAATATTAATTAGTGTAATCCGGATTCGATCGTGCAATCTTCACCAGGTGACACTCGAACCGCTCGACCACCACGGCTGCACCACTATACATATACCTGATGCTGTAATTAGAATTACAAACTACAAAGGTTGGTTGTACAGTGTAAAAGATTACAAGTGTACTCTTATACAGAGGTACGACTCGATTAAAAATATTTTTTTTATATTCTTAGCGTATACGATATGGTGGCGCTTCTAAAAAGTTTTGCTTCTGTTTCACCCTGTAATATAAAAACTACGGAGTGCAGTATGAAAACTAACTTGACCTGCAAAATGAATAACATACAAATTATATCAAAATTACGATGACCATCAGCAACGAAACAATACAGGTGTGGCAATTCGCATTATCTTTGGTACGTTTTTATCTTGGCAAACATAGATAACCTAGCTATGTGTAACGCTTTATCTATGTGATAGGGCAGTCACAGTCCGATCGAGGTGGTGTTAAGACGAGAAACAGTTGGAAATATTGTGGTGAAGTGCTTCTGAAGTGATGGCGGGTGCGGGCCGAGGTCCGGCCATCGGGACCCTCGAGTCTCAAATCTATTGTATCAAGTACACTTTGTTTTGCTTCAACGTCGTCTTGTGGGTGAGTGTGCTTCAAATTGAAATCCCCGTGATACTTTTCCGTTTATTTTGTGGTCGCGTGTTTGCTTTGAGTTACTTGGTGTTAGTGCAATGGCCGTCTCGCGGTAGTATTGAAGCTTTGCACTCTTGCGCTCCCTTGCTACACAATATTGTCTGAGGAAACTCAGCCTTACAATTAGTTGTATCTCTTTTCGTCCTGAGATATTACAAAGGGATATGCATACAGTGAGCCTGCGTTTGTAATCGATTCTGGTATTATTATTAAAAAAATGTTTAGGTGAATCTCTTTCAAGTTTTGCTTCGTCGTTCGTAAGATGCAAAATTTAATTGCAACGTACTGTAAGGTTTTTGCAATAGATCATATTATACTGAAAGCAATTGTAGTTGTTGAATGTGTTAACCATTCATATGAATCAGCCGTACCTGAGTGGCTTAGATTGTTCATGACTCATTGAGGAACAAAGAAATACGTACAGCTAACTAAATGTTTTTGACGAACCCCATATCGTTAAAATGTGATAATAATATCGTACTTACTGTTATAATAAAAAACAGGTGAGCAAAGTTTCGTATAATACCCTTATATTTCTACATACATACATACATACATATCATCACGCCAAGTCCCTAGCGGGGTAGGCAGAGAGTATAGAGCGCCAGTTCTCTCTAGACTTAAATACTTCTTTCGCTTCGTCCACATTCATCAGTCTCTTCATACATGCTCGTCGGTTTCGAGTACTCTTAACGTTCCCGTCCTTGAGAGTCCGATCTATTTGATCCAGGTAGTTGGAACGTGGCCTTCCTCTGCCTCTTCTTGCACACACTTTTGCTTTGTATATCTGTTTCGTCAATCTTTCTTCACTCATCCTTTCTATGTGTCCAAACCAACGTAACATGCCCTTCTTCATCTTTACAATCACGCCCTCATTCACGCCAGTTGATTGGCGATTCTCTTCATTGCGGATTCAATCTAATATCGTTACGCCGCACATTTTTCGAAGAGATCGCATCTCAACTGCATTCAAGCTATTTTCACACTTCCTCTGATGTCAGAGGTATGTCAGAGGTACTTATTGTATGGCAGCGAATCCTGGGTATGTACCCAGAATTCGCTGCCATACAATAACAAAAACATACAATAACATAAAATAACTTCTTTCAATATCTTTTTCATACTTTCCATCTCGTGTGAACATGCTTCCAAGATATACAAATTCATTCACTTGCTCTAGAATTTGCCCATTTACTTATATTTCTAATATTAAATAAATAAATAAATGTATCCTCACGCCTACCCACAAGGGTCCCCGAAGGGGTAGGCAGAGGTGTATGGGTATTACCCACATTATTATATTACAAATAATATATTACAAATTAGAAAAATTACGAGAGGAAACCTATTCTATACCTCCTAACCAACTCCAACTACAATGCATTCTTTTACAATAATTAAGTAGGTATAATCTTTTTCGTATATATTACAATTTAAAAATCAAAATTTCTTTTCCCGATTTATCATTAAAACGCCATTTAAAGAATAGTAGCTTTTTTAGCTGAGCCATTTTTTTAAAACGGCTTGTACAAAAGAGAAATTGCATTTGAGTACAAAAATAGACGCCTGTTCGTATCAATTTAATAATAATACTTAATTTGATATCTTCAGTATCCACATGAATAACCTAAAATAAAAGGGCCCAGTGCTACTCCTTATCAGGTTGAGATAAGCAGGCCCCATTTTCCAAGTACATGGCAGTCATAGCGTGAATGAGTAATGAAAATGTTATACTCTTATCATGATGAATATATGTTTTTATTAAGATGGTAGTTCCGTTTTGATTTCCTACTTCTGTACGTTTGCGAATTTTGATGGATGAATCACAGAATACCATACAAATATACATACATTTGTCATCACGCCGAGTCCTTAGACTTGCATACCTCTTTCGATAACAGAATTACATTACATATTATAATTACAATATGACAAGATTTTCATATACCATATAGATAGGAAATAAGCATGCGATTCGCCTGGTAAGCGGTGATGGTAAGCGATTAACGCCGACCCTAGCTTTACATATACTTTACCTAGGTATATACAAACTTCAAACTTTAACCGGAGAATAAATTGAATTACTTACGTATAGTAGTGAATGAGAACTGGCGAAATACTTAAGAGTAGTGTCATTTAGCTGCGATCTTCATCGTGTTCGGTTCATGTGCAGTAATACAACAAGCGGACAATTTAAATTTGGAACGGTGAATTGAATCACGTTGTATCATACATAAACTTACATTTTACGTATGAAATGGCTTATATGCAGTGCAGTGTAGAGTTCTGTGGCTTGTGGTGGCCTTGGACCGTTCCAGACAACCGGGGTGAACGATTAGTAAGTTAATAATAATAAATTCTTACAACAAGCAAACTTAGTTGGAAGCACTAGACATTAGAAGCACACGGTGTAAGACAGTAAATCGTTAAGTTGGAATTGAGTACCGCAACTTATCCGCCGATACAATTATAATTAAGCTGACTACATTGCTAGAATCAAGTGTGATGGAAAAAAAAATATTAACTGAGATCTGAACATGTTTTGGTATTTATATTCATTATTTTTAAACGTATAAATTATTTTACAATTATATCTATTCAAATTAAAATAAAGTATTATAAATTAAATAACTATATTCATAATTAGTTTAAAAATATTTTCAGTGTCTTGAAAGTTAAAAGTAATCAAGGACAGTATTTTTTAATCCATTAACTCTCTTGAGCAAATTTCACTTCAAGTAAACTTGAAACAGTTCGTGCTAAGTAAAATAGTACTATTCTTAAGCATGATTTGGCAGAAACCATTTTTTCTTTAATTATATCAATGATCAATAAAACAATTACTGCTTATATGTTTTTTTTTAAATTTACGATATAATTAATATAAGCTTTAGGATATAATTAATATAAGCTTTACGATATAATTAATATAAAATTTACGATATTATTAATATTAACTCATTCAACCGTTAACCTAGTCTCATTAATTATCAAAGGATAGTTTCCAGACGTTGAAATCTACAATACGTTTCCCGAACAATTATTTCCAGTAGAAGTAGAATAATTGATGCGGACATAAGAACAAGCAATGCGGTGTTTTTAATCACCGGAGTTGTTCTATAAATTGGAGTGCTGAGTCGGCGCCAAAAATGCGGCAGGCGCGCTGTCAAGGGTCGTTCAAGCTGCGCCTGAACAGCTTCAACCCAGAGCACTCGTTAAGGTGTTCCGGCGCAAATGAGAAATAATTGCCCAAGTTAACCAAATAGGGATTGACTCGACTAACATAAATTTTCGAAAATTGCCTATATTAATCAATGATAATGTAGCATTCAAATGGTGAAATTTTTTTTAAAATCGGTCCAGTACTTTTTGGGCTAATTCCTTACACACATAGTTTACATACAAATCTTTCCTCTTTATAATATTAGTATAGATGATGGAAATTTATTATGTTTAGAAAGACTGTAATAGACGGCCGTTTGGTCTAGTGGTCAGAACTCCTGACTGCGAAGTTTGAAGTCGCGTGCTCGATTCTCTCTGTGAGATATCTACGTATATATTCTATCTAAATAAGTATACATATCGTTGTCTAGTTACCATAGTACAAGCTTTGCTTAATTTGGGGTTATGTCAATTTGTGCACGATTGTCCCAAGGTATTGTTTTATTATTAACTAACTACTTCATATATAATAAAGGATAAAGTATTGGATTTTTTTTTATTTAAAATAAGTAAAAATGTCTTATATGCTAGCAAGTTATGTGTGGTACTAAGGTAAATAAGTAAGAGAAATAACGATCTGTTGGTAAGGCACCACAAAAAATAAGTACCTAATAAAGCTACTCAAGTCTCTAATTTTCGTTTAATCTCTTATTTTGCTAGAAATATAACTTTATAGTTCCCACTTAGCGCTACGTGGCCATAAACACTTTTATAGTAGTTAACGTGGCTCGTTCGTGTGTGAAATGTAAGAAGTTCCGTAATGAAACAAACTTCTCGTAAGCGGATACTTAGTTTAGGCTCAATCAAACGTATCCACAACAATTAAACTTGATAGCCGGCGAAGATTTATCCTAACCACATGAGCCCTGGTAACAAAATGACCAACCTTAGATAAGTTTCAATGCCGTAGTTAGGGCGGATTTTACCAAGTAAATCCAAATTGTAATGTACCCTTACATTTCCCAATAACGTCTATCTCGTTGGCACCTAAAATATTCCTTTTTGAGAGCTTCCGTTTCGTGCGCTGCGTAAACGGTTTAAGTTACGAAAATATAATGTATGAGGAAATTGTTCCTCTTTAAAAGTTCTAAAAAAAATTCCACGGCAGCCTATGTCTATCTTTTAAGATTGACTCACTATGACCTTTTTTATGGCAATTAAGTCCGCGATGGAAATCCTCCTAAACAACTTAACCGATTTCAATCAAATTTACACACCGTGTGCAGTTTGATCCAACTTAAAAGATAAGATATCTTACATCACAAGTGGACTCGATAGGTGGCGCTGTGATCGTGTTTCAGGAAATTTTACTTTTTCACCCGGGCGAAGCTGGGCGGGACAGCTAGTATATTATATGTAAGAATGATATTGAAGATCTAACAAAGGCAGAAATCTATGAGTTGAGACTGACTGAGATTTCGTTCCACTGGGTGAGATGTGTCGTTCTATTTACAGAATTTATTTCCCCATAACGAAACACGTAAACCCCACGTTTTAGAGACGCCCTTAAAATGCTAAATAAGTAAAGGAGCCTACATACGATATTTGTATTCTCTATGCGGAAAGGTGAGAATACCCCATTTTGTTTCGGAATGTACTTATGTATTGTCTATATTTTTAGAGTGCATTTTAAAAAGTGAACGAACGGAGCCAAACTTAATTGGCACGTACATAGTTTCGTCATGTATCTGATATCTGTCTTGTGAGAGACATATTTCCTTATTATCCTTAAGGGGTGACATGACCTCTCGAGAATATAATAATTTGTAACTTTTTTCGATCCGTCAAACTATTCAACTGTGTGTATCTAATTTGTGTTATTTTGCAGAATATTCCTAAATAATTACTGTACTGTACTAACAAGAAACTGTTTGACTTTAATACATATTTAGAATTAAGCTTCCATTGAGACAGAGAATCATCAAATTGCTTTTTTTTATTAGACCTAAGTACACTAGGCATAATACTTTAATGCCTTAGGCTATTAATATAATTTTCAAAAACATCTAAATATGAAATTCCAGACATAGAACAGTAGGAAAGATATCCGCGTACTCCGATTATGCACAAACATGAGCTGTAACAGTACTGAACTAAAATATGTAAATGTTCAGTAAACGAGATAATACGGTCGTAATAATATTTTCATATGGTTTATTATTGCTTTCGGAATACGTACATTTTTGTGAGCACGCACGAACGTACGAATAATGAGAAAAAACGTTAATACTTTCCCATTCAAAGTATATTTATCAATAGGTAGTGTAAGTTAATTGAATTTGGTCTTTGCGACTTCGCATACTATTTCTATAATAACCGCACCGTTTATTTCTACCTACTCATTTGTTCCATGGACTCGTTACCTGTCACGTTGGTACCTCAATATATATACCTCGACGGCTTCCCACAAGGATCCCCGAACTGGTAAGCAGTGGGGTACAGGTAGGAACCACACACCCACTTTCCGCCAGAGATACATTTTAGGTGCCAACGCGACAGTTCGCGAGTCCATCGCCGTTACTCATAAACAACTACACATACGCCATTGAATTTCTTTTCAAACTTATGCAGGTTTCCACTCGATGTTTTCCTTCACCGTAAAGCTGTACTTAAATCTCTACATGCCTGAATATTACTTCGAATACATAAGCCAAAATGGTTTAAAGATCATTACCGTTCTATTCTGTAGTATGCGACCCAAAGTAAATACATATCAGCCAAGATATGTATTTACTCAGCCAAGCTTGTACTATGAGAACTAGCAACGATAAACATACTTACATATGTTCTTCTTCTTCTTCCAAGTCGGTCCCTCACTGCTGAGGATCGTGACTCCGCCGATTAATGTCTTTGATAGCAGCTCTCCACTTCTCCCTATCGGTTGCTTTCTGGAGCGCGCTGCTTAACGTCGTATCCAGTTGGTTGGTTGGCTAAGCTTTGCTTAATTTGGGGTTATGTCAATTTGTGCACGATTGTCCCAAGGTATTGTTTTATTATTAACTAACTACTTCATATATAATAAAGGATAAAGTATTGGATTTTTTTTTATTTAAAATAAGTAAAAATGTCTTATATGCTAGCAAGTTATGTGTGGTACTAAGGTAAATAAGTAAGAGAAATAACGATCTGTTGGTAAGGCACCACAAAAAATAAGTACCTAATAAAGCTACTCAAGTCTCTAATTTTCGTTTAATCTCTTATTTTGCTAGAAATATAACTTTATAGTTCCCACTTAGCGCTACGTGGCCATAAACACTTTTATAGTAGTTAACGTGGCTCGTTCGTGTGTGAAATGTAAGAAGTTCCGTAATGAAACAAACTTCTCGTAAGCGGATACTTAGTTTAGGCTCAATCAAACGTATCCACAACAATTAAACTTGATAGCCGGCGAAGATTTATCCTAACCACATGAGCCCTGGTAACAAAATGACCAACCTTAGATAAGTTTCAATGCCGTAGTTAGGGCGGATTTTACCAAGTAAATCCAAATTGTAATGTACCCTTACATTTCCCAATAACGTCTATCTCGTTGGCACCTAAAATATTCCTTTTTGAGAGCTTCCGTTTCGTGCGCTGCGTAAACGGTTTAAGTTACGAAAATATAATGTATGAGGAAATTGTTCCTCTTTAAAAGTTCTAAAAAAAATTCCACGGCAGCCTATGTCTATCTTTTAAGATTGACTCACTATGACCTTTTTTATGGCAATTAAGTCCGCGATGGAAATCCTCCTAAACAACTTAACCGATTTCAATCAAATTTACACACCGTGTGCAGTTTGATCCAACTTAAAAGATAAGATATCTTACATCACAAGTGGACTCGATAGGTGGCGCTGTGATCGTGTTTCAGGAAATTTTACTTTTTCACCCGGGCGAAGCTGGGCGGGACAGCTAGTATATTATATGTAAGAATGATATTGAAGATCTAACAAAGGCAGAAATCTATGAGTTGAGACTGACTGAGATTTCGTTCCACTGGGTGAGATGTGTCGTTCTATTTACAGAATTTATTTCCCCATAACGAAACACGTAAACCCCACGTTTTAGAGACGCCCTTAAAATGCTAAATAAGTAAAGGAGCCTACATACGATATTTGTATTCTCTATGCGGAAAGGTGAGAATACCCCATTTTGTTTCGGAATGTACTTATGTATTGTCTATATTTTTAGAGTGCATTTTAAAAAGTGAACGAACGGAGCCAAACTTAATTGGCACGTACATAGTTTCGTCATGTATCTGATATCTGTCTTGTGAGAGACATATTTCCTTATTATCCTTAAGGGGTGACATGACCTCTCGAGAATATAATAATTTGTAACTTTTTTCGATCCGTCAAACTATTCAACTGTGTGTATCTAATTTGTGTTATTTTGCAGAATATTCCTAAATAATTACTGTACTGTACTAACAAGAAACTGTTTGACTTTAATACATATTTAGAATTAAGCTTCCATTGAGACAGAGAATCATCAAATTGCTTTTTTTTATTAGACCTAAGTACACTAGGCATAATACTTTAATGCCTTAGGCTATTAATATAATTTTCAAAAACATCTAAATATGAAATTCCAGACATAGAACAGTAGGAAAGATATCCGCGTACTCCGATTATGCACAAACATGAGCTGTAACAGTACTGAACTAAAATATGTAAATGTTCAGTAAACGAGATAATACGGTCGTAATAATATTTTCATATGGTTTATTATTGCTTTCGGAATACGTACATTTTTGTGAGCACGCACGAACGTACGAATAATGAGAAAAAACGTTAATACTTTCCCATTCAAAGTATATTTATCAATAGGTAGTGTAAGTTAATTGAATTTGGTCTTTGCGACTTCGCATACTATTTCTATAATAACCGCACCGTTTATTTCTACCTACTCATTTGTTCCATGGACTCGTTACCTGTCACGTTGGTACCTCAATATATATACCTCGACGGCTTCCCACAAGGATCCCCGAACTGGTAAGCAGTGGGGTACAGGTAGGAACCACACACCCACTTTCCGCCAGAGATACATTTTAGGTGCCAACGCGACAGTTCGCGAGTCCATCGCCGTTACTCATAAACAACTACACATACGCCATTGAATTTCTTTTCAAACTTATGCAGGTTTCCACTCGATGTTTTCCTTCACCGTAAAGCTGTACTTAAATCTCTACATGCCTGAATATTACTTCGAATACATAAGCCAAAATGGTTTAAAGATCATTACCGTTCTATTCTGTAGTATGCGACCCAAAGTAAATACATATCAGCCAAGATATGTATTTACTCAGCCAAGCTTGTACTATGAGAACTAGCAACGATAAACATACTTACATATGTTCTTCTTCTTCTTCCAAGTCGGTCCCTCACTGCTGAGGATCGTGACTCCGCCGATTAATGTCTTTGATAGCAGCTCTCCACTTCTCCCTATCGGTTGCTTTCTGGAGCGCGCTGCTTAACGTCGTATCCAGTTGGTTGGATATCTGATCACACCATAGTGTTGGGCTTCTACCCCGTGGTCTGGTGCCGTCCATCTTTCCCGTCACCATCAGTCTCTCCAAATTGCCAGGGTCTTTGCGAGCTATGTGACCAAAGTATTGTAGCACACTTTGGAGGCAGATGGTGGATAACCTAGGCTGGCTTTCCAGTTTAAGTTGGGCTATTATGGAGACATTTATTTGACACATACGGAGCATTTTTCGCCACACCCACATCTCCAAAGCATCGATCTTCTTCCGGAAGGCTATATATATATATATACTTACATATGTACGTATATAGAGAAAACAGTTATAATTAATAATTTATTAAATTATAACGCAAATCAATATAAGGGATGAATCCAATTAAACCCGATTAACAGTTTCGGAGAATTGCGTCGACATATTATAATAATACATTCACATGCATTAAAAAAAAATATGAATTTGGTAGCCGAGTATATTATCTTGAATATATTATTGTTCCAATAATATTACATACGAACGTATCGAATAGTTAATCTCCTTTTTTGAAGTCGTTTTGAAGCACTTCCGAACTATCGGCACCCAAAGCGATATGTTCAAATTGACAAGTCAAATCGTTCGGGGAATTGGTTAAGAACTCAAAACGTGGAAGACGAATTCATTCGAGCCGAAGTTGTGTGGAATAGATAAAACCCACCATATAAGATATTCAAATCCCTTAAGTGCACGGTGCGGTTGAATTGCGAGAAAAAGTCCCATTTTGAAACGTTGTAAAACTCTTTATTATTCCAGCTTTGCAGGTGTCTCCGAGGAGATACAATGGTTGGTGGGACTGACGCCTGGCTCTGGGAGCTGTGACCGAAATAATAGTTTTTATTCCCTTGAAAGATTATCCTGTATCTTAATTCAGGAACACCAAATTTATTTATTCATTTAAACAAACAGCAAAATATACAGCTATATATTGTAATTAAATGTAATGCACCACAAAGATGCAAGTCTATTAGTAAGTATTAGTGATTAGTCACACCACGCGCTTTACGGTGAAAGAAAACATTGAGAGGTAACATGCATACGTTTGAGAAGAAAATCAAAGGCATATGTGTACGTGCTTGAGTAACGGCGACAGACTCACCATCTGTCACGTTAGCACCTAAAGCATATCTCTAGCGGAAAGTGGGTGTGTGGGCACTACCTGTTCACCGATAGGATATATTTATAATCATGATTATTGTGTGGTGGCGCGCCATGAAAGAGGCTTTATGTCCAGCAGTGGACTGCTGTAGGCTGATGATGATTATTATTAAATTTATGTGAGGATTAGTAACTTAAGAGGTAATCCATAGACACGAGACAAGTTTAGTAAAAAATACCAGTGCGGCCGGAATTAAAATGACGCAATTTTATGAAGCTCTGTACACAGCAATATTGTCAGATATACTGTTTTGCATCCATAACACCAGAAGGGCGCGTCATCTTGGCAGAGTGTTTCGTTTATTTTTATATGTATCACAGCGGCGAAGATGTGCAGAGAGACAAAGAATCCGACAATTCTCGGCGCATCACTTAGCCGTCACGGTATAATGTCATATTCGTACCTAGAAGCCGTTCCGGCTGGCAAACGAGCTCGGTGTGACTTTTTACGACGCTATAAATTTTTAACGGCTCAAAAAAACCCTGCCTTTTGGCACACAAAAAAGAGCAAAACGTAGTTACACACGGCCGTAACTGACAAGAATATGTAATGTACAACTTCATCCCCATAACTTTTATGTGAGTACATCACGGTTTAGTATTTGGATAAACGAACGACGCCCTTAAAATATTTTCAATCGATAAGAATTCTATTTCGTTAGAATATTATGATTTCGTCTTGAACACAAAATGGGTTGAATATGTGCTTATAAAAACTTAGCTCTACAGAAATTCATGAAATAGATATTTTTTATTACAAAAAATAAAATATATTGAAGGTTAATCGAAGTTTACTTATAATTTTGTACACTTCCGCGATTAAATATTGCGCGGCAGAGGTGTATAGGTAATACCCACACACCCACTTTCCGCCAGAGGTATATTAGGTGTATATTAAGTTATATCCAACAATGACATGGTTCTTCGTGATGAATATATAGTCGTTGTTTCGCTGGGAACACAAGGAAGGCCCCAACCCGGCGGCCAGACGATATCGCGGTGGTTTAAAGGCAATGATTGTGATTGGCATAGGACTGGAAGCAATGGCATTTTGGTGAGGAGAACTATGGGCTGACTGATGATCAAAATTAACGGCTTCATATATTAGATACTTTATAAAATGTATAGGTACTTTTTGGAAGCTTTAGTCCAGGTAGCGATTATTTCATTCAATTATTATTAAATAGGTTACGCAGATTACAAGGGATCAAATTAATATCAGGTCAGTGACGACCAACAATTACAATATGAAGTAATGTAGTGTACACGACACATTTATGGCGTCGCATTATTAAAATTAAAGGCTTTAGCTGACACTTTATACTACCTACTTATGAACGCGTGTTATTTCTACAAATATGAAACACTAATGAAGTCACATACCAACTCACCCATCGAAGTTGAAAGGTCGAACTAAAGCCGCATGCAATAAATCTTCCATAACAAGACTATTAGTTTGTTACCAACAATTTATCCTGTAAATTCACTAGTTAGTCAACTTCGTTCGCAGATGCTCTCATTTATCATCGAGCGAGCGTGTATCAGCGGACTTATCCGGGCATTAATGCCGCGGCCAACATTGTACCGGGGATTTATATGATTTTTCCACCGACAAACATACAAGTCAACTTTCCGCGTCATTTGGCAACACCCTAATGGATTGCGAACAGAGCTGTTGTCTCGACAACGCTTTTTGCAGACAAAGTATAATGATGGGTGGTTTCGCTCCAGTTGCTCTATTTTGTTTGCGTCTGCCTATGCTACTTACAGGCGGCCATCATATCTACCAACTTACATTTTCCCATACAAAGACGTGACGCTTTTAGGATTTTCGTGGGTGTAACAAAGGATTTAGATAATATATTATATCTAAGGATATCTAAAGGAAAACCGGCACAACAATAGCGACATCTTTTCTTTGAGATGAACCATAAAATGTTTGCTTAAGAAATTGTATCCTTTCTCCTAATTTGTGATTATTGATACGTATATACATATAAACACGCCGAGTCACTTGTGAGGTAGGCAATGCTAATAGAGCGTCAGTCTTCCGTAGACATACAAACATTCTTTGCTTCAATCACATTAGTCTTTTCATACAGCGGTTTCCGGTGCCCTAAATACGCTTCTAAACGTTGATTATTCTACTTTGGTAGTTGTTATTAAGCGTTGATGGACACTAAAAGTCTCTTCTCTTCAAGTCGGTCTCTTTGAAAAACGTGCGACGAAACGATTTCAGATCGAATCCGCGATGAGGAAGATTCGCAAAACAACTGGCAAGAACAAGGGTGTGATTGTAAAGATGAAGAAAGGCATGTTATGTTTTAACAAAGCGAAAGTGTGTGCAAGAAGAGGCGGTGGATGACCACCAGCTAGCTAGATCAAATCCATCGCACACTCAAGGACGGAAACGTCAAGAGTATTCGAAATGCGATGTGGACGAAGCGCAAGAGGTATGTAAGTCTAGAGAGGCCTGGGGCTCTACTCTCTTTGCGTACCCCGTTAAGGACTAGGCGTGATGATCTGTATGTATGTATTGCTCTACGTATTTGATGTAGGCAACTGAAACATGATATCGTCACCATTTCCTATGCTTGGACATACTAAAACCGTTTATATAAATTACCAATTTGTCGGTTGAGACCGTATTATTAAATTAAATATATGTTTTACTTCGTTGTGAAATAACCCAAATTGAATATCTTAAAGAATTAAAACAGAATGTTTATTTTCCTGTATTAATGGTGTTTCTTCCTTATCCTGTATTTCAGTCGTGCACGCGACCAATTTCACCGCTCTTCCCCAGAGCAAAGAGTAACAGAACTCCATTATAAGCAAACAAATTACATGAAAGGTTAAAATATTGCTAAACTTTGAACAGCAAACGAAAGTTGAAATAGATGTTTTATAATTTATCTTACATATTGCATCTACGAAGTTAGACTGAAAAGTAGAATGACCAGTGGGGCCTCAACACTCTGTTGCTGTTCCTCGAAAATAGTACTTTCTAAAGTAATTCCACTAACTTTGGAGTATTCTTGAAAGCACCTCATTTCTTTTGAAAAATAACCTCTCCACTACTATTAAAAGCGAAGAAATGCTTAAAAGGTTAGTAAATTATGATCAGTGGATATGGCCCTTGCTCCGTTCACAATCATTTAGTGAAAATTTTCATTCCAAGCTCAATGCATCTTCCCTTCGCGCTTGAAGCTTTAGAAAAAGATGAAAATGATTCTTTATAGAATCAGCTTGAATGAAGTAAAACGAAGTCAAGCTCAATATCCTAGTTATTTATAATGAATTAATAATATCATAACTGTGGTGGCCGAGGGGTTCGAGTAGTTGCCTGCGACACAAAGATCGCAAGCTCGAATCCCAACTCTAACAAAGAGTTTTTCTGAAATTAAGTACGTGATTAGTCACACCACGCACTTTACGGTGAAGGAAATATCGAGAGGAAACTTGCATACGTCCTAGAAGCAATTAAAGGCATATTTATATTCGTGCTTAAGTAACGGCGATGGACTCGCCATCTGCCACGTCTGCACCTAAAATATATATCTGCTGGAAAGTGGGTGTCTGGGTACTATACACCTCTGCTTACCCCTTCGGGGACCCTTGTGGGAAGGCGTGAGGATATATTATTATTATATCATTAAAAATACGGTTGGTTAGTTACATTCAAACGTATTATATTATTACTGGCCGGATCCCTAGTCAGTTGTACATAACAATCGTAAACCAGTCCTTCTGTTTTGATAGCATCGACTACGTACGACAAATAACATTAAGCTGCCGTATACAAAGATGTGTCACCAGTAAATATTACCCAGAGAATAGCTATGGGTTTTATCTCCTATCTGTAAGGCAAAAACAAGACCATTATAAGAAATAAGAAGATCCAAGATCCCTTATACAATTGTCGAATAAAGTGCGATGGCATTCACCGCATTAATTAGATTATATTACTTTTACGGTCCGAATTCCTTACTTTCGTATTATTATTGCGCTAGTTTCAGGTTTATAGCATTGTCCTATTAATATTATAAATGTGAAAGCTTTTGAGGATATTTTGTTTTTCACGCAAAATATACGGAATGGAATTGGATGAAATTTGGCACGGATACAAATTATTTGCTCGATTACCACAAGCCATGACTACTCCTAAAAAAAATTACCAAAGAAAAAAATTTAAGCGGGTGAAACCGCCGGGAACAGATAGATTTATATAATAAATACTTAATTTTATTATATACATATATAAAATGTCCTCGCGCCTTCCCACAAGGAGTTCCCGAAGGGTTAGGCAGAGGTGAGGGGCCAGTACCAACACATCCAGTTTTCGCCAGAGATATATTTTAGATGCCAACGTGACAGACAGTAAGAGAGGTAGGGCATAACGGGTTTCCCGTTCGAATTCGGAGCTGCCCGACTGGGGCAGGACCTCCACCTTATAGAAGTCCGTAGCCAAATAACACAATTTTTTGTGTTGTGTTCCTACGCGGTGAATAAGGTTTCCAGTAATGAGCTCCTTGGGGAGGGGGAGGATTGTTACATTGTGTTGGAAGCAGAGGGATTAAACCCATTATGCTGCTAACACACCATAACTCTCCGAACACAGAGTGGCAACACGCAAGTGATACTTCGGTATCGTGAGAGTAAATAGGCTGCGGTAACCCGCCAGACGTTTCCCATCAGATGGGCCGTATGCTTGTTTGCCACTCTTGTTGTATAAAAAAATAATAAAAAAAAGACAGCAATTCCATCGCCGTTTTATATACAAAGCCTTCTTAAAAAAAACTAAATGAGCCGTGGATAGCGTGGTTTAAGTAATAATGAATGAAATCAAGATTGCAAGTTTAAGCCAAATGGTCTGAACCAATCAGTGTTTTTCTTAATTTAGTATACTGATTTATCATACCACTAGACGCTTTACGTTCAAAGAAAATATCGTGAGAAACCGGCATACTTTGAAAATAAATGAAAAACCTAGTAAAATAGTGGAAAGAATAGTACATATATTACAGCTGTACAGTAATAATACAGCTAATACAAGGCTTAATTGTATTTAGAAGCGCCTTTCGGTATGTAAAATAATTCATAATAATTCATAATATACCTGGAAAAGTAAACGTTTTCTGAATACTTCTCTCGCACCATATGGTCTCAAAAGAATTTCCTTCCGTAAAATATCGGACCGAAGATTAGGTCTTCACATTACGGCTTGCCCTAGAAATTACGGCATGGATTTTTTAAGAAGGGTGAAAGAATTTAAAAGCAAACGCAACGTTTACAAGCAACTGTCTCTGCTTTCTTTCACCAAAACGTATAGCATACATACTAGTGCCAAATTAAATGTCAAACCTTATTTTACCCAATCGAAGCTACGGACAATAACGGTTGCAATATCACTTCTGCCTACGACCAATTTTCTTGGATACTTTTATTGATATGAATTATTACTTGTTATTGAATGAGATCGAATTATCTAACATCGAGAATGTTTATTAATATAATATAAAGGTTTATTGCAAAAAGTTTCAATTGTTAATTTACTAACTCATTAAATACGATTACATTGCGTGTACGATTTCGATTACGATTATAATGCGTCATCTGTCACGTGTACACCTAAAATATGTACCTATATCCCTGGCGGAAAGTGGGGGTATGAGTACTACCTTCACACCTACGCCTACGCCTTCGAGGACCATTGTGAGCAGCTTTTCTTGCTTCCGAAAATAAAAGACGAAAATACACCTGTAATACCTCTGCCTAACCTTCGTTCGAAGCCATGGATATAAATATTTATTCAAAACAAAAATGAAACAAAAACCTTTTCTTCATTTCAGTTGTTCGGTGTTTCCATATTCGCATTGTGTCTGTGGATATGCGTCGAGCCCGGATTCAACGAGTGGATGCGAATGTTGGAACTGCAGAAGTACTTCATTGGTATCTACATCATTCTGATCGCTTCATTGGGCATCATGGTCGTCGCCTTCCTCGGTTGCGGTTCTGCTCTCATGGAAAATGTTACGCTGCTATACACAGTAAGTTTGATACTATACTATTCATGTTTCGTTATCTATTTATTTGAAGCTGTGAATATATTCAGTTTTAGAGACCCTTTGTATGCAAATGATAAAGAAACATGGACTATAACATAACATCGTAGTATACACTGGATTTTATTTGAATGTTAGAATTAATTGATTTAATACTGTATCATCACATTTTGGTTTATTTTAAGACAAAAAAATACAAAACATAATGTGTCTGGCCTTTCAGTATATAGGAACACAAATCGCCCTGTTTGTGTTCGGACTGATCGGGGCCTGCGTCGCTTTAGACTTCTCCACTTATGATTCGAGCGTTCAACCCCTCATCAGACAGGTCATCGTGAGGCTCATTAACAACCCACAGCATGAAGGTAGCCGGGAGATATTGAGGATGGTTCAGGAAGGAGTAAGATCAAATATTATTGTTTTTTTTATTCCAGCAAGCATACGGGCAGCCCTATGCTAAGCGCCTGGAATGTCACTCGCGCATTGTTATATATATATATCCTCACGCCTTCCCAATAAGCAGATGTGTATAGGTAGTACCCACATACTCACTTTGACAAATGACAAGTCCATCGCCGTTACTCAAGCACGACTACACATACGCCTTATTATTTACTGTAAACTTTTCTGTTCTTGAAACCGGTGAACATATTTATAGAGACCGATCCGTGGCTTAAGTGTATGTAGGGAGAACTGGCGCTCTCATCCTCTGCCTAGCCCTTGAGTATATGTATAGATAAGTACAGAATCTATCAGAATTTGATATATTTTTTCATAAAATATAAGAATCCACAGTAAGTATCATACAAAGAATATAATAACGCATTCCTTTCTCAACACTTTTTTACCGATATTTCTGGCTAGGTATCATCGTAGTCCTAGTCCTAGAAATATGGCCAATTCTAAAAATCTATAAATGAAGCCGTCATACGTGACAAATAGAAGTACCATAAGCTCGTCAAACTGTTCCTGCAAAAAAACAACGCCTAACGAAGCAAACACCAAAACGCATTTGTTGAACGGACAGTGACGTAGAAATTGCACGGAGCTTTTGGGAGCGTTTCTGGGATAGTGGCGGTAATCAAATGGACCCGTGCCACGCTGCATGCCCGATTGGACACGACTCCAATCATACACTCTCGAAGCCAAAACTTTGCTTCACTGTGATCCAGTTCAAGCCGTAATTGACGCATGGTTGTCGTGTTGATATTCAATGCCTACAATTCTCACAGACTTATGTCGTGAAACAGTTAATAGCAAGGAAAGTAAAATGTATTCTAAAACTCAAAAGGAGCTATGGAGGCTGTGGGTCTAAGTAGTTATATTTAATCAAGACTGCAGATTGAAATCTCTGGTCTGATTTTATAAATTTAAGTACACTTTATTTTAAGAGATATATTGTGAAAGCAAATACCTATTATAAAGAATCTTACATAATTATCTTAAAGCTGCTGTGTTTAATATAGATATACTTGAGGGATGGCGATAGACTAGCCATTTGTCACGTTATCTAAATAAATATATCTACGGGAAAAAGAGGTTGTTATAAAACCCATACCCTCTAGCTAGCGGGAAGCGATGAAGATAAACCACTCAAATGGGATCTTTCTCTGCCTCTTCTTCCAGGTAATTTTGCAGTGCTTGTATGTTTTATCAAAATTAGCAACCAGTTCTAATAAAGGCTAATAAAGGATAATTTTATAATATACTAGTTGTCCCGCCCAGCTTCGCTCGGGTGGAAAAAAAAGATGGTGGCGTCACCTATCGGGTCCAATTGTGAATCTAAACCATTCCCAGATCCCCTTGAACACACACAAAAAATTTCATCAAAATCGGTCAAGTCGTTTGAGAGGAGTTCAGTGACATACACACTCACAGAGGAATTATATATATAAAGATACTAGTTGTCCCGCCCAGCTTCGCTCGGGTGGAAAAAAAAAGATGGTGGCGTCACCTATCGGGTCCAATTGTGAATCTAAACCATTCCCAGATCCCCTTGAACACACACAAAAAATTTCATCAAAATCGGTCCAGTCGTTTGAGAGGAGTTCAGCGACATACACACTCACAGAAGAATTATATATATAAAGATAATATATCCTCACGCCTTCCCACAAGGGTCCCCAAGGGGTATAGGGGGCAGAGGTGTATAGGTAATACCCACACACCCACTTTCCGCCAGAGGTATATTAGGTGCCAGGATAGGATAATTTTAAATAAGGCTATTTTCGTTTCAGATTGGATGCTGCGGTGCTGACGGTCCTATGGACTACATAAACCTAAACAAGCCCTTACCATCCGAATGCCGAGACTCGGTTACAGGCAACGCTTATTTCCACGGCTGTGTCGACGAGATGACTTGGTACCTCGAAGGCAAGACAGGCTGGCTCGCTGGCATCGTTCTCGCTTCTTGCATGATTGCCGTAAGTGTACTAAAAATAGTCGTGGTGGTGAGTTTAGTCGCCCGCTATACAAAGAGAAGTTGAAATGCAGATCAATACAAAATTGTTTTTCAAAACTTTTGTACAGTGAATAATCACACCGTGAGCTTTACGGTGATGGAAAACATCGAGAGAAAATCTGCATACGTCTGAGAAGAAATTCGAAGATGTATGTATCGTTGTTGGCGATGGACTCGTCATCTGTCACGATGGCATCTAAATATATCTCCAGCGCAAAGGATAATTACTACAAAATTGTTGATCGCTGGGGGCACAAGTACTTACCAGGCGAGACGTATCTGCTTGTAAGGGCTTGTCGTAATTACAAAGCGCTTGAAAAACTAGGGATATCGCGCGTTGCCAACTTGGGTTAATGGTTGGATTTTTGTATCAGCAGCATGAGGTACGAAAGGGCCTCGCGGGCGGTAAACCCTCTTCTGCCACACAGCCTTATATAGTTAGGGAACTTACTCAAGACAGCATTACACCAATACTCAGAAGCAGCCCGATGTGACTATGATTTTCTGTAAAATAGGGTGGTGTTTGGACAACTCCAATTTTGAAATAGATCCGCCCTGCCCTCTCTTAAATATGTATGTAGCAATGAATACATATTGTTTCATTTATATATAAGGTACAATATCTGTTTTCTAATAAGGTGGTGAATGCAGTTATGTCATTGATCCTCATCCAAGCTGTGAAGAAAGAAGAAGAGGAATCTTCAATATATAAAAATTAGCTTTATTCCAAAGTATCAAGTCTATATATAGGCATAAACTACGTTATTGCTTCATAGGTTAACCATATAAGATCCACCGTTTTTTTAAGTATTTACAATAAGTGAAAGTTGTGAAAAACAAGTTATATTTTTATTTTATTTTAGTAATAAACACATTTTATTTCATATACATATATATACATAACCCCTTAGTTTTGTGACTTTAAGAATTAATATAAAAACATTTTATATTTCAATAAAGATGTTTGTGATTGGTATTTGATATTGGATATCCGAGCCCCAGTGACCGAGTGGTACAGGTAGGTGCCTGCCACACAAAGATTGCAAGATCAAAATCCGTTTTTTTTTAACTGAAATATGCATACGATTAAGAAGAAATTCAAAGGCGTCTCGTCGTGCTAGAATAATCACGATTGACACGCCGTTTCTCCGGGTACATGAGTACTATCCACACACCTCTGTCTACTCTATCGGGGGCCCCTTGTGCAAAGGCGCGATATATATAATATACATATATACAATGCATAATTGTTTTGAAGATGCAAATAACAATGATGTTCCAACTACCTAGATCTAATCGATGGTCGAGGAAAGTGAATTAAAAAGTAATTAAGATACGTCATTCGCCGTACGCATACAACGCAGGTACCTACGTATGTTTAGTACATATTACACGTAAAATCTCGGTCTTCCTTATCATATACATGGCCTAATGTCATGTATGTTAAGTCATGCTTTATAATGCCTATCATCTTAAAATAAAAGCAGCGATAATGCACGGTCAATTCATATTCAATGATGTACTTAAAATATTGAATAAATAATAATAATAATAAGGGACAATTCCACACAAATGAAATGAATTCATCGATATTTTTATATACTTCAATGATCGCAGATTTTGTTGCGCGCTACCTTTCTTTAGCTGTCATCGAAACGGGAATGGATCTAATCCATCTGAGACACTGACAAGTGTATTGAGGGCAAGAAGTAAAAAAATATTACATATATAACATCTACAAGCAATTTTAAATCCAATTTGTAATAAAAGAAGAATGTTTCCCATCAATAATAGCCTTCGTGCCAAATCGCTTCCAAATGAGATTTGAATGAACAACTTTCTTGGCACATCAATACATGCTTTCCAAAAATGATGATACGATAGCAATGCTTCGATTCACCGATCCATGGGTGTGTCGGGCTTTTGTTACTGGCCGCCTTAAAAGTAAAGCTGTAAAAAAGTTTACATATATTCATAGCAGTGTGAATATTTAATAATTACTGTTCCTGTACATGGTCCATGTTGAACACAAACCAACCTAGTCCCCAAGCAAAATCGATGTGGGAATTGAAAACGGTATACAAGATATATACCTACAAGATATCAATCATATCAATACATAAATACCTACGTAGAACATACAAGACTAAATAGTATAAATCCTCATTCCTCACGGCATGAGGGCATTGAGAACAATTTGTGCCTCCGATTGCGACGATAGTTGTTGGAGACAAATAAGACCGTCAACTCACTGTGCAGATCCGGAGCATCTATTTTCCCATTAATTATTTTAGACATAGTGGTTAACTGGTCATAGGATCGCCTGACTTCCAAAGAATTGAAACCCAAGCATCCAAGAAGGAACTTTGTCAGGTACAGGAAGGGTTAGTACCCGTACAACCGCTTATAAAGAAAGCCAAGAAAGGCTTTCTGTACTTTCTCCAGCAATAAAGCATAGGTACTCTCATGAGGATGCCACACACAAGAGCTGGTCTCCAACTTGCAGTGAACCAAAGCACTAAAAATAAGTTTAATAACGGAACAACACGAAACCCAATCGCCTGAATGACTCTTTGATTGGATTTGATTGGATTGAACTCCATGCTGTTTGCGGCAGCTCACTCTAGGAAAGCATCAACATCTTTTTGGATTTTACGACAATTTTCTTCGGACTTGACCTCCAGGAATAGCTTAAGATCATCGGCATACAGCAGACACTTGGCGTGTGCCAAAACAAGAGGAAGATCATTTATCATGAGAATAAAGAAAGAAAGATGCAACCGATAATAATAATATTCTAGACATCTGAAACAAGGCCAGCTGATTGAACTGATTTAATTAAGCCTATACTTTAGTTATCAGCAACAGATTGCAATATATTACATCTTAACCAATCAATATTCACCAACCAATATCTTTACTCAACAGACAAGTGTATCGACTTCCAATTATCTTATACATACTGTCGCCATAAGTATGTTTTAAAAGTTTCAAATTCTGTCACACAAAGTTCCCATGTGGCACTAAGTTTCATAGCTTCATGAAATTAAGTAACGTCACACAATGACTTCTGTGAAAACAATATGATAGGGTATTTTCATTTTCCCGTTGCGACTGAATCTATTTCCGGGATATAACTACCAACGCCGCGGAGGACGCCGTACCCTGAATGAATTTTCCTACTTCACCTCTCTACATCCCAACCAGTGAACTGTGAACTATATCACACCCACGAAATAGGTAAATCACCGCATGACTAGGGGTCTTAATAAAATTGTCATATTATTAAAGAGCATACAAGCTATGTTATCGATTCATTTGTTACTGTAATAAGTTGTGATCCACCGATGTTTGATAGGTTTCTTATCGGAGGAAATGTCAATATATTACGTCGAACATTGTGATATAACACAATATTTCAATTAAGTAGATATATATTTATTCCCGCCGTACATACACATATAAACAGACTGATGAACGTGGATTAAGCGAAAGTGTTCAAGCACTGTCTCTGCTAAACCTTTTGGGGGACTCGGCGTAATATTCATGTATATTTATTTCAAATGGAATCCGAGTGTCTACTCTGCAATGTTGGTCTAAGCTCAGAAGGAAGAGAATTAAGAGAAACTAAGGAGTAAAATTAATTAAATACGGATTCGTTTCAAGGAACGAGGATAAATCAGTGAAAATTAACTTTTAGGATTTCTGGGTCTGTTACTTAGTAGATTATTTTATTCTTTGTTCTCCCGCATTGGAGGGGAACAATCGAACGAAGGTTAAATAAAACGAACTAATAGAGATTGAATCGTACGTTCTTTCACACATCCGGACAACGGTAATATCCGGCGTGGAATGTTTATAGTCAACAAACATTGACTGGAAGCAAACATATCCGAGTCCGGAGCTGCGAGCCTAACTTGGACTAATTGTTTGTTGGCCACAACTTCGTTACAAATGGCGGCTGATATTCGCAGTTACACTAATCTGCGATAAGCGCGAATCACATATGTATTAGTTTCTTATCGCAGAAAACTGTAAGGCTAGTTACTTATTTCGGAGACTCTCCATCTGTCCTCGCCTAAAAGTGCTATTATATCTCTGACTACCGCTTTCAGGCCCTTTGAGACTATTCGTACATTATAAGAGGTGTGTCGGGAGAGATTTCAATAAGACGTGACAAAAGCAAAGATCAAACGATCAAATAAAACGTACGTCTGAACTTCCTTATTAAGGTACCTTTAGGTGCAAACGTAGTACATCGCGATTCTATCGCCGTTTCTCAAGCACGACTTGTTGAAATTTCTCTTTACGTATGCAGGTTTATGTACAATATTTTCCTTTTCCGGAAACAGGGTTATTTACTAACTAACAATGTTCGATCTTCAAATATTATTTTCATAAGTTTTAATGTACATGCCTTACCCACTCTAGCGTTTTTTTTTACCCATTAACGTACTCTGTAATGGCGATCTCTCAAGAACGCTTGAAGGAGCAATTACAGCAACTTTATTGAATCAAAATACGAGTGAAGTAAAAGAGGCAAAAAAAGGAACATGAAGTTTTTGAATAAATTACGTCTCAACGCAAACTCTTGAACCGCAAATTGATCCGTAGATTTTATTCTGACTAATCGGATTCGTATTACGAACGATTTTGCAAATTCTAAAGAAACGAATTCAAAGCCACAGACGTTTCTGTTGAAATTAATACTTCAGTTAAACAGATTACCATTTTCGCCCGCTACGAGCAACATTGAAAAAGGGCCGGACTTTAAAGTTTATAAAATGAGACAACCTAGAGAATCTATTATCTACCTTACACAATTCAATTACCTTAACGCTATCGGTGTCTTCGGGTTGATTTTTAATCATGCCATTAAATGCAGCCTAAAGACATGGTAAAATAGTTTAAATAGTTAATAGGCAAGTTACATTTCTGGTGGTCTAAACAAATTAGTTTTTCTAAAATTAAGGCTTTTTAGTGAGTGAAGACCTTATGGAGCCTGCAGCGGGCCTTGCTTTTTTATTATCGTTAGCTACCTATATCCCAATGCTGAACAAATGCTTGGGTCCTCTTGTAAACCTATATACTATATAAATAAAGATAGTCGTGGTTACGCGTAAAAATGTATAGATACCTATAATTGGTAATTTTTTTCTCGATTAAACCTTATCGAATTTGTTAATCTTTCTTTAGGCCAAACTCCATTCAATTTCATTTAGTAGTTTTTGCTTTAACGACGAACAAACATCGTCAAAAAATTACCTTTATAATATTAGTAAAATACATTCCATTCGGACGAAGTCGCAGGTAACGGCTAGTTTCATATTCCTTTCCTTTATCGTTATAATATCTGCTATATCGTATGGTCCTATCGTATTATGTTTACCGATGAAACCCGCTTTTAGAAAACCAGGGTTCAGAGTAATTAGCCGCGACCATGTAATGCTCAACCCGCAGTACCAATATCCGGAATTCAATGATCTAACGCTGCCAAGTGGCTCTATGTAAATACTGGCCGGAGAATTGCTAATGGAGGGTTTGCTCTGGTTAAGTATTACTGAAAGTTTGCCATGGTAATGTATACCTTATAAAAATTACGCAAAGAAATAAATATGCTTACCACATGCCTTAAAACAAAATTCTACTTGTAAAAGGAACCGTTCGTCGGTCGTCGACCAACATATAATAATACTAATAAGAATACTGATCGCCTGTCATCAGGAAAAAAAACGAAAAAAAAGTTGCTATATAATTTGCTGTATACCTATTTCAGTACATCTATAATACATACATAATATACTGCCAATTTCCTCATAGGGTAGGCATACAGCGTTGAGCATAAGTTTCCTCTAGACTTACATCTCTTATAGACTTATATTATGAGTGTGTTATTGAAAGCACTTACTCTTAAGAACAGAGAAATCTTTTTCATTTGAAAGTATTATTTTTAGAAATATGGGCTTTATATTAGGTATCAATATTCTACTATACTGCCCAACGGAGCGGCTAATGAAACCGAGAGATATTTTAGGTTCTCGTTCGAGACGTACATTTTTTTAAGTGCTACGTGCAATTTTAGCTCTTAAGTTAACAAGAACAAAAGAAATATATTCACACAGCTGAATGATTCAACAAGCTGAAACATGAATATTTGAAACGTTCTAAATCCATAGAGACGACGCATTTAAATTACCATCGAGTGAGGGGATGGGAGCACTTTGGAATCACTTGGTTTAGCAGTTTGGTAAGTGAGGATCAATTAGTGGAATCGAATTAGGCTTGAAAGCCAAGGATTAGTTAGGGTAATTTGTACCACAACAAAAACATTATAAATAATATATATATCCTCACGCCTTCCCACAAGGGTCCCCGAAGGGGTAGGCAGAGGTGTATAGGTAATACCCACACGCCCACTTTCCGCCAGAGGTATATTAGGTGCCAACGTGACAGATGGCGAGTCCATCGCCGTTACTCCAGCACGACTATACATACGCCTTTGAATTGCTTCTCAGACGTATGCATGTTTCCTCTCGATGTTTTTCTTTACTGTAAAGCTCGTGGTGTGACTAATCACTGTACTTAAGATCAGAAAAACTTATTCGTACAGTCGGGATTTGAACTTGCGATCTTTGTGTCGCAGGCAACTACTCGAACCACTCGGCCACCACGACTTTATACATTCAACATCATATGTGAATGTTAACACAAATATGTTACTCAATTAGGCAGATTATTATATCTTTTAATTGTATGTTGTAATTTGATCCTAAACTGTTTAGACAAAGCTCATTTGTACAGTCGCATTTGAACTGGCAAGCTTTTTATTACAGGCAACTAGTTGAAAAACTCGACTTCCATCGTTTATCTCATCACCAAATGTAATCAAAAGTCAATGCACCTTACAACCCACCTATCGCCAAATTCCTATTAAAAGCCAATTTTGCACCGAGCCCGCCTAGATTGGAAAATTGAGACAGAGGGAGACAGTATCGACGGAACCTTAGCTGAAATTGTTATTTATTGTTTGCATTAGGTTCGTGGAAGTGCGATAGAACCAATAGAACTTCATTAGTTTGAAAGGAACAGGTTATAAATCTCAATCTGGCCGAACCGTTCTAATAAAACATTAGGCTTAGGATCAACGTCTGTTCTGCGTTTTTTCACTTTACTTTGTATTTTAAATGATTTCTCTTTATCTTGAATACATACACATATACAAATATTATAATAAATAAATACCTTGGAAACATTGTGCACAAATTGACCTAGCCCCAAATTAAGCAAAGCTTTTGTTATGATAACTAGACAAAGATAATACTTATATAGATAGATATATACATAAATACATAAGCCATCCAAGACTAAGGTAGAAATACTCGTGTTCATCACACAAATATCTGCCCTCAGCGGAAGTTGAACCCGCGGCGTCAAGCTATATCTTGGCTAAATTTATTTTCATAATTGTCTCTCGTAGCGTGGGTCCGGGGTTCTTTTGCTGCTTAACCGAACAATATCTAAAGTTATAAACGTCACATAATCTTGCACTTTCGCCCCTTCAATAGCGATGACAATAGTGCGCCTTGCTTAGGCACTTGAGCTGGTGATGACGTAAAAGTTGTATTGTGCTATCTCGTATACGTTTACTGGGCTAGAAGAGCGGCTTTACAGGAATACTTATTTTGTGGAAAGAACTTCGCTGAGATTTTCCTGAGGAAGTATGGTCATTCAGAAAGTGTGTTTTGAATAGATTTTTGCAGCTTCCCTGTTATTGCAAGCGTTCATATGTAGCAATAACCGTTTACATATAAAGCCGGCTGCATTCTTTTTGCCACCTGAGTAGTATAAAGTTATTTGAACCAAATAGTAGCCTGTAAAACCAAGATTGCAAGTACGAATACTGACTGTACCAATAAGTTTTTGTCTACGGTTACGGTGAAGGAACACATCGAGAGGAAACCTATGCAGGTTTCCTCTCGATGTTTTCTGACGATGTATGCACGTCTGAGATGTAATTCAAAGACGTTGGTATGTCTGTAAATAACGCCATGCTTGGAAAACGTTGATGGTCTTGCCTCCTTTCACGTTGGCACCTAAATATATCTCCGGCGAAAAGTGGGTGTAGACACCTCTGCCTATCGCTTTAGAGACCCTTGTAGGATGTAAGGATATCATTATGAAACAAATATTACTATAAGAAAAATACGTTCCATGCGTTAGTTTGTGGGAGAATTGAACGTCACTAATAAATGTCTAAAATGCTCCAGATGGCAAAATGCTCTATTCTGGATAATAAAACATAAATTGTCGACTACATGTTGCATTGCAGGAACTTCGTCGTTCGCATGACAACCCTTTCAGAAGAATTTAATTGCATGTCACTCGCTAAAGTGACTCAAGCATTTTTCTCATTCTATTTGTATCTTGTTATTTTGCTTACACATACTTATTATTAACGAGGGCTATTATTTTCCAGAAATATAGACCTTATTGCTGAAGAATAGGTGCTGTGTGTAAATGTGTGAACTTACTGTGTTATAATATTGTTAGTTTATACGTAAACAAAGCCGATAAATACAGTAAGTGTTGTACATAATACTTCCAAAGTAATGTTTGTTGTTAGATGATGTGGTGAGTTCTACTCTATTACCTAACTTCCTGAGGTATGAGGTCTCTAAGCCTAGAGAGAACTTGCACTCTACTCTTTCTGTTTTCCCAGTGGGGGACGCGTGATGATAAGTATATGACAATATATGTAACTTCTTGTATATATCTGAAAAGTATTATCATCAATATTGAGAATTTTATTTAATTACTTTATATTGTTTTATGTATTATTATCATCAATATTTTCGTTTTTATTTAATATATTATTGTATGAGATTTTATGTAACGGGTGCTCGCTCAAAACTCGATGGTTTGAACCAAAACACTTAAAGTGGTTTGGCATTCGTTAAATCCCATAAATTTCTGAGCAGAAATTTAAAGAGCTGTTTTCGGCGAAATGAGGTAAGCATCCTCATCTAACATCCTCATTTTGAAATAATTTGTTTTCCGTGCATACCCATAATCTCTCTACCTTGGAAGTAAATAAAACATTAAAAAAAATGCCGCATCCAATTTTGGTTTTTACCTTTCTTTGTATGAATGTCGACGTCATAATTAAATTATGTATACTTTCTTTAGCTGTTTATAAATCAACTGAGACCAGCAAGATTTGGAAAGATAAATTAACATTTTGAAACAAAATAAAATCTAACTAGCGGTTCTTCCCGTCTTCGCACGGGTGGACATATGTTTTTTATAAAAGAAAATATAGCCTATGTCACTCAGGGTGAATGTAGCTTTTCAATGGTGAAAGAATTTTTCAAATCAGTCCACTACTTTTTGACATACTTACATACAAATCTTTCCTCTGTATAATATTAGTATAGATAAACATATTGAGCATAAGAAGAAACTACGTTACTAGGTTAAAATTAAACTAAATAAAACACCAGTTGTCATAGGATACAGGATATATTATCTAACAATTACAGGCGCAGCAGTGAATTAATCTCGCAAATACAATCTCAATCAGCCGCAAGCTCCCTCCCAGTAAATGTGGTTCCAGAGCGCAGGCATTATCGAGCAGCCAGTCATTACCGGCACATTGTACCGTGCATCTATCAAGCAATTCGCCATGCTGTCGCTATTATAGGGATATCGTCGTTGTACTTATGTTATATTGCTATATCAATGGGCAATACACTGTTGTTTTACTACTGTAGTGCTTTGTAGACAATGTGGTTCGAGCTTAGATTTATACACACATATGATACTACATCGAATGGATTCTTAAGGACGGGAACATTAGGAGTACTCGAAACCTCTGAGCATTACAGACAGACTGCTGAATGTAGATGGAGCGCAAGATGTAAGTAAGTCTAGAGAGAACTAGCGCTCTACTCTCCCTGCCAATTTTTTAAAGAAGAAGACCACTTATCTGTTTGGCACTTTAAAATATATCTACGCAATTCTAGGTGCTATTATAGCTCTGTCCACCTGTTTGCAAATACGTGAGAGAAGGTGTGAAGATATGTAGTAGCTTCCAGAGTGTTGACATCTACCGATGGCATTATTGCGTATGATCACTGTAGTTCCACCCTTAAAGGATATTGAACCATTTCCCTTGTAAGTAATTGCTTTAATTTCTACGTGTGAACACGTGAAGGGTTTGCAACAGAATGTTAATGCAAAATACAGCACCAGAGGAATGTAATTTGCACGAGTTCATTTCGTTTTGTAGGGGATAATGAATACAAACCTACCTACAAGTTAGTATTCGAGGGTGTACGTAAAGGTTGCTCGTGGGATCTCCAAAAATTTGAACTATTTCATAGCAATAATAATAGCTGGGGACAAATTATACACAGTAGCAATGAGGTTTTCTGCACACACCTCGAGCTTTACAGTCTAGGATAAGATCGAGACGAAACCTGCATACGTCTGAGAAGCAATTCAAAGGCGTATGTATAGTCGTGCTTGAGTAACGGCGATATACTCGCCACCTGTCACGTTAACACCTGAAATATATCTCCTCTGCGAACCCCTTTCGGGTACCTTTGTGGGAAGGTTATAGTGGTGAATCTCAAGCCCCAAAACATTTTTTAAATTTATTCCGTACACAGCAGGTGTCTAGATTTTATGGACAATCGAAATCATTACTGTTACAATATAGTTTTCCTCAAATCGATAAACAGATAAAAGAAATAATAAACTACACTAGCGAAACAATAACCTAACTTGTCTTGTCGAAGACAAGTAAATAGAATATCGTAATTCAAACAGAAGCTAGGAATCACGATTACTTCGCCTTCAAGTCACAAGTTCTAACTTGCGACAATCACACGGAGTGAATTTATCGTTACAACTTACTGGGTTATTACCAAACTTGCCGAGTATAACAAATTGATATTATTAAATTTCGTATAGTTTTCTTGTTTGTCGATGCGAACTTCTTTGTTGAATGATTGAAGACAGGTCGATTTAATATCGTCGATTGAAACAGTGAGTATTTATGAGTGAACAGTGAGCCATGGTGGCCGAGTGGTTCGAATAGTCGCCTGCGACGCTACGATTGCAAGTTCGAATTTCGACTGTACCAATAAGTTTTTCTGAGCTTACCTATGTACGATGTTTTATCGCACCACGGGCTTTACGTTGAAGGAAAGCATCAGAGGAAATCCTGGAACGATTGAAAAGTAAGAAATATATGTATGTCACGTTGGCACATAGATACGAAAATAATACCCCTGGCCACTCCATCGGGGACCTATATGGGAGGGTATGAAGATAAAACTGGTAATTGCAATGTGGTCTGGTCTGCTTCAGAAAGTCACGTATAAGGTCGAGATTGCACCTACTAATGAGTTTATCTAAACTATAAGACAGCGAATTGACACAAGATTTACGGTGAAGATAAACATCAAGTAAACACCTTCATTCGTTTCAGGAGAAAATTAAGTCGCATATACAGTCGAGGTGAAATGCGATAGTTTACCGATGAAATAAAAATGGACATTATCACAGTCAGGAAGCAATCATTAACGAATGAGAGACATATCTATTCGTCTATACATCTCTCTCTTTCGCACTCTTACTCTTATAACTCTATTGGATATCAATAATAGTAGGTAATAGTGCAGCCCTAGACATTCCTCCTCCCTTGTTGTCGAGCGTTTTACTACCGAGCCATGTTCCCTTTTTTTATTTGCGATCTACGCACTCGACGTCATTCGACTGACGTAGCGCTTCAGAGTGAGTCCAACGGCGTATAAATACTTGATATCTGCACGCCACCTTATAATGGATAGATGGCGAGTCAGTCGCCGTTTCTCAAGCACGATCATATGAACATCTTTAAAGTTCATCTGATACCTGCCTTCACCGTAAAGCTCGTGGTGTGGTTAACTGTACTAAAGACCAAAGAAACTCAATTGTTCGGTCGGCACTGCAAGCTTTGCACACAAATCACTCGGCTACCAAGTCCATAAATACTCCTAATACATATCGATGTTAGTATGAAAGATGAAAATAAAGATGTTAATATGAAAATATAATATTAGCGTTAATAAAAACTCCGACGGAACTTTTATCGAAGCAGTTAAAGCTAACCAACTCTTGATTTCCAAATATTTAAGGACGCCCCGGGGCCGCCGGTATAATTGCATTCTGTCTCAATCTCGACCGCTCCGGCGGGGCATTAGGGGAGCTATTACTCTGTAGGATATTCTCCTAACCACCCCTGATACGATTTGATACTGCATTTAAATATTATTTGCATGCGAAGCTTGGTAAATATGTGTGTGGGTTGTATCACTAGAGGGGCAAATAGCGGTGCTGATAAGGTTGGAAAGCCTTGACGTTGGCAGCTCTAGAGCCTTTGACGTGTTATTCCAGTAAGAATGGTTAAGTGATGTATGTTACCTTTCACTCCTTTGAATAACTATGGCAACTGCCCGTAAGGGTAAACCTGAGAGGAACTACTTGTATCTTGCTATTCTTAAATGACCGACCAGGTGGGATGACGATTTGCGAAGGACTGCTGGCAGATGCTGGATGCGGCAAGCTGAAGACAGGGCGCTATGGCGCTCATTAGGGGAGGCCTACGTCCAGCAGTGGACTAAGGTGGGCTGATGATGATGATGATGATGATTCTAAAATGTACCTAAATGGGATTTGCTGGCACAAAACCAAAGTTGAGGTATCTCCGGATCGCGTGGAGTTCATAAAAAGCTGTGTGAAGCTATTTTTGCAGACGGCATCATACGGGTTTTGGTGTGGCAAGACTTCATAGGCTGCTACAACCTATGGTATGGCATGGTATGATACCAGTCAGGTTGCATGCTTGCTTGACACCTTATTGATAAAAATAATTACTTAATAACTAAGAATAGTATTTTTTTTTTTATCATCAACACTATCAAAACAAAAACTAAACTAACTCTCAAACTATGTATTTTCTATAAATACCCCATATATATATGGTATTTTGAAATGTACTGCCCTAAAATACAGTCTATATTAGCATGAAGATACAAATTAATACATTATAATATGAGTGATAAAACGTTTCTGCGCGACTTATCTGCCAGCAATTTTGTACAATGTCTAGAAATAATAACCAGTAATAAAACTCTTTGGGTTGTACCCACGCAGCGGGCCGAACAAAAGGGCGCGTGGCTTAATTAAATACAACGCCCGTTTTCACCGGCCATTTTAATGTTATTAAATTGTTCGACGACCACTTAAACCTGCTGCTTTACGATGTGCTCCCACACCGACGAGATTTAATTTAACTGTATTTAATCAAACGTGTTTTGATGAACTTAATGTTTCAATTTGCTATTGTTTCAAGTAGCATGCAAATATCCGGTCGTGTTCCATGTTCGTTATTCCTGTTGGAAAATTATAGTATATACAAAAATGATAGCAATTTCTTTCGCTGTTGTTGTTCGTTGTGTCGTAGACAAAATGGAAAGTATGCAGGCCATTGCTTTATTACATAATATATCCTCACGCCTTCCCACAAGGCTCCCCGAAGGGATAGGCAGGTGTATAGGTAATACCCACACACCCACTTTCCGCCAAAGGTATATTAGGTGCCAACGTGACAGATAGCGAGTCCATCGCAGTTACTCAAGCACGACTATACATACGCCTTTGAATTTCTTCTCAAACGTATGCAAGTTTCCTCCCGAAGTTTTCCTTCACCGTAAAGCTCGTGGTGTGCCTAATCACTGTACTTAAGTTCGGAAAACTCATTGGTACATTCGGATTCGAACTTGCGACCTTTGCGTCGCAGGCAACTGCTCGAACCAATCGACCACCACGGCTTATTTATAGATATTATATACATAAATACATAGGACATCCAAGACTAAGGTACAAATACTCGTGTTCTATCACATCTATCACAGATTCCCGTGGAAGCACAAATCCGTAATGAGACTCCCATGTAAAAAAAAGGCAGTGGTTTTTAACATCGCTAATTTAACTAATCCTCAATTAATATTCATTAATGTTATCGTACCTACGAACATGTAAAATTATGACATAAACCAAATGTATATAAAACAATGAACTCTGTTCGCCTCGCCTCTGGGTATAACAACACATTTTATTTATATTTCAAAGTAATTACAAATGTCAATATTAGGCTTAGTTACCAAACTCAATTTAAAACGCTTTATCGGTACCTAGCTATAACTGTATGTAGGTTTTATTAGAATTGGGACCTTTTCGCGTTATTCTGTATGGATTCGGTTTTAATAAAAAAAAGTAATTAAATTGGAATAATAAGGTATAGAAGCGCAAAAACGAGCCGTGATGGCCAAGTGGTTCGTGCAATCGTCAGTAACTCTGATGTGTTATATGTTTTCTTTAAATTATGTACAGTAATGAATCACACCATGTTGTTTACGGTGAAGGTAAGAACATCAAGAGGAAACATGCGTAATTTTTGAAGAAATTAAAAAAAATTATAGACTATGCTTAACAAATCTTCTGTCATGCTGTCATCTAAATATATCTTCCTACACCTTCGAGAAGCCTGGGTATGTACGCAAAATAAATCTTTAGTTTAACTTCACCTACATACACATAGTTTTTAAGATATGTGCAATATTTTATAAACTTGACCCACTTGAACAGACGGCCGCCTGGTCAAAGCTGCAACTGCGAAGCTTGAGGTTGTGAGTTCGACGATGGTAGGTTCCGTCCTAGAATGAACGGTGGGGGAGTCTAGAGCTTGATTTTATCACGCCTCCAGTTTTATAGTGATAGGCGAGGCGTGATAAAATCAATTCACTATAACTTCGAGAGGAAAAAAACGTTTAAGAAGATATTGAAAGACGAAAAGTCGAGCTTGAGAAAGGGTAATGGACTCGCCATCTACAACGTTGCCACCTAAACTATATTTCTCGCGAATATCGTCTGTTTCACCGGATCTATTCAGTCTGTAATATTGGCAGTGTTTATTTTTTTACTATAACATTCTCAGCTACCTATAATTTAGCATGGAGGCATAGTTTGCATGTCACGCACTCAGGTGTGTTTGTCACAAAGATTTAATAATTTGACAGGATGTTGTCACGAAAGGGGGACAACGCGCCTGACGTGACCCAAATACAAACGGCGCCATTTACAACTAAGCACGGAAACTGTGTGACTTTTCTGTTATTCTTACAAATTGCTCTTGCAAACTTTTGTTTTACTTGACAATACAATGTTGGCATTGTAAACAATATCATGTGAACACTCACATTGAGAATTTGACTCTATTATCTTTATTCATTAATAAATTATTATAATTATTAAATAAGTGACAGGAACGGTTCTTTATTCGCTATTATTTAAAACGTGGACATCCACTAAATACATTAAAACTATATATATTGATCATTAAAAAAGGCTACAAAAATAACATCTTTATGTAGAAGATAATGTTATGGTAGTCTTAACCTTTAATGTAATTTTTAAAAAGATTTATCTTCATGCCTCCCATAATGGTCGCCGAAAGGGTAGGCAGAGGTGTATGGGTACTATCCCATACACCCGCTTTCAGCGAGAGTTATATTTTAGGTGCCAACATGACACACGGCGAGTCCATCGCCGTTACTTAAGCCCGACTATGCTTCTTTGAGTTTCTTCTCTAATTATTGCAGGTTTCTTTTCGATGTTCATTAACCGTAAAGCGCGGGGTGTGACTAATCGCTGTACTTAAGTTCATAAAAAGCTCATTGGTACTATCTGGATTCGAACTAGTATTTTTGTGATGCAGGCAACTAGTTGGCCGCCAAGGCTCTGTGAAAAAATACTAATTTAAAATACAATTTTCAAAGGTTTTATAAAAACATGAATTTTGAAAACATTTTGCAATATCATCGACGTCTATCGTTGTAACTCCACTAGCATCCAGCCTAATCGCCTCTAATACCCGGCACCACTCAATCTGAAGGAATATGTTTACATTCCCAGACTCACTATATCGGGACTAATACCGAGCCTTGGGAATATTCCAGGAATATTGGATGCAGGAAACGACTCGTGGCCTAATCGATCTTCCGTTGGACGTTCTCGGTACTTACCGGATTCAGAGGGTGGTCTTACACCACGTGACTGGTGGCATACATACATATATCAATAGCAGAACGTGTTGTGGACATAATCTTTATTTACATACATATTATCGTCTTAAAGGATAGTTAAAATAAAATAGCTTAAATGCAGTTGAGATGCTCTCTTGTGTGAAATGTGCGGAGTAACGAACTTAGATCGAATCCGCAAATCAACTGCCGTGAATGAGGGTATGATTGTAAAGATGAAGAAAGGCATGTTAGGTTGCGAAGAGAGATTGATGAAACAGATATACAAAGCAAAAGTGTGTACAAGAAGAGGCAGAGGATGACCACGTTCCAATTACGTAGATCAGATCGATCGGACGTTCAAGGACGGGAACGTCAAGTGTACTCGAAACCGTATTAAGTATGAAGAGACGCATTATTATGTATGAAGAGACGCATGCATGAGAGAAGCATGTTGAGGTCGCGGGTTTGAATCCCACTGAGGGCAGATATTTGTGTAATGAGCACGAGTATTTGTACCTTAGTCTTGGATGACCTATGCATTGAATATATTTATCTATATAAGTATATATATCGTTGACTAGTTACCGTAACGCAAGCTTTGCTTAATTTGGAGCTACGTTCTTTTACGTGGAATTAAAAAAACTACTTTCCATATGAAGTTTTCAAGTTAAACTATCCCTAAGCTAGTCTTCAGATACACAACAGCCTATTAATTCGTGTCAGATAAAGTATAAATCGGACAGTTCCAATCGATTTGATTCCCAATCGGATATCTACTAAGCGACAGTTTGTAAGTAGCCACATTAAGTTCCGAAAATAACTACGGTATAAGATAAAAAGTTTCCGAACAAAATCGCTTTCACAATATTGACCCAAGTTTTGTTGTTTAAATAAGGCTCTGTTGGTAGTCTGCGAGAAGCGCCAAGTCAATAGGATCTCGTTAAAACTTGCTCTTTGTCATGTGTCCAAAACTTAGCAGATGATAATTATAAAACTACCTTGAATATTTAATCTTTCGGAGTAGTCTTTCGTTTTGTATTGCACTAGTGGATTCACCCAGCTTCGCCCATGCTTCTGCAAGCGATTTTCGCGGTGACTGGAAAAATTTAGACCCTAAATTATTGTACATCCTTTTGATTTCGATCGTTCGTTTTAATATATTAAACTATTTATACATAATTGGAGTGAATTTAATTTTGATGTACATATTTTTTATCGTATTGGATTACTAACCTCCCATTTTTTAAGTTAGTTTATAATCTTATTTATCCTATAAACGAACATCTTATCAACTAATATAACTCTAACTGGGGATGACACAAGGACCATATAGGGTTAAGCCTTCTATTATGGGAAGAGGATTTTCAGAATCCAATTATGGTAATTTTTTTTGATTATAAATATGAATTTTTGTATCACATTATTGCCACACCAATCCTTTTCAAAAAAAAAATGTTATCGCCAGACTAAATAGATACTTGGTTGTACAAAATGACAAGCTCCATATTATTCATCATAATTCTACAGGAGGCCTATCCCGTAACGTAATAGAACATGTATCAAATAAGAAAATTGTATCAATACATTATCGCGAAGGGTTTTCGTAGAAAAAACGTCAGATAGCCACATATTTCTCATACAAAGCGCTGGATCATAACCAAATAGTTTTTTTCGAATGTATCTATACATATAGTTTTTGGGGGAATAAAGGGGAAGATTTATGTTATGTACGTTGTACTCGAATATTTCATTGTTAACGTGAATTTATTTTGTTATTGTAATACAAAGTAAATGGTCCGTAATTCGGAACCGATAGAAGATACATTTTGCTTGGCATAGAGAAACTTTTATTTGTCGAAGCAAACAACAACAATCGGAGATCAAATGAGCGCAAAGCTATTACAAACAGGATTTATTGTAAACTGCGCAATTCCAAATTCAATATCAGACTTATAACTATTTAGTGACGCATGCAGGGCAGGGCAGCGGCCAGGAGTTTCATATAAACTTTTCAGAATGTGAATACATTATTACAAAGTCCTGCTAAATTGTACCATATAGCGATCCCAGGCAAATTAGCCTAGTCAAAAACTAAGCTCATTTAATTGTACTAAATAAGTAATTTTCATTCCCAGGCAAATTAACCGCTTTCCAAACTAAGCACATTAAGCAAAACATTCCGTATTAAGCTTGAGAGAATTTGCCCCTACTTAAATTTGATTAATACCATGTTTTTTTTAAATAAACCCTACCATATGAGGCTATACATACATACATACATATAATCACGCCTCTTTCCCGTAGGGGTAGGCAGAGACCACTTCTTTCCACTTGCTACGATCCTTACATACTTCTTTCGATTCGCCCACTTTCATTATTCTCTTCATATATGCTCTTCGGTTTAGGGTACTCTTGACGTGACCTTTTTTCAAGACGTCCCTAATTTGGTCTAGAAACGTCCGCCTAGGCTATCCAGCTAATAATTCATAACTGTGTCAATTTCTTCCATTTCCGTTCAGCGTGTTTGAGTTACAAACATCCTTACAAATTTTCACATTGATTTTATTGGATCAACAATAGATTATTCGCTCGCTGCTAGAGCACTCTGCGTCGCTTCGGCCTGAATGGCACTTCTCAAACTCCCAAAATGTCTGAATCACACACATTAGTAATGATAGACACCAGAAGACTCTTGACGACAGTGTGATTGTTGACGCGAAGTTCAAAATTAAAACCTATTACCAAAGACTATTCTCAGTTCAAAAAGTTTAAAGTATTCCATTTCGGTGGAACTTTTGATTCATTAGCCTGGCAGAGTCGCGTCAAAGCCGCGATGCCTTGCTTAATGGCCCGTTGTCACTTTCAAGTTTCCCCATTTTGTTATTGTTACACATTTTTCAAGCTCATCCCATTTATACAAGTTCCTTTGTGAGTCCTCTCTTGATACGAAAGTTGTGTATGAACAAAAACTATTTGTTTACTTTGTATCATTTGCGTGGGTTTCATAGCTTTGTTACGAATAAATCATACAATTTGTGGCGCTGTCAGTCTTTTAACAGTGAAAGCAGTTTTGGATAGGATTTCTACCTCGTTATGAAACAACAATTAAAACAATGTATTTTTTGCAAAACAAACATATTGAAATTTGCATTCGAATCAGATCAGTTCTGCGATCTTTTGGCAAATTTTAATTTCATATACTGATATTTATAAACTACTAGTTGTCCCGCTCAGTTTCGCTTGGGTCCAATTGTGAATCTAAAACATGCTCGAATCCACCTGAAGAAACACAGAAAATTTAAATCGGTCCAGCCGTTGACGATTCTATAAAGGACATACGGACAAACATTCATCATTCATATATAAAAATTAATGTGTGTCTGTATATTTTTTATAGACGTGGTTGCCGGGTTCGATAATAGTTGCCTGCAAAACAAAGATTGAAAGTTTAAATTCCGACTGCACCAATGCGTTTTTCTGAACTTAAGGACAGTGATGAGTCACACCACGAGTTTTACGGTGAAGGAAACATCGAGAGGAAACTTGCATACGTTTCAGAATCGCCATCGCCATCTGTCACATTGGCACCAAAATATATCTTCAGCGAATGTGGGTGTTATATCTCCGCCTACCCATTCGGGGACCCTTGTGGGAAGGGGTGAAGATATTATTAAGTTGACATCTCTAAAAATACGTATAAGCATTTCGTCGTCGAAAATTTCCTTATCAAAAAATATTAAATAAGTTATTGTCAAAGAAATAAATCCTCAAACAAGCCCAGGTGTTAAATAAGTATAATTGTATCTTTGATAAGGTATGGACTCGTAAAACAACACAACAGAAACTGCCAACGTATCTCAGATATAAAACGTTAACAATGAATTATCTTTTCCTTGCTTTATTACTAAGAAGACGGAAGTCTTAATATAATAAATTGGGAATAAAACTTCCCGAGATAAACCACAATCAGATAAATTGTATTTGCAGAGATGAATATAAGAAATAAAAATGGAGTGCTTTGCTCTTGCTTTTTTTACTAATTTATGAATGTATATAATGTAACTAAGCGCTACATCCCGATTTGCTTGGGTAAAAAACGTAACCTAGAACGCGAAGACAGCGTTCGGGATTAAATAGGAAGCCTAGGTAAATAGGACAGTTACATATTACCACAGTTAAAGGAAGCAATACATTCTAAGAAGATATACATGTACTTAGAATCTAACTACGTTTTTATTTTTGGTTTCGTTTGCTAATTATTTCTGAAAAACAACTATGTTTCAGTTTCGATTATTAATGTGCTCATTATTTTTGCCAATTATAATTATGGAAATAAAAAATAATTTGGGTAAATTCCAATCAAATTTACACAGTATTTATTAAGCAAAGCTTGCTATGGCAGCTAGACAGCGATATATATATTTATACTTATAGAGATAAATATATGACATAGATACATAGTACATCCAAGACAAGTACTCGTGTTCATCACGTAACAACCTGCCCTCAGCGGGCTCTGCAATCAGAAGGAACACGAGAGTTTTAGTCAGTAATAGTCGGACATACTGCGTCCCTGCCCCTAAAAAGGAGGAGGCTATAAGGATGTTCCACATTAAAAAGGCATAATCTTTGGAAATAAATACAAAGCATTCAATAAATAGCTGCTAGGTAGAATGTCGTCCGTTAATGGCGCGTAGCCACCGAAGGGTGACCATGTTCTGGACAACTATTAATTGACAAAGGGATCGCAATGTGAGTGACGTTTATTAATAGCCCTTTTGCCTTTTCCACGCAATTGTTTTATGCGAAATAAGTCGTGGATTTTTCCGAGATAAATACATGTGTTGACCATTTTTTATTATAAGTATATAAAAAATATTTGCTTTATAAAAAATAATTAAACAAAGTGAATAATAATGCCTTGGGACAATTCCACACAAATTTACAAACTAAGCAACGCTTGTACTGTGTAAACTGTTCTTTTTTATACCACTTAGGCAGCCAACAAGCATGCGGCCCGCCTGATGGTAAGCGGTTACCGCCATCTATGGACGCTTGCAACCCCGGGGGTATCTCTCGCGCGTTGCCGACTATGGAGGAATCTTTTCACACCCTTCTTGAAGAACTCCATGCTGTACTATCCAGAGAAAACCTCGGGAGCCCATTTCGCAGCCTGAGCGTTCGCGGAAGGAAACTCCTTTGTAGCCGCGTAGTGCGAGACCTGTGTGGTTCCAAGGTATGACGATGAATTCCCCAAACTATACAATTATATAAATATATACTTACATAGATAGATAGATATAGGTAGGTACATGAATCAATAGGACATACAAAACTAAGGTACAAATAATCGTGTTCATCACACAAATATCTTCTTTCAGCGAGAATCGAACCGCCAACTAGATCCAATGGCCGACTATAAGTCTTATGTTCTGTAGCAAACGGCACTAGACGATGTTATTGCCTTGTGTTGCCAATGTACTGAGATAATTACGTGGACAGCTGTCGCCAGTTGGTAGAGATATATGTTTACCAAGCGTACTGAGTATTAGATAAATAAATATATCCCCACACCTTCCCACAAGGGTCCCCGAAGGGGTAGGCAGAGGTGTATACGTATTACCAACACACCCACTTTCCGCCAAAGATATATTTTAGGTGCCAACGTGACAGAGTCAACGTACTGAGTACTTCTTAATTATTCCGTTCGACTTCTATGATTTGACTCGTGTATCTCAGATGTGTATACATATATATTATGGCCGTGCCCGTTGCTTTGATTTCGTGCTAATTGTTTGACGGGGTTTATCCATCTCCATCCATCTCTCCATCTCCATCATCTCTAGGTATTTGTTTGTTGTATATGAGTTTTATATATACGTGTAAAAATATAAGTAAGTCCGTCTGAAATCCTCTTAAAAACCTTTCTAAATCGGTTCGTGATGAATGATAGACACACGATCGACTGTCGTACGGAAATTCAGTCAATGTAATATAACCAATGGGATAGAAGCCAGTTGAATAATACGAAAAAAAACATATCGAAACATTGAAAATAGTACCTTTACATAATGTAGAATTTCCAAAAGAGGCGATAAAACAAAAAACGTGAATTTGTCAGATCGCAACTAAAACAAACTCTTTGCTATAATATTTGTTACCGGATTGCGGTTATATTTCATCTTAATCTGGTAATATAACGGTAAAATATTACCGTATCAAACTTCCACGGAAGCAATTCCCATCGTCCCTTGTTCTTCAAAGAGTTTGTATGGAAAACGGACAATTCGGAGCGCCCACTGAACGTATTCACTCGAACTAGTCGAGCACCGAACCCCTACGGGGAAGTTTTGATTTAGTGCTTATAGCTGTCGCAGTCCGGGCGAGCCCTCTTTAAACTTTAAGTCGTGTAATAGAATAAAACTGCTCGAACAATGCTCTGGCATTCATACCGGTTCGGCAGAGCATTATCGCAAATGTACGAACTTATTGCTGGCAACTCTTGCCAACATAAAATCTAATGGAAACTCATCGACTAAATATTCTAAACTTAGTGGAACAGCTGAGCTGCGATCAGAACGCTCGCTTTATGAACCACATTGGAGAATTTAGTCACCACTTCATCTAATGCGGGTCTCATTTGGGTACCTTATGTGTGTAATAAAACGTAAGGGTGAGCCTGACGTTACGCCTGCTTGAAGCACAGCATATCGATCGATTGGGGAGTTGGGCAACCCTACGCGAGCACAGTTGTTGTATAGGTCATTATTAATAAGTATTCTAAGCAAGAGAGGTATGGATAATGTTGTTCAAAATTTGAGCTGCCGACTTAGGTGGTATCTACATACGTTTACCTTACGGAGGTCGTGGACGAATGGCAGTGCCACTGGGCATTGTTGAGTTCCTATGATGAGTAAGTGAAAAGCGTTTTTACTAAGTTGTTAAATATATCTTCACGCCTTCCCAAAAAGGTCCCCAAAGGAGTAGAGGTCTAATTTTTTTATTTTTTAAGAGAGGTAGGGCATAACGGGTTTCCCGTTCGAATTTGGAGCTGCCTGACTGGGGCGGGACCTCCACCTTATAGAAGTCCGTAGCCAAATAACACAATTTATTGTGTTGTGTTCCTACGCGGTGAATACAGTTTCCAGTAATGAGCTCCTTGGGGTGGGGGGAGGATTGCTGTATTGTGTTGGCAGCAGAGGATTAGTCTCATTATGCTGCCAACACAGTACAACTCTCCGAACACAGAGTGGCAACGCGCAAGTGATACTTCGGTATTGTAAGCGTAAATAGGCTGCGGTAACCGTTTTCCATCGGATGGGCCGTATGCTTGTTTGCCACCCTAGTTGTATAAAAAAAAAAAAAAAAAATTTGCCGGAGATAAAGTGAGTCCATCGCCGTTCCTAAAGCACTGACCTAACCTAACCTAACACAATACTATTTATGCGTCGGGATTCGAACTTGCGACCTTTGCGTCGCAGGCAACTGCTCGAACCACTCGGCCACCACGGCTTTCTGACAATGAGTTTTGAGAATTATGCATGTAATAAAAAAAATAGTCTCGTATGAATAATTCTGCTACATATTCATGTTTCATCCAACTTTTCTGTTGACTTCTGAATCGCATTGTGTCCAACTCTGACTAATAAGTACGAGCTGGCTAGAACAAAAGTGTAGCCCCCGGAGTTCACTTTTGTTCTTACTGCTGCAAAACGGTTCCCTTGGCCCGCGAACTTCCGAATAGATTTCCAGATTTCGCAGACATCCGTTGAACTTTTACAAATGATACTGCTCAATGCGCCTCGAGCAGACTAGTCTACTGTGTTGCTGTCCTGTTAGATTGATTTATATACTTGTATTAGTATGTACATTTGTTATTTGTCTAAATATTAATTAACTAATCTTGACATAAAACTAAAACTTATCATGTATTTTAGTAGTCTGCAAAAACACGCTCCTTGCGTCCCACATAAGGGTCTCCAAAGGGGTAGGCGTAGGTGGCATATCATCTTTTCGCCAGAGATACGTTTAGGTGTCAATGTGACAGACGACGGGTCTATCATCGTTTCTCAAGCATGACTGTATATTTAAGTTTCTTCTTAAACTTAAACATACATATCATCACGACGAGGCAGAGAGACAGAGAGATTAGAGCGCCAATTATATATTTACTTTACATATAATAATAATAATATATCCTCACGCCTTTCCAAGGAATAAAACCAACAGTCATGTTTGTTTATAAACACGAAAAGGAATCCATAATGTGGAAATGTACAGCCCTACAATCTAAACGCGTGACTCAGCATAACAGCCATTTAATAAGCGTTAAATCAGGATGTATTAGATGTCCAGAGCGAGCTTATCACGTGTTGTTCGACGATCTGTCACCACCACAGTCTCCTAGTGATTGATGCACAAGCTATATTGAATAAACTCCCTTATAACATTCTCACTATTATATATATCGGTTTCCATTACACGGTCGAGATTGATCGCTACACATTTATGAAGACCAAATATCTGAGGGCTCTATAGGATTCAGTTCCAGTGTCATCTTTCTTTTTAATAATCTTATGGGTTTTAGTTTGTCTCAATAATGTGAAGAACATTACTAAATGTAATATTTAAGCACATATTGGCACCTAAAATATATCTCTGGCGGAAAGTGGGTGAGCGGGAACTACCTATACACCTCCGCCTACCCCTTCGGGTACCTTGTGGGAAGGCGAGAGGATGTAATATTTATTTAATTTTATCAAAATTAAATAAATATATAATATTCGTATATTTTTATTTTTATTTAACGAAAACGCAAATGGATTGCGAGTTTCATAGTTAATCCGCCAAAAAAAATCAAATTCGCACTCAAGACGATATCGTATTTAGGGTTCGTTGTCATTGCCTATTTTCTGGCAAATTTCCCTTTGTCATCAATCAAGTTGTAAGCCCATTAGAAAATTTAAATGATAAATGTATTAAGGAGCGAAGTATCAAAGAGCGAGTAATGATGCCACGAACGCGATACTAATGCTTTACTGTGTGATTTAAGGTCGCGTCGCACAGAGTAGTCGGAAAACAAAGAAATATTTCACTCGTGTAATGGATTGAAGTGAGCTTCAAACTTTCCACATTCAGCAAGTTTTCCAACAAATTTATCTCAAGAGGAACCCGTGCAAATACATCAAACTTGAAGCAATTTCAGGCAAGAGAATGTTACAAGCGATAAAAAATTATCGCAATTTATTCATTTAAAGGTTTACCACACCGAATTAAAACACCCAGTACTGTTGAAATAGAAAACAAGGCTGTTCAACAAGAGAAGTTCTTTCATAATATTTACGTGTTGACATTAGCACAGGAACAAACCCACTATCCCTGATAAATCAGAGCTTCCTTCTTTTTTCTATTTCGTAGATCAATAGGAAGGAATTCTATGCGTCTTACCAACTGACGCATTTAATTATACATAGAGGTTAAATGAACAAGTTTCTTCCAAATAAGTGGTGACTTAAAGTTAAAAATAAAGTCAAAACTTTTCTCAAGCAAGGGTTAGAGTCATAAAACTTTCAAGACAATAAACTCGGCTGTGGAAGTAAAGTTGCGCCGATCCGATGTGTCGTGGACTTACTCTCACGTCTGCCTTGATGGTAAAGTTTTGATTTATCTCAGGGCCGTTCGGACACAACCTTTTAATCAAATTAATTATTGAAGGAAATAACCTGTGATGTAGGTAAGATCTACTTATGCTAAAGTTGCCAATACAGTTTTGAGGCCATGGAATTAATAATTCTAGCGGCCCGTCCCGGCTTCGCATGGATGGACATTTATTTTTTAAACATTTTGGCATAAATTTACTTTTTTCTTGCAATTTAAATAGCCTATATTAATCAGTGATAATGTAGCATTCAAATAGTGAAGGATTTTTAAAATCGGTCCAGTACTTTTTGAGCCAATTCCTTACAAACATACTTACAAATTAACAAACATACTTACATACAAATCCTTCCTATTAGTCACACCAGGAACTTTACGGTGAAGGAAAACATCGAGAGGAAACCTATGTAGGTGAAATTCTGAGACGTAGATATGTCTAGTTGTGCTAGTTATCTATACTAATATCGATGTTTTCCTCACCGTAAAGCTCCTGGTGTGACTAATCACAGACAAAGTAATGTAATTGCATAAGTGACTAATTGTCCTTGCCAGTTCTCTTTCGCTACATTTATATCCTTCAATCATTTACATACATGCTCGCCGTTCCCATCTTTGCTACTCCGTAAGTATATTATATTGAATATATACCAAAACCCTTTTATTTGCTTTACAAGATAATAAATTAGACAAAACTTGAAAATCGACAGCTGCCTCCTCTTGTAATCAGAGCTCTTAGAACAGCTGCGAAGCTTGAGATCGTTCATTCTATTCTTGCTAGGTGGATATTTGTGCCCTATGGGGACATCCAAGGCTTTTCGATCACATATATAAATATGTTATATGTGAAAACATATATTGAAGTATAATATGTTTACAAGTAAGCATATAATCACGCGCTCGGAACACCCAACAGCGGTGGCTTCAGTCACCTGTCCAGGAAAGCGGCACACACAGTAATAACTGGGCCAGTGGACTTTACCTCGTATCATGTGAAGAAATGGACCATTTGATGCTAAATATGCCAAGGTGCAAAGTGGATAAGTAGTCCCTGATATCAGTAAAAACAAACGAACTAGGCTGTATACTATTATTGGTTTATAAAATGGGAATCGCATGACGTCACAGCTACGGAGCAAGGATTGCAGTAACCCAAATAGGCTGAAAAACGCTGAGATTTTTATTTATTTAGATAGCCAATATAAACAAAAAGTGGGAAATTCGGCAGCCACCTGAGGGTCGTTGGTGGACGTCGGCTTACTCCACCCATCAATCACGGCGGGACCAGTTTTTCAGTCACAGGATCCTGGCACCGACGTCCCTTGACGGAATGAACCCAAAAAATCGCGTGAACCCACTCCCCGGAGGGATATGAATTAGCCTGTTTTCCGTGTTTTTGATGTTTTTTACACGGTCAACCGCTTTTTAGGTAAAGCCCGAGGTTCCTTTCCGGTTTTTCATGCCACCGTGGACTGGATAAACTCTCTGAATCGTTCTGAGCCTATGAAATATTATCCTTATCGTATGTTTCTGAATTTACTTATACACAGCTTACAGAAATTTCTTATAATGATTAATGTACTGAAACACTCATTTTTTTGCTTAGCTTCCGATGATTTTTGTCAAATCCGTATATAATTATGGTTTCGGAATTGCAGTGGTGTACGTGACCACTTTAATCACTCAGCTACCAGGTTCTGACATAATATACGGCTTACATTTAAATAAAGTTAAGAAAACGTGCCAAAACGAAAGTTACTGACAGGTCTCCGCTCTTCATTTTGTCGAATTAATTTCCAGAGTTGTTGAGGCAAACCCACATTTAATTACGTCACGATGTTATTTTAACAGTTGCCAAAACCTTGTGTTTTGTTATTTCTAAGGGTACTCCATCACAATGCGTCTATAGAAAACTTACGAGAGGCCCTTTCGAAGGAAATAATTAACACGATTGAATGAAGCTCCTCAAGCTAACCGCCGGAGAACCACAAAGGATCTAAAAAGCCCGCGATGAATCGTTACTGTAATTGAAAAAAAAAACGTTTGATCTAAAAAGTGGGTAGAGGTATTGTTCGAAAGCTGTCAGTTAATAAGAGAAAATCGAACATTCGAGATTTTTTCAAGGGTGCGTTTTATGTTCAATCAAGGTAAATAACCTTTTAGGATCTTCTGTTTCACTAACTTATGTAAGATATTTCTTGTCGCTTCCATCAAGGTAAGTTCGTTCAATCCGTCAAATTAGTGTATTTTGTAGTACGGCTATGTGAATTGAATACACTTGCTAATCCAAATTGCTAGTATAAAACTAATAATAATATATCCTCACGCCTTCCCACAAGGGTCCTCGAAGGGGTAGGTAGTATAAAACTAAATATGCCTTTTTCTGAAAATAAGTAACGGTACGGTAGTAAGAGCCGAGGCCGAGTACTTTTGAGTTGCAAGTTCGAATACTGACTTTATCAATGAGTTTTTCTGAACTCAAGTACAGTGGTTTATGTCACGAGGGAAACCATCGTGTGGAAACGTGTAACTGTTTGAAAAGAAATGAAGGTATGTTACGAACCGATTGAGAAAAAGCGGCAAACAAGATATACGTCAACCTATTAAATCCGGCGAACAGAGGGTCTTGTTTCATCCCTGCCTACCCCTTCAGGGACCATTTTGATAAGGTGTGAAGATACTTGTATGTTAATAAGGTTCTGTGATTTGTTGACGAGCGAAGTGGACGAAAACATAGATTAAAAGTTACCAGTCAAGATATACCTAAAATCAGAAGGTGTCCCTCCGTCCAAACATAGGAAGGTGTTATAACAACTCTACCTCAGTACCTATCGAAGTGCTTATACTACCATCGTACATAGGCATTAGAAAATATAACGCGATGACAACAATTATCAATGTTTACAAAAAACAGTTATAACTAACTACCTACAGATAAAATGTTTGACACAAATCGGTATCTCGAGGCAACGTGCCAAAAAGACAAGCAGCATTGCCACGCTGGATAGCAATGCAAAAAATATATATAATATATCCTCACGCCTTCCCACAAGGGTCCCCGAAGGGGTAGGCAGAGGTGTATAGGTAATAACCACACACCAACTTTCCGCCAGAGGTATATTAGGTGCCAACGTGACAGATGGCGAATCCGTCGCCTTTACACAAGCACGACTATACATTCATAAATACATACATATCATCACGCCAAGTCCCTAACGGGGTAGGCAGAGAGAATAGAGCGCCAGTTCTCTCTAGACTTACATACCTCTTTCGCTTCGTCCACATTCATTAGTCTCTTCATACATGATCGTCGGTTTCGAGTACTCTTAACGTTCCCGTCCTTGAGAGTCCGATCGAATTGATCCAGGTAGTTGGAACGTGGCCTTCCTCTGCCTCTTCTCTTCTTATCTGACTGACATACGCCTTTGAATTTATTCTCACGTATGCAGGTTTCCTCTCGGTGTTTTCCTTCACCGTAAAGCTCGTGGTGTGACTAATCACTGTACTTAAGTTCAGAAAAAATCATTGGTACAGTTGGGATTCGAACTTGCGATTTTTGTGTCGCTCGACGGCCGCCACGGCTTAGCAATGCTAAACGCGATTTAAATATAAAAAATAAAATCTAATGCTACACGAAGGGTCATTGCCAGACTACTTTATTACGCTTTAGGTAACATGCAATTATTTTATCATAAGTTTACCCGACGCCCTTTTAATATTCACCTCACATACAACATGTATAAGCTTAGCAGCCGTACCCTAACACTGTTATTTGATTATAGAGTTGACAATAAAAGCCTCTTAAATATCGAATCCAGCCTAGAGAGAACTGGCGCTCTACTCCCTCTGCCTATCCCGTTAGGGACTCGGCGTGATGTATGTACATATTATGTAAATATCCAATAATTTGACAATATATTTATTTAATATTTTGCAGCGGTTTATGATCACGTAACCGTAAACCGCATCAATATTATAATATAAGGAGACACAAATTTAGCAATTGGTAAGTGATATGTTAATTTGTTTTCAGCAATGGTCCAAAGGACATGTTTCTAGTCACCAGTTACACAAATACTAAAAAAAATATAAAAATCATAAACAAACATATTATCTATGCGAAAAAATTCAATAAAAATCCACTAAGTCCTTCCTGCTTTTATTCTCCAAGTAAAATTCTATCGGGGTGAATTCTTTTTGCCTTCAGAACTTCGTAATCCCGTTGAAAAATGTTATGCTTGTTTATTTTATACAACAACTTGAACTTAAAGCATCTTCTAAGTTATTGATGCATTTTGTAGAAACAAAAAGAAAAACTTCAGGGATACCTTTACACTGAAAACCTTTTATCTGAATTGACTACGTGGTTAAATTATTCTGAGCTTCATTGTAGCTTTTTCAAAACTCCATCGTGTCAATGACTGAGTATCATGGGAAAGAAATATAACGTAAGACTTGATGAAAGGCGATTGTGGATTCCATTTCAAAGTATAACCGTCAACCATTTTACTCGACGAAGTATTTCTCAGTAGAAGAGAAATGGTTTCAAGAGTACGTAAGTATTTGGGTAGGGAGAACTGGCGCTCTACGCTCTCTGCCTGAGAGACTCGGCGTGGATGTTAATAGATTAGTATTTCTATACACAATTTTATATATTTTAACCATTCTCCGTGGCTTCACCCGCGTTCAATTTGATTTCCCGGGTGTAAAAGTATGATGATATATATTTTATAGCCTACTAGCTGGTCCCCGCGGTTTCATCTGCGCAAAAATCGATCGAATCTGTTGATTCAAGTTAAATATGTTTCTTATCTGCACTTCGTTTCAAATTCCTAAAGAATGTAATGGATCCAAGGCCACTAAGTGTTTGTAACAAAATTCATAAGCATATTTCAAACAGAAATTATTATGACATCGATTATAAAGAAATAGAACTATCATAAATAAAAAAATACGAGAAAATAAACTTTACAAACATCCAGATATTATCGCAAACATAATTCATAATAACCATCGAATATCTACTAAATATACCTACCCTAAGTAACTATTGCCGCCATATCCCGTTCCTGTCTCGTCTCCCGATACTCCCAAACCGACCAAATGTCGTCATCAACATTACTCCCCCAAGCCCCGCCCGTCGCTAACCTCTGTCGGGCATGCGCCCCAAACATAGGGTAATCTAATTGCGATAATTTGCCCCTACACTCAAATCATTCGTGCTTCAACAAGCATGTTTTTCTATAGATCTTTTACTTTGGATGAATTAATTATGCAGTAAAAAATATGAATGCTTTTTAATTAATTTCAAAATATTTTTCACTCTGAATGCAGGTAGCCGAATGCTTGAACATAATTAGGTATACATTAAAAGGCGAAGACTTTTACCCACGAATTTTTTCAAACAGCAATCTTTGTATTCACACGGACGTGCAACAGAATATTTTGCCGCCAGCAGTCTTCACCACACATGCACGCATGCGCCATCTCAAAACGACCCGCAGTAAAACGACTGGTCACGTGACTCGACGCGGCATTCGCTCGACGATCTTCGGCAGTCATCGGCGAATACGCCATGTGAGCGGGTGTGTCTGTGCACGTCGAAACAAAATCACTACATAAATGTCAAATGAAATGATTTCGAAAAAAATAGTGACATGTGCTACGTCATAACCTAAACATTTACAATAACAAAGTATTTTTTGTGTCGAGTAGTGCAGAATCGAGTATTAGTCGTACTAACCTCTTATTTTATGTGTAGCAAAATTTATCGTCCCGGCTCTGTTCGTGATTGTGTTTTCGCTGGCTACTCAAACATTCCTGGTAGCTGGAGACAGTTTTATAGCCAATGACTATGAGATTTATTAGGAACCGTAGTGATATTAATTATTTAGTTACGTTTATTAGTAATTTGGTGTGACTTCACGATGGACCGCGTAAGTGGAGTGTGTAGATTTGGAGGAGTAGTGTCGGCGGTAAGAACTCGAACTGGCCGCAGTAGAAGACGGCTGACAGGCCAAAACCAAGCGGCTGAAGATCTACCCGAAGCTCCACGTCGAGGGCTCGGTGCTATCCTGATCCTCGCCTGCATCATCGTCTATCATAATTGCCTGTATTGCGGCTTTGTATTCGACGACATAAGTGCCATAAAAGAAAACAGAGACTTGCGACCACAGACGCCCATTTCAAATATCTTCCTCAACGACTTTTGGGGCACTCCGATACATAAGGTAAGGGCAAGGTCCTTTTTATTCTTATAATACCAATTTTCATAGCGCAAATTCAACGTATTCCAAAATATCCCGAAACATTTTATCACAGGAAAGGCAAACAATTTTGAAATTGTGAAAGCCTTGGATAGCTACTTAAAACATTGGCTTATAAGAACGTATTTAAGGAAAAAACCAGTATTATAAAAAAAACCTTTCCAGAATGAAGAATTAACGTAATAAATCTCCGTTCTCTTTTGGAGTCCCCTCGGAAAGTGAAAAGTTATACTTTCATTCTATCTATGTACAATGTTTACCTACTTGCAAGAGAGTTGGGAAAGGGATTTAGATTGAGGGCTTCAAACCACTAAGATAAAATATACCCATCTCCTTTAGGTTCTCGCCCTAAATTCTCGCCTTGTGTAATTATTTATTTATGATGAGATACATTAGAGAACGCTTTAGCTTTAATAATAACGGGAAAGTTGTTTTTTCTTCTAGTTTGGATACGAGTGCTTACAATTCATTTGAGATTGGATCATTTCTATTACAATTTATTCGGTTTTTTAGATGAACTTAATAACCTAAATGTTTTGTTCTGCCTTTTTTCGGGAGCACGATATTTAACGTTTTCATATTAGATTTTTTATGTGATATATCTTCTCGTCATCTCGCTAAGTTAGGCAGAGGTAACGTCCTCGTTTTTCCGGGAATATATTAAGGTGCAAACGTGACAGGTGGCAAGTCAATTGCTATTTCTCAAGCTCTACTGTACAATACAAGGTGCAAACGTGACAGGTGGCAAGTCCATTGCTATTTCTCAAGCTCTACTGTACAATACATAATTGTAAGTATTAGTATTTCTTTTAAAACATGTAGGTTTCCTCAGAATATTTTTCATCACCTTTAAGCTCGTGGTGTGATATATCGCTGTATTTAAAGACAAAATCTTATTCTAAATGGCAATCTTAATTTCGCTGGCGACTACTCAAACCACACGGCCACCAAGGCTTTGTGTGTATTCTGTCGGTTTCGTATTTACGTTAATGGAATACTAATTGAATATTTCAATTTCATTAATGAAAAGAACGTAAGAAGGTGATTTCTTAAAGTACAGATGATCCGTACTTATTATTTATGCGAAGTTAACAGATGTAGATCGCGATAAATATTTATTATGATTTCCCGAAGATATATAATAAAATGATCTTAGCACCGCAGATACTTACTATGTACTTTATCACTAAAGTACATAAATTCATAATTAATTTAAAATTTCGCACCCCTTTTCACGAAAATTACGTGGACCAAACGAAAGAGCATAAAATTTGGCACAGTTTGGTTAAGTTATTAAATGAAGCAGTGCAGAAAGCTAATATTTTTTTATATTAATATTTCCTTAAACTTATATGGAATTAATAAAAAGCCACATTACACTAAACACTACCATGCGTTTGGCACAAAATGACAAGTGATCAAAATGAGATATTATTGATATTATTTGAATTTTATTGAACTTATTTATTAACCATAAATTAAATAACTTAATTGTATGAGTGTAATTTATTGAAATTATAGACCATTAGCAAGAATTATACGAATATTATTTAATATTTTTTATGTATTAAGTATCGAATGACAAAAATAATCTTAAATTTGATAAAAAAAACCTTATTACTTAAACCTCGTTCAACTAAAATTTTAAATGTATTATGTTAAATGAACTGTAACTACGTGTCTTCATCTAGTCTAGTAGTATCTACAGTATTATGGCCTAGAATTAACAATCATCGTAGTATTATGACATCGATGTTAATATAAGTATCTACCTACTAGTTACATAAATATAATTTTTGGAGACAAATTCTGTAACACAATTTCTGATGCAGGTAGGTATAAATCAGCCATTTACGCGCAGGTAACCCGGAAGATTTATGGATGTAATCATCATGAATGTTTCAACCTTGTGCATTACACTGGTTTGCTGTGATGTATATACTATTTTACACGATAGCGTTACAGCTGTTAAGGGAATGTTGAGAGATTTGTCACTTCCGCGTCATACCATAAGGATATATAGTTATGCTAGGAGTTTTTTTTTGTTAAGGTTAATCCTTTACACGAATACATTACTTTAAGTAAATCCCCACTGTAACAGAATTCAGCATTTTGCTAAATGCCTGCTTTAGAGTTAGAAATCGGTGGTTTTGAGAATGTTACTTTATTAAATATCGTTACGTCGTTGAAGGTTTTGATATTTTAACTAAGTAATCTAATACACAACTCATCTGTAATAAGAAAATATTTTTTTTTATCCTTTTATTTATTTCCTTTATTATGTATGTGTCGTGCGATGTTTTTCTACGAGAAAGAACATAAGTTAAGTCAGCCTGCATTGCTCGTTGCTATACCAGTATTCTTGGCACTCTCCCAGAGTTTGTGAATTTGGGTATAAATTTTCCAGTGAACTATTTTAACCTTATTTGATACCTGATGTATTCTAAACGGTGTTTTAATATCAAACGCATGAAAAGTTCTATGTATATGCACACACTATGAGCGTATTAGATAACGGCAGGTTCAAAAACTAGAGCGAGCAGAAGCTTCGTTAAGCTTATTCGCTTTTATAAGCTTCATCAAAGGCGAATTTGACCCTAGTTATTTATATAGTAAAGTCAGAGTGATAAAGAATGATTACTTTCAAGAAATACGTATAAGTCTACGAATTAGCGTTAAACAAGGTATTTCCTTTAAGTTTATTGGTTCAGTTTTTGCTGACAATTATATAGGAAATCGAGTCCAAGCTTTTTCATTTCCACGTTAGGTAGGCAGAATGTGTAGGTAGTATCCACACAATCACTTTCCGCCAGAGATATATTTTAGGCACCAACGTGACAGATAGTGAGTCCATCGCCGTTAATCTAGCACGACAATACGCCTTTAAGTTTCATCTCAAGCGTATGCAGGCTTCCTGTCGATGTTTTCCTTCACCCAACATTTAAAGCGTGGTACTAAGTACTGTACCTACTTAAGATCAGAAGAAGTCATTGGGACAGTCGGGATTCGAACTTGCAATATTTGTAACAAGTAACTACTCGAACCACTCGCTCACCACGGTTTAGTGGTGAGCGAGTAGTTCGAGTAGTTAACCAAATATAACTCACTCTCTTCGTACAGTTCAGAAACTCAAGCAATACTTCTGACATGAATTTGACTAGAATGTAAGTCTAGGTAAGGAAACCAATCTCGACGTCTAACTTTCCATAAAAATTGTTTTTTACATTTTCTCATCGCCGTACGTTTGAATGTGAGGTAATAAACTCCGCAGTCGCATTGATTTTTCAATCCATTCAGTCTTACTTCTGCTGAATAGAAAACCTGGATTCATTAGCAAGTGAATGGAGCAGTTCGTGACGTCATTATCGAGGTACTGGATTAAAAGACTAATATTCACTTTATAGTTCTACCGATGCTCTGATAAGAATAATTAGCAGCTGTTGAAGGTATTTTCATGAATATTTATAAACCTGTCCCTTTTGTATTTGGTACGAAACTTTTCTTGCATTTAAAAAAAAGAGTTAAATCATAAAGTTTCACGTGATGGCGGTCATGCAATTATCATTGTAAAATTGAGGTTTTTATTAAAATGTACCATTTTGTCTACCCTAAACCGAAGAGCGTGTATGAAGGGAATAATGAAAGCAAGTGGAAAGAAGTGGTCTCTGCCTACCCCTACGGGAAAGAGGCGTGATTATATGTATGTATGTAGTCTACGTAGGATCCTTTTTAGGTAGTCTGCTGCTTCTTTTGCATATTTATATCTCATAATATTCGGTCCTATTTTAAGTTTTTCCTGACCTGAATACTTATACTAGGCCCAGTATACAACATAGGTAATACGTACTTACGGATTACCTGTTCTTACTGAATCTTATGGATTTAAATTGTCTATATAAATCCTATATTGTTTTAGCTTGTTTGAGATTCGTCGACTGCCGACATAATATTCAGATTTATACATACATACATACATATCATCACGCCAGGTCCCTAACGGGGTAGGTAGAGAGTATAGAGCACCAGTTCTCTCCAGACTTACATACCTCTTTCGCTTCGTCCACATTCATCAGTCTCTTCATACATGCTCGTCGGTTTCGAGTACTCTTAACGTTCCCGTCCTTGAGCGTCCGATCGATTTGATCCAGGTAGTTGGAACGTGGCCTTCCTCTGCCTCTTCTTGCACACACTTTTGCTTTGTATATCTGTTTCGTCAATCTTTGTTCACTCATCCTTTCTATGTGTCCAAACCAACGTAACAATTCAGATTTATATGAATAATATTTTCCTGTATATTCCTGAGCTTGCGAACGTTAAGGTTTTTAATCATGCCCGAACGCCGATGGTGAGCTTCAAATGATAATTTTCGTTTATTGAGTGATATTAAAAATATAATTAGTGGTGGGGTTAAGATAATAGTATGGTGATACTGAGGAGAATTTTATATTAGAAGGCATAAGATAGGCAGGAGACATAGTAAATTATTTATGGATAAGCCCAAGGATTTATCAAAAATCTACCGAGAAAGGTATGTAAGTCTAGAGAGAGCTAGCTAGCGCTCTTTCTACCTAACACGCGAGGAACTCGACATGTTTATGATATATGTCAAAAATGTACGCCACTTGATGTTGTATCAGTGTAGCATATTATAATACATACTTTCTAAAATAAGAACGAAGATACCTATTAGTCAATAAGAAGATACACAAAAACCTTAAACGACTATTATTAAAGGTCTAAAGAGGAATGTTCAAAGACTATACGACTAGAAAGGGTGTGAATTTAAAGATGATAGAGAAGATTCAGAGAAACATACACACTTCTACTGAGTCTAAATAGCATAGGATGTGACGACAATGTTTGATGAAGCTCATCATTTTAAAAATATGCTTGAAAGAGCTGAAACGCTGCTAAACACGTAAATTAAATGAAACCTTACACGCCTACGCCATTGCCCAAACTCCCAGTTTGTTAAGGGTACAATTAACTGGATATCGCTTTAAATTGTCAACTACGATTATTGTATCTGGGATAACAATCCGAATCGAAACTCTCTCGTAAACAGACTATTTGGACAGTCAGGGAGTTAACCAATTGTTTTCCTCAATCCCCAGTTGCCTTGTGATTATTCTGATAACATGGCTGTCAGATCCACCCCTGTAGATTAGGAGAAAAACGAGAAAGGATTTTATGTGCATTCGGCTTGGTCCAACCTTGGTGTCAAAATGGTTTCATCGGCTTCTGTTTTTTAATTCTATGTCTAGTTTTACTATGAAAGTATAAAGAACATATTGACACATATCATCACGCCCAGTCCGTTACGGTAAGGGCAGAGAGAGTACAACGTCAGGTCGCTCTCGAATGAGGCTCAAATGAGGCCCAACCCAGCGTGAAGTTATACATATATAGGTCTATACAATCTTTAGATAACATCAACTTTTTATTTATTTATTTATTTATTTATTTACAATTAGCACGACAACGTGGTCATTTACGCTAATGTGGTGGTATAAGTTAAAAAAAATATATGAGTAATAATAAATTAAGTTAATATACATGTATTACCAAGAAGAAGATGGCCTTCTTTCTGCGTATGCCAGACACTCATTCAAAATCACCTTCCATTCACCTGCCAGCACATCACATTCAGGGTCTACACTTGAGTCCAGGAGGGCATTGAGTGCTGTCAGTGACCTCGGGATCGGAGACTGAGCGTGCGCCACTGTTCGGCAATATGGCACCGCGAACAGTTTGTGCTTTCTATTTCGGCAATAGTTTTTGGGCACAAAGAAGCGCGATAGTCCGCTGTGTAGGTCGGACGCATCAATTTTCCCATGTAGGATTTTGCACATCGTTACAAGTTGGTCGTTAGTGCGTCTTACCTCCAAAGAATTGTAACCTAGGTGGCCCAAGAGAAAGTTATAATAAAGTAAATTAAAGTTAAAGTTATATAAGTTTATATATAAGTTATGTCATAATGATAGTCCGGATATTCATGAATGATACGCAAAATATTATTTTTACAGTCTTGGTGTTTTGCTTCTAATTTAAATGTACATAATATTTATAAGGTACGAAATATCTTTATTAATTTGTGATATGTGGCAAGGACTGTAATGTTATCCAAGCTTAGAATATGACACGAAAATAGATAAAAAATACTTAAACCAAAACGAAGGACCCCGTTTCCAGATCTAGCTAAAGCTGCGGGCAAGTGAAGTGAAGAGACTTAACTCGTAATTGAACGAGACCTATAACTCTAGAGGGAGAGAGAGATTTGAATAAATATATTTATAAGATAAAGCTTATAAATAAAATTTGGTGAGAATAAAAAACAGGTTAAGCGCATTTACAATTTATCTAAATCTCTAAACAGAAACTCCTATTTCACTGCGATTTGCGTGGATGAAAACGTCACACGTTAATTCTCTGCCCATATACGCAAGGGTCGTATATAATTTTAATCTGTGAGAGGCCGCCATGTACCGTGTTTCGGGTCGGTTCAACTGATTACTCAGTATTTAAATAAGAGACTAATGGCATTTCATCTGTCAGCTTAGCCAAATCCGGAGTAACGTTATTTCCACAAAGCAAATAAACGAAATAGGACTTTTGTATTGCCGCATATAGGTACACTAGATTTGTTTAAGTTACAAAAAGAAGAGAAGGTTAAAATTCAGCCTGAAAATGTAATATACAGTTTTCAGGTCAAAGATTATATATTTTTTCTTCCACATTTTATTCGTGAATGAAGTTCGGTATTAATTTCTCAGAACAGAAGCTTATTGATAGACTTATATACATACATATATTTACCATCACGCTGAGTCCTTAACGGGCGAGCCAGGGTGCTAATATCTTCAGATTAAAAACTTGAAATCCCCTGAGAAAATGTTCAAGTGAATGAAGTTGATAAATATAAAGCCTACAGAAAAAAATAGTTGCGGATTCGAAACAGCAATGCTTTAAATTGAAGCCATATTATGTCTTATTTCAAAGCGCTACATTTCGTAATCGAAAGCTAGTTGAAAAAAGTAAAAATTGTACGATTGGATTTCATTTTATCTGATTCAACAGGTTCATTAAAAATATTCCATCAGAAATGTTGTCCTCGCAAAAACCAGGCGCTGTGTAGAGCTCCAGGCATGTGTCTGCAGCGGGCCTCGTCTAGATATAGGTATCCATGGTTTACCTTTAGCGAAATGACCGACGGCGAAGCGCGTTTGCCGATCGCATCCATCACTGTCAGCGGAACAAGTTTTTCTTTAGGTTCCATCGAAGCGTGCGCTCCGTGTTTTTGTTTACAAACTTTCAGCCTGTGTCACTTTAAATATTAGCTTTCTTAAGCTTTGATTAATTCTACCAGTAATAAAGAACAAAAATACAAACAAAGGGAGCGCTGAGTTTGAAATTTGCTAAAATTCTTTCGGCACAACAATTTCATGTTGCATTGAAAAAAATATCTTTGTAAATTTTCGTTAGAGCCAAAATACCATTAACGGAAAACACCACAAAGCCGTTGAATGTTTTAGAATATTAAGTGGCAGGAAACTTTCTTTGATTTCTCTAAATCCAGGTCGTTTGAACTGTTATTCACGTTTCTTTGAATTCTGGCATTCGTAGCTTACGCCGCCTTACTTTCGGGTCGTGCTCATTACGCACATGTAACATTTTGTTTCTCACATTTATGTGAAGCATATGAATAAGTAATAAGTCGTGAACGTGAACATGGAAGCCAATCAGAATTGTAACATGTAGCGCGCGTGTAATTGTTTGATCGAACACCTGGTGAACAAAGTTCGGCAACGGTTTTCGACAAGGGTGACAATCGAGAATAAATTATTCACCAGAGCAGAATACATTTTATATTGCTTATGCATGAAATATCGGAGCGAGTCGTTCGGTACGAGTACTTTATCTCTCGATTATTTTATTTCGCCGTCAATGCCATGTCGATTTAAGAGGGGTCTTGACCCATAATCCGGTAGTTTTTGATTATTTTCACCGGACCTGTCGTTTGTTGATTAACTTCGCTACATGTCCATTCTACGTGTGAAATTTAAGGATTGATTGACATTTACACCGCTGACAAACTCCAACAAGGTGTGGTCTTCCTGATAGTAGAAAATCAATATACGTATAATAACGTACGTAGTAAGTATTTAATTGATAAAATTCCTATGAGCCACGCAGCTATCGTCTATGAAATGTTTTTACATAAGCTTTTTAACTAACGTGAGCTAATGACGTGTATAAGAGGTAGTTGTAGGGGCACCATTGTTACGACGCCGTAAAATAATACACCAGGTAAATATGTATAAACAGTTTGGGGGTTGCGTGACCGGACACTCACGTGAACTTCTAATTTCTACGACCTTTTCAAGAAATTCATTTGTACACGAGTTATTTATGGGATCGCGTGGTAATACGTACAGGATACTATTGGTCAGAATACTTTATTGGGTAATTAAATATATATATTCCAGGTGAGCATGTATAAAGAGACTGATGAATGTGGACGAAGCGAAAGAGGTATGTAAGTCTAGAGAGACTATCTAGCTCTCTTACTAGCGCTCTTCTATCTCTGATCTACCCTGTTAGGGACAGGGTAGATTAGGGGTGTAGCAATACCCTGTATTGCACAACATTAAGGCGTCAAAGTGACAGGTGGCGAGTGAATCCATCCGCCGTTTCTCAAGGACTGTTTTTATTTATTCCCAAAATATGCATGTTTGGGAAGAAATTAAAAACTTTCCTCTTGATATTTGATTTCAACACTGACAAATAATGTACAGACAAACAAACGATCTTAAATTCTTCAAAAAAGTATAGAAAAACTTTGGAATGCAACATCGGAACGTTTTAATGAAATTCATATTAAAACCATTTAGCATCTGGTTGGTGAATAACATTATGGAAAATAGCGAGATATTGAAATATGGCAAGCGTATTGAGCGCAACACGGTAATAATTAAACTCTGTAAATATTTGGTTGGAGCATTTAAAATGTTCGACATTGCTGAACACAGGCCCTTGGCGTGGTCGCAGTTTATGTACACCATAACGACGCTTCGCTGACATGCGCTTTGTTTCAGCACAATTTATTTGCCACACACACTTGCCGGACAGTGGTAAATGATGGTCCTTCATTAAAACTCGTATTTATGTTTTTATTCCGAATGTAATTGAGACTGACGACCCGGTTATCTGGTGGTCAAACCATTAGACTACCGCAACAAGGGTCGCTCATCCGGTATTTGTTAAAGTCCAAGTCTGAAAACACTTTACTGCTAACAAAATCAATTTTATCGCATGTGCTATTAATTCATATTTAGAATGTTTTTGTGGGTGCCTGTAAATTTGTGATTTTCGTATTATTTTATATTTACGCCTTCCCAGGGTCCCAGAAGGGATGGTCAGTGGTATAACAACACCTCGTCTTCGCCGTAGATATATCAAGTTGAGTTGGTGAGGCGGATTGTGGGAAGGCGAAGGTGAATGAAATATGTATACGCGTTTGTTACGTAAATATACAATCTGATCTTTACTAGCAGTACTGGCAATGTATTAGTCACAAATAATAGATTGAGATGAATAAGAAAAGAAAGAAAATCTATGCTTTTTCAAATAAACATTTCAAAAAGCGTGGTCGGAAAGCTTGTTTTTATAACTAAATTAAACCAGTTACATAGATGAAGGAATTTTCATTCTTAGCTAGATTTATTCTAAGCACTTATTCCATTAACGTAAACGTTGTACTCGGCGCTGCCGCGTGCCCGGACCTACCACAGGCATGGCGTATGCGTAAACAGCAATATCGTCCAGTAATTTGTAGTATGCATTAGAGGCGCCTTATCTTAGCCGGTATTCCGGGATGAACCGGGAGTCGGGAGCCGGCTGTCTCCGGGACAAACAAACTGAGACATAAATCAACGTCAGCACACCCAAGTTTATCGCACCGCCGAGCTTCGCCCCCGGACATAGACACGAGATCCTTTAATGTGTTTGTTCTCTAGTGGAAAAAGTTTCCTAACTTCTATGCAGATAACGTTAGCTTCAACTTCATTCATTATTCAAACGATAATGCCGGTTGAAATTCCCTGTACCGGGAACATCGCGGGAACTAGCGGCCGCGCGTTCAAGAGGTGTAAACATAAAACTCAATATCAAACTTGCATTATTTGACGCTTTACAACGTGAATACAAATTAATACTAATCTTCATAAATAAGTATATGGTGCGGTCTATCATCTCCCTAAAGTTTCAACCAAAGTTTTTGATAGAGACATCTCCGACACAAAACAAACTGGACCTTAAAATACACAGAACATAATACCTTCTATAGGAATCAACGAAATAACACACACACACGCATCAATGAATATGTAAATAATACTGAGATTAGTATTACATCTAGACAGCAAAAAAAAATGCCGTAAATATTTTTGCAGACCGGATCGAATGCCACTGCCTACCTACATGTCAAACTTCCAAAACTGGTTTCAAACAAACGCAGCTTGATCTAACGCGATGAGGTTAGTCTTAAGTGGAACTTTATTGCAAAATTATCAAAATTCTAGACCTTCCAGTCTCTTGTATATTCCTTTATTTTATTTATTCGTGTCTGTAATTTTTTTCTCTTTTGGTCCGGTAAAGATAAGATAATAGAAAAGTCAGTAACTACGATTTAGGACACTAATAATATGTTCAAGACTCAAGTAATGAACGTCATATTATTACACGTCACATTATTCGACTGCAAATTACATACCAGAAAAAAATACGAATATGATATCAAGGTTCGTTCATAAAATTCCATTAAAATAACAGAAAGCCATCAAAATGAAATCCGAACCGAAAGAATGAGACACGGAAGCAATGAATTAAATAGCTCAGTATTTACTCGGGTGAATATTAAAATGGGAATATAGAAACATCTCACAGAACGAAGGGAAAGTAGGCATGAATAAAATGAAATTTGAAGCTTAATAGCATTTTGTTGAGGACGTTTCGCGTAAACAAATTAAGATTGCGAATTACTTGGTCCTAATTAGTCTGTCAGTAACAATTGGAAGGTGAATAAATTGTAAGTTTCCATCACAGGAAATCCTTACTAATATTATTTTCTTAAGAGCCTTGAAATTAAATACTAAAACGCATTATAGGCTCGACATGAGTTTAACATACAGATTCACGCATAGCTTAATCGAAATTTTCCCACGCTGATATCCTCACTGGCTAGGAAGAGAGTAGAGAACCAGTTCTTACTTACATAGCTCTTTCGACCTTTCAGTCTATTTGTACATCGCAAGATTTGAGTAAAACTGAAGTCATTATAATTGTTATGCTTAGGCTATAGATTAGGCTGGCGTCCAGGAAGCTGGGTGTGCTCAATAGAGCTAAGTAGTACTTCACTCCAGAGCAAAGGTCGGACGGACGGTCGACGGAGAATTCGCCATATTGGAATGACAAGGGTCTCAAGGTGCAATGCAGTTTCAAAGAAGTTTCTTTCCGCAAACGTTTAGGCTATGGGATTAATTCCCCATTGAGTGTTTACTAGAGAGTACAGCATGCAAGAAAAGCAAGTAAATAATATAATGATCTTAACAAGATGCACTAACAATGATCATTATAAAGAAGGCGATTCAAACTGCTACCATACAAGTCGGGTATCGTTCACCTCTCATATAGAGGCGCAGAGGTTTCACTCCCATCAGTGCGGCCTGTAATCACGCCTCTCACCCCAAGCTCGTAAATCGCTCGGCTCAGCATAATCGTAATCGTGTCCTTTCTGACGATATCAAGATTTAATATGTAGATAGATGTTATTTAGTTAAGAGTTTTCAGTTCGAAGATGTGCAGTGTCGTTTGTCTACAATAATATTATGAAGAGGGAATATTATGATTGGTATGACTAAACTAATAAAACTGTAATTGGACTCCACTTATTTAAGTGGGAAGAACAATAGGAAAATTATATGTATATCCACATAAGAGGCTTGGTCCGTCCAAACATAAAATATTCACCGCAAGCTTAAAAAAAACGTATATAAAGGTATATACATAAATATAAATGAAATAAAGTAAACTAAAACAAGTGAACCGATTTTAAAATAAAAAAATTATCTCACCTATGAAAAACTATGTTATTCCGGTATATAAACATGAGCTATGTTTTATGGAAAAAAAAAATATTACATATATGTAAATAAATCAAATTTAACGCCTGTGACGCCACGTGGCACCTCTTCCTTCTAGTATCTTTCCATCAATAATCATGAAATGGCAGAGTGGATGAGGAAGACCAAGATTAACATACATGGGTCAGATCAAAGATAAAGTGTATCTCGTTACGTATGGGGAGGTCAAAGAGAATGCGCTCGACGGAAGCAAATGGAAGGACTTGCATCAGGGCATCAGGGCAGGGACTAGCTCTAAAAATTTATCATGTTGAATCATACGCTTTTGAATTGCTTCTCAGACGTATTTTTATATACATACATACTTATATTGTATTATAATATTCATATATATAATATCTTAACGATTTCCCATAAGGGGGACTCTTGGAAAGGCTAACGAGGAACACAGCTATAACAACGCCCCTTTTTTCGGCGGAGATAATATATTTAAGTGCCAGCAGATGGTGATTAGCCGTTTCTCAAGCAGTAAGATACGTAGACTATCGTATGCTGGATTCCCAACACTCTTTTCCATCAACATATGGTATTCTAAAACACTATTCTTAAATTATATAACCTCATTGGTAATGGAGGTTTCAATTGAAACCTGCAATCTGGTATGCAGGCTGTTACTCTAACAACTCGGTGACCGCGGCACCAAATATGTATTTTGGGCATATTTGTACTCAATTTCCTCCTTTTTAAAAGCCCATACTAATGTTAAGAGAATACGCAAAGTAAGGAGCACATTAACTCCACAAAGAATTGTTACTAACACTGTACCTACTCAAAATAAATCTCCCTGGATTCTGGGTCTGCTGAAATGATTCAAAATTTATCAAAATCATGGCTCGCCCATTAACCAACAAAAACATTGCCCGACCACAACATTCGTAGCTATTAATAAACGAGCAGAGCCATTACAGATGGGGTAAATCTACCGGTTGTTGGCGCCAACTCACAGTGAAATAGGCTACATTGCCAAGGCGGCCTGCCAACCAAGTTAGAGGTACTATACCCAAAAGCTTTACTAGAAATGTCTCCTTCTCCCGTCCCCTAAGACAAAGTGAGACAACATTCCACGACCCAGTAAGTAAATGCACAGATACGTTTTAAATATTCTTCAAATATCGCTTAAGCTACCTCTCGGCGCCTAATTGCGCAACTACAAGTTCTAAATGGCAAGTTTGTCTGCCAAAATGTTTACGATTGCTGCCTGAAGTTGTTCAAGCCGCGTAATGAGTTATACTTGAGCGTAATGTGCTAACTACCCACATTAAATTTAAGTTTAAGATTTCGACCCTACTCCTCAGATGGAGGGCCTGACAGTAGCCACTTAGCAACGCAGTTAAGAACAACGCTGTAAACCCAATTTTGTTAATTACCTTACTAACAATTGTATCTTATCGTACTAATATGAGTTTTCATTTTGTTTCAGGTAATTTCAAGGAAACCACCACATGGCGTAACTACATAACAATATATTATATGAGTTATGGTAATATTATATTTTCATTCAATATATAGGGATTCGACGTGATGATATAAATAACTACGTATGTTTTTAAGTGTTCAGTAAGTATTGGAGATCCTGGATATAATACGAAATGTAATGTCCTAAGGAAACTTGGCAATGTGTAACTTCTGTGTCGGTAATAATATTTGAAAGAAGTCATCTACAACGAAGTGTCCAACCAGCAAGTTCACATCAAAATATATCCTTTTATCGTGAAGTTGAAGTGGGTCGGTCGCCGTATTGTGTCACTGGCTCGAAATTGAGTTACAATACCGTGAAAGGGGAAACTTTCGTCCTTTTCAGTAGCACGTTCGAAAATTGCACATTTGGCTGTGACGGACCGACCAGAATCGGATCGGCTCTCGCCGCATCAGTCATTGTCAACAAAGTTTATGGCGGCGCTGTGCTCCCCGCCCAAATGTGTTTGTTGTGGTCTTAAAGCTTACAATCTTCTGCACTTGTCTACTTCCTACATCCGTGCACACGATACGTAGACCAATAAGAATACCCGAAAAGCCGTATTGGCCAAGTGACTTAAGTAACAAGGACAATATAAGCAGGATCAAAACACCAATGGTCTCTGAGACAGAGGTCTTAGTAGAATTATCGGTTATATTTTAAAATTTTCTGAACGTAGGCAAGTAGTCGGTCCACTAGCTTTACGGTAAAAGAAACGTAGTGAATTAACAAATTATCCCCGTACGTGTGAGGAAACCTTATGGGAAGGTTCTCCGGATATAATTTACGATTTCAGGTCTACGATGTTTTAATAACGCTATAGAAAACAAAAGCAGCATCAATTAGGTGAACTGAATACTCATGAAAGTTTCGTTCACTACTTCAGTTGTCATAAAACCTTTGATGATGGGCAGATTGATGAGATGTGTACGTAGTAAAGTGTCGGTATATTTTATTCCCAGCTTTAATTGCCAGCTATCAAAATGAGGTTGGTTTAGAGCTAAACGAAACCCTAAAGGAAGCCTCATTAAGTTGGCTCATTGTATCGTATTACGTTGACAAACTAAAGCGTATGTACTTAGTTTGATATTTCGACAAGGGTACAAAGAGACAGGAAAATGACGAACTTTCATATATTGTACTTTTTACTCTAAACTGATCAACAGGTCGCATTTCTACTACCTTTTGTGTACAAAGTTTTGCCTTACAGTCTGAGCTGCTCGACTTGAGTTCATAGGACAATGTTGTGTTGTGTTCATCAAACAAATATTCAAACCCGCTACCTCAAGCCTTAAGTCAGGGGCTTTGACCACTTAACCAGGTGGCTCTATATATTCCCATTGTCAAGCATTTTCTTGGTAAGAATGACTTGAGCCCCAATTAACAATACATTTTGCATCTAAATTTGCCTTCATACTCTTATCTGTATATGACAATTAGCTGTATATGTAAATAGTGACTATAATCCCACCTAAGGTTTTAAAGAATTAGATGAGATGAATATGAAATCCAGAGAGAAACTCCTTCAATGCTTTAGTCACCTCTCACTCGCACTTCCAGCTCATGGCATAAGTGTGACTGCGATCACAGGTAAGCGACTTTGGCGTTTCAACTTTATTTGGTTGATTTAATGCTCTTTCGGTTTGATTAAGCTTTTAAACCCCACACGAAAGATTAGGCCAACATCATTACAGAGTACGTCACAAATTGCGGCCCATATCTGTAACACATTAACTACATTTCCGGAGTGGGAGTACATTAGGGGGATCACATTTACTTAGTTCAGTTTATCCTGACGTAGGATCCACATGGCTTATTGATTGCGATGGACGCCACACTGCCCTGGCCACATAATCCGCGGATTACCGGGGACACACTGCAAAATGTCAGCCTTCGAAATGAAAAAGTTTATCTGGCTAATCGAGGAGGATTCTGTTGTGCCAAATTAATGGGTTGAGAGATAGGGGGACAGGATTTGTGCTGGTATTGCTGGCGGTTCTTGTCAAAGTTAACCGTATTATAGGCTAGGCTGTTGTGAACGGTGCTGTGTAAAGGTACGGCTTTGTGATATTTCAATGAATCCAATATATCTACGTTGGAATTGAGCTGGAATTGTTATTTGTCGATTCGCATCTATAAGATAAATTAATAAATAAGAAAGACTATGTTGTAACGCGTTCGGTATTATTTCTATCTATATCGTCACGCCGAATCCGTTACGATGTAGGCCGAGCGAGTAGAGCGCCAGTTCTCTCTAGACTAATAGACCTCATTCGCTTGATCCTTATTACTAATAAAGTTAATACTATGACAGTACTGTGTTTCTCAGTTTTTTTACAAAAGTAGGTACATGTGTAACTCCAGTAGCCTGCATTTTTTTTTTCAAAATTCCTTTGTTGTTACTTAAATTGGACACTAATGAATCTCAATTGAATACCTATGAGTTAGTCAAATATATTTTGCAATACGCTATATAGAGCTAGTTAACGCTTTATTCGAGTTGAATTCGCCATCTGTCACGTCAGCGCCTTAAATCTTTGCAGAAAGGCGTGAGGATATACTATATTTTATAGATAATTTCTTTTTTCAATAGAGTTGATTTATTTCAATTTCAATGTTCATTCATAGCCTGGCCTCAGCCTGGGAAATAGCAGGTACATCTACCTGAGGTAGATGGATTCGCGGCAAAAATAGTGTTACAAAGAGCTTTTACAGCCGTACCATTTAACTAATTATTTGAATTAAATGCGCTTTGCCATTCTCTGCCTATGCTTAGTACCAACAACGGCATAATCCCTAAGTTACAGCTTCAATCGGCAACCTCAATCCCACCTAGCGCTTCCACTATAAGTTTACCTTCCCGAGGTTTAAATCACAAACTAAGCAGCGATTACGCTGAAGATCGGAATCTAAATTTAAACGCAAGAATTCGCGTCCCAGTAAACCCCAAGATGGAGTGTTTGGCGAGAGCTGGGTTATTCTGCAGCTTTATTGATAGCTCGAGAGGCTGTCTGTTGCAAGGGAAGCGGGACTAGGCAATGATAATTATTCATGTCTTACCACGAGTTTGATTGTATACTTAAACGCTGTTTACTTGATGAGTATTTGCGTCGTGTTTTGATCTTCGTCGTGTCTTAAACGAACTAAAACGATTATTCAGAGAGCACGGTATGTAGTGCTTCACGTGTGAGAAGGTTACTGCAGAGTCAGCAACGCGGGCGCGATACCGTCGGTGTTTCATGCTTTAATAGGCGGCGGTAATCGCTTACCATCAGATGAGCCGTGAGGTGTTTGCCTTCCACAAGGGTCCCCGAAGGGGTAGGCAGAGGTGTACAGGTAATACCCACACACCCAATTTCCGCCAGAGGTATATTAGGTGCCAAAGTGATAGATGGCGAGTCCATCGCCGTTACTCAAGCACGACTATACATACGCCTTTGAATTTCTTCTCAGACGTATGTAGGTATCCTCTCGATGTTTTCGTTCACCGTAAAGCTCGTGGTGTGACTAATCACTGTACTTAAGATCAGAAAAACTCATTGGTACAGTCGGGATTCGAACTTGCGATCTTTGTGTCGCAGGCAACTGCTCGAACCACTCGGCCACCACGGCTTGTCACCTAGTGTTAAAATAAAATTATTTAAGTACTATGTATCGCCTATGTTTTATTTTATAGTTCAAAATTTGTTTTTTTCTTTGAACTGGGTACTGATATACCGTTGTACCGTGTACGTGTTGTTATCTAAAACAGGCCGGAGAACAAATAAGCTCCAGTCAGATCTGATTCTCGACTTGAGTTCTATTGTATCTTGCCTCTTTAACTGCTCGTTCTCTCAACTGTTCGTTCAGCCCCAGAAAGAATTCAAATAAAACTACACCTCTATTCCTTAAATCAGAACGATTTGTAGATGAATGTAAAAAGAATGTAAATTGACATTACTGATATAAAATTATTTGTCATTATTAAATTATTAGTACAAAAAGTACTACGTACCTACATATCAGCGACATTCGTTTGAGTACAAAACCATGTAATGTTCCGCAAGAGAGATGAAAATTTGGTCATTATTTTTGGGGTAATGCCACAGTAATAAAATGTGGTAAGGCTTAAGTAATCCAAGATTTATTTATGATTTTACATTTAATTGAACTAAATGTCCTCTCCCTTTAAACATTAACTATTTCCCCGTGAAACTTCATCCAAAGCGGTCCAGCGTTATGCTAATATCTTAATGTTACTTAATCTAAATGTAATAAATAAATAAATACCTGGGACAATTCCACACAAATTGACCTAGTCCCAAAGTAAGCAAAGCTTGTGTTATGGTAACTAGACAAAAATATATTTACTTATATAGATAGATATATACTTAAATACATAGGACAGCCAAGACTAAGGTACAAATATTCGTGTTCATCACACAAATATCTGCCCTCAGCGGGATTCGAACCCGCGACCTCAAGTTTCGCAGTCAGGAGCTCTAACCACTAGACCAGACGGTCGTCAAATGTGTATTTGATTTGGAATTTTTGATGTATGGATTTTGGTATCTGAAATAAATGAATTATTATATTATTTATTATTAATATATTATGTTATGATTATCGTATACATCTATTCAATCTAGATCTTGCATCCGTATGCATCTATTAAATAACTTTTACACTAATATTACCAACAGATACTTCGATTTTATTTGTTAGTAATCATTTACAAATTCCTCCGACTTGGGTATTCCTCATTATCATGGGACTCGCACTTACAAACAAAAATTCGTCGAATATTGCAGCAGGTAATTCAGGACATGCGATTATGTCACCTAGAAATTATGGATTCAACTACGTTCCGGCTCGGTAATTTAGAATACTCGTACACAGGTTTGTTCAATTGTATAACTTCACTCCCCGCAAAGTTCCCGGAGGGGTAGAGAGAGCTGTTATGACACATCCCTCTTCCACACACCCACTTTTCGCCGGAATTTTCTAAAGACGACTATTCATACGTCTTTGAACTCCTTTCCAGTGCAGTTTTCCTTCAGCGTAAAAACTCCTGGAGTAACAAATTACTGTACGTATATTTAGAAAAACAATCTTTGTGTGGCTGGCGACTACATGAACCACTCTGCAAACATGGCTCTTTCACGATAAAGGTATGTAATATATGTAGTAAATATTTCATCAATTCAAAACAAAACTGAATTGCACAGAAAAAATTACATATTATACAATCGCGGGTGTTCTTTAACAAAAACGCTCCTTTGTTATTTGTGGATACATATTTAACATGGAAATTTTCGTTGGTTTCGCCTTCAGGCGCTGAAATCAGACCCATAATGTTTATGTGAATTACGATTTCTAGAAATCGGGATCGGTTGTGGAAAATTCTTTTATAATTATATATGGTATACTATAATTATTATTGATCTAGGGTTTCACCACGGCACCTCTCGCTCTCCCAGGTTTCGCATTGTACACTTTCACTGCTTTCTACCTGGCGTTGATGCACATACTCCCCGGTAAGTTTTTTCCAGGATTCAGCATGTACCATGTACTATCTCACGAAGAGATTTTAACAGTCTGCAACGAGCGCGTTGCTGTTAAAATCTCAACGGATGCATGCAACATCAACAGCGGTCGATGTTGCATGCATCCGTATTCGGCGAGACGACTTATCAAGCTGTCATGCGAACTTACTATATTAATAATAATAATAAATACATTGCGACAATTCCACACAAATTGACATAGCCTCTAATTAAGCAAAGCTTGTGTTATGGTATCTAGACAACGATATATTTACTTATAGAGATAGATATAAACATAAAAACACAGGACATCCAAGACAAGTTACAAATACACGTGTTCATCACACAAATATCTGCCCTCTACGAGAATCGAACCCGTGGCCTCTAATACCAGACGGCCGTCTAATATTGCCATTTTATTGGAATGAAAAGAAATGAAACATCCCAAATATCTACAATTGGCTGATACGCACGGGGGCGTGATTGGACATGATTGTAAAGAAGATATGTTTCGTTGGTTTCGAAGAACTACTCATGAAATGTGGACTTAACCGATGTATCTAAAAACATATCTACTGTATATACCTATCGTGTTCTAACTATCATGAAGTACATTGGAATACAGCCAATCTACCATAATAAAAACTGGCAATATACGAACTCGCGATATTATCAGAACGGAAAAGCCTCCACGTTCGTGCAATTTGAAAATGTTATAATTACTCATGGAAGTTACAACGGCCTCCCGAATGATTGCATCGCCCAATTTTCTCGATGGACTCAGCATATCAATCATCGTAGGCACTATGATGATTACGAATGTGGAAAAGTGGTACATTCATATCCAAATTGTTTTCATGACAAAGTAATACTATTTTGACGGCCGTCTGGTCTAACTAGGCAGAGAGTATAGAGTGCCAGTTCTGTCTAGACTTACATACCTCTTTCGTTTCGTCCACATTCATCAGTCTCTTCATACATGCTCGTCGGTATCGAATACTCTTGACGTTCCCGTCCTTGAGCGTCCGATCGATTTGATCCAGGTAATTGGAACGCGGTCTTCCTCTGCCTCTTCTTGCACACACTTGCTTTGTATATCTGCTTCGTCAATCTTTCTTCACTCTGGTCTGGTCTAGTGGTCTTAACTATCTATGTGCTATAATGTTAATATATTATTGTGGTTAAAGTAGTAAAAAAAGTCAACGACATGCATTTTCTTTTCTCAGCTAAAGGAGACTTGTTTCTAACACAATGAGCTTTTGTAGTGTTTTGTAGTTTGGGGCCGAACGAAGACTTCGTGTGGCTCCAAACGTCCATAGACGGCGATTGCAAGCTTAGTGATATAAATGATGAAATCTTAACCTACCTTTGTGGAAAGCCGCAAAGTTATAGGTACATTTCAAAGTCACATATTTTTCTTACATATTTTTTGTAGTCCTGTATTATCCATTTTATATACCCGTATTTTTTCATGAAACGCAGTGAACGTAAAAATTTCTCCCACCCAAGTTATTAACATATCCTCCCTCATCTTGTCTTACATCGGTCGTCATAACAAGGGACGAAACGGCACATTCAAATACTTTACTTACAGCGTCTTCTTACAACACAAAAGGATATTACGTCATGACATAGCCCGCTCGGACGAAATTTCAGACAATGGAATTTCATTATACAGGTCAATTCAAATAAAGAAAATGTTATAACAATGACTGACCACTCGGTATTTTTGTGAAAAAAAATCAAGAAAACTTGTGCGTTAAACATAACCGAAGCGTGATATTAAGCGGGCCCAATAACCGGAATTCTATGCCTGTAGTCCGCTGCATCAGCTTGCAATCTATCATGTATCTATAATATTAGAAGGATTGCTTAAGTTTGTAAAAACGTTTGTTCTTCTTTCACGCATAAACAAATCAACGGAATTGGATAACATTTTGTACAAAGATTTTATTAGCAACTATATTAAAAACGCACAATATTTATTTATATTTCATTGATACTTACGGATTTAAAAATACAATAACAAAGACTAGTGAAATACAGTGTACAATACAGCGACAGTGTAATGAACTTAAATTGGCTTAGTTTTGTGGGAAACATCAATTAACTTGGGGGCGTAGCGGCTATTTGCGTCAAAGGGGTTTGCGTGCGAGTTGCTTAGTTCGACGTCAACAATTTTTATTATATAACCAAATAAACCTTGACAGTATATGAATTAAGCGCGTTTGTGAGCCGGTAGAGTACATTATTATTGTTAGATAATTAAATTACTTAACTTACTTACTTACTACGTTCTTAAGGTCAGAGAACCACATTGGTACAGTCGGGATTAGAAGTTGCAATCTTTGTGTGGCAACCACTCGACCCACACGGCCATCCAAATATATATAACTTTAATATTATTATATTATCTCTGTATACCCCGTTTGGGACTCTGTGTGATTATAATATGTATGTATTATTATAAGTAAAGTACAAACTGGTTAAAGTCAATTTAAAACAAAATTATCCACCGGAACACGTGTGATTGGAGTAAATCATTAATTTAACCTCGTCATTGCGGGCCAATGTTTTAATCAATCAACCGTGCGTTAATTAATGGCGTGAACCCTTGCGGGGTGGTTCGGCCTCGAATGATATAGCCTTCACCCAGTTTTTAATGCTCTGAAGTATGTTGTGATGTTCTTTGTCTACACTTTGTGCAAAGTAAACGGTTCACAATATATACATACAAGTTATATAATTGTATGTATATATTGTGTCTGTTTCGATAGATTTTTCGTTATCACACTGCACGCGCAGTGCAAAATTATACATACACAATATGATGACTGTGTCACTCCCTTGGATATAATATCCTCATGCCTTCGCTCGTAGGTGCTCATGTGACAGATGGCGAGTTATTCAGTCAGACACTGAAGCACGACTTTACATACACCGTTGAATTTCTTCTCAGACGTATATAGGTTTCCTCTAGATATTTTCCTACGACGTTAAGCTCGTGGTATAATCACTGTACTTAAGTTCAGAAAAATCATTGGCACAGTCGCGATTCGAACTTGCAATCTTTGTGTTGCAGGCAACTACTCGAACCCCTCGGCCATATATAGTCTATAGTCTTCATGTACGGAAAGGCCGTAGTGCAAACAAATATTAGTGCAGTCAAAATTTTAATATGTACATTATAATAGGAAGAATATATAATTGCCCATATTTGTATATAAAGACTTTGTCACGTCCTACCACTTATCACCGAACAGTTGACTACATAAAAGCGATCCCGTCACGTTTTTCCATAAAACAATAACACGACAAATTGTATTGAAGAGTTGAAAGCGCACAGAACTCAATTACCGACTGCTAATAGCTGAGTTAATACCCTCGCAACATGCAAATGGCATTATATATCGGCGGTACGACAATTAAAGTTGTAAACTTTAATTAATTGATATGCATGGGCTTATAACTCGTGACGGCAAATTGCTGAACCCCCAAATCTTCCACTTGGCACTCTGCCTCATCTACATAGACGACTCAACGGTAGAAAACGCTCGTTACACTCATACACTGTTTAAGTGTCAATAAGGCTATTTATTGTTGTATTGTTGTGACACCAAAGGCGGCAAATAAGCATTTGGTCTGGTAACGGTAAGTCCTTACCGTAGCCAGATGTAATAACATTATGCCCATCCGTCTTATTGACGTTCTCTTTCGTGTCGCATAATAATATAGTCTCACTGAAATATCCTTATATATTAGCGTTGTACATAGTTCATTGGCAACACATAAAGCAAGGACACACGCTAGCTTAAATCCAGGACACTTGCTAGCTTGTAAAGCCGCCAGGGAATTACACAGTAAATACAAAAGCAATTCTTTTTCGATACCCACAGACAGAAACAAGAGCCTTTGTTTGCGAAAACAACTCCAACAATAGACACTTAACGCCTGCAGTTTTTCCAGAAAATCAAAGGTTCCCATTGCACATTCTCGAATTGTTGGCGCCTCGTTCGGTTATTGACCTACATATCGTGGGTCTGTTGCCTGCGCCAAACTCTTAGGATCACGAAACTCATCTCCATAACGAACGAATTCAATCTTTATTAACATACTAATAGGATTGTAATTCATTTAACGGGGAGATTGAACTTGAAGTGATTAATATTCACGAGGTTGTTACCATTCGTGCCTATCAATTTGTTTAATAAATGACACTTCGATTTGTTTTGGGCAGATTACTGGAGCCCTTATTTTGGTCCAATAACATTAATGTTTTTAGCAATAAGGTTGTTATTTAATTTGCTTTTGGGTTGTCTCGTGGACTAAGCTGGGACTGACCCGTCCGGACCGGTCTGTGCAATGACACCGCCGCGCGCCGCACGCCGGGAAGGCATCGACATTGCTAATCCAGAGGCTTTACTCATTCTCTTTCTACGGACAACTTTGCTTTTATAACAAAGTTTTATAAGGCTCAATTGCTGTTCAGACTCCTACTGTTTTGGTTCTACAAAAGATCATATTAATATTTAATGGAATATGCCTGGGGTTGCTAAAGGGTTCAAAGGAATTATGTTATTCGAATGTTTTGGTTAGAGTTAGCGTCTGTATGTATGTAATCTAATTTGATTTTCAAAGCTAAGATGTAAGATTTAAATATAAGAATTCTAGTGATATTTTTTACTAATAAACGTGGAAAAATCGTTGCTTATGGGACCTCCCATGTGCTGCGATAGTAGGGCTATCAATATTTACTTATATTACAATCTCTCTTACTAGTCACTCTTATACAGTCTTCTCACAGAGCTATTTAGAGTCAGATGAGTCACACTATGACCTTTACGGCGAAGGGGAACATCGCGAGGAAACCTGCATACATTTGAGAAGAAATTCAAACGCGTACGACTGACAGTTGTGGACTCGCCGCCACGTTGGTACCTGAAATATATATATCTGGCGGAAAGTGGGTGTGTGGGTCCTACGTATACTATATGCCTATCTCCTCGGGGACCCTTGTGGCTCTTTATACTATACTACTATAGATATCTGTATATATAAATTAAGTGCGTATTGGTATGCTCCTGCAACCATAATTCAATAGTGCAGATTTCAGACTTGCACACCTTTCGCTTAAACATTCTTTAACCATCATTGCAAAAACACGTCATGATAGAGGTTTGAACGGTGATTTTATCGGTAGTTTGAAATTGAACCAAGATGATAATAACTAAACATCTAAAAAGCACGTTTAAAAAAGTAAATTAAAGTAGCAAGTTTCAAAGATACGGCCTAAATTCCAAACCCGCCTCCGAACTAATTAAAAATTCTTTTTTTTTGTCTCCGCGAAGGGTCGGGTGGGGCGAAATGGAACCGTTAGAGGTCGCCGAAAAGGCTTCAGAGCTATTGGAAATAGACTTAGCGATGACTTTGAAGGCTCCAAATTGACATGAATATTTATGAGAACATCTTTTCACGCCCCCACAATGCGGCTCGTGATGAAACGTCAGGCTTCGTTTTATTATCAATTGATCATTTGTTTTGACCGAATAATCAAATCATTTGCCTTGATTTGATTTTTCTTTTTATACTATAGAAATGGCAAATAAGCACACAGCGTGCCTGACGTGTGGTCAGCAATTGTTTTTTCCATTAATGTGGTAAGTTAACAGGCATACGGCCCGCCTAATAGTAGCTTGTAATCGCAGTCTATTGACACTTGCATTTGATTACTCGTGCGTTTTGAACAGCTTCATATCAAACTACAAATCTTTACTAATTCTTTACAACACATAATATCTTCCTTGAAAAGGTCTGCGAAGGTGTAGGCAGAATTTCATGCGAGAATTTAATGTCAAATCTACAAATTTATTATGGCTGTTTATTGGTACGTAATACCACAAGGCGCCTCCGTATAAAAACCCCTGTTTGTTATGTAAATCTTCCTCATTTGCCGATTCACCCTTTCACCTTGCATACAAGACCTATATGTCGTGCATGCAAGGTAAAATACCCATTATTAGTACCTAAAATCACCTAACGTATTTTATTCAGCTCACATTCAAATGCTTTAGAACTAATTAAATGTTTCGATGAGAGTTATACTTAGACACAGATAACGTAAAGCGCCGGTTATTTCTAGGCTTACAGTCCCCGCTAGCGGCATCCACATTCTTAAGTCTTCTTCTGCCTCTTCTTCCACACACTCGCATTATATAGGTATATGATTACAAAACAACGCAACATACCTTTCTTCATCTTATCGAATAATCTTGATATTCGCATCCTTGTAGTAAGTTGGACGCTCAAGGTCCAAGGTCAAGAGTACTCGAAACCGACGAGCATGTATGAAGAGACTGATGAATGTGGACGAAGCGAAAGAGGTATGTCTTACTCGTAAGTCTAGAGAGAACTGGCGCTCTATACTCTCTGCCTACCCCGTTAGGGACTCGGCGTGATGATATGATGGTGATTTAGTATGTTGCAGCAATAATAAATTGTTGCAAAGTAATTTTCTGATAATTCATATTGAGATCCAATGCACAAGGTTGAATTTTAAATTAACTAAGCGGCTTAGCGTCCCAACATGACGTAACTTGGTTGAATAAAATTCCGATGTATTGCAATTTTATCCGATTTTACCAATAAATGTAAATTTTGTGTCAGCTTCGATATACGAGTACTAACCACAAAAATAATGCTGCGTCATAATTCTGTAGCTTTTCGCCCGCAATGCGAGTATGATTGTTTTTCGAGCATCCATTCTAATAGTAGGTATACATGGATAATTGTCTGTCTGCTACGTTTTTACGCTCTGTCAAGTGAACCAATATAGGTGAATTTTGGTATAGCATAGATGGGACCTTGGAAAAGGATAATGTCGAATTTTTATCGTGAGAATAAAACTCGAAACAGGTGAATAGGCGTCAATCGCCTTACTTACTTACGACATTTTATAGGGAACCCAATCTCTACATACTTATTCTACCCATACTAAGTAGCAGTATACAAACAGCTATTTGTTTAGCCGTTGTCTATATAGCCGTCAAATGTATCTCGGTTGTCTCTGCTATTTTCCTTTACCGTAAAGCTCGTATCGAGATCTCAAAAACTTGTTGATACAGTCGGGACTCGAACTTGCAACCTTTGCGCTACAAGCGGCTAGGAAGCCACTCTATAAAATAAATCGTTTAAGTGACAAATGAAGTACGGCTGGCATACGTGTATTGTGGTGTAGAATTCACCGTATTTGACTAACATAATTTGCTTCCCCGTGAATTTGTCTTACGTAAGATATCAGATATCAAGACCCTACAAACAATCCCATTACAATATCAAAACTACTTTGCTAGTACAAGGTTATATGATACTGTGTTAAGATATGCTTAGGGTAAATCACACCAGGCCAAAACAGATCGTGCTTCCAAGCGCCAGCCTCCGATATGCATGTATGAATAAATTTTAGGGATATCGAATCACAAAAGTGGTCTTATTCCATCTTCTTCCTTTGTATAATAAGCATATATATACTTAAAGGAATACAGATACTGTATATACACTACGTGATCATGAACGACAGTACTTTTGAACACAGAAGAGACCCATACAATCTGACATACAATTTAAAACAAATCTGTTTAAATGGTTGAGGAACAAAAATTATTATAGTATACAAGAATTTTTAGAAGAATGGAATATATCCAGCAAAACATGTTTGTACTGTATATTTGAAATTGTCACGGCTGTACCATGTTTTTGCAAATAAAATATAATGACTATGGTTATCTAAATGAATCTTATTCTTAATAAACACGCCTTTGCACTAGTCATAGGACTTACTACTTGCCGTGCAAAAGAGAACTCTCTTTTGCACGTTCGTCACCGCCTTTCAAGCTGTCGTTGAACTTCGTTATTTAAATTTATTTTCAAACGTTTGCAGGTCACGATGATTCACCGTTAAGATTGTAATGTGATAAATCACTGTACTTAGACTTAAATAAAACTCGTTAATGCCGTGGTTTGAAGGCGATTACTATAACCTCTCAGTCTCAGCCACCACGACTTCAATACAACTATATTGTAAAGAATCAACACCTTATGAACAACACCACGGTCCAAAATTTGTTAATTACCCCAAAACACAACCACAAAGAAGAATTCGGTACTAAAATGATAATTGATACTTAATTAGTAGAAACTTGTACCTCCAAGTACCTATTTAATAATGTAAAGCCTATTCCCCAGTTCTACGGTATAATTGTTTCGGTTCCATTAAGTACTTATTAGTTAGGGTTCTCGTTACAAAAAGGGCTTGCATTCAGGCATTTGTTAAGATGTAAATTTATTCCGGGAGACAAAGAGGGGCACGGCAAAAACTGTATGAGGTTAACGCCAGCTCGACATTACCACAAATTTCGAAACTCCCTGCAAATTTTACGGAACCCGTCCTTTTTGCCCATACACAGCACTGTTAGGAGCAGTATGGATATATTTCGATCTGTTGAATTTTATTTAAGCGCTTTAGTTAAATCTTTATGACGTGCAAGATTTTATAAATCATAACTTTTTAAGTAAAAAAGCCTTAACCTCACTATGATATACAAAAATAGAACAACATTAAGTGTACTATTCTAATTCTGACAAGAAACTGACAAGGATTTTTCCGGTTTTTCAGTTCCGCTCACCCATCTTTCGAGACTTCAATTATTTTATTACTAGGACAATTTTTTTTTAATTGTTTATGATAGCTTATTTTTTGTTTTCTAAATCATAACAGTATACATGACCACAAAACCGATTGCTAAATTTGACTGTAGAAATAAGGTACTGTACTTTATGTGGCACTGTCCCATTATAAAAAAAACATGAGTAGATATAACATAATATTGTGTAGTTAATTGATAGAGAGAATCATCAGGTAATGTAACACGATTAGCGATGATCTGCATCGCTAATCCGTACCGGCTATTGTTTCGTATGAAGCAAGGCTTAAAATATTTGCGGGCCTTTGAGCGCCGACTGTGGATGACAGCATAATAATAACCTCTCCGCGCTCGGCTATTTCCTAATCGATATTGATCAAAATCCGGGCAATCGTAGTTTTTGTCAGCATAACATATAAGATAAACAGATGTGTGTTCGAGATACAACTTTTTCTTAGATATTCCTGGAACCTTTAATATGATTTTTAGCATAATATTTTGTTTTATAGAATATAAATTGCCGTGTTTTTTTTATATATCACAAATGTGGCAGGACACATGCGGTCCGCCTGATGATAAGCGATTACCTACCACCTATGGTCGCTTGCCAAATGAACTACTGAGCAAACTTACGTTGGTCTGTAAATCTATATAAATAAAACAAAGCCGGCTTATTTACACCATTTATAACTCAAGAACGGGTGGACCGATTATGATGATCTTTGATTTGTTGAATTAGTCTAATCCGAGAAAGGCAGAATAGCTATTAACTATAGGAACGATTTACGTAAAAAAAGTATCACTACATTCATTGAATTTAGCTGTACGAAGTTTGGTCGGGTGCAGCTAAAGTTCAATAAAGATAACATCTTTTTTTATTTCATTGGTGGTTTTTTGTCTGCGCCAATTATCATCCAATTCTGTACAGTATGTAGTTTTGAAAAGAGGCAGGAGGCAGTCGTGTAAGAAGCACAAATACCCTCGCAAACTAGTACTTATTAGTGTGAATCTTAATGTAAAATAATGCTTAGCCAGTTTAAATTGGAAACATTGAATTAATTATGAAAATACACACAAAATGTAGCAAAACATGTATGGCGGCTTGTCCCAAAGCAGAACGGGAGCGGCGTAGTGTCGCGTCTCAGGGTGGTGTTTCCATTTGCAATGTTTTGTCTTTTGTTTCTTGCCAGAACAACATCCGCTTTGTCTAAGCCCGGCCCGTTTGTGGCACACGCAAATATTTACCTAGTCGGGTTCCTACTTTGACGTTCCTACATAATTTTCTGACTCCGCAATCCCGGGCTGGGCGCAGTACGTTTCCATGCCTCTTATTTGCTTTTAACTAATTGTATTTTGTTATATTATGTGTTACTAGCAAACACCCGGCGTGTGCTTTATCTAATTTATAGGTTATATATACCTATATATAGGTATAACTGCTGAGGCTACTACCACTTCCTCTCTTGTGTAAACAATCGTTGGAAAAAATCTTTTTTTGCACATACAAACAAAATAATGAATTATACCTACATCAACTATTGACTGAAGTATAAGGATGAAGCGCAAGAGGTTGAAAGAGTTATTGGCGCTCTTCTTGAGTTCAATATATTTTGATCGATTTAATCTCTATTTGATTAAAATCTTATATTGATTTTATATGCGAGTTAAAATCATCTGATTTTACCATTATATTTTTACTGAGAATAATCCAAATCTAGAGAGAACTGGTGCTCTACTCTGTGGTACCTCAGGTATTTTTTACGCCTATAGACAATAACGGCTTACAATCCGGACGTTTGCGTAATTGCACCCTTGTAGTATAAAAAGAAAGACGAATTCAGTCAAACAGAAGGAGAAATTAACTAAGAACGAGGGTGAGATTTTTTTGAGAGGGTGAAAGATGCATGGATTAATTATTTAAGACGGTTGGACTAATATAGTAGAGCTAAGCAACTGAATGTCGTAATTTAGACACAGTGTGGCTTCGGTAAATTTAGCAAATCCTCTAGTGACGTTATATAATATTGCCGATCTTACATTACATATTATAGAACGGGGGAGATGATATAACAGGAGCCGTTCAATAAAACTCCCTCACGAATGTATAAACTCCCGGAATGGAACAAATATCCAAATGTTGTAATAAAGTTTAGTCAGCATTCTCTAAATTCACAATTCTTGGCAGTTCCGCCAATACCCGGAGTCAATTTCTCAGCCATAAGAAATCGAACAAACTAAAATAAATGGCGCATAGTTGAACCTTTCAGTGAGATGAAATTCCGGGTCATCTTATGCCTTCAGTCGATATAATCAAATATCCGCGGAGCCCTTATACTTGTATAGCGTATATTTTGCTATAAGACGAAATAAGAAATTTATTGAGGAGCTCATAAAATTCATTAACTAATCAACTAGAATTCAACTAAATGAACTCCAAACAAGTTTAAGAGAAACAGTTTTATACAAATATAGCTGTTGCTAGTGAAACTTTGCATGTATGAAAGTTTTAACCGTAGGCGTTTCCCTCGAAGGGAGTCAGCCACGCTTTCTTTGACGTACGGAGATTTCAAAAGGAAGTACATTAACTACGTAGTACATAATTTTCTGTTGTACCTACCTCTTCTCTAGAATTTGTATTACACTTATGTATAGTGTGTTTATTTTTTGTGTTAGTATCATGATTTTTATACTTTATGTCGTCGAATGTGTCACTGTGGCGCAGCACAATGACAAAGTGAGACGCGGCGAGTGTCGTGCCCTATCGACACGGACGCTCTCCTCTTTGTCTCGACATGATTGATGGACATTGTGCCCCGCTGTTGTAGCCCCTACGATGACAATATTGACGTGACGTGGGATTCTCTGCGCTCGTATCGGTATCGACGCTATTTGCGAAAATAGGGCGGCCTGATATGGGGAAAGACGACGGCGTACTAGACTCGCTCCTTGTTATATAATGATGCCCATTATTGATCGACAGTTTAGTCATCATCCTGATAACTGAAACATAATATGCTCTTGTTAAGTGTACCTCATCTCTTCAAGAGTAAATAGACTGTAAGGTACGGTATACACTCGACTTCATCTTTTGCGTACTATTAAATATGTAACAATTGCTGAAAGCCTAGGCGAGGAAACACTGATCAAAATTTCAATGACAGTTTTCCGTAAATGGATAAAACATACTCGTATATAAAGGTATGGATTTCATAAACTACATTAACACAATCCAGCTTATAAGATCTAACTGTATGCTAAATTTCATCCAGTTCCTTTAGCCGTTTTGGCGTGATTAAGTAACAAACACAAACTCTCACATATATAATATTACATAAAGTAGATCTTTGTCTCGTTTTCATAAAAATAACTAAAGACGATTTTCATTTAACGATAAAAAAATTAAGTTAAATCAAAGAGGGATATTATTTTTACTAATACACAGCTAAAGAATGGTTTATGGTTTAAGACATATATTTCTCAAAGAATACTATTCACTTTTTACTTTTAACTACCACAAATATTAAGGTTCGAAGAAAAAAATAAAGAAACTACTATTAAATATTCCCCTCGTAAAATAAAGATAACTAAATATTCATGTATTTTAATATATTCTGAAAAAAAGATTGAAACCTTTAAAAAGGTCAGATACAATGTTGAAAATATTTTAATTTGAATGATTTCTCTCTGTTTTTATAACTATCAGGTATTTTGATGTTTATAATAACAACAGCTCAATCCTAGAATTTGCTATGCTATTGAAAATAATCACAATGGCATTGGATTCGCAGTATAAGATCTTTTGCGCCTATCTACCCTTATGGGTAAGGGTAGCAAAGCCTCTCCGTATCAACGACCTTTGTTTCAGTGTGATTGATGTCACCATGTCGGCCTTCACTCCTTTGTACACAACTACCCTATACATATATACTAGCTATATTCGTAGTGACATACTTAACACCCTTTGTTTAGTCATTGGTGTCTCGGCTGTGTAATTTTTATTGCTCCATAGGGACAATATTTCAAATGTTAACGAATTGGTTCGGTATATATTATCCACATCAGCGTATAAAAACATTTCGATTATTCCGATAATGCAAGCGTCTTAAGATTATAGTAACGCTTAGCATCAGATCATATGCGTACTTCAATGTTGTTTAAGAAATATGGATTGAGACAGGTGGAGAACATCTGCAAGTAATCTAGTTCGGAATTTGTTGTTTTGACGTCTGTTACATAATCATGTCGGAATATTATTATGAGATTGGCTTTATTAAAAGTATCGTTAGAAACTATGTTGAAGGCTTTGTTGTGAGAATGTGTTAGTTTCTGGTCTGTAGGTTCCTGATGTTGCCGTCTTTTGATACGTTCATAACTTGCTAATTCGAAACTCTTTTTTTGGATGCAAGGCTCACAGGGAAAAATCACCCTTACTATCGTTTCCAAGAAAAACTGGGGATACGGAACGATTCCAAACTCCCGATATTTTTATTCAGTTCCCTTTTGTACTTGCATAAAGGTAGACAAACTTGGATATCATCATATTATCTGCTGTTTTTTTTATACAACTAATCAGGCAAACAAACACCCGTCCCACCTTATGGTAAGTGGTTACCGCCGCCTATGGTCGTTTGCAACACCAGGGGTATCACTCGTGTGTTGCTGACACTGCAGGAATCTATTCACACACTTCTTTGAGAATTCCATGCTCTATCTACTCTCTAGTGAAAGCCTCAACCGTGAGTCCATTAAAAAGCCTGAGCGTTCGCGGAAAAAACTGTTTTATATAAGACTAGCTGACGCGCGCAACTTCGTCTGCGTACCTAAGAGAGAGTTGTTTCAGTAATTAATTTTCCGTGAATTTAAAAAGTATTATTTTACGATCGCAATATCGCAAAAATAAATTCAAAATCAGTTCGCTGAGTTCAACCGTTCCGTAGCGAGCCGACCACGTCTGAGTTGCGGAGTTATTTTTACATTATGATATCTATCTCCTAAGATGTTGATTGAAATGCAGTGATATCAAGTACAATTTCGTTTACCTTTAAATACTTGTGACTAATAACATATTCATTTAGATAAGGATTAATATTATATGTTGATAAAACATCTTCGCAAATAATGCATTCATTTCGAACAAATTAAATTACCGTAAAGATGGTTATAGTGAGTCAATCTTAAAAGATAGACATATGCTGTCGCGGAACTTTTAAAGAGGAACAATTCCATCATACACGATTTTTATTTTTTTTATTTGCGTAACTTAAACTGTTTACGCAGCGCACGCAACGGAAGCTCTCAAAAAGGAATATTTTTTCCCGTGCTTAATAAAAATATTAAAAAATAAAGTATAGATACTTTTTGCTCTCACAGCAATTGACATAATATGTACATGTACATTTTCTGAACATGATAAAGTACGGAATCCACATTGAGAGCCCCGTTCTGCAGCTGACCACTTTTCATGAAATGGAAATTCTTTGTTAGAAGTAGAAATTTGCTTTGGAATTTTTCGACTAGTGAATATTGTTAAACTTTTCGATAACAATGGGCCTCTGACGTTCTGGCAGAATGAAAACGCGGGCGAGCCAAGCCAGCGATACGCTTTGTGTAGCGCAAAATGGACCGCAACACGGCGAAGCTCGTGTGTTGAAACGAAATCACACGGACGATTATGTTTCTCTTTCTCACTTTTTCTATATATTATATTGTTTATTGTTGACATATACTTGCTGTGCCCCTGTGCCTTCAAGCGCGTAAAACTTGATTTTATATCTGGTATAAAACATATCTCATATGTATGCCAAATTCCAATCGATTTCATTTGTGTAAAAGGGCCTATTAATTATTTATGTTTTATATATAACTAGGACCCGCCCCAGCTTCGCACGGGTGCAATGCTGACACTAAATGCTGTAATGTTACATGTACATGCTGTAAAGGGCCATATTGATATATATTAAATGGAAAATAATAAATACCTGGGACAATCCCACACAAATTGACCTAGTCCCAAATTAAGCAAAGCTTGTGTTATGGTAACTAGACAACGATGTATTTACTTATATATATATATATAGATATATACTTAAATACATAGGACATCCAAGACTAAGGTACAAATGTTCGTGTTCATCACACAAATATCTGCCCTCAGCGGGATTCGAACCCGCGACCTCAAGTTTCGCAGTCAGGAGCTCTAACCACTAGACCAAACGGTCGCAATGTAAATGCAAATAAAAGTGTGTATTTATTACATTACGTTAGAAACCTCTAAAATGATCAGTGTTTGTGTATTATACATATAAACCTTCATCTTGAATAACACTATCTATTAAAACCGCTTCAAAATCCGTTGCGTAGTTTAAATGATTTAAGCATACAAAGGGACGGACAGACAGCGACTTTGTTTTATATATGCAAATACTAAGATGATGATATGAAGTGATTATAAAAGCCGAGGTGGCCGAGTGGTTCGAGTAGTTTGTGTTAGTTGCCTGCGATACAATGATCGCAAGTTCGAATCCACACTGTACCAATGAGTTCTGAATTTAAGTACAGTGATTAGTCACACAACGAGCTTTACAGTGAGGGAAAACATCGAGACGAAACCTGCATACGTCTGATAAGCAATTCAAAGGTATGTATAGTCGTGCTTGAGTAACGGCGATGGACTAGCCATCTGTCACGTTGGCACCTAAAATATATCTCCCGCGAAAAGTGGGTGTGTAGGCACTACCTGGACACCTCTGTCAACAGCTTTCGGGTCCCTTGTAGGAAGGCGTGAAGATATATATATTTATATTTGAAAATATAATACAATGTTATTAATACAAATTGTGAAGTCTACATTAGAACACTTTTTCAAAGAGCAGTTTAAGTACATGAAGACCTTATAGTAAGCGGTTATCGCCGCCCATGCACGCTTGTAACTCTACGGATCACTTGCACGTTTCCCTTGGTATGTATACATATCATCACGCCAAGTCCCTAACGGGGTAGGCAGAGAGTATAGAGCGCCAGTTCTCTCTAGACTTCCATACCTCTTTCGCTTCGTCCACATTATGTATGTATACATATATCATAACGCCGTATATTGCTTACGCCTAATACCGCCTGCTCTTAATTTCTCTACGTCCCCTAAATAATGTTTATGCTCGCTCATATCTTTATAGTCACCTGTAAAAGTCTATTGTGCTCTCGTAAATACTTTTATGATTGCAATAATATACGAACGTACTCGACACTAAAATTCATTAATGAGAAATTCTTATATTACCTACTTATTATTTGTCGAACGGGTCTAGTTGTCGGATCTTATTTGCAAAACTCGAGGTCACGGGTACGATTGTCGCTGAGAGATATTTATGTGATGAAGACGAGTATTTGTTCATTTGTCTGTGTTGTCCTATAAAGATATATTATGTCTATATAAGTTTGTATATGGTTTTCTAGTTCCCATCGTACATCTTGGTACAGTCGGGATTCAAACTCGCAATGGTTGTGTTGCAGGCAACTACTAGAAACACAACTACCGCACGGCTTTTTGGTTGTCATAATAAAAATTCTGATAGACAAAAATTACTGTAAAGTATAGCTATATATCGCTATCGTGTTCATCACACTAGTTTTGCGCCGAGTAAAAATGTATTTCATTTGTAGACTGTGATTGGTGGCATTTATTATATTACTAGCTGTGCCCGCGACTTTGTCCGCGTGGAAAAGTGGCTTTGGGCAGCATTTTTGGATATACATTTTGATTTACTTTGTACATGTTACGAAAAGCTTACCACATTATATTATTGAAAAACCACATCTAAATCGGATAAGCCGTTTCTGAGATTAGCGTGCACAAACGCACAGACAAACAGATAAACAGACAAAAATTCTAACAATCAGTGCTTTGGATGCTATTTGCGTTGAAAAAGGTCCCTATCACATTTTTTCTCATATATCTTCCATGTACAGACAGCGATCCGTTACATTTTTATTATATGTATAGATTTAACCTACAGACCAGTGGCGAAGCGTCCTTAGAACACGATTCCTATCGGCTTCCCTATCGGCTTCCCTTCGGCTTCCCTTGGCAGATTCCGCGCTCATATACGACTATTCTATGTAGTCATAATATCGCAAGCGACATAATTACATTGCGCCCTTTGTAAAAATATTCTCCAATATGCTGGATACAAAAACGCAATGTATGTGAAATCGCGCAAACGCTCACATACACGATTTCACGTAGTAGGCGGCAGGGGAACTCGCTCCTAATATTGGGAATTCAAATAGTTAAAATGTAGGCAATTCACGCACACATAGACAATACTACCACATCCAACCATTCGTCGATATAACAGCGATTATAAGCCGATCTCAGATAGCCTCCAATCTTTATTTGTTATGTGTTAAGGTTTCGTTTCGCTTGAAAAGTTTCGACCAATCAGAGCAATTAGCCGCGACAAGCCGGAGTGTCATGACCTCACCTAAAAACTTTTGTTTCTTGTCGTCACGTAGTCTGTTAGGTGAGAAATGGCGGCGTTAATACAAATAGGTTGTTGTCTTACAGATTACCTATTAAATGAGTTAACTTTGTTCTCAAAACAATCTTTCGAAAATAAAAAATATCATTAAACATGGACGGGCTCGTCCCGATATGAACATTGATTATAGACGTAAGGATGGGTTTTTCAAACATTTTTACAGTTCTATGTATGATAAATACAATTGGATAACCGGCAGTTGCAAATTAAATAAGTTATTTTGCTTTCCATTGTCATGTCCATGTTATTTTGTTTTTCGGGTTGTAGTATAGAAAAATAAATACTGCGGTATTTCTGCTGGTATTTATTTGTGATGATGATGCTGGCAAGTTAAGTTTCACTTATTTTAGTTCTTTTTTTTTTTGCTGAATATTTATAACCCCCGTGTGAGTGACGTGTGCTTTAAAACGGCTTTTTAAAGCCACTTTTATCATACTCGACATGCACTGTTCATATGATACCAGTAATGTCATGTATGGTGAAGGTGGTGAACACTAACAACTGTACAGCAAGCATGTTCTGTCGCATGGAAAAACTGCATACAACGCAACGCAAGCACCATACATAACATTTCGCCGTAGTTTTGGGAATGGTGAACTAACACACTAATATATGGTATGTAATTTATTGCATTTTTTTTACAAGTTAAGATATGACATTTTGCTTATTCACGCGTTAGCCATTTTTTTGGTCCGGCTTTACCTTTCTTTTTTTTCACCCCACGCCACTGCTACAGACATATATATATATATATATATCGTCATACAAACATATATATCGATAAAGATGGTGGTAATCTGAATATATTGGCTGTCAACGAGTTTACCAAATACACGATATTGCTGATATCGTGTTTCGCTAATCCCATTCCTGCGCAGCGCTGTAATCGATGTCAGCGTAACGCCGGCATAAGTAATGTGTACCCCGAGGCCTAGTAAAAAGGGGACAAGAAGCGGTGACTAGGGGACTTGACAAGGGAGCATCCCAATCTATGCTGCAAAAGTTTTTCTATCAGCAGTACGGAAAATTTATAACGACAATTTTATGCCGCGTACACACAGCCTTTTTAACTCATGCAAGTCGGCCGTATTATATTCTCTGCTTTGTGTTACATGAGCTGAATTTTGCGGTTGAAACTAGTTTGCGTTGAGCCAATGACCTCTTGTAAATTGATGATCCAAACTGACTGACGGCTCCAATAGTATACGTCAACACGACACAAAGTTGCGAATAAAGTGAATAAGAAAGTGTCCTCGAAGAAGTTGCAGCAAATGAAACAGACATTATGTCCTCTCCAAGTTTATTTTTCAACAAACCGTAACAAAAGCAAACTGCACAGCTGCGCGCGTAATTAGATTAGAGGAATTCTGTACTAAGCACCCCTGAGACGACAGTATAAGGTGCCGTACTCATTAAACTTTACTAACTGGGCTGCCAACAGCAAAATACACGCGCCCTTTTATTTTCTAGCCTCCATTTGTACCCGTGTACAAGGATCCTATAAAATGGAAACATGATGGCCGTTTGGTCTAAGATCTACAAAGCTAGAGGTCGAGAAATTGATTTCCGCTGTATGCGGATATTTGAGCGAATAATACTAGTATGTTCATCTACGACTTCAGTGTCCTTTACACTTTATTAGACATCTGTCTATATTAGAAGTTATATATAAAAGTCCGTTATTTTATACATTGTAGCTAAACTGCTCCAGAAAACATTAGAACGAGTTGCTCTAGCGACATGCGATTTTAATTAAAAACAACAAAATGTTCTTTAAATTTTAAAAGAACGGAAAATAATATTAGTACATTATCCACCATATCAAGATCAGCATAGAACGAGCAAAACGCTTGCTGGACCTAAATTAATGCTTAAAATCTTAAGTCTCCACGTAATCCTCTTAAACTCCAGACGCTAGGCTGAGGACAGTGTTTTGCCATTTAACGTCCAAGAAAGTGAAAAAAGCTATTAAAATCTCAGCGCAGTGCTGCGAACGGCTTGATAACATAATTTAAATCTCGAACAGCTTTAAATTTACTTAAATGCTATGTTCAGTCAGGGTAAGAAAGAGCTCATTGTCCTAAAGTCTACATTTGCTTGCATCCTGACAATTTATCAGTCATGCCAACATTTCAATTCCAACGAAACAAAATATCGTATTGACGTTTGCAGAGTTATTATTGGTCGTAAGAAATACAATAGAAGAATAAGAAATAATAACTCTGCAAATGTCAATACGATATTTTGTTTCGTTTTCGCTTATTAAAGACCACATTGAATTGAGTAGAAAATATTTTATCTGAAACTGCATATAATCCGCAAAGCGACTTCATTTTGTTTTGCTTTACGGTGAGGATAATTCAGAGACTTATGCTTGAGGAACGGTGATGGACTCGTCATCTGTCATTTTGGCACCTAAAATATACCTTCAATTGTTTCCTTTACCATAAATCACGTGGTATCATTAGATTAGATTATACTATATTTTGATTGATAGATGTACAGATAGTGGAAGTAAGTGTCGCCAAAACAGATGATTCACATCAAAGTTTCACTAGTGGTCTAAGGAGAATGCAATCATATTCCAACTCCACTCCATCGTGATACGAGAGAGCAGACCAACATAGGCCAGGGATTAATAAATAACAAACTCGGTCACTTGAGATGTTGATGTGGCGCAATATTCAAATATACGCGTATAGTTTATATAATAAGGGTCTTATGACACGACCCTGCGGCACACCGGGTCGCATATGAAATACGCATCTCGCAGTTCCCCGTAGGTCACTAATTCTGCCGTCAACCCGCCGTGAAACCTACTAGTGTTAAGGCCCCTATTAGATTTTATATCACCATCATCGTCGCTATTACGTAACTCCTTCGAGGGTACCCTAACCTTCATTAAGGTTAGTGTTGCGCCCCCTTTATTCATTATACTTAAGTACTTCGGCATTATGTTAGAAAAATGTGTAAGCATTACCCTTGATTGTGAGTTCCATGTGAATTGATCGTTCTCTCTTTAATTTGAGTATTCTATTAACATACTTCAATGGAGAGTTGTAGTGGTTTAAGCCAAGGTTGCAAGCACGAACTGAGACAGTCTATGCCAGTGTGATTACGGGTAGAGTGCTAGTTCTATCTAGACTTACCTCTTTCGCCTCATCATCCATATTCATCAATCTCTTCACACATGTTCACCTGTTTGAACCCACTAAACACAATTTTTTTAATATAGATATATTTTAATCCTTTCTACATTATCTTATTATCCGTAGTGGCCGGACGGTTTGAGTAGCCTGCAACGCAAATAATATCGTATTTTTTAAAATTTAAAGGAATGTTTTACTTAACTCATACTTCGAGGTATACGGTGAAAAAACATCGTTGGGCAACCTGCATGTAAATACATGCAGGTTGGAGGATGTGGAGAATGGAATGGACATAGATTGACAACTACAGTACGCGTCTAAATATCAATTCATCCTCCCCCTTCGTTCCTTCTTCCAATTCTTTGCCGTAATATAAAAGGCGTAAAATATTTTTTTTTATTTCAACAAGTTACAACAACTCACTTTAGGGTCGCTAACGCGCAAGCCTATATATAATACCCTTTGTGTTCCAAGTGACCTCAGGCGGCGGATAACTACTCATTTTTGAACAGTTAATAATTGAACAAATGTACCATCTAGCGTTATGCCATCGAACTTAGCTTAGAGAACTAAAAAGGTTTTAACTGTATGTATTATTTGCGTTCACGTGTTTCAGCCTCGTCATCAAATATAGGTACCCATATAGTATGTACATACCATCGGTAATATACAATTCCTAATGACAGGCGTTCATAAGTTTCTTAAATAAGTTAGCGCTATCGATAAAACTTTCCTAATGGCAGCAAAAATACACGAGTCGAAGTACGGACAAATTGACATGATAATATTAATAATTCAATTCGGGGTAGTACCTATATATTGTTATCGTTTTCCTATCGATTTTTTTGATTATTATTTCCACATCAAAATTTGTTAACGGTTTTTTTATACTGTAACTTGCATGCGGTCTTCCTAATGCCTGCCTGCCTGCCTGCCTAAATAAGGTTACCTACCAGTTACCGCCGCTATGGTCGCTTGCAACACCCGAGGTATAGATAACACGTTGACCGACCCTTCAGGATCCTTTTCACACCCTTGATAAATAACTTCATGCTATGTCTGATACAAGTGAATGTATGCAAATATATGTACACTGCGATAGTGTCTGGAAGAAGAGGTGGGTGAAGATAACGTCCCCACTATGTAGCTCAAATTGATCTAACACTCAGGTATAGGAATTTTTACTATAAAATTATGACTTCCCACAACAGCCCCTGGAGGCATAGGCTGAGTTATATTCCCTACTTTTTTGTGGCAGATTGGTTTATTCAATAACTTGTTCATTTATGAGGTTCATTAAGACAGATATGTTCAACCTTTGAAACGAATATGGTGGAGTTCATAAATACAGTTGTGTTTTGACCCGTAGTAAGAATATTGTTAAAAATACATTTCGCGCAAACTGTGGGCCTGTTATTGGTGTAACACGTGCGCACCGCGGGGGTTACGAACAGTGGCGGCCGACACACCGATATGAGAGAAACAAATCAAAACAATGTTCCGAAACAAAACCATTGATACGTTCCGGTTGTCTTTTTTTATTACATAGCAGTAATCGCTAATTTATTTATTTATTTATTCAGTAAATTATAAGTTAGCGGCCCTGAGACGAAACACATTTCTTTCAATAGCAGATAGGAGACGGCGTATCGGTCGCATAAGAGTTTTCAGTTACAACAGAGTTCATGCCATGACAAATCACTGCAAAGGAAAGAAAACAAACTCGGTTTGAGCCGGTGGCTGTAGCTCCCCTGCCTATGATGAGGTCTGAAAATGCGATCAAATTTGATGAAATAAGAGCGATTTTGAAATTTTATCCGTTGGTAACTACTTAATTTCATAACATAATACGCTCGGCCAAATTGTAGTTGGCAAAACATTAGATTTGCTCTACGAAAAGACTCATCAAACAATTATTCCTAAGTACTTCAATGACAAAAACAACTCGCCAATATCGCGGCAAACTAAAGTGAGCGGACACTTGAGTTGTGGGAGGAAATTACTTAAACTTAGCTCAGCTGAGTTGACAAACAAGGGCTTTTTGACTCGGCCGTGTCGGGAGCTTCAGACTAATGTCAACATCAGTATTTGTGTCCTGTAGAAATTGCTTTCGAGGATCTCTTTATTTGATGCCTTGAGAATGATGGACCGGAGTCTGTGTAGACGTAGGATTTTATTTTCATTAATCACCATTGTCTGTTTGGGCGAATTTCTTGAAATATGTCTGGATATTATTTTCAACAAGCTAGCCCTTTATAGCTATTGAAATCATGTTATATAACCCCCGCATGGAAAACGCTTACCAAACTCTTGGACCACATGCTTAAGACGTGCGTAAATATCCTGAAAACAGCTCCTTACATCGTTTATATAGGTAATTTATATGCATACGGTATGTATGCATATATATATATATATATATATATATATATATATATATATATTCACTTCACGCATACAAGGGTCCTCGAAAGGGAAGGCGATATAATAACATCCTCTTTTCGCTGGAGATATTGAATTTAAGCGCCAGCGTGACTAAGGCGTGTATTCATCGCTGTTCCTCAAGCACCACCAAACATTCGTCGTTGAGTATCTGGACTAATGTATTCAGGTGTCTACCTCTGGTATACGTCCATCACTGTTAATATCGTAGTGTTAAGCACAGCAAATATCTACATATGTATATAGGTCGTGGTAGGTTCTTCCACTTCTCTTTGTGACAATCCAGAATATTGATTTATTATGACGCGTATTTGCTTATTGAACAAATAGTACACAAATAATACGTACAATACAACATAGACTTGTACAACTAATATAAATAAAACCTTGAGTAAGGCATCAAATAACGGCTTTCACGAACGTCTGATTCGTCTTAAATCTATTTCGGCCGAAACTTCATCAAGGCTACGTCAAGGGAATGAAATAATCTATTAATTCTGACACAGGCTCGGGCCGGGACAATCAAAAGTCCTAATCCCCGAGTATACGGAATGATATCCGTCGGGAACAGACATCTGTATCAATAATGAACGAGCAAACATGAGCTGTCTCTTTTGGACTTATCCGATAAGAAAGAGAGCCTTATATATAATGTATTACGCGTATTTGTAGATATACAGTTTGTTCCTTTTAGTGTGTTAATCAAAGCGTGTTACAGGAGACTACACAATCTTAGCGAACCACGTCCTGTCTCGTAATTAGACAATTTGTTATCTTATGTGACATATCATTACATCTTTTAACTTTGACTTCTCGAGCCTTCGATTTGGACTTCATTAAGCACTATGGGTGCCCCTCGGTTTTAAACTAGGTTAAAATTAACTTGGTTTTTTATACAAAATAGCTCATATAATTTTGGTATAATTAAGTTTTCAATAAGTGAAAGATTTTATACCCTCACGCCTTCCCACAAGGGTCCTGGAAGGAGTAGTCAGAGGTGTATAGGTAGTATCCACGCATCCACTTTCCGCCCGAAATATATTTTAGGTGCCAATGTGACAGATAGCGAATCCATCGCCGCATCGCATAACTCAAGCACGACTATGCATGCGCCTTTGAATTGCTCAGACGTATGTATGTATGTTTCCTCTCGATGTTTTCCTTCACAGTAAAGCTCGTGGTGTGACTAATCACTGTACGTAAGTTCAGAAAAACTCATTGGTACAGTTGGGATTCCAACTTGCGATCTTTGTGTCGCAGGCAACTACTCGAACCACTCGGCAACCATGGTTCTTACAATATAAGATTGTCCTTTTAGCTTGCCGTTTAATTTCAGAACCAAATACTATGTAATAGAGTTCACCTACTACTTACAATACACTGATAACAAAAGTAGCATCCTTAGTGTAAGTACAAGCTGCTTCGTCGTGGCGGTTAATTGACCCGGGTAGGGAATGTTTGCGTTGGCGCGGCGCCGGCGATGTGTTTGCAGACCACTGCCCTGGTGTGAACACAGCTCTGTTTTTCCAGTACACTAAAAGGTTCCAAGTTGTACTTTTGAAATAACCGTGTGCCACAAATTGAACGTTATTTTTTTATATAATAATAATATATCCTCACGCCTTCCCACAAGGGTCCCCGAAGATGTAGGCAGAGGTGTATAGGTAATACCCACACACCCAATTTCCGCCAGAGGTATATTAGGTGCCAACGTGACAGATGGCGAGTCCATCGCCGTTACTCCAGCACGACTATACATACGCCTTTGAATTTCTTCTCAGACGTATGCAGGTTTCCTCTCGGTGTTTTCCTTCACCGTTAAGCTCGTGGTGTGACTAATCACAGTACTTAAGTTCAGAAAAACTCATTGGTACAGTCGGGATTCGAACTTGCGACCTTTGCGTCGGAGGCAACTGCTCGAACCACTCGACCACCACGCCACGGCAATTTTTTTATATAATATAATAATATTATATAGAGTACTCGAAACCGGCGAACATGTATGAAAAGACTGATGAATTTGGTATGCAAGTCTTGAGTGAACTGGCGCTCTATTGCCTCTGCTTACATCGTTAGGGACTCGGCGTGGTGATATGAACGTTGTATAATAATATATCCTCACGGCTTCCCTCCGGGGTTCCTAAAGCGGCAGACAGAGTTGTAAAGGCAGTAGTACCCACACACACACTTTCCGCGAGAGATATATTTTAGGTGCCAATGTGATAGATGGCGAATCCTTCGCCGTTACTCAAGCATACCTACCTACATACATACGCCTTTGAATTTCTTCTCAGACGTGCATACATGCAGGCTTCCTATCAAAGTTCTCCTTCAACGTAAAGCTCGGGGTGAAACGTAAAGTTCAGGAAAACTCATTGCTACAGTCGGAACTAGCAATCTTTGCGTTGCAGGCTTTATAAAAAAAAACAAATATACATGTACAGTGGTGCCTGAGAGACGGTGACACACTCACCGCCTCTCCGGCTGCAGTTCTGGAGCGTAAATAGAGTGTACTCCTAACCAAAACTTTCTAACTCTTCGGGGACCTAAAAAACCACATATCCACGAATCGTCAAACTGATAAATTCCCATTTATCAGTTTAGCGAAAGCGGGAAATACGCTAACGAAAAGTTTTAATATTAATAAAGTCTTGTCGTCGCGAGCTTCTGCTTATTATGTATGTATAACAATACTTCAAGACATTCATTATGTGTCTGAAGAAATTTCTCCGGCCCATGTGTAGAGAAAATTAAATTGTTGAGTTTCAGCAATGTCTCGTCTCCCAAGCGGCATACACCCTCAGAACTTCTAAATTGTATTCCCCTACAAAATGTAGGTACAATCATCATGCTTTATAGCTGCAGCTCTAATAATATTATCATAACATTAATATAAATTGGTATAAACAACTAAATTTGGACGAGTTCCAGGAAACTGCAGTATGCTGTAAGTACATTTTGCCTTCAAAACTGTCTTTGCAATTAGCATACATATTTATTAACTACGAATTCCATAATCATAGTCGTAAAGGTTGTTCCTGTAAGGTTATGGTAGTAAAGCCACAGATTTACGGTTTGAATGAGTTTCCTTCTGCGAACGCTCAGTATATGGCATGAACTCCTCGCTGCAGCTTACCTAGAGATTACAGCATGGAGCTCTTCAAGTAGGGTACGAAAAGATTCCTGCTGGGCCGGCAGCGCGCGGTACCCCTTGTGTTGCAAACGTCCATAGGCGGCGGCCATCGTTTACCATCAGGCGTCATAGACCCAGCTTCGCGCTGAAGGTATTACCTTACCCTACCTCATACTACTCTGTGAGGAAAAAGATGTATCTGAAGTTGTGCTTGTGAGTGACAGCCGTAGTCTTACGATCTGAAACTTTGGCTCTTAACTATATTGGCAAGAAAAATTGCAAGTGTGGTCTGTAAGTCTAAGAAGAACTTGCAGTCTCTCCTGCCACAAATCTACAATTGATGATCCACTTTATCAAAGCGGCTATTATCTATTCCAATTAACACAATGATCTACCTATCTGGTTATACTGGTTAGTCTCTTAATAAGATTAACATTTTGATATAAAAACTTCTCGGTATATTGTATTTTTTTTAACATTTTAGTGCTACTGCCATTTATCACTGATCATTATGCTAATGAATGTTTGTATTCGCAATCAAATCAATCATGTCAGAAAGGCTGAGCGGAACTGGATGAAATTTGGCTCAGATTTGGAGTTCTAGCTGATTTAACATATGGATATGTTTTTTCCAGGAGCAAAATCAACAAAATTTTTTTCCCGAGTAAAACCGCTAGGCACTGCTAGATTTATAATAAAAAACCTCTTTCTTTATATATTCCGTATACGAAATATGTTTTCCTTATTTTATTATTTGCAGCGAAAATTCCAGCTTCATTCATACAATAGATTACTCAGCAAGTGACAGATGACGCTATTATTGGCATTCCTAGATCGCGCTAATGAAGGGTGTAACATTCATCTTGCTTTTTGGATTTGTTAACGCCGTATTGATTTTCGGTAAAGGGTCTTTTTTTATATATCATATCATCACGAGTCCGAGTCCCTCACGGGGTAGGTGAGAGCTTAGAGCGCCAGTTCTCTCTAGACTTACATACCTCTTTCGTTCCGTCCACATTCATCAGTCTCTTTATACATTCTTTGTACTGACTACATAATCACCTGCCTCATCACCAACTAAGGTTATGATCAAAAGACCATGCATACAATGCACCGGAATTCTTATCGCGAAGCTGAATCTGTTTCTGTTCTGCAAACTTTCTAGAATAGTGGTGTAACCGACCTGATGCTATCAAACTAAATGCGACACTTTGAAGAAACCTTACGTATTCACAAAGTGTAACTGGGACACACAATTTCGACAGGTGGAAGCAAAATTCTCTCGAAAACATTAAACCAAGTATTCTCCCCGACGTGTCAGGTGATGTAGATAAAGCATTAATATGTATGAGCCTCGCTTGTTTGTGGTAAAAGCTTAGATTCTCATTCATCTCTATGAATAAACAGCGATGATGTATATTTTTTACCACTTAGGCGGGTGTTCGGAGTACACAAAGGTACGCGCTGAAGCGGAAAGGAATCTGGCGTACTGTCTATCCAATGCCCTAACTTTGACATAATATAAATCCTGAGTGTACCAATGAGTTTTTCTCAACTTAAGTACAGTGATTAGTCACACCACGAGCTTACGGTGAAGGAAAACGTCGAGAGGAAACCCCATACGTCTGAATAGCAATTCAAAGACGTACTTATAGTCGTGCTAGAGTAACGGCGATTGATTCGCCATCTGTCACGTTGGCACTTAAAATATATCTCTGGCGGAAAGCAGATGTGTGGGTACTACATATACACCTACCACTTCGGGGACCCTTGTGGGAAGGCGTGAGGATATATTATTATTGATAAAAAAAATTAATATGAAAGACTATTATCTACTAAGCTGTAGAGCTTTGGACAAGCTATTCTGATGTATCCTGCATTGTTTTAGTTCATAATCGCACATATTCTTGAAACTGAAAAACTACAATTTAATCAGCACCTTGCAAATATTATTACAGAAGTCCTCCCCATCGCCGCTAGACAAAAGCCTTTTCTGTTAAAGCTATCCGATGTCTATCATTTATAGCTGCGGAAATAGTTTTCCGTAGATAATGCCATTGACATACAATGGATTTCGTGAACGCTAACAGAAAAGGATTTTATCTAGAGAGGCTGGCCACACATCGCTTCCCAAATTATCAATTGTGAATCATTTCTTCCCTGACCACTCTGATACATATATATTTGTATATACGATCAAGTTTTTTTTACAGCTACAAAGAAATAGAGTTACCTGGTTGGCTTGCGTGACTTAAAGACTGCTATCGAGTGAAGCCCCTCGTTATCAGTGGGCCGGCCCTGGCCAGGAAATAGAACATTCGTGCCACTAGCGATTACTGAATAACGGCCTGGGCACTAATAAGCTAAGGGGGTTTCAATGTCTTTGTAGAAAATTCTATTTGATAGAGTACACTTTAATAGTATATAGTTGAGGTGTTTTTATATCACTGGCAAGCGAGCATGCAGTCCGTCTGACGGTTGGCGGTTATCGCTCTCGCGTTGCCGTGCCTGCAGATTTTACACCCTTGAAGGGGTATACTCCCTGGAGGCCTCAAGAGAGAGTTTTATTTCAAAGCCTGATCGTTCGCGGTAAGAAGCTCCTTGGAAACCGCGCGGTGCAAGATATTTGTGGTTTCAAGGTAAGGAATAGGAATCTGTCGATGTCGATAGGTGCGGTGGTAGAAGGTAGCCGTGGGCATCATGTCGAACAATTCCTTAGGTATTTAGCTGGTATTAATGACGCTATGAATCTCAACCAAGATTATAATTAGTTTAGACAAAGATTGTATTTGCATGTATGTCTATGTAAGCTGTTAAATGAGTTCTATATGTTTTCTCAAGTGAGTATAAGGCGATAATAGAATTCAGCTTTGGGCTGAACCTTTTTACCACAAAAGAAAAGTGTATATACCAGATACCTCCTATCTACCTAGTCTCTTTGTATGTCTGTTTAGGGGTTCAAAGTGGGCATAACATATAGAAAAGCATTCGTCGGTGACAGAACACATCGACTTGGGAATTCGATACCAAATGAGCCCTAACGTCCATTTTGACGGTAAATTGAATCCGAATGGCGAGGAATCCCGTTTAAACCCATGGTAATAGCGACTTGTAAATAGGTAGGGACGTGGAAAACATTTAGGGACTCCGTCCACCCTTTTGCCTTTTCTGCAAATTAAATGAGAGTATACTTAGAGCGCGGAAAGCGATTCGTCTGCCAGCTCGGCAGAACCTTCGCAACTACTCTGGAACTGCCAAATAATGACTAACGTTAGAACACGTAGCCTAGCCTTGTAAGTCACGAGTACTGTATAAAGTATGTTCGTAGAGTAAGTTTCAAATTGTATATGGAAATCCATTGATCAAAACCACTATAAGAGGTTGCTAAATATGTCGAAGTTCAACGTCTGTACAAGTCATCGCTCATGAAGCTGTTTCTCAGGATTATTTTTGGAATAAAAGACACTTTATGCATTAATTAATAAAACAAATAATGTATATTACTGAACAACCGACTTTAATATTCCGTGGCTGCTATGCGACTATTATAATATACTAGCGTAATTGTCCCTCGAATTGTTCTACGTCGCTGTTTGTATATCTTGCTACAATTTAAAGGGCATTTGGAGAATAAATTGATTAACGTTTGTTTAGAACAAGTAGATGAATATAACTAGATCAAAAGTTTTCAATTTATTGAGTAAAGTTCCAACAATTACAGGTTCGTAGCTTCAAGGTTTTCAACGACTTAATATCAGGTTAATGACTTATCAAGCACCCGTATTTTGAGGATAAATAATATAGCAAACGAGAACTTTGTGTCCATTAACCATTTTAGATAGCTTACAACGCTTAAGTATAATTTGTGTACCAATCGAGGAAGATATTAAAACTCTATCCCTGGTAGCCGAGTGGCTTAAGAAGTCACCTGCAAGGCAAGATTGCAGCTTCAAACAGCAGCGGTCTGTACCAATCCATTATCCGGAACAGTGAAGGAATACTTAGAAAACTTCATGCATTTCAGAAGAAATTCAATTATGTATATTATAGTCGTGCTTGAAAAATGGTACTTTACTTTATTCTCAAACGAATGCAGTGAAGCTCGTGGTGTGATTAATCTCAGTTCAGAAAATACTCATTCATTTGTACATTTTGAGATTCGAATTTGCAATCTTTGCGTTATAGGCGACTACTCGAATCACAAAATTTCAAGTTAAAAATTAGATCTTAATCTAGTTTGCTCTTTTATTGCTAAAAACAAACCAATCGTTTCTGCAAACCTCAGAATGGGGAGATTTATCAACCTGTGAATGATTACATACATTAAACAAACTCAATATATTTGGAAATTTACAATAAACGCTGGAAGAACTTCAATAGGAATAATAAATTAATACAGACTTGAAAGCTGAAAGCAAAGTAGAAATTCAATTCGCGAATGAAACTTTCAGGTTTAAATAGATTGCTGTTTAAATGGCACTGTTAAATTGGGTTCTTGACACTGCAACTACTGATTCAAGTACGTACTTCGGTGGGTAAACTATGAAAGGTATAAATTGTATGCATCCAATCCACTGTAAAGCTAAATTCTATTCGGCTCTCCCACGAAGACCAAGGCAAGTCACGAGTGTTTCTATTTCGTAAATGGAATTGTTCCAATATAAAATTGTACGGTTGAGTTCATGTCGACTGTTATATTATGTAGAAAGACGTTCTTTGGTATACTGTGTTTAGTGTATGAAAATTAAAGTCTGCACTAAAACTGTTATTCTAATTTATACAATACACTTCTCATCAGAAGAATATAATAGTGAATAATACCTCATATTACTCACTATTAAACGGCATTTGATATATAATCCTAAAATATATACATTTTTCCGATAATCCTTACAAAACATAAACTTGTTAGGTGTTTTGATTTTTCGGAGGAGAAGTATATATATATATGTATATTAAATTGAATTGAAATTGTCAGTAAATTCCAGCTTCCTAGCGTTCTCCCTCTGTCCACCCCGCGAGGGAATCGGCGTGATGATGTTTATATAATGTTATGTGATCTTTTTATTGTGTAATATTGTTAATATTTATTGAAAATATCAACTGATTGATCGTTAAGACGTGCTATAAAAAATGTATGAGCAACCATGCCAGCTGAATCTGAGGAACACGTCCTTGGACACTTGGTCCAAGGACGTGTTCCTCATGATTTATTGTTTTTTTTTAAATAGAGTGCCGTGAAATGGAGTGGTTCGTCCTTCATTTGTGGGACTTAGCAACGATGTAAAGATCGAAACCAAAAGCGAACGATGCAGAACTAAACCTACATGAACGAAATAAATTAGAGAGAGAGAAAAAGAGGGAGAGATGTATATCAACATAATAAGATCGTGCCGATATTGAAGCTTTGAGATCAGCTCTGCAATAAAAAAGTTGTACAATAAGTTGCAATATTAAGAACTAAAAAGGAGGAAAGAAAGAAGTCTAATACAACATTGAATAGTAAAATATCTGATAATAAGGTAGCGAAAAGTTCCATTACTAAGTCCAACCGACAATGATAGCGAGAAAATATCAGTAACTTCACCACAAGAAATTCGCTTCATATATCACTACGGCCGCTATAGGTCAGAAACACTGCAGATGTGCTAGTCATTCCGTACAAATGCTACACAATATCGCGTCTCTATCGACTGGAATTCAGCTTGAGGCACATAAAGGCCATCTACGACAAAAGCGTCCGCATTCGGGGAAGAAATGAGCGCGGAATCAGAGAAATTAAATTTTGTATCTCGGAAAAAGTTCGCTCGCCCCGACGTCGTCTTCGGCACTGCTCGCTTTGTCCTACCAAACAATGCCAGCCGAATGGCGAGCTTACCCATATTTTATACGGATAACAATGACCGGCCGAATATTCAATACCGGGTAGATGTATAATTTTGCTAGCACGTTCTCTTACAAACTATCGAACGTATCACCATGTTGTCGCAAATGAACTCGTAGCTGAAATTTGTTTGTCCCAATCAGAGTAGGCCTGACCCATTTGTTACCACAAACAATTTTATTGCGTACCCCAATTACTGGAGACCTTTCTCTGTGCTCTCATTAATAACCTCCAACGTTACGATGTTTAAACAAAGAACCACATGTCGTAACCCAGAAGCGTGGCTTGAGCAACGTGCCCGTTCGTCATGTGACAACAAAGGTCTCTTCAGACTTCAAATTAAATTAGAACACCCAGCCGATCCTGTTTACGTACCCTCTTAAATGTGGAAGTTTTAAGGGGATGCTTAATTCATGAATCTTTCCAGAGTTTGACCGTTCAATTTACATTTACAAACTGATGCTCGTAGGTGATTTGCATTTTCTGACCGCATGTGTTGCATTTATAAAAGTTAATGTTATGCATTTTTAAAATGGCAACCGGAGGAGCGATTAAAAGAAATTTATTGGGCCGAGCTGGATAGAGTGGTGTTTACTAACGGCGGCGCCCATTGCCCCTCGTAAATCGTTTAAAGGTTGGGCGTTCTCCAGCCTCAAGATGAATGCCCTTCTCAGACTGATATATTTACTGCCTGCTACATGGTCTCCCCTCGACTTACTGTTTATCATGTATCTGCAGTAGCTTTGATAAATAACCTTCATGAATAAATAATGTTTTAAATACGCCGGAATGTTCTCTAGCAAATGAAATGTAATATTCCTATAAATGCACGCATTACCTCATCGGTCAGTGCGGAAAGCTTTTGTTTTTGTTGTGGCTTTACAAACGTGCGAGCGAATAAGTAATATCAACTATGAAACGTGTGGCTAGCTAATCGCAAACCCCACATACCGCTGTAACATAACATACGTAGGTAAAGTGCGGTATGGCATATTACCCATTTCTCATCTAAATCGTGTGACTTTTGCCCCCATGCGGGTGTAATGTAGCACACTTTATCGTCAGTAATCCCGCTGTTACGACACTCCCATACTCTTTGGGACACGATCAAAGCAACGAGGAGCCGCCACTGTTCACGATACATTGTTTTCGTGTAAAAACGCCGTAAAAGTAACCGTCGATGCCGTAAACTGGGGTTTAAAATCGTGAACCACTTAATTTTCTCGCCGCGATAGCCTGTTATGGACTGTGCGCGTAAAATCAAACATGCAAGTAATAGTGCTCGGCCTATAAAGTCTCTCGTCACGTAAAGTTTTTATTAGCCAGGAGCCTAATGGATTTCCTTACCTTTTTATTATTCGATAAACACGACAAGAGCACGGTTGACTCGAGATCTCTTTGAAGTTCCAAACTCTTGGTAGATATACTCGTGCTCTTGTGGCGAGGAAGTAACAACTGTGGGTCGAAGGGTGAAACCCGTTGAGTTTGTCAGAATAAGCCCTTAAGTTTGTGATTCCGTTGCCTTTTCCTTTACAAATCCTTTTGAGCATGCTCGTTGCTACGTAACTCAACCATTTGTGGGTCTCCAGAGGTGGAGTTTATTCACTTTTTTTAGGTAATTATATAAAGAGCCGTTGTCAAGTGGTTGAGGTAGTCGCCGATTGAAACTTCAGCGCGGTCTGTTAAGTAAGTGAGAAAACCTGCATAATTTTAAGAACAAATTCAAACTTGCTTTCGAACACGGCGATAGATTCGCCATCTACCACGTTCGTAGGTATCACCATATCGTTAAAAGGAGAGTGTACACTCCTGCTAGGGTTTATGTAACGACAATCGGAGACTTGCAAGGGAAGAAAGTATGTTGTAAATTATCTAAGGAAATCGTTACTAATGAAACGACGGAAAACATTATCTTTTCCCTATCTTAAAACGGGAGAAAATTAATTTTCTGCTCCACATTTTTGAGCCAAACAAAATGAGCTTTTTATTTTTATTTAAATTACTAAAGCTACTCAAGGGGGTGGATAACCCTTCGCGCTGACCCAAAATAAACAAAGGCGAGATATGAGAAGGGTTGTTAAAAGTAATCCTTTGGGTGTTAAAAGAATCAAGTTGCAGATTTTTAGCGACTTAATATTAAGCGGAACGTCAATCAATAAGCTGGCAGAGTATTCGGTTACTGTTTTAATTATATACCTATAGAAGTTATAATTATGATAGAAGTTAAGGATCTTCATTCCTTCAGCGGTTCTCGAAGAGTTAAGCAGAAGTGTAACAACGCCATCATTTCGACGAATATATATTCAGGTGCCAACGCGACCGATATCGAGTCCGTCGCCGTCTCTTGGCACGAATTTAACAGTACATAAACCTTTAAATTTGTTCCCAAACGTAAGCAAGTTTCCTCACGATGTTTCACTCACCGTAAAGCTCGTATTGCAATAAACGTAGTGGCTTTCTGCAACAAGAACCAAACTCAAGGCAGTTACATGACTCAAATTCCATTGATTTATCTTTCAAATGTTTTCAGGGTCCATCTGGACCTTGAAAAGATTAAAGTCCCTAAATTCCCCTGCTCTCATGACATCCTAATACTCTTAGCTTTTCAAATTTTTCTAATTATTATATCATCCTATGTGTATATTCGAAACGGTAAAGGAGAGATAAATGGCATCGGATATTTCAGCTGTATAAGCTAAGGCAGTAGAAGCACAATGCTCCTTTACCCAACCCCGACCCTTGTCATCGTGTCACATATCTGTCCGACTTAATTTTAACGCTCGCCCCACTAACAGAACCATTGGATGCTACGGTTAAATAAACCGGCCCATCCTATTTTCAATATGCAGTTCAGTGTAATTTTTCAGAGATAATAAAAACGCAACCATAAAAAAACTGGTTTACAATAGGTAGGTACTAGTAGGTTTAAGAGAGGTAGGGCATAACGGATATCCCGTCCGAATTTGGAGCTGCCCGACCGGGGCAGGACCTCCACCTTTTAGAAGTCCGTAGCCAAATAACACATTTTTTTGTGTTCCTACGCGGTGAATAAGGTTTCCAGTAATGAGCTCCTTTGGGAGGGGGAGGATTGTTATATTGGATAAGTCCCATTATGCTGTCAACACAGTATACGCCCCGATCACAGAGTGGCAACGCGCAAGTGATACTTCGGTATTGTAAGCGTAAATAGGCTGCGGTAACCTTTTCCCATCGGGTGGGCCGTATGCTTGTTTGCCACTGTAGTAGTATAAAAAAAATACTAGCAGTTTAGGATTGACATATGAACTTGACTTAGGATTTGCTTACTCAAAGATGAACTTGCCTAAAACGTGCCGCTACTTTTTTTTTTACTTCAACTGTAAGTCATATTTATAAACATAGCGCATCAAAACTGCTTCATATGGCGTGCTGAATAGTAAGCGGTTACCGCATCCCGCAGGCTTATGTACCAATTACTATTACAAGCTCGTAAGTGATCTAGAATCGAATCCGCAATGAAGAGATTCGCAAATCAACTGGCGTGATTGTAAAGATAAAGAAAGGCATCTTACGTTGGTTTGGACATATAGAAAGGATGAGTGAAGAAAGATTGGCGAAACAGATGTACAAAGCAAAAGTGTGTGCAAGAAGAGGCAGAGGAAGGCCACGTTCCAACTACCTGAATCAAATCGATCGGACGCTCATGGACGGGAACGTTAAGAGTTCTCAAAACCGACGAGCATATATGAAGAGACTGATTAATGTGGACGAAGCGAAAGAGGTATGTAAGTCTAGAGAGAACTGGCGCTCTATAACTCTCTGCCTACCCCGTTAGGGACTCAGCGTGATAACATGTATGTATGTATGTTAGTGATATAAGTTTTTACTTAGCTTTGTAAGCTTGATTTTATTAATTGAAATGTGATTTATTTTACAAATTAATAGATAGTTGAAGAAGGAAAATAATACGAGTAACATTCTGAACAATCAGCCAACTGACCCTGAAATAAGCAAAGTGGTACAATAACTATCGACGACTGAAATACATACAATTTAGATGTACCCTTATATTATATACTCAGCTGTTTACTGTCTGGGCGACTTGTGTATATTTCGCCCAGACTGTCAACAAACATATATGCGCATAATACTAATGTTTGCTACGGGTGGGGGTCGTACTTTCGACCTTTTGGCAGGCCCTGACAAGGCCAGAGATTCAGTCATATACATTGTATATTATATTTCAAATATATTTATTTTTACCTGAAGTTATTTTCAATTCGTTTCAGACATGATTACAAACAATTTATTACCTACATACATACATATCATCACATCGAGTCCCTAACGGCGTAGGTAGCGAGAGTAGAGGGCCACTTTTCCCTGGAATTACATTCCTCTTCCGCTTCGTCCACATGCATCAGTCTCTTCATACATGCTCGGCGGTTTTGAATACTCTTGACGGTCCCGTCCTTGAGTGACCGATCGATTTATTACCTAGAGTACTTATACATAGGATGAACGACAAAAGATTGACGAAAAAAGGAAGAGGGAGACCACATTCTAGCTATTTAGGTCGAATCGGTCGGGTGGTTTAGTATTTGTTTTAGGCAATTAACGTCATACTTAAATTGTTAACCGACTTCAAAAACTTTTATTATTACGAGTTCAAGTGACAAATTATCTCTTAACTGTCTACATCAAATCATTCCTGACACTCAAGTGTAGAAAAATTACCGATCACTAAAGAACGGGTATACTTTAATTGTACAAAGGACAGACCGACAGATTAGGTCAAGCTGACACAAAACATCCCATCACGTTCATCGCTGCGATGAAGCGCTCCGCTGAATTTTGATCAATTTTCTCGGCACACGATAACTGTACTAGTGGTCTATTCGATTCACTCCACCTTAGGGAATCCATTTCCATCCAGATCTCGTCGGGGAATTTCATCAAATACGCCCCACCATCCGGCGCGATCAATATTATCTTACGAACGTACGTACAACACTATTCACCTTATTTCCGAGGCGTATTACTCTCAATAGATTTAATAACTGGCAACTTTTACGACCTAATATTCAACATTTTTTATAACAAGTAACATCTGCTAACCCTCATTTCCCCTTAGCCTGCAACATTGTGGGAGGGATTCATCCGAGTGACGATGTAATAAATTTTCTCCGTCATATAATCTATAAAGATACGGTCTATTGCATTCAAGGGACCCTCCAATACTGACCCATATACAACGTAATAAAAATATTTTACAACGTTCTTAATTATTTTCACAACCTTGATGAAATATTTTTCATCGTTATGCTACTCAACCCAACACAACAACCTTGTAACAATCAACCTAGTCCCAAATCAAGGAATGCTTGTACTATTCAATTTGGATAAAAATACCCGTGTATCACAAAAATATGCGCGGGAATCGAACCCACCGCGAGCTAGTCTCGCACGAGTTCTTATTTGACTAAACGGCCATCAAGGTCTGTAACGCGTGATTAAAACTTGTATCTCTCAGTCTGTTAGGATGCCGAGCACCTAACGGGTAGGCAGAGGGAGAGAGTAGTACGCCAGCTCTTTCTAGACTAATAGACTTCTTTCGCTTCATCCATGTTCTTCATTCTCCTCATTCGCCCGAGCAAATATATATTTTAGCAGTCTTCAAAATTTGCCTTTATGGTCAGCAAAGTATTTTAAATGCTAAATGTCAAGTTCCATTTCAATTCAATATTGCCGTCACAATATTTATGACAGCGGCATCGTATGATATATGCATATGAAAAATGGAGAGCACTAAAGTTATTTGCTGAGCTTTTATTGTTATTATGCAGAATAGCGGTGCTCGTATTATATTGAATTAGATAACAGTATGTTCGTAAATAAATAGGAACACCGAAATATCGCAAATGTGCGCTGATGGACACATGTATTTGCTTTTAACTAAATTGGATTGTGCGGTACTCGTCGGTACTCAAAGACTGCAATCGTTTTAACATTCATACTAACATTGCACGCAACTGTGACTTTATCGGTCTGTCTGTTTTCAAGCCTAAACCGGTAGACGAATCTTGTATAAGGATAACAAGCTAACTTTGTAAATAGATAGAACAAGGAGACGGATATATATAGATGTGTTCTATAATCATTTATACAGCATAAGAGATAGGTGGATACCGCGGAAATTAATAAATTCTTCTTCATTTCCAACATGGTATAGTTCTTCGTTGAAAAAACTTCTGAAGGAAAAATATAAGTACTATAGGAAACACAAAATATATGGGAATTCCTGCGATCGTGATACTTTCCATCTTCTACGTGATAGGGCTAGGCGAATGGAACAAGAATGCTATGATAAATATATTAAACGTGCGGAAGATGCTATAACTCGTAACCCACGTTATTTTTGGTCATTTATTAAATACAATAAGAAGAGCACTAACTGCCTTCCCTCCACTATGTACTACGAAGGCCAGTCGGCTGAGACAGGCGATGAAATCTGCGATCTCTTTGCGTCCTGCTTCCAATCAAATTTTCTGCCTTCATCTACTTCTAATGTTGATCTTAATTCCTTAAATTACTCAGTAGACAATAATGTATCAAACGACATACATCACATAGAAGTTGATACTGAAAAAGTACAGAAACTACTAGAGTCTCTTGATTTAACTAAGGGGGCAGGGCCGGATCATATCGTTCCAATACTTGTGGTTAAATGTGCGAAGCAGTTAGCAATCCCACTCACAATCATCTTTAAACGGTCCATTTCTGAAGGAATTATACCGAACATCTGGAAGTCAGCATTTATAACACCAATTTTCAAGAGCGGTTGTAAAAGTGATACAAGGAACTATAGGCCCATTTCGAAGTTATGTATTTTTGCCAAGGTCTTTGAACAGCTCGTTTATCCCCAGGTATATCAAGCAATATCTCCTTCTTTTATCGATGAACAGCACGGTTTTTTGAAAAAGCGCTCAACCACTTCAAATCTATTATCTTTTATTGATTTTACAACTTCCGGTATGGACGCCGGTGGTCAAGTTGACGCTATCTTTACAGACTATAGCAAGACATTTGATCGAATTGATCACCAATTACTGCTTCAAAAGCTCCTTTTCGCTGGTATCCATGGAAGTCTATTCAGGTGGTTTGTGTCCTATGTTGAAAACCGCTCTCAAGCTGTTGTGGTCAATGGTTTCTCATCATCTTGGCATAGAGTCCCATCTGGCATCCCCCAAGGCTCCTTACTTGGTCCATTGCTTTTTATAATTTTTATAAATGACATTAGTAAATGCTTTCGAAATTCAAATTTCATTCTGTATGCCGATGATATGAAAATTTATAAGAAAATTAATGATTTCAATGACAGTAAATTATTACAAATGGACTTAGATTCATTTGAGCAATATTGTCTAATAAACAGATTAGATCTTAATGTTAGTAAATGCTGCTTTATTACTTTTACACGTAAATTAAATTTTTTTTCAAATATATACTATCTCAAGGGACACCAACTGCAACAAGTAGACGTGGTTCGTGACCTTGGTATAACACACGACTCTAAGTTAACTTATGAGAGACACATTGATCTAATAGTAAATAAAGCGAATAGAGCTTTGGGATTCCTTTTGAGAGCCTCCTCCCAATTTAATAATATTAAAGTCATTAAGACTCTGTACTGTTCAATGGTGCGCAGTGTCCTTGAGTATTGTTCAGAGGTATGGAATCCTCAATATGCCGTTTATATCAACAGACTTGAGTCTATTCAACGTAAATTCCTTAGATTTTTACAAAGAAAATGTAATTGTGTTGATGTTAGCTACCAGGCAAGGTGCGTCAGATATCACTTTCTACCTTTGCAGGTAAGACGGAACATAGCGGATACGACATTAGTAGTTAAAATTTGTCAGAATGAATTGGACTCACCGTACTTGCTCTCAAGAGTTGGTATTAAAATACCTAATAGATCTATGAGGCAACCATCGCTCCTGTCTATTCCTCGCAGCTCTTCTAACTTTAGACAGAACTCTTTTCTTATAAGAGCTCCAGAAGCGTTCAATTCAGCAAGTTTAGACAAACTGGACTTATTTAATTCTAAAGCAGATGTGTTTAAAAGGACGCTGACTAGATCTTGGTTCTTTAACTGTGCAACAAATTTGTCATGATGGTATTTAGATATATATTCATATAAGAAATAGCCTAGCTTAAACAAGCTTACTTTTTGTTATATAACTGCGAAAACATGTTAATGGTTGTAACTTAAATATTGTTTATGTAAATTTAGATTAGACGTAACTGTATGTTTTCCTATTAAAATAAAATAAAATAAAATAAATAAATAAATATACTACTGAAGGTACTATAATAAATACCTTGGGACAACGATATATATAAATATACTTTTGCGGCCAGAAATGGTTTGGTGGAACGTGGTGTATCCTCGCTTCCGCGAACAAGTGCCACACGATCCCGTAGTGAAGTGATCTATGGCCATTGTTAATGTACTTGATCTTAGTCTACTACACTCTCGTATTGGTATCTGTCATGGTAGTTGTAACCTAATAATAAAATAAATAAATAAAAAAAACTATTTTATATATATAAATGTATAAATGTTATGTATCTTGTCTTAAATGGATAAAGAACATTTTTTACATAGACTATCTTTCAAAATCAACAAATCCTTCGATTGAAACAGCTTATTTACTTAAATGGCTAATCTGAACCCGTGCAGAGCGAACCAAGTAAATTATGTTATGAAAGAAAATGCCACGGCTTATAAATGGTTATTTCTCAATAGCAAAATGTTAGGGTTATTTCTAGTGGCAGGGCCGTGGCCGGCAATTTATTTTTCGGTCGCGATCCAATTATTTCGGGGCACGTTAGCGGCGCATAAATCTGGTGTGGCAACCCTGCACGCACCCAGCGACACCTGGTAATAGTTTGGATATACGGACTAATGCGATAAGCAGCTTGATTTATCGTACACCCAATGAATAATTTGAAGCATGACAATATAACAAGAAATTAATAATATTAAATTCCCTACCATATAATAATTAGTCCTGTCTACTTATTCGATGAGTGAAACCATTTATACAACAAAATGTATTGTATTATTATTGTAGTACAGTCGACAACCCTACAAAAAAAATTAGAGTAGTCTAGCTTAAGGTCATAATATAGTGGTATATCTGCGACCGTCAATCACGAAGTAAGGACGTGAAGGTCATATTCTAACACTATATATATATATATATATATATATACATATCTATAGTTTCGACTACTACGATTCATGCCTCATGCCTCATGCATACTTTACTATCCTCAATACGCCAACATTACCATCTTTCATGTATATTTTTCTTTTTTCAGGTACATGTCATTGCAAATGCAGGTCCTGGTTGGGCATATGGAAAGTGGTAATGTAAATAGAAACTAGTTGGAAGCTTAAGGACACTATTGTGTACCATTTTGTCTGTACCCAAAGCCAAAGAGATCGACACTTGTCAATCCCGACGTAACCTTTTTATTATATCGCATTATAATACAAATATAATAAGAGCCGTGGTGGCCGAGTGGTTCGAGCAGTTGCCTGCGACGCAAAGGTCGCAAGTTCGAATCCCGACTGTACCAATGAGTTTTTCTGAACTTAAGTACAGTGATTAGTCACACCACGAGCTTTACGGTGAAGGAAAACATCGAGAGGAAACCAGGATACGTCTGAGAAGAAATTCAAAGGCGTATGTATGGTCGTGCTTGAGTAACGGCGATGGACTCGCCATCTGTCACGTTGGCACCTAATATACCTCTGGTGGAAAGTGGGTGTGTGGGTATTACCTATACACCTCTGCCTACCCCTTCGGGGACCCTTGTGGGAAGGCGTGAGGATATATTTATATTATTATTATATAATATAATATTGTTGTAGCTTAGCTACTATGAAATAATAGGTAGTATTTTTTAAGTAAATATCAGTACTATATCGATAGAAATAATCATATGGATGGGTTTATGGAAACGTTACTTTCCGCAGGCAGACAACACAACCCAAACGCTTATTCGGCAACGATCTTCTGTCTTTATACCTCTATATAATATATATGTGAGTAAGTAAATTTCCGGCCAGTGATGTTCATAATGTCTACAAACAAAGTTAGAATAGACCTCCGTTACGCAAACAGGAACTAATAACGAAAAGGTCAAATTCAAATCCCTGATAAAAAGTTACTGAGCAAAAATTAATTATTAGCCCGGGCGCTTAGGTAAATTTTATCCATTTAACTTAATTACCAAGTAGGTAACGGAGTTTATTGCGCTATTATTAATCTCGCGACGTGCTCTCAACGGTTATACCTACGAATGGCTGCTAAGGCTTCGAAGGAGCGATTAAAGGATCTGTCGACTGTGACGAAATGCTCTTCTTGTCGCTCGTAACGCATCTACAATAGTTTTCAATGATAATGTAAGGGTATGCGGTATCTGAGAAATTGCCTTCATTAGTTTATGATTTGAGTGTCATATCACCACGCAGTGTCATTGTAGTTGTCAACATTGTAGGCTTTGTAGATTCTTAGATCTTGCTAACATTGTTATAATTATCTTGTTTTATGTATGCTTTGTATAGTAAGCAACGACCTATTGTGGGCCTACGTTGTTCCTCCATACTTGGCTACTATTGCTGTAACGAAACAAAATATTGTATATGTCTAATGATTTTAAAAGAGTAACCATGGAGTTTCTTGCCGGTTCTTCTCCATGGAAGCGACCAACCCGAACCGTGCTTCTTTTTCGACGTTTTATAAGTGCCCACCTGGGCCTATGTGAAATAAAAAGATTTTGATTTTGATTGATTTTGATTTTGAAGGTAGGAAGAGAGAGAAGAGCACCTGTTCTCTCGAGACATACACATCTCTTTCGCTTCACCAACATATATATATATTTTTTTTGTATTGTCTCTCGTAGCGTGAGTTCCGGGAACTTTTGCTACTTAACCGGTCAATGGCGAGACCAAGGCCTCCAGCCAGGCTCTTTATTTCTAAGCAACACAGCTAAGGGCACCCCCTGTGGGGTACGAACCTCGGCTTAGGGCGTTGCTGGATCGCGAGCAAGGGAGCTGGGCTGGACTGGTAATTTTATTTAAATATTATTTGGGGGCGGGATTTGCGCGTCTGGCTCGGCGCGGGCGGCGTTTGCGGCGGGGGTCGGGGGGGGAAACATTACGGCTTATTCGCGTCGAGCCTCGCCGGCGAGGACGGAACAGTGGTCGGTTTTGTGTAGTGTTGGTATGTTTATGTCAGGCGTCCTGGAGGACCGTTATGTCGTCATCCGGTTCGATGACGGCATGTCTTGGACGCCTTATCTTCGAGATAAGGGAAGAAGTGTATCGGGCGGCCGATACGACGAGGGGGTTGGGGTGATTTACAGCAGAATCGAAATGACGTTTGGACAGCTTTTCAAAAACTGTTTTATGGTGGGGACTTTGAGGTCAACGTGGAGTTGACTATTACGCATGTACCACGGAGCACCTGTGGCTCTCCGGAGAAACCGGCTTTGGAGCACTTGCAGGGGGTTAAGTGTTGACTTGCTAGTGTGTGCGAACACTACACCCGCATATGTCATGATTGGTCGAATGCACGTCGTGTAAATCCACCAACATATTATTACATATGCTATTACTATATACTATTCGCATAGTTAGCGGTACACTACAACTTTTTGTTGAGAATTTCTATTTAAACAATTTAACAGTAACTAAGGTTATGACGTAATTTTACATGGAAATCATTGTAGTCTCGTGGTTTAGATATTCACTAGCCAACTCGTTATTGTAGTGTCAAAGCCTACGGTTATCTGCGACAATGAGATCTTCTGAGCTTATGTACAGTGATTTATCACACCGCGAGGTGACCAAAGATGACGGAGTCATCGCAAGGAGTCTTGCATACGTTTGAGGAGAAATTCAAGGACGTATGTACTCGTATAGCTGTGCTTGAGAAACGCGGTGGACTCGCCAGTTATTACGTAGGTTATGTATGTATTTGGTGAAAAGAGTGTGTTTCACCTCTGCCTACCCCTTCGATGACCCTTGATATATTTCAAAAACGATATTTTAATTGTTTCCCATCTAAGCGGAAGCAATAAAGAATTGAATTTAATTGAATGTGTTTTTTTAATAAGTAGGAGTTCTTGTTAGAACCGATTTTTTTATTTTATATTATTACTTGATTTGTTGACATCGGAGAATTGATATTTTTTTATTTCAGTTATACCCTGATTATACCTAAGTACTCTTACAGGTATATTCTACTGTTTCAACTCTTGCAAATTTAAATGCTCAACATTTCAATGACACCGGCCAAGTAAGCCCCTTTGAAATATTCTTGTAGTGAAAGAATTCTTGGGGCCATTCGTTGCAAAATGAAGACACACTATTTCAAGCTTTCAGCGCAATAGTGGTCCAGTTGGTGGGTATTTCGACGTTCCCCGTAGCAGCGCTCGACGGTCAGTCGCTACAATTTTTATGAGCCCATCGTGTTCGTACGTTTCTTTTTCTTTTTTCCAAAACGCTCTGCGGGAAGCGACGAGATCGCATTTTCGGCCAGCTGGTATTTCGCACATTGCGATCTGCGGCCGGTTAGAAAAATAAAGATTTCACACAAATGTATTTCACCAGAATTTTGTAGCGGAAATATTTCAGGTGGTGCCTGGATGGTCCTCGGGTCAGTATTGTTTCAGCTCTGTACGTGCTCCAATGCATTCGTTATTCGAAAATAATTGGAAACCGATGCTTACACCAAAACGTTATTCAATTTGTTCAAATCTTTACACAAGAAAATTTTGTATTGTATATTAAAAACTTTTTGGCGGATTCATTTTCAGAATGCCTCAGAGCTATCGAAGTATCAAAATGAATAATAATAGCGCCGTATTTAAATATTCAACCAGCTGTCAAATGAAGCGGCGCGCTCGGTCCATTAATAAAAACAAATAAAAGAAAATAATTATGCGTTTTAGTACTTGCAGGCGCAGCTTCTAACCGGATGATTTATTTTAAAACTCCTTTTAATCTTTAATATAACCATATGATATGAGAACTGGCACTTTACTCTCTCCCACAGTATCGCCGGGGTAGACACCCCGGCGATACTGTGTCTTAAATATATGTACATATTATATATGTTCATGTCGTGTGAACATATATATGTACATATATTCATAGCCTCGACGTTCTAATTTCAAACAATATTTAAAACCTATTTATTCCAAACTTGACGCCTTCCCAGAGGCGTCCCCTAAACTTGAACCTTATGCCTTCTTTTGCAGTGTATTACTTAATTACGTAAACATTTAATTAAAAACCAATTTACGAAAATATTTGCTTTCCAAGCAGGCGCTATATATACAACTTCATTGCGGATGTTGCAAGTACTCTAGCAACCAAATTAAGTACATTAAAAGCTTTTGTCCATTTCTGGGTTTTTGTACAATTGATAGAATCCGTTGTTCAAACATATTAAACATTTAATTAAAGTTAGTTTCCCCGCTAATAACAAAGGCCATTGCAGTCCCGTTAGAGCGTCACTAAAATGTAAATACAAGCAAAACAATAAAGCAGGCCAAACCTTTTGTCAACTTCATTATAAATGCTTCCATTGCCATCTGTTCCAATTTAAAGCACAATAAAAGTGTTGAATCCCGTTGTTTTAACAAATGAGAGATGTGGTATTGTGCATCGAAAAGCGAAGCGAACCTATTGTGGCAGCCAGGGTATGGTGACAGCCGCATTCATTACTATCACAATGGCATCTTATCTCTAAGTTTTATGCTCGTAAATGCGCTCAAAGCTTTTCAGCTTGTAACCGGAGATAATTCGTTTTTTTATTCATCTGTCATCTGATTGCGAAGATATTAAGGAACATGTATCCGTATAAAATTCAGTTTTGATTGTTCAGCTGCTATGCTATTGTTTCAATTCATTATTATATTTAATCTAGATTTTGTTAGATCTTAGTACGACGCCAAATCAATAAATTGAGCAGCTCGATGTCATCATAAAAGCAAACAGAATTATCAAAGGTTTGTGGGCAAAAGTATTTTCTAGCCAAAACAATAGAATCAAATTTATTGTTGCCAATTTTTTGCATTGGAAGTTTCCACTAGTTAGTCACAAACGGGATTGGGCAGAATGGAGCCCCTCGTATGTCATGGCTTTTCTAACTGGTACGATGCTGAAAAATACCTCCGACACACTTTTTTTTCACATCATTGTGAGAGTCCAAAATATAATAAAAGTGCACTACGACCGTTCGGATTCCATTTTTGAACCAAAATATGATACTGAATATGATTGATTGAATTAATAAAGAATATTACGCTTAGGTATTTAACCACAAATTAATTCTGCATTGAGCTAATGTCAAGGAAGATGATGAACATTTGACTGAATGTGTTTATACATTCATAATGTATAAATACAATTTATAAAATTACATGCGAAGTTCTTTTATCGCATCGATGCATACCTGTTTATATATATACACAGAGAGTAAGATTGGCACTCTACTTTCTCCGTGAGGGGATCAGTGTGATAGTGTGTGGATACTACCTTTTGCTCCTGGCTTTACTCGCATTTTTAAGGTTCCTGGCTAAAGAAAACGTGTTTGCAAAATAGATATCACGATCATCGGCTGAGTAGTTAGTAGGCTGAGGAGTAGACGTGAAACGGTATGACAAACAACACAATCATGTCAAAATTAGTACTGAAAGAAAAATCTGTGATGAAAATGATTATCGCGATCATGATACTTATTTTAACCTTAAGTATTCAGACACCTGGCGCTCTACTCTCTCTGCCCGTGAGCGATTCAATGTGATAATAATTATATACCTACTTATGTAACCTTTTCAGAAAGCATGTACATATAATGTATATTAGCATGGAGGCCTATTCACGATATAATTACTTTCTCTCATGCGTGATTCTTTGACATTTTCATTCGGGTCTCCATAATATCGTGTACCCGAACAAAGGGTAAGCTTTTATTATTATTATTGCTATAACAATTATTTACGAGAAGAAAAGATGTAATATCTTCGCTTGATTATATTTTAATGACTTACGTTACAAGAACAGAAACCGAAGAAGGGAATAGGAAATCAGAAGAATCGCAATATTACGAGACGGACTCCATAAATTATGGGTAGCATCTAAAGTACTGAGTGCCTAATTAAGAACGGCCCACGGCTAACTGAGCCTTGGGCTTAATATTGTAACATTATTTTTTTCCTTACTTTCGTTTCACAAGATGTAGCTAAGGGCTTTCTTAAAGTACAAGCGTCGAGTACTCTTCATAGAACTTTATTATTTTTTGTTTGCGAAATATACGAACAGATTTTCGGTAAAGTATTTTACATACAATGGCTGTCTACAAAATAGCATTACACATCTGCCTCGCCTACGCGTAATATGAAACTAGGGATGCTAAAACTCTCAATTTGGGGAAAAGTTTGGTTGTCAGATCTGGAGCGTGAGATTTACACAGTAATAAAAAACCGACAAGCCTTAAAATGTGATAAAACCTATTTAAAAAATAAATATTTATACGATTGAAGGAGTTAAATCTAATATCTTTTATTTTTCATTTAGTATACGTCGTTTATTGGATTAAGTCAAAGCTCCCAACTCAAACGCATAAGGGACATTTTACGTTTGTATTTTGATTCTAGAGCTTTGAACTAAACTTTTGGGGTTCGAACAATTCACCAACTGTGAAGTATGTGCGGTCGAGGCCATAGTTTGAATGAGAACAAAACCAGCTTTTTCGAGTAGTTCCACCTATTAACTATTGTTTCCTCGAGGGCAAAGACCGAGTGCCTATTGTTATTGAGTTCTCCAGTTGAGCCGCTCCAGGTTTGCCGGCCTCCATTTAATTTCAGATAATATTTCAAATTAAACAACGGGCCGGGCGCTCGAATCAATTCTGCAGTATTAGCATTTCAACAACCTTAGAGAGGATTAAGAATTTCAACGTAAACGAAAAACGAAGCAATTACTGATTCGTGCCGAGAGCAAACTTTGTTTTACTTGAAAGGAATTAATATTCATTAAAAAATCTTTCTCGGCATCATTCTGTTGAAACTTTGTAATCAGTCTCGCGGGGATGAGGAGAGGTACTAGGGGATGGGGGTGCCCGAGCTCGTGTCAGCGAATTTGAGACGCCAGCTGCAAATGGATTTTTACAGCTGTTTCGAATTGGACAATTTGCCGCAAGTGTGCGTTTTTTTTGTTCAAGGTTACAATGCCATAGATTTCACACATAGAAATTTAATCACAAAAGTAATTGAGAAATAGAACGAATGATTACTTCTAATATTTTAGCGGGCTAAAGCTAAATGTTCGGGTCGGTACGCGTAATTTGAAACTTTCGGACCGGGTCGCATCATTTGTCGGATAATTCCGGAACACATCCCGTGCCGCCGAGCCGGCCCTGGATTATTTCTCTACGTCGTGTACTACGCTCGACCTTTCCGCTAGTTTTATTTTTTATACACGTTTTTGTCGTTATACACTAACGTAGCTTTAGAGCGAAATGTGCTATGAGCCTGAAAATTATACCTACTACGTAATTATAAAAAACGTTCCACTAAAATAAGCTTCAAGAGAAAGACAAAATTGACACGAGTGTGCCAAATGGTTTGAGCGACGAAATAGCATTCAAAGATTTTGAGTACAAATACCTTATAAAAATATACACACAGATAATAACGAAAGTATGAGACTTGTATAAGCGAGTAGAGATAGAGTCAGTACTTGACGGATCTTGATGTTAAATAACCCTACGCTCTAATTGAAACACTGTCAATGACAGTCGTTGCTAAATTGAATCTATCTTCACCTTCTAAAAGGGTTCCCTAAGGGGTAGGCAAACGTGTAACAACACCCTGTTAACGCTGGACATAGGTATATTAAGATCCCCACGTGACAGATGACGAGTCAGTTTTCTCAAAGACTATTTACCTACAGCCGCCTTTGAATTTCTTCTCAAATATACATACGCAAGTTTTCTTATGATATTTTCCTTCTACATACATGAATAACAGTCAGGACAAGACCTTGCTATCTATGCGTTGCAGGCGTCTACTGAACCCACCATTACACACGAATTACAGATAAAATAACATTCAACTACCTTTTTAGACATTTTATATATTAAATTGCATTGTGCTATGTTTGTAAGAAAAGTTTCAACCCGGCTCCACGCATAATGCGGAGATTAAAGTAAATAAGACAATTCTGAGCCGCGGTTATTACCCGCAGGTAACACAGTTCATTGTGACAAACCATGAAACTGGAATTCAGCACTGAGCAAACCGCGTCGCCGGCTCGATCCGAATTGTGCTTACAAAAGAGAACGGGGCCATTATTTCCGTTTGCAGAGGTATCAATCTATGCGAGACAAAAGGTACGCTGTTATCATAAAATACATATCTAGTGCTACACAGCATGGCCAAGTTCGAGATGTCAGACAACTTGCAACGCGAAGATGTACGTTCAAATCCCTATGATAACAATGAGTTATTTCTGAACTTATCTACGGTGTTTAATCCCCACGAAGCTTGCGATGAAGAGGAAAATCGAGAGAAAACACAAATACAAAGACGTCTGTATAGTCGTGCTTGAGGAACGGCGATGGAGTCGCCATCTGTCATGAAAAGAGATTTTGTTACTACCTACCCTTCAGGTATCCTTGCGGGAAGGCATATATACTGTAAGCGATTATTTTTATTATGAACATAACGATTCCAGTTTGTAGAATAAACGCAGTTGTTGTACATTCAACAATCATACAATATTATCTACAATGCTACAGTTACGCAAATACTAAAAACTTTACGTCAAGATATAAAAACTTATAACCCGCAAAGGGACATTAAAATTTCGCAATTATGCAATAAAAATACGGGTGGGCCAAATTGTAGGCACTCGCTTCTAATACAGCTCTTCCGCAATCCAAGGGTAAGCGTGAAAAATTGTTGGGTCGGTACCCGAAATAACTTTTTATATTATAGCTACTGAAGGCTTTGAAGGGTTGAAACATCGACGGTCGGATCCGCAAACAGTACATAAAGATCTGGCAATCTCACGGTTTTTCCGAATTAAGCCGTGAAGGGCCGGCCCGCGGAAACCTCGCAGCATTTACCTACTCGAAGTTATTATAAGTGATTCAACGAAATAAAATTCCGGGATTTTAATACGTAAATGCTCCCTTCCACATGTATTTCACATTTTTGGGGGCACTGCTTGACAGCTTATTTTCTAAAGTTTAATTACTACGCCTTGGGCTGTTTTCAATTACAGGAAAAGAAATGACAACAAATATACTTTTTGTGTATTTGTACTTTTAATCATAATCGTGTACTACTATAGGTGGAAAAGGAAGTGAGAGGCCTTGGCCCAGCAGTGATACAAAGGCCATCAAATATTTTTTATTTATTTATTTATTGTTATTTCACAACAAAAACCGAAATATACAGGAATACTATTGAAAAACTAAACGAAAACAAAATCTTGTATTGCAAAAGACTAAACTAGACAAATCCTGTATTTTAGGACAAAAATAAACAATTGATAAAATCTATTGAAATTGCCTCCAATGTATATTTTCATCATCATCATATTATCACGCCGTATCCCTAACGGGGTAGGCGGACATAATGGAGCTCCAGTTCTCTCTAGATGTACATACCTCTTTCGCTTCGTCCACATTCATAAATCTCTTCATACATGCCCGTCGGTTTCGAGTACCCTTGACGTTCCCGTCCTTGAATATTGATTTGATCTAGGTAGTTGTATATCTGTTTTATACTTTCTTCACTCACCCTTTCTATATGACCAAATCATATATACCTTTCTTCATCTTTACAACCACACCCACATTCACCCCAGTTGTTTTGTAAATGTATCTTTTTCAGGATCGTATATTCTTATTAATATGATTGTACATTAGAAATAGTTAAAGTTTTCTCACAAAACTGTGCTCATGCCATGGGTAGAGGGATACGAAAGAAAACAAGTTAAGCAACTGCCCGAGGCCTCGAAAATTTACCAAGGGATCGTATCTCTGCCCCCCGGCTTGGGGCCACTAACATCACTTCTAATGTACTAAAATATGATCTTATCTCATGAGACTGACTAGGGGAAGTCATTTTATGGCTACATTTTAGAATTTATGTTCAACTACAACTATGTAGATGTGCTCATTTGGTATTATGCTCTTGAATTGCAATAGCGTTGTCCCACGAGACGGTATTACTGCATATTATAAAACAAAGTCCCCCCCCATCTGTTTCGCTGTCTTCGCGATATCCTCAAAAATATGTGCAAGATCGCTTATAACTTTTCTTAACACTTTTCTAATATTTTGCCAAGTGATAAACTTTTGTTGTATATCTATACTAATATTATAAAGAGGAAAGATTTGTTTGTTTGTTTGTTTGTAATGAATAGGCTCCGAAACTACTGGACCGATAACAAAAATTCTTTCACCTTTGGAAAGCTACATTATCCCCGAGTAACATAGGCTATATTAAATTGGACCCGATAGGTGGCGCTGCGATCGAGTTTCAAGAATTTTACCTTTTTACCCGGGCGAAGCTTTCTGTGTGTTTCTGTGTGTCTTAAGCTAGATTCGAGAATGGTTTAGATTTACAATTGGACCCAATAGGTGGCGCTGCGATCATGTTACGGGCAATTTAACTTTTTCACCCGAGCGAAGCTGGGCGGGACAGCTAGTGTATAATATATACATGAAGATATATCATACCTTCAAGCGTACTAGGGTCCCCGAAGGGCCAAGCAGAAATGTGTAGTGACAGATGACATAATGAGATAATGACAGAGTAGTGTAGTGTAGAGAAGTTATTCGCCGTTTCTCACCGTCTAATATATACGTCTTTGAATTAATATATATCATGTCAGATTATGTCCACGAGAGCTCTGCCGACAAACTGTCGTACATTTTGATACAACATAAAATATTTATAAGGATGGAGTGTTCTAATTTTATTCATGATTAGACCTACTAAAGCAAGATTTAACTATCCTAGTATCCAGAAAATTACTTCGATAGAAGTCGTTGAAAACTCCGTAAGCGTAGGTATTTTTTCCGCCCCCACTCGTTTGATGGAATTCGCTTTGAATGCTTTAAAGAAACCTTACGTTTTAATTAGTTTTCCTCTTAAAAATGATGTACCTAATTAAATGTGCCAATGTTAAGTAAAAATACATAAAGGCGCTGTCATGTGTCTAATTAGTTTTTTATAATAATACCTGTGAAATAAGTTATTGGTCTAAGAGAGTTGTAAGTAGGTGGAAACAAAGGAAACTTCAGAATCGAAGTTTGCTAATTAGGTCAGTATCACCTCACAGTAGATATCAGCCAAATGCCATTGCTCTTGAGTAGCGTTGTGCTCCTGCATTGAGTGAGGTATCCAGAACACTACACGGAATGACTGTGCTGTCAGAAATGGGACTTCTCGTCCTTTATGGTATAGTAGTGCCATCCACAAAGACGCGCCCCACCAATTTGTAGTTGAGGGGGTCGCGGGATGCGGGGAGTATGATGCGAGTGTATTAATTGCAGTGTGCGTGTGCACTCATAGGTATTCAGTGTGTACTGATAATACTCACATTAGTGGAAGGTTGCACACTTGCATAAGGAACAATAGTGGGGCACGTCTTCGTGGATGGTACTATCAATATGCTGCTAGCACAGCAACTTCAACGGTCTTTAAGAGAAGCAACGTGTGAGTGACATTTAGGTTACTACCGTTTACCTTCTTTTTAGAATAAACATTATGGTTTTTAGAATAAATATAGTGGTTCGAGCAGTTGCCTGCGACGCAAAGGTCGCAAGTTCGAATCCCGACTGTACCAATGAGTTTTTCTGAACTGAAGTACAGTGATTAGTCACACCACGAGCTTTACGGTGAAGGAAAACATCGAGAGGAGACCTGCATACGTCTCATACGAGAAGAAATTCAAAGACGTATGTATAGTCGTGCTGGAGTAACGGCGATGGACTCGCCATCTGTCACGTTGGCACCTAATACACCTCTGGCGGAAAGTGGGTGTGTGGGTATTACCTATACACCTCTGCCTATCCCTTCGGGGACCCTTGTGGGAAGGCGTGAGGATATACATTATGGTTTTGAAAAATCAGTGAGAGCATTCCGACGTCCATTGCTAAATACAATTGCAAGCAGATTCCATTACACCCTTATGTGGTCGAATTAATTTATCTGCAAGTTTTATTTTCAGGACTGAGGTTTTCAACCTGAAATCTATTGTTTACTAGCCTACTTAAGCCACTCGGCCACCATGACCTAAGTGATATATATTTCATATTGTATGCTTTCCCACAAGGAGAGGTTAGGAGTTCTTCTCAAACGTATTTAGACTTCTTTCCTTCATCGTAAAGGTCGTGGCGGGGCTAATCACTCTCTACTACCGAAAAACTAATTAGTTCAGTCGGGACTCAAACTTGCAACTTTGTGTTGTAGGAGACTACTCGAACCATTCGGTCATGAATTTTGTAAAGATGGGCAAAATCAAGTCATTACATCTTGCCTCGTAATTCAAATGGCCCCTAAATATATTCTTACTAATGCGTGTACTCCGATAAAGTTGTCCACATACCCTTATACAGCCCCGGGGAGACATAACTCCAGTACGCAGGGCTGTCAAGACCGTGTTTTCACTACGCAAATTTCAGTACCTAACCTTTGAACGCGATAAATCTTCAACTTTCAACCAAGAACTGCGATAGTTCTATAGTAAGATAGTAAATTAGTAACCGTGACTGTGAAATTTGTATAGAGGTCACCCATTACTCTACGAACTATAAAACTTGCTTTACTAGATCGATAATAATAATAATAATAATAATAATTTATTTGTAAATGTACATGTGTTGTTGTGAATGTACATACACAAATTAACACATGACATGTAGGATAAAGCGGTTATTAATGGTACAATTTTTATGTGTATTTCCGCAGATGACTAAACTAGGCGGAGAGCCTGTAATATAGACACCTGCACTCCCCGACAAACAGATTTTTATGTAAACAGATTACAAATTCTTAAACTATTATTATTTTAGACATATTAAGAAAAAACTAACTCCATTTGACGAAATGACCAATGCTCGCTTAGTGTGTGTGCGTGTGTGTGTGTGTGTGCGTGTACGTGTACGTGTGTGTATGTGTAAGTTGAGTCGGGATATAATATAATAATATCAAGGAATGTCGAGTAGTATTATACTGACTTTCATATAGCAGCAGATAGCAGATTTTCAGTATCATCTTAATTATGTGTCATCAATAAAACAGTGAGCACTTTTTTGAGATTATATGAGTTGAGGTGTACTAATTTGCAATTTTTGGAGACGGTATTATATAAACGACTGCCAAGAAAAGAAAGAAACCTTCTAGCAAAAGTTGTATTGGATCTTGGTATAGAGAAGACTATATCGGAACGTCGTTTTGTTGAACTTAATACTTTGGAATTAGCAACGGGACAAAGTTTGTGTTGTATGGCAATCAATTTGGTAATGAAAAGTTGACGAACGGTTAGGATTCCAATTTCACTATAAAGCGTTTCTGTGGGGTATCTATAAGGTAAAAAGTGACTGACTTTAAGGATGGCTCGTTGGGCTCGTTCCAAGGGAAGTAAATGTGTTTTACTAGCGCCGCCCCAACTATCAATGCAATATGTGATGAGTGATTGACAGAGGGAATAGTATAGCATCATAAGTATTTTTTTATCCGCCACATGTCTGATATTTTTAAATATCGCAATAAGTTTCCGACATCTGTTAGTTACTACTTGTATGTGTTTATCAAATTTTAAAAATGGATCCAGTGTTACTGCTAGATATCTAATAGAGTCTACTGATTCTAGTTGCAGACAATTGCAAGTGTTAGGTGGGCAGATACTGTCATGATCTGTAGAGTGAGCCACGATTTTATGGCAATTATCGCTACTGGGTAGAGATTTACTTAGAATTGAACATTTCATGATTTTTGTTTTGTCAACGTTTAAACTAAGCAGATTTTGTTTTAACTAGTTGTTTATTTTGTCAAAACCCCTTTGAGCAGAGATGTATGTCTTAGCCCAATCCCCCTCTCGGAAAACTAGAGCGGTGTCATCTGCAAACGTAAATATTTTACCGTTATCCAACTTAAGATCACATAGATCGTTAATATAGGCTAAAAAGAGAGTTGGACCGAGGATACTACCTTGAGGTATGCCGTGACATACTGACACAGGTTCACTAGTAACATCTCCGATACGGACGGTTTGTTTCCTGTTTGTTAGATAGTCAGTAAATAGTTGAAGTTGCAAGCCTCGTATACCCATGGCTTCTAATTTACGAAGTAAGAGGGGAATAGAGACTGTATCAAATGCCTTTGCTAAATCTAGAAAGATTGCAAGGCTCTTGTCACCTGCATCCAAACTTTTAACTATATGATCAACAAGATCTCCTACTGTATCAGAGGTTGACTTGTTTTTCCTAAACCCGTATTGATTGTTTGACATGAGGTTATAAGCTTCAAAATAGTTGACTAATCTTTTATTTAATATTCTTTCTAAATTTTTTGAGAATATTGGCAGTAATGATATAGGTCTGTAATTATTGATAATATCTTTAGGGCCTGATTTATGAATAGGTAATATAATTGATTGCTTAAAGGCTGCAGGAAAAGTGCCGGATTTAATTGATAAGTTACAAATATATGTTAAAGGACCAGATAAAGCTAGACAATTATCTTTAACCACCCTGGAGGAAATACCATCTGGGCCAACTGAAGTACTATTTTTGAGCGATTGAATGATTGAAGTAACTTCGTCGATATCCGTTTCTGATAAGAAAAAAGAGTTTGACGACGATAAAGTTACATAATGAGAGGAAAATGTAGGACTAGATGATATTGATATTTTTTGAGCCAAAAGTTCACCAACGCTAGAGAAGTATTTATTTGAATTATTCACCGCCTCAGTAGGATTAGACGAACCGTATAATAACTGCGAATTTGTTGATTTTGAAGGTTCAAAATTTGCTATCTTGTTTATAGCTTCCCAGATATCTTTAGGGTTTTTAGCTTTTTCTAATTCAGATTTCTCATACTGTCGTTTTATTTTTTTCAATAGACGAGATAAGAAATGTCTGTATCTTATATATGTAGTAACAATAGCAGCATTATCAGGATATTTCTTTAGTTTAATATGCATTTTATCACGATTTCTCATGCATCGTATCAAACCTGGTGTAATCCAAGGTTTTATAGGGGCCTTCCGACGAGCGAGTTGAATGCGCTCCGAATTTGTATCTATAATATTGGTAAAAGTGCCTGTAAGGTGATTTACTGCCTCATTGCAATCAGTGCATTCAGTGACATGTTTAAAATCTGTATTATTTATCTGCATTTTTATACCCTTATAGTCAATTCGTAAGAATGAATTTGAATGGGACTTTTCAACCGGTTTAGGCACATTAAGCGATAAAAGAACTATATCATGATCAGTGAGAGTATTTTTTATTACTAGTGTCACGGCTCTTAAACTGGACTTGATTAACATATGATCCAAGCAGCTCAATATACGCGTGGGTAAAGTATGTGCCGGATGCAGACCGTGTGAAGCAATGAGATTCAGATAGTTATTTGCATGGCTATCCGAGCCTTCTTTCAGTATGTCAATATTTAAATCACCAGTGATTATTATAGTTCGATATTTATTTAGTGATATTAGAATACTGTCAAGAGAACTCAAAAATGTATTTATATTGTGAAAAGAGGGTGGCCTATATATTGAAATAATAGCAATATTACTATTATTTGTTGTTGCAATGAGGCAGTTGGCGTCAGTAAAAGATGGTTCATACACTGTGCATGGAAAATCCGACTTAGTATAGAGAACAAGACCATAATTCTGATTGTAGGAATTGGTAGTTGCATTGCAATTATAATGTGGTAGCTGAGGCAGGTTATTGTTGCATGATAGCCAGCTTTCGGTGAGACAGATTATTTCTGGTAGGATATATGGTGTAGAACCTTGTCTAAGGATATTAAGCTAAACTTGATACAAATTAAATATCATTATGCAATTTGCGATTCAATGTACATATGTGCCTTTTTGTAAAGTCTATTTAACAGTTTATTTTTTAATGCAATCACGTGCCGTAAATGTGGAAATTAAGAATATATACGTTAGTGAAAATAAAAAAAAAACATTTTTTTTATCTGTTCGTTCCAGCTTTCTTGAAATCTCTGAAACGGCTGAAGCTACGTTGACTGAATGACCGTTGAATTTCAAGTGGCATATAGCTAATGACACAAGGAGACACTGAGGCTGTATTCAAATTTCCATACGAACAAAATTATATATACTTTTCGGATTTATATACTCGTATATATTCACGTCTTTTCACAAGGTTCTCCGAAAGAATAGACAACCTCATTTCTTCGGAGGTATATTTCGGTGCCAGCGTGGCAGATGGCGTGTTCCTTGGCGACTGTACATCCATCAATTTTATTTGGAACGTCGGATAGTAAAAAAAGCAAAAATATTATATTTATAAATTAAATAATAGTCCTAAATCACTATTGAAGTCTATATTTCAACAGCCCTATGAATTGGAAGCTGCTTCGTCCGCATGCCTTTGTCATGTTGCGCAAATTGATTTTCGATACGTAGGTACCAAAGTATAGCAAATAAATACCGAATTCGCCACTTAGGAAAACTGATACAGCAAACAGCCTCTTCATACTCACATATTTTGTACAGACTGCAACAAACCGAACATTTATATCTATGTACACTGATTTACACGATTGATTCCTAAAAACTAGCTACTATGATGAACCAGACATTCTTGTGAGACATGGTGCTGTTAGCCAATAGTGTTGATCGCTTTATCCCAAGGATTTCAAAAAGTTATCGGACCCAAAGAGTCATTTCTACATATACCGATAAATGTCGATGAAGTGAAAGAGGTCTGTAAGTCAAGAGAGAATTTCTCTCTCTGCGTATCCCATGCGTCTCGGCGAGACGGACTGAAAGGCAAACTTTATTCGTTAAAGTCACAGCTTCAGTCTTCAACTCCCGCTGCAGATGCAACCGGATAGTCAAATCAAGCGCCAATACTTTCCCAATACGGGCCTACTCTGATTTACCGTGGCGTACTACCAGGGCCTTGATTAAATTAGACAAAAGGTCTTTAAAACTTAACCTTTAACCAGAACTACTATTATTGTCTTCCTGGTATACAACATATTAACACTACCAAAACAAAAATAAAATACGTCCAAAATGATTGAACGGTATACGTACGTGATAAATTAGCGTTTTCCGTCAAAACAATGCGTCTTTCCGTTTACTTGAAATGCCTAATGACTCATGGTGTACATAAAACCTTTGCGTATACTGTGTTTGCAAAATTCTGTGTATTCTGCAAAATAGCTAACAATATTAAGTACGTACACACATCCCCTCTTGATTTATATTCGAGATATGAAAAGAAAATGTTCTAAAAATGTCGTTAGTAGGCGTAATGATTTTGTTATTTTGTTGCTTGGCGCCCACCATGGGAGTTACACGACTTGAAAACCTACACATTGTAGCTTGTTCTTAAGAATATTCATATTTTTCTGGAAAAGTAAATTTCCGTTCCGTTCATGGTTAGCAGAGAATATATATAGGTATTTCATATACCTATACCGTTACTCCTATTCAGTACTTGAAATTTTTTTTGAAGCTGTAGTCGAGTTTGGAGCTTATGGCTCAGACTGGTACAATCGTCCATAGTTTTAAATAAGCTACCATCAAATTGATTAATTTGATATTCACATATTCTTCTCACTTCAAGTGGATCGTATACTTATTTGTCACTTTTAAAATGTGTTAGAAAACCATAAAGGTTCATTATGAATCCTAAGGAGTATATAGAAATTTCATTAAAAAGATATATCATAGTCGAGTTTAGTGTAGTTGTGTTTTAAATTAAAACGGAAATGCGTCAGGTTTTTGAAATGGCGCCAAGCAAGCGTGGTAGCGTTCCAAAGATTTGTCTTTACTTTGTGAAACTTGGAATATTGGCTTTCGGCGCTGGACAAACTAATTGTGTAACAGTCAAGTCACTGTCGTGGAAGAATGTCCAGGTGGCGACGTTATTGAATGAGCAATAAAGAGCTTATTGAAATAGCTGAACGTCTATACTCTGCTAGGCACCTTTAACAGTTGAGAAAATCACACTTAGAGCATGTGAACCGGAACGTTCGATCTGATACAAGCAGGAATCCTTTGCGAAGTGAAGCGAATATACACTGAGCTGTTCCAATTATCGGTTATCGATCTAATCTATTAGCCTAGAGTCTTACCTTTCGCCTCTTTATCAGGCACTGCCAATCGAAAACTTGTTTAGTCATGGATCTGACACTAGTATATATTTCTTGTAGTTAGATTTCCAACTATTCTTAAATTAGAAATCAGTGTATTTTGTTATTGGTATTTATTTCATTTACTTTTCAATTTCTTTTACAAAATGCCATCGTTGGTTGTTTGATTGGTTTGATTGCTAGAAATGTTAGGAGTACTTAAAACCGGCGAACATGTATGAAGTGACTGTAGTCTACACTCTGCTTACCCGGGGACGTGGTCTTCCTCTGGCCCTCCTTTCCATACACGACCGGTTTTATGACATCAATACATTATGTACTATTTGCTTAATGAACCAGCATATATATGTACATACATACGAGGTGCCACAATACAAAATTAAATATGAATGAAGTGAAACCATTCAGTCGAGCTATTTCCATTCAACTGCAGCTAAATTCGTAAACAAATTCATTTCTCATATTAATGATTCTGTGTTATTCTTAAATCTCCTTAACTCCATAAACATAGTGAAAATCACTATACGTCTATCAAAACAAAAAGGACGTGTGTGAAGAAGTGCCCGGATAGTGAGTGGACACTGGAACAGAGCCTCTAGATAAAATAGTTTTTCTGTTAGCATTCACGCTATCTGATATCAATAATTCTTATGGCAATGATATTAGCTCCGGAAAAAGTTTTTCTATGCCATATATCGGATAGCGTGACGGCTTACAGAAAAGGATTTCGTCTAGAGCTGCTGTTTCCTGTGATGTTAGCACGACCTGGCATAACAAAGGCAAATTGTGGGTTGGTGACTCTACTATCTACGCCTTGAGCAACTGTCTTGTCAGTCTGTTTGTAAAATTGAAATAACCGCTTTTTACTAACTGCATATGGATGTATACACAGTACATATACAAATTTTTTTTTTTTACAATTTTTGTCTGTCTGTCTGTCTGATTGTTCCGGCTGTCTGTTACGGCTCGAAACGGCTGGACCGATTTTGACGGGACTTTCACTGCCAGATAGCTAATATAAAGGAGTAACTTAGGCTACTTTTATTTTAGAAACTGAACAATATTATTTTTGTTAAATTCCACGCGGAAGAAGCCGCGGTCACAGCTAGTATTTATATATATATTAGTTAGTGCACAGCATATGTGATACAAGGGTTATTTTCACACTTACAGTGAGAATATTAAAGGTAAAGGGAATAGTAAACAGTGCCTGGTATCTTCAAGCCTTCCGAAAGGATATCAGCTAGTTTACTGGGTTGCATAATTATTCTATAGTATAGAACTTTTCAAAGGAGCGTTCTAAAATCTTAAACTCTCCCTAGGTATAGGTAAACTGGTAATAGGCAACTCCGGTTTGAACGAGACATAGCCTTACTCAACTCCTCCTACAAGCTCTGGTGTTCATACCGCTAAAATAAGCTTTCCAGGGGTAAAGTGTCTCAAGAATGTAGCCATGTCCACCACTAAAATAAGGGTAACTTTTCTCAACCGTTTCCTGATAGCAACTAGAAATATCAAGGGCAATAAAATAAAATTTCAACCAATGCGTAGATATGATCTCAAGACCAGTGAATCCTTTGCTTTATTGAACAAAGATCCGCCCCGAGGCTCAACTATAATATCTCTTTTTGTGCCAAATTTTATGATTTATTGATCTCATAAAGATTGACTGAGTGGATTTGCATTTTTCGACCCTCTAAGGAAGAAAATAACCTTTATGAGGTCATTCTATACATTAGGAGGTCTTAGACTTAGGTACTTAAATTTGACAGAGACTTAAATTAAAACGATTTACTCATGTTAATACTATACAAATACATATATCAATAATAAAAGTAGTTATACTCTCGCATTAGTCATACCATGAGCTTTACGGTGAAGAAAAAACATCGCGAGGAATCCTGTATCCTGTAATGTTTGAGGAGAAATTCATACAGAACATATGTATGTCGAGTACATTGTTACTGAGGTACAAATGTACTCGTGCCTATGAACTTTAATAAAATGGGTCTGTTCAAAAAAAAATATTCGCACAGATTGGACGAATACATTTTTCATATATAATACAAATACAAATAATAATATGTAAAACCTGGTATTCCAATACCAGGGATTCCAAACTACCTTATCCACTGGTCCGGCTAGGACTTTAATGTGAAAAATAAACCATTTCGTAAACATATAAAAACACAATTCATACGAAGCCGTAATAAACGGTAAGGTATACTTGAAAACTAGGAAATGGGCTAACTTTTTGTAATAAAATTTATATTTTATTGCTACTATTATGTTCTCGATATTTCCTTTCACGAACGAACAATAGGCACCAAAATATTATCATTAACCTGATTCCAGATAAGCCTATCATTAATATTATTTTGGTTGTCACTTGGTGGTACACTTGGAACATTACCTAAATTCTCTGCAATAAATATATTTGTATCGATATATATATATAAATTTTACACCTCTGCCTACCCCTCCGGGGACCCTTGTGGGAAGGCGTGAGGATATATTATTATTATTATTATTATAAATTTTATGTATTTAATTTCTCTTAATAAGATGCCGTACACCTCCAACTACCAAATGAATTATCTAGATATTAATGTATTCCATCCAATGGTTGTCTGGAAGAGATCGCCGAGTGCGATAAGACCGCCAATTGTATTTTTGTCTATGATGTACTATCTAAATTAAATATAGTGTACAATTAAGCATATATAAATAAATACAGTTTTTATTTGACATATGTATATCTGTCCCTTCAGGGGAGTAGGCCAAAAGTGTCACAATACCGTTTCATCAGAGATATATTTATATATAACAAGCATGCTGTCTGCCTGATGGTAAGCTGTTACCGCCGCTTATGGACGCTTGCAACAGGGATCACTCGTGCGTTGCCGAACCGGTATCGTTTAACACCCTTCTTGAAGAACTCCATGGTATAATTCGTATTATTTAAAGTAACATAAATAAGTAAAGGAAAATACGTCCTTGAATATCTTTAGAAACGTATGCAGGTTTCCTCACCGTTAAGCTCGGAACTAAAACTTGAGAACTATTATTAATACTACATTCTAGCTCCTTCAGCATAACATGTGAGAAGGCGTTAACTCTTTCCGTTTACTCTTTTGTACCATAAATAACTTTGTGTCTAAGATTCTGTCTACCAGAGCGTCTTTCCATTCTTCTTAAACTTTAGACCTCTCGCTTCATATATGCCTGTCAGTTAAGGTTACTTTTAGCGAATAGGGCTTCGGCTGTCAAACAAAAATACTTTGATACCGGTCAATAAAAACTCCTTTCACGTTATCCTATCTCGATTGTTAATGGGTTTACGAGAGTCATTGCTATTTTATCGTTTAGTCGGCCATCAAACCTCACTCGGCCATCACTCTGGGTTTACGGCCAAGTTAATAGGGATCGATGCTGATATGCTTCATGCCGTTTTAGTTATCTAGTTTTATTTCCCTCTAATTGCTATTACTTAACCGTGGCCGGTGGCATGATTAGAATCTTGGTGGCAGTGTGGTTCTTGTAGTTGCCCACACCACAAATATTGCAAGACCGAATCCCGTCTGTACCAATGAGTTTTTTCGGAAATGTTCAGAGTTTATCCACCCCATGAGCTTTTAACGGTGAAGAAAGACATCGAGTGGACCTGCATACGATTGAGAAATTGTATAGTGCTTGAGAAACTGCGATGGACTCGCATATATCTTCGGCAAAAAGACGGCATGTCTCTGCATACCCCTACGGGGACCTTTATGGAAAGGCGTGAGAAACTATTAAGACCACTCAGTCGCCATGGCAGCATATCAGTATAACTTCATAATTTTAACTGAATCGCCAAACTGTAATTTGTTACTAGCTTCCTGCTCGCGGCCTTTGATCCCGAGGGATTACCGCCTTATTCCCTTTCTCAGGGCCAAATATCTCTGACACGTCCAAAATCAACAAGTGTTAAATGAATAAAAATATACAAATTTCTAACATCAGCAGTTAACTTCACATATTTCCCACGTGACGTAACTTATACATAGTAGGTACGACATGTAAAGCGAAATAATGAACAAATTACAAACGTCCGAAAATGGCATCGTAACGTTAAACGATTTTGACCTCCTGCGCCATTTCGAAAAGCACTTTCGTCGTAAGGATTTAAGGTTGGCTTTTGTTGTTTTATGGGGTCAAGAATGGACCGATACGGACTATTCTTGCTATCTTAAAAACTTAATCGCAAGGCAGGTCTGGGCCGGCGGTCGTTTAACCGAAGGAAAATGCTCGAGCATTTAATTTATATGCTAATATAGTAAGAAAGTGACCACTTACAGAGCTAACTGGAATACGGGCGTGTATAGTTAAATTCCGTCGAATGGAAAGAGTTTTACGCTGCACAAAAATGATTCGGTTTTAATACAAGTTTTGCTTTATGTTAGCTAACTCCTTAGTTGAAAAAGCTCCAATTTAAGACAAAAAATATTAAATTACAAGAGCTATTAAAATCTCAGTCTATTAAGAACTCGTACTTATAGGAAATTAGCAAAATTATTCTTTCATTTTGAAAGGAACTTGACACTTGATATAAATCAGTCCTCAGAATTCATTTCTACGATCTAATTTACTTTGTACGTACTGAGTGCTTCGGGTACAATCTATTCTTCACAAAGAATTCGGTAAAATGTTAATAAAGAATTCGCAATGAAATTATAGTGTTATCAAAGATGACATTTCCTTCGACCTTTCCTGTTCCCACTCGAAGCTGCCCGATGTAGAGTTAATGAAAACAACCCCGTCACTAAAACAACAGTCTACTTGACCTTTTATATTGAATAACAGGCGTTATTATGAAGTAGTAATTTCGGTAAACGAATTTGCCGAGAGCACGTCGATGTTATCGCTGTTTTACTTAGCTCCCCTTCCTAGAATAATCAAATGTTTATATAGAAACTACAGCGCTGGCAAACGGTGGTGTTCTCTCCTTTTATCGGTCAAGAACGTAATGACTAAAGTTGCCGGGTAATACCAATTTCAATTTCAACTTTGGTCCTTCGAACCTTTATTTGAATTCTTTAAATTTGATTGGCGTTAGAATGTTGGTAAGTGAGTTATAGAAATTGTGCTGATTCAATAATTTTGAAGTATTTAGCAATTACTAGGGGCAATTGAATTTAACACACAACGATAAATAAGGACCTCTATTCAATAGACACGAAATGAAAATCGCAAAATTATTTAAGTTAAGTGCAAATACTACAATTTGGACAGGCACCACCTGCTTAAAAACGACTGAACACTAGATTAAAACATTAAATAAAAAATGGATGTTAAAAAAGTAAAGCTTATTATTATTATTCATAAATTTAAAACGTAAAACTGGTTACTCTGCCTAGCCCTTACTCAAAGGCAAATTTAGTGACCGAAAAATCTAAAACAAATATTTTAATGAGCAAAGATTTTTTTTGTTTGTTTGTTGAACAATCAATGAAATTCAATTTTAAGCGGGTGAAACCACGAGGTAACGTTAGTCTGGAATAAAACAAAGGATACTTTGGGGTCAATTGCCATTATAGGACTAACTGAAAGAGCAGAATGGTAGAATATATTCTCACTAAAATGTAAATGATGGTCTATCTTATTGCAGCGTTCCTTAAACTGGCGCATTGACTACCTGTGCCCTAAATAAGCTATAAATCTACGCAACTAATTTGGTACTAAACGTCTGCATTAAGTTCCTTTGTGTTCTGGTATATCCATGCATACATATAATGACAATGAACTTAATAAAGCATAGTAACATAATATACTCGTATATCATCGCGCCTTCCCACGTTGGTCTCCGAAGGGGTAGGCGGAGTATTGGTAGGGCCCATTCAACTACTTTAATATAATTTTTGTTCCAACGTGCCAGATGGCGAGTCCATCGCCGATTCTCAAGCACGACTTTACACGTCATTAAATTTCCTTTCAAAGTAAGTTTCCCTTTTCCTTTCGATGTTTTCCAGGCACTTCATATGTGCTAAGAAAACACAGCTAAAGACACCCACTGTGGGATTCGAGCCTCGTCTTTAATTTGATTATAATTAGAGGCTGTAGGCCTAGCTTGGGGTTAGTTGAATATGTTTGAGTAAGCCATATCTTTTTTTAAGTATAAGCTAATATTATTTTAAATCGCGGGTAAAGCCGCAGGGCACGTCTTGTTAAATACATCGAACCGCAGATTCATTTAGTGTAGAAAATGGAACGGACGAGAATCTATCATTTAAAATACAATCAATATAGCGTAAGGTATCGCGCCGCCGAGACTGTTAATTTTGCTGCTACCAAAATAACTTCGTAGCGAATTAAATTCAATAAATTTTAACGGCGCTTTTTCCCGAATTGGCTTTAGAAGTAGACGAAAAGAAACTAATAGAAGAAGGAGGTTTAGGTTTCCTTTTTTCTTCTTGTATTTATCACTTACTTATAGAAAGATTACTTATGTAATACTAGTTGTGCACTGCGGTTATACACGCGTAACATTTGTTTTCACAGCAAATAATAATAACCTTAATAATTATAATTAATAATAAATAATAAGGGCTTTACCCGCGATTTAAGATAATGAAAGCTCTTACTCCGGAGTAAAGTAGACATTCATAGGTGAATATATACGTACGTGAGCGTAACGTGTTTCGAATAAAATATATTTTCTAAATTTGTAGTACCTTTTCCTAATAAACACGTCAACATTATACAAATACAAAACGCATATTCCAAAAATTCAATCCAGTTTTGATTACTACGAACTGTATACACTGCTTATAACAAATAAAAGCTCATGAATATAGTTGAACCGAAAGTGGTTTATAAGTCAAGGGAACTAGCGCTCTACTCCCTCTGCCTACCCCTGAGGGACTCGGCGTTATGATATGTATGTATAACAGTAACGTAAGGACTATGGGAAATTCCATCAAGTGGAAACCCTAGAACAAAGCGTATTGAATCCGTCCACAACTATGTATGTATACTTAAATTGATCGTGTTTTAATTGTTGCCAACGGTTTCCAAGTACACATGGTTCGTTAAAATTAAACATTGTGCCTCGATCAATCAGCGCTGTCACTGGTACGAGCCGTCCTGGCACATGCAATCTGTCAATCCGCTATTAATTTTCCTGACATTTCGTTCTGTTGCTCCGGAGTTGGTGCGCCGTTTTTTAATCGGCTGCTCCCTTCATACATGCCAGTACCATTTATTTTTTACCAAGTTAAAATTGCCAATATTGCGATGGTTTTTATTACCAAAATGGTAAAAATTGTATATGGGACTTATTTCAAAAGTTCGGTTCCTTTATAAATAATTTATATATACGGCCAGCCAAATAGCGGGTAAGTAAGTAAGTAGTTAGCCTTGTACCTATTTCTCTTAGTGTTACGAACCAATGACCCGTCTTCGCCTTACTCATCAAAAACGTGACAAACAAACCGCCTAATTGTAATTTATTGAACATTTGGCAGAAGCCAGGAGTTTTATATATATCTAATTCTTATACATTATATATCTATAAGTATATATAAAAATGAATTTATGTTTGTATGTCCTTTATAGAATCGTAAGCGGCTGGACCGATTTAAATTAAATTTTCTGTTTCTTCAGGTGGATTTGAGAATGGTTTAGATTCACAATTGGACCCGATAGGTGGCGCTACTGGGTCCGTGGCTTTTATTTTTTCACCCCAGCTTGGGCGGGACAACTAGTATACATAGAAATGTAAAAAGCGGCGATAGGATAAAATCAAAGACGAGAAGAGTATAGTCGTGCTCGAGAATCTGCAATGGACTAGCTATCTGTCACGTTGGCACGTATATATCTGCGGCGAAAAGTGGATGTGTGGCCTACACACCTACCCCCTTCGGGTATATATATATATAGACATAGATATATAAAAACCCTATGTAAATAACTGTTAGACTCACCAAAATTTATATTATTTAGACCATCCATCAAAGTCTGCTCAGAAATGAGAATTATTTGTCTTGTTTCAGAATAAAAAACATTCAGCGCTAAACATTGGGAATATTTAATGTCGTTCCCAATTCTTAGCCGCACTGACTATGATAAATGGTAACGCCTGGAGAATAGCCTAAGAATTACGTCATATTTCGATGCCAACCTTGAATCGGTTATCGCACTACTTTGACTATTACTTTTAGGGTCGGCAGCGCGCGAGTGATATCCCTGATGTTACAAGCGTTGATAGGCGGCGGTAACCGCTTACCATAAGGCGGACCGCATGCTTGTTTGCCAACAGTATGTTATAAAAAGAAATACTAAGTCCCTTATTACAGATTTAAGATTTAAGATTTATATTAATAGAATTCCCGTCCAATAAATACAATTCGTTTCCAAATTATACAATCGGTAGGTACTAACTGCAACCCGCAATTTGAAAGTTTTAAATATGTACGTACATACATATTATAACGCCTCGAATCCCTCCTAAGCACGGAGAATAGGATGCCAGTTCTTAAATTCGCAGAATTGCTTCTGCGGTTTTATGTTTGACTATACAAATTTTGGCATAATTACTCAACAGATCTGATGTTTTTACAAAATAGCTCCTATCTGTTTCGCAACATCCGTTCCTGAAGTTTAAGCAAATTTAATTGAAAACTACGTCAATTTTCGATGTGCGGTTGGGACGTGAAAACTTAATAAACAAATAGACACGTCATGTTTAAATTATAATGCAATTTTTTCTTTGTCTGAACAACTGAAAATAATACCTTGTTTTCGAGTTCAATTTGAAGTTCAACATTGGGTCAAAAAATACTGGACGGATTTGAAAAATTCTTTCACCATTGGAAAGCTACATTCAGCCTGAGTGACATAGGCAATATAGCCTATGTAACGCCTAATGTATGTAAGCCTATGTAATTCTTTTATAAAAAAAAATTATGTCCACCCGTGCTAGTGTAGAATAAAACTCATCCGTCTTTACTGACTTCACCGATATTCAGGATAGACATGGCTATATTATTATTTTGTTTTATCGGGATCTAGTAAAGCCTATCGTGCATATGCCCATATGTGTGGGACACATAGTGCTATTATATGGAGAGCTTTCGCCTAATCACTTATTCATAAACCGGAAAATTTACTGGTCATAAATTATCATGTTGTTTCAACGCAAGCATAAACATTGTGCAGCGTGTGCCTACCCAGCAGGGGGACCCGTAGTGCTTTAAAAAGGCCGTTTTGCCAACCACTGATACAAGTATTTATACCGGTAAACTAATGCTTGTTCTTCAAAGCTCAAATATTTTTGCATGAAATGAAAAAAGTTCCATTGTGCTAACCCCACGGCACATATTTCAACAATGTTCGACTTTGTAAGGTCGCCCTCCTCTTATGCTTTGCAAAGCATAATGTAGTTTTCTATTTACTTACGCAATATACCTATATACTAATATTATAAATGGGAAAGTGTTGTGCTGGTGTTAGTTCCTCTTCCACGCGAATCCTAACGAACGGAATTGGTTGAAATTTGCCACATGGGTAGATTATTAATCTAGTAAAAGGATATGTTTTATTACAGAAGAATCGAGAACAAAAATCTAACAAAGATTTTTTTTTAATGTGGCTTAATTAAATTATAGCTTGAAAAGTTTCGTGTTCAGGTAAGCAGTGCCGGGTAGGCGATGCCGTGTAGGCATATTGTTCAACATGACCGGTAACGTTTTATAAGTGCCCACCTGGGCCTATGTGAAATAAAAAGATTTTGATTTTTTTTTTGATGATTCAGAGTTGCAAAAACAAACCTACTAGCGCCATCTAGATGTTTACCGTCAGTACTACGTGTAATTCACAATGCGCGACACGCGTAAAATTTTAGTTCATGGGTAGATTTTACTGTTAATCCAGCAAATAATCAAACTTTGAACCAAATTTCGTCTCAATTACGTTCAGCTTTTGCGTGATTGAGTAACAAACATCCGTGCTTCCTCGCAAACTCGCAATACAATTATAAATAGGATACGCAAAGCCATGACTGAAAGATAATTTTACACAATTTGTAATCCAGTCTAATGCCATCGAAGGCAAAACCTTTGTACCCAAATAACGTGTTATTCGATCCTTGTTATCAATAAAGAAATCCAATTTTCGTAGAGTCACTGGCTGTCGTAGACACCAGCCGAAAACTGACACATCATTACGTGACTGAACCTTTTGACACCTACAGTATTATAATGGAGGAAAAGACGAACTCAATTCCAATATATGGCGATTATATATAGTATATGTACATACATACATGCAAGCGAAGATAATTGGGTAATTCTGTGCGATTTGCTAAGATCATATTGAAGTGAAAACTTCTTTAGGCGCGTTGAACACGTTTTGGGTGAACAAAAATCATGAAACTTGCGTTATCATCACCGCACGCTGCCCTTGAGCTATATGTATACTGTGTGTATATATGTACATAGATATACCTTCGTGCATTATTTCAATACATACTGACGATTAAAAACAAAACAAGTTATTGTTCAAGTTTTCACTTCTTTCGGCACTCCCGGAGTGCCACTGTTCAGATTTTATTATACGCTTTATATGTAGGTATGGATACTGAACAGAAGCAAATGGAAGGGACGGCATCACAGACGCCGACAAGAGCCTAGCTCTTTCATTTATGAATGATTGATGATGTAGATACGCGATGCCACAAAGATCTGCGTAGCGGTGGGCAGGGGTGGACTTATTTAGTGATACTATTGGCACAATACGTCGACACACAGTTGTATATCCGACTGTAAGCTGTATGCGCTGGATAATTAAACGTTGTTGGTAAAATATTACGTAAATAGTAATTAGTATACATATATATGTGGGTGTGTGGGTATTATCTATACACCTCTGCCTACCCCTTCGGGGACCCCTGTGGGAATGCGTGAGGATATATATATATATAGAAGTAAATAAAAAAAAACGAAGTAAAGCATCTGTCCAACTCGTCTTGCGGGAGGGTGCCGAGAAGACTAGAAAAATTTCCCCGGTCTATTGCAATGCTGATTCGTTCCGCAAGATACGTATACGTACACACCTTATCACCAGAGACCTCGATTAAATGACGTAAGACGTCTTTGTGCCGTAGCTTGCGGCTTGATATTTATTATTATAATATCTTAATATATATAAATTACGTGTCACGTTGTTTGTCCGCGACGGACTCCTAAACTAACTTAACCGATTTCAATCAAATTTGGACACCGTGTGCAGTTTGATCCAACTTGAAAGAAAGGGTACCTTACATCACAATTGGACCTGATAGGTGGCGCTGCGATCGTGTTTCAGGAAATTTTAAGTTTTCACCCGGGCGAAGCTGGGCGGGACAGCTAGTACATAAATATAAAAGACTCGTCATACCTTTTCGTTGGAGATATATTCGAGTGTCAACAGAAACGCTTTCAATCCGGTTGACTTTTTCCGCTTGGCAGTTGATATATAGAGAAATGTGAACAATATAAATATCAGGCAGTTCATAAATATCAGATCAATTTCCCGTATCTAAATATGTGTACCCACCTTGAGTTAGAAGAGGCCTTGTAATTGTAACAATACAACACTGGCTTAGCTCAGTCCCTATGTATTGTAGGGAGATCTAAATTGCTTTCCTACTATGTAATAGCACGGCGACTTCGAAAGGGGATTACGCAAAGGCGACCTTTAGCTCTGGGCGATTTTTCCGCCCCTGCTCTTTGGGTGTGGGTTGTGCTTTAGACGTTTGCAACCCCTTTGCAATACGAAAAGAAAGGTCTCCTGGGTAAATATAATTATCGTGATTGTTTATAAAAAAAAATTTTACCACATGGGTGGCAAACAAGCTTGCGGTCCGCCTGATGGTAAGCGGTTCCCGCCGCCAATGGACGCTTGCAACACTAGGGACATCGCTCGCGCGTTGCCGACCCTGCAGGATAAGAAATACCTTGGGGATATTCCACACAATTTGACATATAGTCAGAATTTTAATTCGATTCCAGATTTGACAAATTCAGTGTTGCAACGTTATGACAAGTACTAAATAGTGACGTTGCGGAATTATTCGATATGGAAATGGAATATTTCCGGATCGATTCTTCTCGTTTATAATTTTACTCTCGTAAACTAAGTATATCAGGAAATTAAATATTTCTGAACCGATAATTTAGTTTTGACGATTAATTAACGATCTGAGACTTTTCTTTTATAATTGTGTGTGAAATAAATAAAAAATGTGATCATGAAGGAACATGACAAATAAAACAGATAGATGTATTATGGTAATAATTTATTTTATAAATTGTCGCCGTCATAGCTATCGCTATCGCTGTCACTTTCTGTAACATCTTTATATAAATAATTCTTCTGTGAGTGTGTATGTCACTGAACTCCTCTCAAACGACTGGACCGATTTTGATGAAAATTTTTGTGTGTGTTCAAGGGGATCTGGGAATGGTTTAGATTCACAATTGGACCCGATAGGTGGCGTCACCATCTTTTTTTTTCCACCCGAGCGAAGCTGGGCGGGACAACTAGTTTATTATAAATGTGTCTGTGATATTGTCAATTAACATATCTAGCCTACTCATTTTTTCCTATTCTTTGACAACATGGGATACGCATTTAGACCATTCGGTAGCCGTAATTTTTTGAATGCCTTCCTGAAATAAATTTCTCACGTCTGTCAATTTGAAGGTTTTATTATTTTGAGCTACATGCCCCTTTACCTGCGCCCATATCAATTCGATAGGGTTTATCGATTTTTGTGTTCATCACTACACTATTATATGTGGTATCATTATTACACAAAATGACGGTAGCTAATGTCAAATCTGGAATCGAATTAAAATTCTGACTATAGTGTCATATTAAGCAAAACTTGTACTATAGTAACTAGACAACGATATATATACTTATGTAGATAAATATATACATAAATATAAAGAACATCTAAGACCAAGGTACAGATACTCGTGTTCATCACACAAATATCTGCTCTCAGCGGGAACCACCGCGACCCGCGACTATCAAATGCAGTAACTTTAGACCCAAGACTCAAGCAGTGAGGAGAGCTGTGAATGTACAATTTATGTATTATCTTTATACTATGAATAATTCTTCTGTTCGTGTGTGTGTGTAGCTTAACTCCTAAACGGCTGACCCGATTTTGATAAATTTGTTTTCAGTGAGTCAAAGTGCATTCGAGAATGGTTTGGATTCACAATTGTACCCGATAGATGGCGCTGCGATTGTGTTTCAGGAACTTTAATTTATTCACCATGGCGAAGCTGGGCGGGACAGCTAGTACATATATTGTAGGTATATATGTTGTTTATGCTACCGTTGGAATTAAGAATGAGGTCAGAAGTGCGATATAAAGTGTTATAGCTACGGCGCATGCGTAGTTAATAATTTTATTTATTGATTAGGTACTTTAGTCTATAGACGGTTTTCGTTTGAATTTTTTTTATTATTATTCCATGATTCCTACAAAATATTATAAATGTGAAAGATAGCTAGGTTGTTTGCTACTTAATCGCTCAAAGGCGGTTGGACAGAATTGGATGGCACAGATATATATACACACAGATATATAGCTGGATAATACATAGTATGTTCTGTATTATTCCAGAAATATAAACTACATGATAATCAATTTCCGCTAGTGACACTGAAGGGCATAGCTTGTAAATTTATATAATTTATAAAATAATTTCTCCCTAACTTATTTGCAACGTCAGCTCAGCTCCTAATTTTAGCACAAATATTTTGGCAACAATGGAACAGTGGTGTTCTAATAATTAGAACATAAACCTCCGCCCACAGAGGAAGGTTTCTCTGCAGAAATATAAATGCCCGTAATTAGCTAGGGTTAGATTCTATTTATCTCTGTTACGTACTCAATTAAATACGGTGCGTTGTTATTCGAAAATAAGTCGTCATAGCTTTAAGGCTTATTTACATACATATCGGTCAATGTTAAACCCTCACGGGGTGGGCAGAGTAGAGCGTCAGTGGTTTCTACACTTACGGACCTCTTCGCAAAGCAAGACATATTCCGTTGGCTTGGAGATACATGTAATGATGAGAGAAACAAGATTGAAGAAACAGATATAATTTGCAATAGTATCCAGACGAGGAGGCAAAGGAAACCACGTTCTAATTCCCTAGATCAAATTGATTGACCTCCCAAGGGTGGGAACATCAAGAATACTCGAAACCCACTAGCATGTAAGAAGAGACTGAGGAATGTGGATGAAACGAAAGAGTTCTTATACCTCATTGATAATCTTAGTACATACTTACTAAATGTATTTAGTAAGACCAATTGTTGGTAAACCTTTTACTAAAATAAAATAAAAACAAAACAAAGCAAGCAAATTGGTTTTTGTCAAGGTTGCTGAACCTCTAACTGATAAAGATATTGCCAAAACACTGCAATAAAGCCGTTAAAGAGCCAAAGTTTTATAGTTCGTGTCTATAGCCCTTTAAAGTACGCATATGGTCGAAATAGAAAGACGTTCCCTTAATAAGTCTTCAATCTGAATGTTAATGTAGCGCCGTAGCAGTAGATTGGTTTAAGTAGTAACTATAAACAACAAAATAAACAAAATCAAGATGAAATTCCTCAGAAATCGGTACTAATGCTTTTCTTAATTAAAATAAAAAACAAATGCAAGTTTCTTCATGATATTGTTCCACTTCAGGACAAATAAAATAAAAATACATATTATGTGCTATCATCATGCATATCAATTGTAAAAAAAATGGCAACTTGTATTCCTTTATAAGCAAGTGGAAGGAATCTCATTAGGGACGCCGACAGGAATCCAGCTCTTAATACCGACTAATATTACGAATGTGAATGTTTGTTCCTTTTTCACGCAAAGCAACTGAATGGGATTGGATTAAATTGGCACAACGATTATTATCATCATATCATCCCGCCGATTATTATCATCATATCATCCCGCCGATTATTATCTGGATTAAAACATGGAATATGTTTTATTTCAGAAAAATCTACTCATGAGGTCAAATGTTTACGCAGGTGGAACCGCGTTGCACATCTAGTTTATGAAGATAATCGATTAGTATTTACAACTACCTGCTATGAAGCCTGCTATCATGTATGAAGAGACTGATCTCTGTGGATAAAGCATTTATAATTACATATATATATATATATCCTCACGCATTCCCGCGAGTTCCCGAAAGGGTAAACAGAGGTGTTTAGGTAGTAACCACACACCAGCTTTCCGTGTGTCCATCGCCGTTACTCAAGCACGACTTTTGAATGACTTGTCAAACGTAGGTATGTAGGTTTCCTCTTGATGTTTTCTTTCATCGTAAAGCTTTTGGTGTGGCTAATCACTGTACTTAAGTTCAGAAAAACTCATTGGTACAGTCGGGATTTTCGGCCTTGCAATATTTGTGTTGCAGTTACTCGAACCACTTTGCCACCACGGTTCCAGAAGCATTTAAGTAGAACATAACGAAATCTTAATATAAGTATGCGCATCGCCCGAAGCCGCAAGATTCTATCCTCAGTCCCATTATTACGCAAAGAGACAGCGTAGACATTAATCTCCAAAACAAATATAAGGAGCTGTTAGCATCTGCCACCGTCGTTTTAGCGTTGGAGCTCACTACGTCGCCGCAGCCACGGAACACGTGATACTTACTGTAATTCATGCCTTAAGCGGTACTTTATAGAATACGTTTTTATTCAAACTGAAGTCCAAGTTTGCTGTGCTGATTTTATCTTTCGATGCAGTTTACCCTGGTAATTTAATAACAATAATTACATTTGAGACAAATTCCTCGTAAATTTTACATCTCTTAAACTAGAAAAAGTTGTATCGTGGAAGCTAGTCAACGATATAGAAATATTTTAGAATAGTAAATATAGTTTTTCTTTAGATTATTTAGTACACAATTGCATTAAATATATCCATCATCATCATCATCATATCATCACGCCGAGTCACTAACGGAGTAGGTAGAGAGTATAGAGCGCCAGTTCTCTCTAGACTTACATACCTCTAATGCCTAATTATATGCATATAGGTGTGAAATTGAAATACTAAAGTTCAAACAATATCAATATCTCCCCTAGCGTGAATCGATCTCGCGATCTCACTGTGAGTAAAACTCGCCATTATGCAATGTACTATTTCCTTATTTAAATTGTTTGTAAACTCGTCACCATCTGAAACTAGATTTCTGAATGATATGTTCCACAAAATAAGTGGGATATACCTATGTGTACTCTTAAACGTGATAGATACGGAAAGTTAGCTAAAACAACCCCGCCCGAAACAAAGGATGTTTGCATTACGGGCTTGTCAGCTAATTGATGGTATGTAACATGCGAGGGAATATGTCTTTCTTATTTGTACGGGTTTTCCTTAATACGTTAACAAATTTTAGAACAATTAGGCAATGTTTGTCTGTAATTTAAGGTGACATGATCATTCAACGTTCCGTTCGTTTTTTTTGTTATTTCATTGCCTTTTACAGTTTTTTTTATTCATTTCATAATATATCAGTCACATGGATACTAGTCTTTCAAAAGTATACATTTGCATATTGCCACTTCATATTTATTTTATACATTTATCCTCACGCCTTCCCATAAGGGTTCCCCGAAGGGGTAGGCAGAGGTGTAACGTAAATAATACATTTAATGTTGTATTGACATATTACTAGCAATAACAGCGCATAACATCATTTACTTAAAATTATTAATTAGTTAACACGTAAAGCTTACTAACCCGTTTATTTCAATGTTAGTATAAATCGGTAACTTAATGAAACATTACTGCATACACCTTCATTGTAGGCAGAGCGAATACAACGCCAGTTCTCTCTAGCCTTACAAACCTTCATTACAATAACATCAATTACAAGCCACCAGAAGAAATCCAAACAACTATACCAATATAGCATCTGCAATATCTCCAAATATATCCAAGCTGCAGCTGTAAGTAGCTCCGCTTATTGGTTTGCCAAATTTGTAATGTTATAAAAAAACAAAATAGCACATTTAAAACTTTGTAAATATTACATTTAAACTGTAGAATATAAGAAAACATCGCGAACAACGATCAATAACCGTTAAAAATCACAACCCCTCGTCGACGCTCGGAGCGACCTCTAGCGGGATTCAGGAAGTTTTGACGAGTGATATTTATTAGAGCCCACATATTGTTGGCGGTGATAAATGTGCCTCCATTACCGCAGTACCTGACAAGGAATTTCATTTGAAGAAGACCTAGCGAGAGTGCTATGGCACTTGCTAATTTCAGTAGCCTATGAATCATATTTATTAGACAGCAACATTTTTGTGCGTACTAACCCTGCTTTACATAGGTGATTTATTTACTTCATATTTCTTGCACATATATAAACACAGGCTTATACTAAAGTTCTGTTTCAAACTTATATTAAAACAATAGTTGGTTTATATTGCCTTGAACTTTAGAAACATACTGCGAAACGTAAATTTTGCGAAGCGAAGTAGGGTCGTCACGACGCACTATGGCATACACATTCTTAATATTATAGTTATTTAATATACTTAAACAGTAATATAAAATAAGGGAGAGGGGCAATTTTGGTAATATTCCATTAACAATCCTAGTACCTGACTTAACACGCTTCGAACTGTTGAATAGCAACCGATTTCAATAAATCCTTGAAAATAAATCGTGCATAACCTATTACAAACGCGGCAAGGGTACGACGCCGGCAAAGCTCACATATATTTCTTGCCAACAGGAAATAAAAAACCTTCCAAGTACATTTTTTTTAGAAAAAATATTTTTGATGCCTACGTATTTGGATATTAGCATATTAGTTCAAAGCCCTGACGTAACGCAGTACATAAATACGGGTCAACTTGTAAGAAATAATCATAGGTCATAAACTCAAGAAGACGGTATTCAGCAGAGATTTCCAATCGAATAGAAATCGAATGTTTCCTTATCCAAATATTGTATAGTTCTTATTATGTCTAGAAGGGGCTAAGGGTGGTTTAGATGCGTGCATCGCTCTCACTCGCGTCTATTTCTCTAGAACATGTCATTGAATTGCTTAGAACCACGAGAAGCACGTATGTTTTTTTTTTTTTTTTTATACAACAGGAGTGGCAAACAAGCATACGGCCCACCTGATAGAAAACGGTTACCGCAGCCTATTTACGCTTACAATACCGAAGTATAACTTGCGCGTTGCCACTCTGTGCTTGGAGAGTTATACTGTGTTGGCAGCATAATGGGACTAATCCCTCTGCTGCCAACACAATATAACAATCCTCCCCCTTGGGGAGGCCCAAGGAGCTCATTACTGGAAACCTTATTCACCGCGTAGGAACTCAACACAAAAAATTGTGTTATTTGGCTACGGACTTCTATAAGGTGGAGGTCCTGCCCCAGTCGGGCAGCTCCAAATTAGAACGGAAAACCCGTTATGCCCTACCTCTCTTAAGTCTCTCAATGTAAGTTAAATATGAGTAATACTAGTGTAAAAAAATGCAAAATCCTTCCACCGTTAAATCACGAGTAATTTTGACGAATATGTACAGATATACATAGATATATATTTATATAAAGACTAGCTGTGGACGGAGATTTTACCCGTCTATATATATTTGATTTCATATGTAGATTGTTTTTCTGTAATAAAACATATTCTTTGTGTTCTCCAGCTAATTATACCTATATATGCTAACTTCCATCCAATTCCTATCTGCCCTTCTGGCATGATTGACTAACAAACATCCTCACAAACTTTCACGTTTATATGTAGTATATCGTAAGAAATAGTTCATTACAGTATCGCCATCATACACATGTCTCCCTGAATGTACCCCATATTCTAACGTCACTCACCGCGAGACCCTTATCATGCTGAATGAATGAGTGATGTTTGGAAAAATATAGTTTTGTAACCTCTACACTACGGAGCAAACTTTGTGGCTACTCAGAATTTAGATTAATACTTATTTTTTATGTATGAACTACCTGCGTGTTTCACGCAGTTACCCGGCTATAGCTATTATCCCACGGGAAAAACGATATAAGCAAACTTTTTTTTGTACTACACGAATATCAAACAAGCGGTCCGTCTGATGGTAAGCGGTTACCGCCGCCTATGGACGCTTGCAACACCAGGGGCATTGCTCTTATAATATACTTTTAGTATTGACATCGAATGAGAAAAACAAACAACCTTACCACAGATAACAATTATTTCTTAAACAAACAAATACTTAGCTTACACTTTAAACAATAAACTAATTTAAAATATAATTAAACTTAAATAATCCCAAAAGTAGGCAATTATAAATGAACACAGAAACGAGATGTTGTCGCTCCGACGTTCCGATGCAGTAAGAGGCCAGCCATATTTTTTTATTGTCTCTCTTAGCGTGCTACTTAACCGGGCAATGGCGAGAACTTAGGCCTTAGCCAGGCACTTTATTGTGAAAAGGGCCGGCGTGCGCCATGGCGCGCTCCACTTTTTATAGGCAAGCATGGTATTGCCTTCTATTAAAATATTTGCTTATTAATAATACATTTAAATATCATAACGACTGTCCTTAACACAGAATAGGCAAAAGAAGTAGAGCGCCGGGCTCTACTTCTAGACTTATAAACCTCTTTCGCTTTATCCATATACATCAGTCTCTTCATATCATGTATGAAGTGAAAAAACTTAAAACTTGTTTAATTGACAATGTTCCCTTGTTCCAGGAGCAGTCTCACAAATCGTACCGACCCCTGACGGTACTATCCTTCAGGTGGAACTATGCGGTGCACGGGCTGCAGCCGGCTGGCTACCACCTGGTCAACTTGCTGCTACACGCTCTGGTCTCCTTGCTGTACTACAGGTAAAAACATGCTTATATATCTTTAATCCTTTTTTGCCAGAAATATATTTTAAGTGCCAACGTGACAGACGGCGAGATCATCGCCGTTTTTCAGCCACGACTATACCTAAGTATTTTTTTTTCTCGTACGTATGCAGGTTATCTCTCGCTTTCCTTCCTACTTTCCTTCCCCGCAAATCTCGCGGTGTAAGTTCAGAAAAGTTAATTGATACATGTATTTGATATATATCTTCGTGTTGCAGGTGACTACTCGAATCACACGACCACCGCACCGCGGCGTTTTAAGCCACCAAAATATGCTTAAACTCCCATAACAGGAACCTAGTTTACTACTACCTAGGTAAACTAGTTTACCCGCGAATAACCCCGTTTCAACCCCGTCTACATATACCGTGCCAGCTCTGTTATATATTAGTTAAAGATCTTACTATTCGACTATCGTCTCCTATATAATACTTTTGACTATCCGGATCTTATTGCGTCGAAACATACTTACATCGATTTCAGGTCTTTATTTGTTGATACTTGACAAACTCCTCTAAATCGATAAGTCTCTACTTGACAAAGCCTTAGCCTAAATAAAATAAAAAGATACCTACGCTGCCGTACTTATCTCAGATCTCGTAAGAGGTCAGCGATCTGGAGCAGGCAAAAGGGATTGATTAAAGTGCGAAGAAGGTCTTAATTGGATGAGAAAAGTACCTGTACAACGGCCCGCCGAGCTTTTAGCACCTTGCGTATTTCAGTTAATTAAAATAAACGAAAACGTGAATACGAAATTAATTAATATGAAACAATACATTATATTGCCTTGTTCGGGAAATTCTAACACAAACATCCTTCATCAATAAACTTTATTAGTGCCTATTCAAAATGATAAGTGCTCTCGATACTCGCGTAAGTTGAAATTAATTAATATGAAATTCCAATCAAAATCCCTTAACCCTTAATTGTTAATCGAATTGGGAAACTTTTAATTGTTAGAACTCAATATTCCAGTCATTTGATCCGAAGGCAGGCTCGGCCGTTTAATTATACAGTACAATAGCCGATCCAGTGCTTTCGACTTGTTTACGCCGACGGCGGCAGCATTTTAATTTTGTGCACGTGGTTGTTTTATCGGCTATTATTGAACTCTGCTCTGGCTTGAGTCTGGTGCGAAATGCCAATTTGCGTGAATATTAATTAATTAGGTAGGTATGTCTCGACAGCGACTCGACTCTAGGAAATAATTGGGCGGTTGAAAACGGATCATGGTTCTGTATTTAAACATTAAAAAATATAAAACATTCAGACTTCGAATCTAGGAAAAGCTTGGTGTGTTGTCTCTGGTATTCGTTTGTTTAGTCGTACCACTTTGACTAGAACTCTCTTTCCACTGCCTTCAGCAGGAAAAATAAGCTCTGCCTAAATCGGATCATTAGGATATTTAACTCTTCTAATAATAGTAAATAGTAAAGTTATTATATAACTAGCTGTGCCCGCGACTTCGTCCGCGTGGAAGTGACATTGGGCATCACTTTAAATTTTTCATCTAATCATTGTTTTCATCCCCTATTTTTATCTTACCCCTGAATGGTAAAATTTATACAAACTTTGAATGTCACATTAATGTATATGTAATCAAGAGCCTAAAAAATAAGTTTCAAGCTTCTAGCTTAAAAAATTACGAATCTTCTATACAAACTTTCATCCCCTATTTCTACCCCTTACAACCCTGATTCGCATTAAAAAGTAGCCTATATCCTTCCTTAGGCTCTAAACAAACTTTGTACCAAATTTCATTTAAATCGGTTCAGTAGTTTAGGCGTGAAAAGGTAACAGACAGACAGACAGAGTTACTTTCGCATTTATAATATTAGTAGGGATACTGACCGTATGGTTTATGATTATAAAGGATGCCATGAACTTTACATAGTGTAGTGACGTCATATATTCTATGACAGTGACATTGTAGTCGGTTCAGTAGTATAATTATTAATCATTCAGAGCTGGCGCTCTACTCTCTCTGCCTACCCATTTAGGGCCTCGGCGTGATGATATGTATGTATGTATATTAAGAAGTGGCTTCAAGTCTGAAGTCAATCCCTCGTTCAAAATACACAGTAAAAGGGGAAAAACATAATATCGTATACCTCTTTAATTGCAACGTCATGATGACAAGTCAAAATATTTGAATATGACAAAAAAAATACATACATGACAAAATGTTGGCGGTACGAAGCCAACGTCAAGTCCATTGGAATGGGAAGAATATTAGAATCGTATATCGACCTTAATATTAAACTGCGTTAAGCATGTGTTGTATTGAGATCACTTTTAGATTCACTAGTAGATCAAAGAGTCAGTACTAGTGTTCGAGAATATTCGAGAGCCCCAAATACTTGTTTGTTGCTTTATCCGTATTCTTGAACGGCTTTTAAAAGTAGTCTCGTACTAAAAGAAGTAGTAGTTTGGCATGTGAAGTGGTGTTCAATAGGGTGGTACCGACGATGTCCGACGTATTCGAGGGTTTTTAGTATTTAAAGAGTTACGTATTTTTTTTTAATTAATGTTTTAAATTCTAAATGTTCTTGTGTTCTAAATGAGTATTCTAAATTTCTAAAAGGATGCGCTTTTCCTTCAATATTACCACGAAAACGTTATGCATAATAATAATTATTCACGCGTCCCCACAGTGGTTCTTGTAAAATAATATTCGCTCGAAAATTCATCTGTATTCATTCATTTAGTCTGTAAAAATATTTCCTATTTCTTATTATTTTGGTCATCAAACCGAAAAGTTTTTTAATCGTAAGCCAAAGTATAAAAAAATCTTTGACATTCCTTTTTTAACATAAAACTACGAACATATATGTTAATTAAAAGACGCGAGCTAGTTTAGCTACGATCCCCGTGACCGACGAACTTATACGCCCAACACTACCATTCAAACGGGCAAGTAGACTAAAGCTAATCCAGTTTTAATCAGTAAGACCCCCTTAGTTACTGCTAATTACGGACTGCTGTCCACCAACTTATCCCGGCTTATGTTCGATATCCAATTTGCAAACATAATCCTATTAACGATTTTGGAGCTCTCATTACGATTCTGCTTCGGCCAATGCTGGCGTGATTTAGTTCAAACTATTTTGCTAGTGTAGAGTATTTTGAATTTGGAATAGAAATTTGAAATTTAAATTTGGTATAAAACCTTATTTATGTTTCAGGTTTGTGTTGTTTTTAAGTTACTGCACGAGCAGGGCTACGATCCTCATTGGTTCTATTTTTCTTAAAACTATTTGGACGCCTCGGCTTAGTGTTATAGATAGAAACAGCTATGTTTTTAGTTAACTCAATTATATATCTTCACGCATTCCCACGGGGGTCCCCGAAGGGACCAACAACAACACAAAGATTGCAAGTTCCAACTGTACTAATAAGTTTTTCTGAACTTAAGTACAGTGATTAGTCACAACACGAGCTTTACCTTGAAGGACAACATCGAAGGAAACCAGCATACGTTTTAAGAAGAAATACAAAGGCATATGTATAGTCGTGCTTGAGTAACAGCGATGGACTCGCCATTTGTCACATTGGCACCTAAGGTACACATCTGCCTACCCATTCGGAGACTTTGAGGAAAGGCGTGAGGATATATATAAAAACGAACTTAACTAATTAATTAATTAAATAAAAACTAAATTCCGGAATAACATAAGCTATATTTTTTGTTTTAAATGGAAATTCCTACAAAAATAACAATTATATATTAATATTTATATGAATAATCTAACTTAGAGCGGGTGAAACTGCGGGTTGCTACTAGTGCATGATTACCATACAATTCTAGCCGACGTAAATTAGTTTACCGCTCTAAAGTGGTTGTTATGTGTTTATATCCGCTCTCCCCAATCACATTAGTGTATCATGAACAACTTTTAGGCCGAAGCATTATTTGCCACTGGAAATTTTCAACTTCCAACTTATAATGGAATTACTTTTAAATTCATAGCCCGCCGGCGCTTGCATGCGGAAGCCCTAATTTGGACACAATAGTGGGTGCTTCAATAATTTGTTTCCTATCTCAGTGGGTGTGTTGGTACTACCTATACACCTCTGCCTTGCCCTTCGGGGACCCTTGAGAGAAGGCATGGGGATATATTATTATCTCAGTTTATTGGGCACGCATCACAAAACTGACTTGGCTTTTATGAGTTTGTGACTTAAAAGCAGTTAGTGGAACCAGTAAATGATATCAGGGTTGAAAGTCGCATCGAAGGTATATCGCCTCTTGCTTAGCAGACTGTCTTAAAGGACTTTAGAAGTTTATTATAGCTATACTTTTTTATTGCTTTTAATGTTGCATGAGTTGTTTCTGAACTAAATGAATGAATGAACGAAAATAAATCCTATGTGTTAAACCAGCTCATAAACAATCTCTATGCCAAATTTCATCCAATCACATGTTTGAGTAACAAACATCGACATATCGTCACAAACTCTCGCATTTTTAATATTATTATTAAAATACGACAGTTGCACACTGAAAGAAAGCAAATAAAAAAATATATAAATCTGTTATATATTCTTTACATGTAGAATGCAACTACGTTTTTATTTTTATTAATATCAATGAATAATCATATATCCTCACGCCTTCCCACAAGGGTCCCCGAAGGGGTAGGCAGAGGTGTATGGATAATACCCACACACCCACTCTCCGCCAGAGGTATATAAGGTGCCAACGTGACAGATGGCGATTCCATCGCCGTTGCTCAAGCACAGCTATACATACCCCTTTACAATACATACGTATTTTCTGAGACAGCATATATAAGTAATATCTGTCACTGTCTTTCAGTGTCAACGAGAAGTACGTGGTACGTTTAGTTACGATGTTTTCCATGACTGTAGACTTGGTTAGAGCGATAATAGAAATGTGTAGCGCTTTCGTAGCAATACCGTAGCAAAGCGTAGTACCTGTCCAATGGTTGGCAAGCTTCACAAGTTCTATGATCGTAACCTAATATAGATAACGTTTTCGTTTAAGTTTTACGTTACGATGTATGTAACGTTTAAGTTATCACATTTGCATTTCTTCTCAAACGTATGCAGATTCCTTCACCGTCGCCGGTATCACAAACACGAACATACACTGAGAAATGGGGACGGACTCACCACCTGTCACGTTGCCACTTAAATATATCTTCGGCGAAAAGTGGGAGCTATTACATACATACCCCTCGTAGAGCGGCATATGTATATTTAATTGTGACGAGAAAAATATGATCAACATACGACACGTAAAGCGACCGTAAGGGTTCTTTTTATTTTGATACGGAACTCTAAAAGGCCAGGCAATTTATATGAGAATACTATAATGCGTATGTGTGTGTTCGTTCTCGCATGGTTGTCTGATTTAATTTATTTCGTATTATCCGAGATCACTACCCTCGACCTCATTCTAAGGCACATAAGCTTTTTACAAAGGTTTTATTAAGCACTTACGAAAACTATGTAGGGCTGATGGCTAAATTGTCAGTGGTCATCATAAAGATAGCAGGTTCATTCTAAGTTCAAGGGAGATATTTATGTGATTTACGCGGTTAGTTTTTAAGGTAATGCATTATATCAACATATCCTTGCGCCTTCGTGGTTTCGTGTGTCTTTTACTAAAGACGCAAAGAGACACTAGCCAGATTAATGCTACTAACCAAGCGTATAATGTATCTCTGCGCCAAATTTCAGCCAAAGTAGTTTTTGTGGAAGAAACATCCTCATTAAAATGTTAATAGGATAGCGTGATAAATGTCCAGATAATTAATAACAATATGTAAACTATCGAATAAAACGTTATTATGGCAATATACAGTGTTATGAATATTGTATGCAAACATTGTGTCGATGTTTGTCAATAAATATTAATGTAAGTTCAATATTAGCCAATAAATGAATTGGTACCATTTGTGCAAGTATTTGGTCAATAGATAAATAGTCGTAGTTCGTATTAGTTGTTTTAACCGCATCACGAACATGATTGCTGAACTGCTCGGTTTCGTTCAATTATTTCTCTAAATTATATCATCAGAATTATGTATGCATGATGTTACGTGATTTATATTTTATCTTCCACTAACGTGGCCAATAACATTGGGACCCGCCTGATGATGCTAAGCAATTACCGTTGCTTATAACCCCAAGGTTCAATCCCTCGCAACATCCCCTTTACAAATATCTGTACTTAACATTTTGATAAATTGCATGCTGTTATCTCTAGTGAAAACGTGGAGTTAATTCCAAAGCTGAGCGGTGGCGGAAGGAAACTCCTTCAAAACCGCACATCACACCTATGATACACAACGTAATAATTAATGAACAGCTCATAATTATGCGTAAATCAATATCAGTAACGCAATCAAAACGCAAGACTGACAAACTTTTAATTAACAAATCGCTTCGTTTTGGCAACAACGATGCTTTTATAATAACGAGTGAATTAATTACCAAATATAATTAATTACTCACACGAAGATAAGGCAAAAGGCCTTTGGTAATTAAGGGTTGGTTCGCAGGGATGGTTTGAAAAACTAATTTAACTCTGCGGTAAAAAGTTACGCGCCCTTCACGCAACTTGTCCCTTTGCTTTATGAATGGGTTTAAGTAATAAATAGTCCTACTTACAAAATATAAATGCGAGAGTTTGTGACGATATGTCGATGTTTGTTACTCAAACATGTAATTGGATGAAATTTGGCAGAGAGGTTGTTTATGAGCTGGATTAACCTTGGCCTTTTTGAATTTCTTCTCAGACGTATGCAGGTTTCCTCACGATGTTTTCCTTCACCGTAAAGCTCGTGGTGTGACTAATCACTGTACTTAAATTCAGAAAAACTCATTGCTACAGTCGGGATTCGAACTTGCGATCTTTGTGTCGCAGACAACTGCTCGAACCACTCGGCCACCACGGCTCTCCACTCGGCCACCACGGCTCTCCACTCGGCCACTACGGCTCTCCACTCGGCCACCACGGCTCCCCACTCGGCCACCACGGCTCTCCACTCGGCCACCACGGCTCTCCACTCGGCCACCACGGCTCTCCACTCGGCCACCACGGCTCTTCACTCGGCCACCACGGCTCTCAACTCGGCCACCACGGCTCTCCACTCGGCCACCACGGCTCTCAACTCGGCCACCACGGCTCTCAACTCGGCCACCACGGCTCTCCACTCGGCCACCACGGCTCTCAACTCGGCCACCACGGCTCTCCACTCGGCCACCACGGCTCTCAATATCAATGAAAAGAACATAAAAAAACATATTCCGGAGTGAACATTTGATAATGTTGTCAATTTGTTATCTTTGGACCTATTTGTTTTATTGCGTCGTCACGAGAGAGTCATTAACAACATCCTACAACTTCTTTCTAAAAGGCAACTGTAATTTTTTCTGAGACATGATGTTATATCATATTGGCACTTATGTGTACCCAGTGACAATTTTGTTATTCACTCACGTTGCGTTAAGATAAAAAATACTACTCTCTTAGCTATTTGTATGTGATATGTTATATTTTACATGTAAGCCATTGGCTTCAAAACAACACGAGTTTGAGACCCTAACACAACTTTCTATTCATAATTGCTTTCTGGGAGCGAAACGTGTGGAAAAAGGATTACAGTATTTTCGGTAGATATTTTTTACGTTTCAAACGCAAATGGATATTTCGTATTCATAAAGTGGGTATTAGAATCCCTCGATACGTGTTTTGCGTCATCTATTTGACACAGCAAATATTTTTGTGTAATAATATAGTCGGCCCAGAATTGAAAAAGTACCAGATGAGCGGTGATAAGCTTTTTGATAATAAAAAGATAGATGTTGGAATACTTACCTACTTCTGTAATATTTTGGCACAGGATTTTACTTCAGTCCACAGACAGATACGATTTCAATGAAACACAAAAATGATAAGCAACAAACATATAAAAACAAAAGACATTAGAATTTCATATAATTATGATATTTAAAGAAATATGAAGTTATAGCCAGTGCTCGTTGTCAAATGTATTAAATGGAATACAGATAAAACATACCAAGTTTTACCTACATCCGCACACGCATAGTTTCGGGGTTTTTTTAATTCAATCTGGGTATAAAACGGAGCCTAACAGGGCCGCCGTAAGCGGGCGTGCAAGGCGCGCACCGCACGCGGGCGGCACGTCCAGGGGGGCGGCAAATCGGGCGGGCGACTCATACCTAATTCAAGTCATTGTACCCCTGACCGGTCGACTCCTACGCAGAAGGCGCGCATAGGATACCAACTTGGGGCGCCTGCAGCGGGCTAGCCGGTCACCGGCTAGGTAGCGCGCGACCAATAGGCAATTTATATATTTTTTTTAATTTTTCACAATCATAATTAAGCGCAAAAGATTACAAGGTGGCGAAGCAATCACGGAGGAAACACAATTTTTTTTGATGAGGTAAAAAAATCTATTATGATTGGTAATTTGAATTACTAGGCTGTTAAATGTTAAATAAAAGCTTATTAATTATACATCAAAATTAATGCAGATTCTAAAACTATATAGTTTCCGTAACCCCAAAGTAGCTCATATTAAAATATTTTTTCTTTTTTACAAAACCTCCCAAAGAGGATTATGAGAAGATTTCATTGGTTTCTGTCCGATCACCAGCTTCACGGGTGAAGGTCTATTAAATTTTGTTAAGGATTAATTTTCACAATTAAATCTCAACATTCTAAATTTCGCAAATGTAAAGGCAAGAAGAGTTACCCTCATTCACGCCAGTTGATTTGTGAATATCGTAATTGTGGATTCGATCTAAGATCGTTTCTCCGCACATTTTTTGAAGAGATCGCATCTCAACTGCATTCAAGCTTCCTATGACATACCCAGGATTCGCTGGCATACAATAAAGTATGCACCAATATCGCATGGTTGACAGCATCTCGATAATTCTTGCTCAGAATTTTATTGCCCATCAACGTCGACATGGCCCCATTCACCTTATTACCGGCAGTTATCCTTCTTTCAATATCTTTTACATACTTTCCATCTCGTGTGAACATGCTTCCTAGATATACAAATTCATTCACTTGCTCTAGAATTTGCACACTCGGTCACTTGTTCATCTCTTTCGAATACCAGAAACTTAGCCTTGCCAGCGTTTAGCCGCAGCCCCTTTTCACATTCTTCTTTCATTATGGTAACTAGTGACTGCAGTTCGCCCTCTGATGACGCCAGTAAAACCGCGTCATCGGCGTATAGAAGGCAATTGACCACTAAGTTTCCCATTTCCACTCCACATCCGTTCGTTTTTAAAGGATTTCAGAAAGTTATCTAGATTTATAATGATCAGGCAGGCATACATGATATACCATTGTTTGACCCCCCGTCTTCACATCAAACCAGGATGACATCTCACCGTTAACCCCAACGCATGCCTTGCTATCACTATAGAGTGATTTCACGGCAGTGAAAGTAGTAGGGAACTGCTCACTCCATATCCAGGCAACGCGTCCCAGAGTTCCTTTCGTGCGACTCTATCAACGTTCCTTCCCAGCCTTCTCTAAGTCGACGAAAGCGCAGAAAACTTTCTGGTTAACATCCAAAAACCTTTCCGCGATTCCGCGAAGCGAGAAGGTTTGATCCATACATCCTTTTCCTGGTCTAAATCCACCTTGGGTTTCCCAGAGAAACCTTTCGGATCGCTCTTGCATTCTGATCCTGACGATCAGAATGCAAGAGCCATGCAAGATAAAATTTATAAAAATACATATGTTACTTAAAATAAATGTTTTATCTTGGTCGTTGTTTTTTCCCCACCATAATGAGAAAACATTGATTATCCTTTTTTTGACAAAACTCAAGAGTAGGTAAGCGTAGGGCGGCATAATCGGTATTGCACGCGGGCGACGAAACAGCTAGCGGCGGGCCTGGAGCCTAACATAATCCCAGATATTTAATATTTTCGTTACTTTTTACGTCATAAATATTTTAAAACTGTGTTTTAGACTATATTCTGTAACAATTTGGAATATGTCATGGGTAATTACAGGAAAGGACAGGCTTGGGTCTGACTATTATAATTTATAGTTTTAATGATTTGGCCAGTTTTACCCAAACTATGGAAAGTTTTTCATTTGTTGATAATATATAGCACATTCTCGCTCCAAAATAATTTTAAGGCCAAGTTATTATCAACATTCAGCATAATTATCAGGAGTTTTAGCGCAGTATACAATTTCACCGCACCGTCTGCCAGGCTTCATTAAAAGTTCTATTAAAATACAAAGTTGAACTATTTAGTAGAAGCCGACGAAGAAAATATTGTACAAAAGCGTATCGGATTAATTACGTGCTCACAAACTAGCTATAAATGTTTTCGCTTACTTCGCAAGAGATTCGCAAAAAGTCACTAACGAGTGGGTTAATTCGACTGAAGTTAGTCACATAGCACCTTCAGCGCTAGTCTCAATTAGGAGTTGTTCTATCAATGACCGGACGCGCCACTGTCGGCGACAAACTTGCTCAATTATTACTAGTCCGTTCTCTCAATCGGTTTGGACCTGACAATCACCAATAGCAATTGTAGCGTTCGACTTTAAGTAATTAATACCCCTGTTATGGAACTGATCTTTACAAAATATAGTAGCCTTGCTTCAAATTTGATTTAATTATGATTTTTTTGGAATAAAACATATCCTATGCGTTGTCCAGCTAATAATCTTTCTATATGCGCAAATTGCATCCATTCCTCTCTCTTCTTCTTCTGTTCGTCTGTGCATATTACTAGATGTACCTGTATATCACTAGGTGCTTTATTCAAGAAAAACCACCTGACACGTCTTGTCTACATTATATGTACGTATGGCATAACTGAAGTTGTCATATTATCGATGAAACTTCATTTACAGAGTCCCGGCGATCCCGAACATGAAAATAACGAGAGCCGTATTCAAATTTCCGGAGCGATCGTTGTTCATTTAAAAATATCAAACATTAATCCGGAGACATCCACAGTTCCGGCAATAAATAAAATTAATTATAAAGGACATAAATATTTAAGCTTGGCTCTCCGCAATGATGCGCCTTCCCACAAGGGTCCCCGAAGGGGTACACAGAGTTGGTGTATATGTGGGTGCACACCCACATTTGTGACGTGACAGATTGTGAGTCCATCGCCGTTACTCAAGTACAATCTGTACTCTACTCTACTCAAATACGCCTTTGAATTTCTATATCAAACGTATGTAGGTTTCCCGGTGTTTTTAGCTGTTTTCCTTCACCGTAAAGCGCAGATATGAAGCGCCGAATCTCCATACACAAGTCATAAATGTTAATGCATTCATAATTCCGAGACAAGTGGTGCTCCAAAGCGAGAAGGAGAGATGCGCTATCGTTGTAGATTCTTAGTCAGTAATCTGACGTACCCCATTACTGATTCCGCATTGAAGGGGATAAATGAAGATTCGCCGAGTTAAAAAAAAAATTTATGTGTGAGTAGAAATAAATCGTTGTCACACGTATTCTCTACTACTTTGGACAGTTATAACAAAGTAAAATGTAACTTAACGTAAACTAATTCAAAAAGCTTATTAAATTGGAATGATGACCATGCATGGCACCGAATTGCTCCTCTTGCAGAGAGTTTCTATGTAAGTTTGATCTTTATCTACCCTTAAGTAAAAGGGAACTAATGCAGGAACAGGAAACCGGGGAGTTTGTTTCGCCGTATTTCTTCCTGACAGTTTTTTTCTTGGAAACGGTGATAACTTTGGTAACTTTGGATTTTTATTTAGTCTGTGACGTTCAATAAGTGATCCCTGTGTCCCTTTCGTTGAACAAAAGCATTGGTTTTTATTTGTAAAGTGTAAAAGTCTCGCAAATTCGCTATCAGGTCGACCACATCGCATTGCTAGAACAACTGCCCCCTATACGGCCGAGATTAATATCACAAGCTTATATTAGTGCATTCCAAACTATGCCTTATTAAGTACAACTCACAGTCTAAGTGGGTTAAATATATGGCACAATAAATTACCCTCTTCATTTGTTGCAGAGTGTGTGCGATGTTCCTGCCGGAGTTCGCAAGTTTTGTTGCAGCCATTTTGTTTGCTGTGCACCCGATACACACCGAAGCTGTAAGTATTTATTATTATCGTTAGTAATATAGATAATTTATTTAAATAGCTGTGTGCCTCTAATCCTACATTTTATAGATTTATATGTATACGAACGGTAGTCCGCAACTTCGAATCATTTCAATTTAATATGTGACTTAAGCCCGCTTCTTCGTCTGCCTAGATTCTGAGAAATGATGTCAAATATAGTTTCATCGCCTATTTCACCGTTTCAACATGTTTTTACAAAAAGCTCAATATCCAAGAAAAGTAAATAAAATAATATTTGATTATTGTTCTTACATCCTTATCCAGGAACCCGTTTCAATGGCAAAATGTATTTACAGGTACTTGATTTCACGCCTTAGCGTGGCAATGTAGTGGACAGCCAGACAGTTTCTCTAGCGTATTAATATGCATTCCGTTAAAAGCCATTAAGTCCAATAATCTCCAGTAAGACAGCTCACTCAAAGAGGATACGGGGAGGGAATTACAATTGGCTCGTAATAAATGGTTTGTTTAGGTAAATAAGCCAACTTACGCACCAGTAAATGTTGAATTCGTTTATGGAAAAATCTCGTTGAATTCAAATGCAAAACGGGACGGATGGATGAGCTGACACGTAACATTTCCTGTATTGTATTGGAAAGCTTTAAAACTTTGATCCGCCCAAATGTGCTATCGGCTGGTATTCGGTTAATATTCATCCGCGAAATTAAACCTTTTATTCCGCGAAATATCAACAATCTGTATTTGCAGCGTTCGCTTACTTACCGTGGTATATAAAAGGCTTTTTCCAATATTACTATATTTACTGCTTCTTTATTATGTAAGTTCATATGCTATTACGGAAAGCCTTAACTTAAATGCAATTCGCTCTGAATTCTATGTACCTACCGCTGATTATTCATTTTTAAATTATAATCTTATTTTTATGATGTGCATCAAGGTTTGTGAAGATTTGCTTTTTAAATTATCAACACTTTTCCAACTTAATGAAACAGCAGAATGAAACGGGCCTCTACTAAATATGTCAACTTAAAATAATTTAAAAATGGCATGAAGACAAAGACAATTTACTTTGACCTATGTAATTTATTTCTCGGTGAAAAGAGAGCGTATTTTTACATGCCTACCCCTTCGGGGACCCTTGTGGGAACGTGTTAAGATATTTTTATTCTTCTCGCTTTATTCTCGCAATTCATTTGGTCTGCTTTTATATGACTACACAAGTACAAAATTCGGCCAACACTTAGCAAGTATGGAAGGGAAGTAGAGCAATATTCAGCATAGTATTTGTGCACTTTATATTACTACGTCAGCCTCTTCGCGTAGGTACGCTTTACGACGCCAATTCTTTCTGGTGACAAGTGCTCTCGCAAGCTTGGCACACTAAAATTGAATCATTTTTATTCACGTACCAACTACGGACAAAGAATATTGGCCAAAGGACATTGGGTTTCTGAAGGAGGGCGTTGGCTTTACTGTGTTTGCCGAACTTTACTGTGAGATAAAATTCAATCGTATTGTGTAGGTAATAACTATCTTATTAGGTAAAAGGTTACGATGATATTTTCGTGTTTTATACCAAACGATGACAATAGACGCTTGTAATACCAGCGATGTCAAGCGTGTGACGCTATGATATCTCTTTATACTATTCTTACTTTATGCTATGTGTAGACCATTGTCTGATCTACCTACTCATATTTTAAATACGAAAGTTCGTGTGGTTGTTTGTTACTCAATCACGTCTGAACGGCTGAACGAGTTGTATGAAAATTACCACAGAGAAAGCTAAATCGATTATAATGTAAAAACTGCGAGGCACACCTTATTATGCCTATAATAATTCAAATAATTTTACAATACAAAACCCTAGCGCCATATATCCCTGCAAATCTCCCAAACTACGTCCAGTCCCAACTAAGCTACGTGGCCCGAAAATTTTGCATCAAGTCTTTTTATATAAAAAAAATACCAATGGTTCCCGTATAAGCCCGGATTATATTGGACAAGTCCCGGCTTCGTCCCGGGAGAAAAATAGGCGCTCATTCCCAAAATTAATTTTATGTATGACTTAAAAATACAATTTTCGCACGTAACGATCTAGCTGTGATACTTATTTGTTTTGCACACTTAGTAAAGAATAATGTACCTTGTAAGTGTGTGACAGTGTCCGTGATATCAGATTATCGTGCATCTCTTTTCAACCCACCTGAATTTTATTGACGCTTGAAGGCCTTCGTCGGTACGTAAAGTAGGGTACGAAATTCTTTGACAGAATCAAATAAATTGCTTATTCGAGTCTTACTTTACTTAGGAACGAATGCACCAAAGCAACCGCAATATCGGACTAACCGGAATAACATATATTTTAACGTTGTGCCCCGCGGTTTCGCCCGCATAAATTTAGACACCATAGTTCGATTTTATTTCTAGATGAAACATATCCTGTGTTAATCCAGCTAATAATCTAGGAACAAATATCATCCTATGATTGACGTTGATACTTTGAAACTACTTAGGTACTTATTTAAAAAAAAATACGATATATCTTCACGCCTTCCCACAAAGGTCCCCGATAATATCGATGGTATTGTTTTTTTTTAATTAAAGAGAAATTAAATAATAATAATATATCCTCACGCCTTCCCACAAGGGACCCCAAAGGGGTAGGTAGAGGTGTAAAGGTAGTACCCACTACCCACACCCATTTATAATACCTATTAGTAGAGTAATATCTTCGCGCTGTATACGTCTTAGAATGGGCAGTAGGCTGTCATAACACCGTTCGAAAAATGACTGTGCATAAGTTCAGAAGAACGTTAATGCTGACCGCCGGTGTTCGAAATTGTAATTATATATTTATCAGGTTCTACCAATTCTTAAATACGTTTGTTCTAATGTCAGTCCAATACACTGTTAGCGCGAAGTAATATAATATGTATTCGAATATGACCACATTTTCCTGAAAGCTTTTTGGCGACGTTACCAATGATACAACGAAATAGTTAGTGCTCTAGGTAGGTCTTGCCGAACTGCCCTCCATATCTATCATACAATTTACCTCCTTTTATATGGAATTAAATTGAACCTTTATAAGAGGACACATATTCCAAGTTTATCTGTCACTTGTAAGTGCTTGTTTATTTTTACGTGCGCAAGAGTTATTGCCCATATAAAGAGTTTTTATCTTAGAATAAGCCATACAAGACGGGTCACGTTTTATAGATTTGCGCGAACATTGCTATCAGAATGTATGAAGCGAGAAACAGCCGTGGTGACCGAGAATGTAGTCGTTACCTGCCAAGTCAATATTGGTGGTTCAAATCCACGAATTTCAACTTGTTACGATATGATAACGAACTTTTCGACTTATCGTGTCGAAACCTTAAAACTTCTGGAACTTAAAGAAGTATTGTGACCTTGAGATGGCGACTAACTCGCCATTTGTCACCGATAGCGACCTCTTTAAAGTATGTTATTATACCTCCGAGGCCTCGACTAGATGAGAATAATTATTATGTAAATTAAACTCAGGCAAGGCTTAAAAGCCTGCCCTCTTCCACTTTATGTAAAGGCGAGAATAACGCGCGATGTTTATTAAAGTATACAATAAAATACTGCAAGGAGACTCCTAGAACAAGGAATACTCTAAGGTCTGCCGACAGTAAAGGCAACCGTGCGTTCTTAATTGTCCTTACACCTCTACTGCTCTACGTTTAAGAGGTCACCTCTCTCTTCTTGAAAACGCTGTAAAGGCGGATTCTCCGCAATTCAGCCATTTCATTAACCATATAGGTATATTTGAAATTATAACTTGACATATTTATGAACAACGATACCAATTCTAAAATGGGTGTATTCTATTTTCTCAGGTCACCGGTGTGGTAGGCAGGGCAGAAATGCTCTCATCTCTATTTTTTCTTGGCGCTCTTCTCTGCTACGCGCGTGCTGCAAACAGGAGGAGATACACAGGTGAGTTTAGTTACGACATTGGGGTCACGGAGATAATTTGTTTTGGAGTTCAGGCACTTACACATGCACTGAAGAATTCTATATATGTATAGTATATAGATTACTGATCCGCCTTCCTGGGTAGTGGGATGATAATATATAGCCTTCCTGAATATACCTACGCCATTTACGTAAAATTATTAATACATATGACATTCCAGATTGGCGCTACGTGGCCGCCTGTACAGCCTGCGTGGGCATAGCTATGCTTTGCAAAGAACAAGGCATTACTGTCACTGGTGTTTGCGTGGTTTATGAGCTCTTCGTTGCCCAAAAGGTTAGTTGGTTGGCAATTTATGTCAATACATACTTTGGTGGAAACACCCTGTAACTATAGAAAAGAGATTGGGATTTTGTTCTAGTGAATACATACATATAACAATAAGAAAGAGTTTCCTTATCATACATACACACATACATATCATCACGCCAAGTCCCTAACGGGGTAGGCAGAGAGTATAGAGCGCCAGTTCTCTCTAGACTTACATACCTCTTTCGCTTAGTCCACATTCATCAGTCTCTTCATACATGCTCGTCGGTTTCCTGTACTCTTAACGTTCCCGTCCTTGAGAGTCCGATCTATTTGATCCAGGTAGTTGGAACGTGGCCTTCCTCTGCCTCTTCTTGCACACACTTTTGCTTTGTATATCTGTTTAGTCAATCTTTCTTCACTCATCCTTTCTATGTGTCCAAACCAACGTAACATGCCTTTCTTCGTCTTTACAATCACGCCCTCATTCACGCCAGTTGATTTGGGAATCTCTTCATTGCGGATTCGATCTAATATCGTTACGCCGCACATTTTTCGAAGAGATCGCATCTCGACTGCATTCAAGCTATTTTCATACTTCCTCTGACATACCCAGGATTTGCTGCCATACAATAAGGTAGGTACCAATATCGCGTTGTGGACAGCAACTCGAGCATTCTTGCTCAGACTTTTACTGCCCATCAACGCCGACATGCCTCCATTCACCTTATTTCCGGCAGTTATCCTTCTTTCAATATCTTTTTCATACTTTCCATCTCGTGTGAACATGCTTCCAAGATATACAAATTCATTCACTTGCTCTAGAATTTGCCCATTTACCGATATTGCACACTCGGTCACTTGTTCATCTCTTTCGAATACCAGAACCTTAGTCTTGCCAGCGTTTAGGCGCAGCCCCTTCTTTTCACATTCTTCTTTCATTATGGTAACTAGTGACTGCAGTTCGCCCTCTGATGACGCCAGTAAAACCGCGTCATCGGCGTATAGTAGGCAGTTGACCACTAAGTTTCCCATTTTCACTCCACATCCGTTCGTTCTTAGTGCTCTCAGACAGTTATCTAGATATATAATGAACAGCCAGGCAGACATGATACACCCTTGTTTGACCCCCGACTTCACATCAAACCAGGGTGACATCTCACCGTTAACCCTAACGCACGCCTCGCTATCACTATAGAGTGATTTCACGGCATGCAGTAGGGAACTGCTCACTCCATATCCAGGCAACACGTCCCAGAGTTCCTTTCGTACGACTCTATCAAATGCCTTCTCTAAGTCGACGAAAGCGCAGAAAACCCTTTGGTTAATATCCAAAAACTTTTCCGCGATTCCGCGAAGCGAGAAGGTTTGATCCATACATCCTCTTCCTGGTCTAAATCCACCTTGGGATTCCCAGAGAAACCTTTCGGATCGCTCTTGCATTCTTATCGTCAGGATCTTCGTGTACACTTAGTAGCTAAGCTGACCAAGCTGATGGCTCTGTAGTTGGAGCAGTCCAATCGTGATCCCTTTCCTTTATAGAAAGGCACGATGACTGCTCGCCTCCAGTCGTCCGGAACATCACCCCTTTCCCAGCAAAGATTGCATAGCAAATAGATGACGTCCCAGACCGCTGGTCCACCGTACTTGATCATCTCAGCCGTAATCCCATAACACAATTTCTGGACTTCTTAACTTCCCTCCAAAAAAGTTTTGCATTGTCCTTGAAATTATGCGACAGTTTTTCGTCTACAGTCATTTGGAACCTCTCACGCTTCTGAGCTATTATCTCTTTCGTACGATTTTTTTGCAGGCGATATTTTTCTTTCATCTTTTCTTTCATACTTTCACTTGAGCTGGACATAGCCAAAATGTCTTGCCTTGCATCCTTCTTCTTTTTAACTTCTTCTTTCACTTCATCATCCCACCAACCATCGCCATTTTTGGTTGTCCGCCCTTTCGAAATGCCACAAACCTCTTTCGCGGCGCATAAAATGCTGGACTTAGGAACTGCCAACAAACATCGACACTCTCATCTTTCGGGGGACAGGCTAGCTGTTCAGATACCCTTTCTCGATATCTGTCTCTAATAGCCGCATCTTAAAGCCTCCAGCTTTTGATGCGGTCTGCGACTGCAGAACAGGGACCCCCAGCACGGGATCGCCAGCCCGCGAACAGACCTCTTATTCTAGTTATAACTAGAAAGTGGTCCGTTCCCAGGTCGGCTCCCCTATACACCCTGGTGTCCATCACCTGTGTTCTGTTCGCTGTCTATTAGAAACAGATCTATCATGCTTCGCTCATTTTTCCGTTCCCATGTATACTGATGAATCCTCTTGTGGTCGAACATGGTGTTCGCCACAAAAAGGTCTCTCTCCATGCATACATCTAAAATCAGCTTGCCTGCCTCGTTCACTCTCTTATCACCATACTTGCCGAGTACTGCCTCGTAATCCTTACGGGCTGTCCCGACCCATCCATTCAGATCACCACAAATAATCAGCTTTTCATTCCCTTCTTTCGTCTCTATCTCTTACATATTACTCACACATTCCCAGAACTTATTCAGGTCGCAAGTGTCCGCTGAGGCCACCGGAGCATTCACCGCGACTAAAAATAGTCGGGTAAGGCCTATTTTAAAGCGAGCCCAAATAAGTCTGGGGGGCTCACCGCATCATAACTTATCATACATTCTGCCAAGCGGCTGGATAGTAGAATTCCCACTCCCGGGCAGGCGTGCTCGGTGTTTGCCACTCCTGACCACAGCACTAAACTCCCGCCCGGGAGCTCGTCTACTCCACTACCCTTCCGCTTGGTTTCAGACAAGCACACAACATCTAACTCGGTCTCTGTCATAACATCGATCAATTCGTTCATCTTATCAGCCATACCTCCTCTTACATTCCATACACCCATCCTACACTCCACACTCCACTTCCCGCCGTGAGGCACTCCGCGTGATGGGTGGCGGTCCCCATCGCCGCACTGTGCTGAATTTTTCGCACCAGCGGGGACGGACTGGTGCGCGTCGCCTCGGAGGCACGCCCTAACAGCCGTCCGGCCAATGCGCATCGAGTGGAATTGCAGCCCTCTGGGCTGGCAGGAATCGCGACGTGCACGCTTCCACTGGGATCCCCAGAGTTGCCTTATCGATGTTTGATATGTAATTGCAAAATATGCGAAAGTGTGTGAAGCAAACGCAGATGAAGACCACGTTCCAACTTCCAACTACATCGATAGAACAATCAAGTATGGCAATACGGTCGAATTGAGAAACCTCCTCCATTTTAGAAGTCGGTTAAAAAGAGTAGATACATGTGAATACAGCGTGTGTGTTAGCCTAGAGACGACTAACTTTCTACTCTCTCTGCCTACACCCTACGTAACCTAAGGAGGTTAAGCGTCCGTAGTTAGCGGCAAGTATTTATGGTCATGCGCAGTCTTGTTTGCCACTTTGGTGGTATGAATATGAATATATAGGCCGTGTATTTCAAATATGTCTGTTATTAGCGTCGTAGCTCAGCCGGTGGCATTCGGTGGTCTTGGGTGGACGCGTGGGGCAAAGGTTCTGGTTGGGGCTGCGCGTGCGGAGAGGCGGCCAGGCGCGTCGCTACCGTGTGCTGCGCGACTCTTGCCCTGTTAGCTGCTAGACTACATGTCATGGGAGCTCAGCTGCCCGTCTTTACGAGATTCGACAACCCTGCGGGCGCTGCCTCTCCTCCAGCTAGGTAAGAAGAAGCCAATACATCTTAAAGACGTTTTCAAATTGTACCTTCATAATTGTATATAAATGATAATCATGCATTGCAAAGAATTGATGTATAGTAAAATGTATCTACCCCTACGTAAAACGGAACCAATGTTAAAAAGAAAACAGGGGACTTTGTCTCGCCGGTTCTACTCCTGACAGGTTTTTTTCTTGGAAGTATTCCCTGTGTCCCTTACGTTGAATAAAAGCAGTTATTTGGATGACAAGTAAACAGATTTGTATTACTTATAATATTATTGTAGCGAACGCTATGGGATGGGAACAGAAGGGTTTGACAAGCACAGCGTAAAACTAACCAGCGCTAAACCCAAGCACATTAATTTTACGAGCTGGCTCATTGTTCAAGGAGGATAGTTGATTTATGGCTCCATCTAAACTTTAAGTATGGTTGCGGAGCAAACTCTTCTGCGTTGCTAAACCAAACTCAACACGGATAAAGTTTTACGTTCCAAGTTAAACTTCGACTAATTCGTTTGCTTAGGTCAATTGCTTTTTGATTTCTTGTATCTATTATTCCTGGTAAAGAAAGGATCTGTTCTGTGAAATGTCAGTTCACTGAAGTGCCAGTATTTTTCTCTAGCACATGACATATATTGTTATAATATAGAATTTATAAAGGTAAAGGAAAAAAATATATTCCGCTCTAGATGTTAAAACATAGACGTTCAATATTCTAACATATATATATTTTTTATTTTATTTGCATACTTTTCTAATGCGAAGAGAGATTCCCTAAAGAGTACCTACAGCATAGAGCTCTTCAGAAAGATGTCGACATGCCATCCTAGTGGTACAATACATATCTACTAATTAAATCAGTTGTACAATACTTATGGATACAGTACATATACGCATATATACGAACAGTAAATATTATGTACAATCCAAATACCGTATATGGCAATAAGCATTTATTTTTGAATTATACGCGTTTGAAGAGTTTGCTAGTGATTTGATAAAAAAAAGTTGATAATGCAGAAGGAGGTCAGGTCAGGAGGTAAGGACCTTTTTTAAGGACACGTCACTCAAATTAATATATTTTTTGCAGACATTTAACCTTCGCCTACCTGCCTGCATTGAATGCCTGGTTACTGACGCTACCGGAAGCGTTGTGTTGCGACTGGACGATGGGCACTGTCGCCTTGCTGAGGTCGTGGCGAGACCCTAGGAACTTGGCGACATTCGCACTCGCTTCCATTCTCATCGGAGCTGCTGTCCACGCCCTGAGGACACGCTCCTCTGCTCTGTCTATGGCAAGTTCAAATTCATTAGTTAGGACAATTAAACTTAGTTTTAAATATATTTTATACTAGCTTTACCACGTAGTTTACGAGAGAAATCAAGTTTTTTTTTATTCTTAGGTAAAAAAAACAATCAAATATTAATCTATCACTGCGCCAAATTGCATCCAATTCCGTTCAGTCGGTCTGGTGCGAATAAGTAAGAAAAATCCTCACAAACTATTGCATTTTATTTTATATTGCATTTATAATATACGATACGATAAATATTGAACATTTCATCACAGGTGAGAGTATTTTTGTTTCACACCTTTTACAGCGCGGTATTTCCACAATCGGGTTTGATATGATTTTGTATTTCTATTTACAGGGGTTAGCGCTCTTGATACTACCATTCTTGCCTGCGTCAAACCTGTTCTTCCCCGTGGGTTTCGTGGTGGCTGAACGAGTATTGTATATGCCTTCGATGGGTTGGTGTCTCCTAGTCGCTCACGGGTGGCGCCTTCTAGCCAAGAGACGGGCTAAGGTCGCCGCTGCTGCACTGATCTTCCTGCTTCTGGCATTCAGTGCCAAGACTTACGTCAGGAACTGGGATTGGAAGACTGAATATTCTATTTTTGCTTCGGGGTTAAAGGTACGAACAGTGTTCCTAATTTTTCTGTTTTTTTTTGTATTTAATAATAAAATAATATATCCTCAACCCTTCCCACAAGGGTCCCGAAGGGGTAGGCAGAGGTGTATAGGTAATACCCACACACCCAATTTCCGCCAGAGGTATATTAGGTGCCAATGTAACAGATGGCAGATTTTTGTATTTGTGCCTATAATATCGGATTTCTAACTTTCCAGGTAAACCGCAATAACGCCAAACTATACAATAATGTAGGGCACGCCTTGGAAGCTGATGGCAGGTACGCCGAAGCGCTGGAGTTCTTCAACACTGCCGTCGGAGTACAACCAGACGACGTGGGCGCTCATATAAACGTCGGCAGGACGTACAACCATTTGGGAAGATTTCAGGAGGCAGAGGATGCTTACGTCAAGGCGAAGTCCCTGCTTCCAAAGGCAAAGCCAGGGGAGTCGTACCAAGCGAGGATAGCTCCTAACCATTTGAACGTCTTCCTGAACCTTGCCAATTTGATATCGAAGAATGCAACGAGGCTGGAGGAGGCGGACATGTTGTACAGACAAGCTATTAGCATGCGCTCCGACTACACCCAAGCTTATATAAATAGAGGTGATATTTTGATCAAACTGAACAGGACGAAGGAGGCACAAGAGGTGTACGAGAGGGCTTTGCTCTACGACAGCGGAAATCCAGATATTTACTACAATGTAAGTGAAGTTTGATATAAGATATAAGTTTTGATATAAGATATAAGTTTTGATATAAGATTCCCGAAACCATAAATTACTATTTTGCTTTTGCGACTTGCGATTTTCGCTCATCGAATCACATACCATTCAACATAGTCAAGATTTGGGATTGATATCAATTTGTTAATATTTATGGGATAGATCCATACATTATCGTTTTATCTGCATATTTTTTTTTAAATAATTTTATAACAACTGTCTCGGAAGCTGCTGATATTTCTTTAATACAAAATTTTGAGTGCACAATTTGTACAACGATAAAACATGTAGGTAGGTATATTAAACACCCGACACAATGTTTCCTCCAGCTCGGCGTAGTTCTTCTGGAACAAGGCAAGGCCTCTCAAGCGCTCGCGTACTTGGACAAGGCTTTGGAACTGGAGCCGGAACACGAGCAAGCGCTGCTCAACTCGGCGATACTGCTGCAGGAGTTGGGTGCGGCTGATTTGAGGCACTTGGCGAGGCAGCGGCTCCTCAAATTGCTCGATAAAGATGGTAATTTAGACAGCAGTCTTGATAATTCATAGCACCTCCATGATGATCCATTCTCTATGATAATGATTTTGAATAGGAATTAATTCACAATAACTCCTCCTCCTCGCGTCGTTTTCCTCATTTCTGAGGGTCGTGACTCCCCCGCTGCTCACAATAACTAATGACATAATAATAAGATAATAACAAAATAATAATAAGATTCGTAATTAATTATTCAACAAAACTGTCATCAGCTTAAGTTTAAATTCATTTATTGTCTTGATATGTCTTCTACGCTAAGTGACCATAAGAATAAATTATTATATTTAGCAATATTATTGCGCAATTAGGATCGGCTGATCCTAGTACGTGTTCAAAGTTCAAATAGTACAGTCGTGAGCAAATTTATTCTAATCCTCTATGTCCTTCCAGCTACCAACGAGCGAGTCCACTTCAACTTAGGCATGGTATGCATGGACGAAGGTGACGCCGAGTGTGCTGAACGCTGGTTCAGAGCGGCCGTGCACCTCAAGCCTGACTTCCGTTCGGCGCTCTTCAACCTGGCCCTCCTCCTAGCAGACCGACGCAGGCCCCTCGAAGCGGCGCCGTTCCTCAAACAACTAGTCAGGCATCATCCCGACCACGTCAAGGCGCTGGTGCTCCTTGGAGATATCTATATCAATTCCGTCAAGGATTTAGACGCTGCTGAAAGTGTAAGTATCTTGAAATTTAGTCTAGAACATGGCTTTACGTAGTAGAGTGGGTTCTCTGTAGACTTAAAGACCTCTTTCGCTTCGTGTCTTTACATACATGCTCGCCGGTTTCGACTACTCTTCCCGTTTCCATTCTTGAGCGACCGATCGATTTGATCTTGGTAGACTGAACTTAAACAAATTTTCCATTAAATATATTAATCTCACTTCGATTAATACTGTTCAAATCTTGCGATTAATATGTACCATACGTGATCACTTTGAAGCTTGAACGTATGTAATTAACTATGTCACCTCAGACAGCCTAAACTCATGGACGGATTTTCTTCAATAAGAAGTTAGTTTTGATCCATAGTGTCCTCATGATATGACGTCACTACAAAAATACTTAAGCACGCAACATTGTATCGCAATTCCAGTGCTACCGCCGCATCTTGGAGTTGGAGTCGGACAACGTGCAGGCGCTCCACAACCTGTGCGTGGTGGCGGTGGAGCGCGGCAAGCTGGAGGTGGCAGAGGAATGCCTCACGCGCGCCGCAGTGCTGGCACCCCACGAACACTACATCCAGCGGCACCTCGCGGTTGTTCGCTCGAGGCTAGCCAACACGAACACGCCGCCGAACCCAACAGAAGCCCCGCCGGCGGAAGTCCGCGCGCGGTGGAACTACATCCCTCAACAACCCCCCGACCCCCATGAAATTGACCCCTCATAGCAACAACATTGATACTGTAAATACAACACCTACCGGTTGACCGACCGCTATGATTGCCTGCCTAACGATTTTTCTTATAATTTTCGTAACTGTCAGGGTATTGATATTTTAACATGATTATTGATCCTAGAAACGGCATCTGTGTATTTGAATTACTTGAACCGGCATCGTAAAAAAAACTTAAAGCACTGACTAGCGATATTAAGACCTATATCAAAGAACATATTTAGTTGATTATTGCATCACAACTGACACCTTCGTCAACTAATTATTTTTTGGCATTCAATACCAGACTTAATGGTGTTCGATTTAAGGTGTAATTTCGCTAGTGCACTGTGTTAATAAACAGACCTTGTAAACTCTGACAATATCTCCTTCACAATGTACAGAATTGTTTTAGTATTTGGAATATTTAGATATGTATTTTCTAACAGAATATTGTTTCCGTAAAATTGTAAGACTATTGTAATTTAAAACCTTCTAAATATTGATCTCTGTTTAAATTTATTTTGCTTACGTCGTAATGTGAATTGGTGATATTTGTTGTTTATGCATTTATGATTACAATAATTGTGTATGGCATTGTAAAATAGTTATTATGTAGAATATTTTGAACGAGCTTTCGTCATTAGCCTGGTATACGGATTATATGGAGAGTTTTACATTAATTTATTGTAAAAGGTGAAAGTGGGAATAGAGTAATAGAAAACTAATAAAAAAATCTTTCGATAATAAATTTTGTCTAGTCACAGTGCAATGCTCGTCAGTATAATGAATCTGTTGTAAAATAATTTCATTTGTAGTTAGTTTGAAAACAATTGCATTGTTATAAAATTATTGTTGAAGACAACCCCATGCTACATAGGGTAATACCTAGCACTAGAGATGTACCCCGCGTATCGCCAACTTATCCATACTAAAGTTATCTAACCACATAACCTAATGTAAGTAATGGTCAAAGGAAAAGTGAATAAGAGGGAGTTACGGAAATATATTATTTAATTTAAAATGTACGTCAAATATATGATTGAAGTAGAATGTACTACCCAGTAGAGTTGCCATTTAAAGGAATAAACTTGACATTTCGTGACAAATGAATATGAAGCAAAGCTTCTGCACATTGTCGCTCTCTTTTACTGTCCCTCTCACTCACATTTAAGTAAACCTCCATTCAAAATTTGCGCTTTTTCATATTTCTTTGTGCATTATCGGTAAAGGAGTAAGGATGTATCGTTTTACTTACTATATATATAATATTGTTGAATGATTCGTAAATCAAAAGCATTTCAATTCCCTGGCCTAGTACATTTGTCAAACAAGCGACAAGGCAGGCTTAACTTATTTTGTGTTCATATTAGTCGTTAGCAAATGCATCGTTTGTATTTTCCATTGTTCCTTGCTCCGTCGTATCACTCGTCAAACACGATAGTATCCAAGATCAACGTGCAAATATTATGCTGTTAGATTGCAATCTCAAATGTTTTCACATTGTATCTCCTTTCCACTTACCAAGATCACTATTTTGATCACACCATTTTGATTTTATTTGCAAAGTTTAAAGACAATTTTCACACCATACACAGAGTATTTGTATTTTTGAAGAGGTAATTGAATTGATTTTATAGCAATGATAAATACGGCCGTCTGGCTTAAGCAGCCAGCAAGCCTGAATACTGGCAGCGTAAATTGGCTTGGTGTGGATATTCGGGTGGTTAAGACGAATATCTGTACCGTAGACTGGGATATCATATATATTTATATTGAACTATGTATGTATATCTTTGTCTAGTTCCACAACAAGCGTTGTTTTCTTCGGAACTAGGTACACTTGTTATCCCTAAATGAAATGTATGTAGTTTTAACACAGTAAAATTTGTACGTGTACATACGTACGTTGCCTTTGTACTGAGATATGATTGAAAAGCACAGCCATTTTGTATGCTTGTTCATAAAAAGCCCTATCCTACTACCATCTACCCTTTTCTTAATCCGTACACATTATTTTCTTAACGCTAATGTCATTAAGTTAAGATACGACAGTGATCGACCGTTAATAGAATTAGATGTGAAAATTGTAATGTTGTTAATGTTTTAAGATATAAAAAAGTAACTTTTGTAAAAACTGAATTTTTTACAATGTCTTGAAACATTTCCGAAAGGAACTCGCGCGAGAGTTGAGGAATTCGTAAGGACCCCGAATATTATAACTATTTGTCGTCAAAACGTTTATTTTTATAAAATAAAATGATGTTTTAAATGACCTTGGTGTGTATTTATTTATCATACATACATATCATCACGCCGAGTCGATTGCGAGGAAGGTGGACTGGGTAGAGCGCCTTCCTTGTCCCAAGACTTGCAGACCTCTTTAACTCCCACATCAAGATGCATCACTATCCACAGACCGCGCAGACACTATCAAATCTTGCAAAAGCTTGAGAATAGCATGATCCATTCGATTCCCACAGACAGCAAACATACACTTGATGTGCAATTTGTTATTGGACGAATATATTTCCTTAAGTGTGCAACTTTCCACTTAGGTTGAGTATTATCGGTACACACTGATTACCTGAGTGCACACGCACACTACAATTAATGGACTCGATTCATTCTCCCCGCACCTCACGACCCTCTCGGCTACAAATTGGTGGGGCGCGTCATCGAGAATGGCACAATATATATATATATGTACATTTAGGATATTCTTGGTAGTGATAACTTCTCCACGAATAGAAATCTACCAGTCTATAGGAGGTATTAGTTAAAATAAAAGAAGTGTGTGCGTAGAAGATTCACTATATTGTTTTGTACAATGAGCATTTTACAAATTCAAAACAATATCGTCTCTTTTACCCAAAAAATACACCTTAACATATCTCATTCACTGTTTCCACTAAATATGTCGGAACTAGTAATTGTCGCTTGAACACATGTCCAGAAACGACCGATTCAGTTTAACAAAAACAATCAAAATAATATATAAACAATGGTAAGCAATTATAGGATTTATTCTACACGGGAGTACGTACAATACGACAACACTGAAGGCTACGTGACACGCCATTTAAGTTGAACCAATCAGATGGCAATGCGCATGTTTAGTCGCCTGCATAAGGTCGATAATCGCCTAAAACTACCATTGCGCATGTACAAACATACCAACACTAACTAACTCGTGATGAATAAATATTCCTTTGTTTCTTTATTATCATAAAGTGTAAAATCCGCGGCCTCGCTCCTGTTGTGAAAATGCTTGTGGGGATGTTAGTTACTCGATTTCGACAGAACGACGCAACGGAATTTTATGAGAGTTAGCACAGATAAAGATTATAATCTAGATGTTCTACTCCATAATAGAATATTCCAGAGAATAATCTCGCTGTTTTCTGGCAAAAATGTGTCAAGCTTCAGGCGTAACCAATCACAAGCGGAGTTAGGACCGCACCTTGATTTTCTTACTGAAACTATTTGGTTCAACCGTTGACACCCCGTGTTGTCGTGCTATATGCACTAGAACTCATAGTACTAAAGCTTAAGTACTATCACGGTTTGCAGTCAATCTTTAATAAATATATACATTAATGTATTAAGTTTCACGGCTCATATTAACCTTGATCACGTGACGAGAGAACACGCACTAACGTAATTAATATCTTTAGAATACAAATTATACATACTCTCTCAATTGTCTATCAAATAGATTTAAATGAAGATCGGACGACCAATGTTTTTATTAGCCACTTTTACGATCTAATTAATAAAATAAAATATTCAATGTCAAATATTGGAATATATAATTTAACTATACACATCTCGTCACAAATAACAAAATCTCACTCAATCGCGATTTTCTTCAACTTACGTCTAATTTTCATCTAATTTCAAATACTAAGACTTATTACATACCTATAGTTTACTTTCGATGGACAGTAAGTATTCCTTTGTTCCAGACAATTTCCACGGCGCAATAAGTAACAAAAAATAAGGCCTCTTCTCTATGACCTCTGCAGGTAACAATTTAATTTTACCAAAAATAACTGCCACTTGTTTTAAGTAATTAATTTAAAATAAAAAAATTCGACAACAGAAACAATGTCGAAAAACTCAATGTAAAACTAACCTTAAACTAACAACAACAGAAATCAATTTTCTTCTAACCTCGTCCGAAATCGCAACATAATTTTATTGAAACAATAAAAAAACTCGGTAATATCGAATATCTTATATTAAAATACTTTTTTGTTCACCTTATAAGAACTAGTTCCAGGATTGTTTGTAATGTTATTAAATTTATTCCGAATTCAAAATTGCACATTTTGAGGTACACTGATGTATAAAAATATTCGAGTATAATAATAAAAAAGTGTAGGCAATTAGGAGGTATCAATGACTCATCAGCTGTTTAACATGTGCATGGTACGGTTTGAAGTCCGAATGGCACGGCATGGCCAATGTTCACAATGAGAAATCCTCACTCAGTTGAACTCTTCTTCTCCCTCAAACTCTCCAACTTCCTCTTCCACTTCTGTGTGGGTTTGCTGCTGCGGCGTCAGGGCCAAAGGGCCTTTTTTGTACGCCGTCATTTCCTGAAACAATTGCGACTGAAATATTCGACGTCTGCACAACATATGAATGAGCTGGTACGGCTGCAATGAGGTATAATGTAAATAGGCTTTATTCATAATCATTTTGTATCTGTGTGCTAGTATTGAATCTAAATGCATTGTTGAAATCTATACTAATATTATAAAGAGTAACATTATAAAGTGGAAAGATTTTATTGTTTGTTTGTATTGAAAAGATTCCGAAACTACTGGACCGATTTGAAAATTTTTTTCACCATTGGAAAGCTATAGTCACCCTGAGTGGCACGGGCTATATTTTCTTTTATAAAAATAATATGTCCACCCGTGCGAAGCCGGGACACGGGACCGCTAGTAAAAAATACAGACACATTCGTCGATAGAATTTATCTGACCTCACTCTCACTGGAATGGCCTAAGGAGTTTGGTATAAAACTCGTTCGATATCCGGCAAGTGTACACGAAAGCGGTGGCCATCAGAAGGTCAGTGTACCGTGCTCGTTACACTGATATGAGGTATAAAGATTTGTATATAAGTATGTTTGTACTGTGAATACTTCGGCCCATCGAATTTGTTCAAATTTCATTGATATAACTTTATTCAAGTTTGCGAGAGTTGACGTGTCAGCCACATCACTGCATCTTTTCTTATCACCAACAATTGTTGCATTAAAATAAAGGCGGCGGTTACCGCTTACCATCAGGCGGACCACATGTGGTGGTATAAGAAAACATACATAAACGATTAAACAGGCGTAAATGTTAAGCCAACATAACTTACTTGCAGTTGAATACCGCATACATAAATACAGTATGAAAAATACACGTTTTAAGTTGAGATTACAACCTTCAAGAAGGGTAAGGGCTTAGCAGGGTCGATCACACACCTTATTTATATGTTTTATAGCAAGCAGTGGTGGTACCCGCATTAGGTTGACCTCATACTTGTTAAAAGTGGTATGTATGGAACATTTTTTTGAAGTGAAAACTTCTTATGGCGCGTTGGGCACTTTTGTGGGTGAGAATTTTCAGCGGTTCTCGCGAATGATGAGATTTTACACAGATATACTCCGCGTGTATTCTTATAATATATGTATACTATACGCGCTCTTTGCATGGGCATTCGTTCGTGCTCTCGCGACAGACGAGATTACATACCTAAATGTATACTCAGAGTGTATAGGTATGCGAGAGCGCTGCATGCTATACGCAGTCTTTGCATGGGCATTCGTTCGTGCTCTCGCGACAGACGAGATTACATACCTAAATGTATACTCAGAGTGTATAGGTATGCGAGAGCGCTGCATGCTATACGCAGTCTTTGCATGGGCATTCGTTCGTGCTCTCGCGACAGACGAGATTACATACCTAAATGTAAACTCAGAGTGTATAGGTATGCGAGAGCGCTGCATGCTATACGCAGTCTTTGCATGGGCATTCGTTCGTGCTCTCGCGACAGACGAGATTACATACCTAAATGTATACTCAGAGTGTATAGGTATGCGAGAGCGCTGCATGCTATACGCAGTCTTTGCATGGGCATTCGTTCGTGCCCTCGCGACAGACGAGATTACATACCTAAATGTATACTCAGAGTGTATAGGTATGCGAGAGCGCTGCATGCTATACGCAGTCTTTGCATGGGCATTCGTTCGTGCTCTCGCGACAGACGAGATTACATACCTAAATGTATACTCAGAGTGTATAGGTATGCGAGAGCGCTGCATGCTATACGCAGTCTTTGCATGGGCATTCGTTCGTGCTCTCGCGACAGACGAGATTACATACCTAAATGTATACTCAGAGTGTATAGGTATGCGAGAGCGCTGCATGCTATACGCAGTCTTTGCATGGGCATTCGTTCGTGCTCTCGCGACAGACGAGATTACATACCTAAATGTATACTCAGAGTGTATAGGTATGCGAGAGCGCTGCATGCTATACGCAGTCTTTGCATGGGCATTCGTTCGTGCCCTCGCGACAGACGAGATTACATACCTAAATGTATACTCAGAGTGTATAGGTATGCGAGAGCGCTGCATGCTATACGCAGTCTTTGCATGGGCATTCGTTCGTGCTCTCGCGACAGACGAGATTACATACCTATATGTATACTCAGAGTGTATAGGTATGCGAGAGCGCTGCATGCTATACGCAGTCTTTGCATGGGCATTCGTTCGTGCCCTCGCGACAGACGAGATTGAGAGTTTTTTATATTTATTTTATAAATGAATATTAAACGGAAAATGTATTTATTTAAATATTTCATTTGACTTGTGTTGCAAAACAAATCTAAGTGCCCAACGCGCCATAAGTTCAAGTTTTTTGTCTGTCTGTCAGCCATTCTGTCTATTTGTTCCGGCTAATCTCTGAAACATCTGGACCAATTTTGACGGGACTTTCACTATATTGATAGCTGATGTGAAAAGGAACTTAGACTACTTTTATTTTAGAATCTAAACAATTATTTTTTGTTAAATTCCACGCGGACGAAGTCGCGGGCACAGCTAGTCTTATATATCTTCAGGCTTTTCCCACAAGTTTAAGTACGTAGATAGTACCCACACACGCACTTTCACCGTGGAAATGTTTTAGGTGTTAAAAAGTTACTCACTCTATCATACCGAGCTTTGTCTTGCTCGGACAGCGACTCGTACTTGGACTTTGTCCCGGGCTCGGTGGCAGCCCAACGGCGGCCCAGCTCCTTGGCGATCTCGCCCATAGTGTAGTCCGGGTTGGTTGCCTTCACCTTGCTGCGCTCATCGTTGCAGAACCAGAAGAACGCTGATCTGTTGTACAACAGATAATAATAATCATTCAGTCAGTATGTGGAAAAGTGGTGAAACAATTGACTATCGAAATGAGGAAAGTAGGATCTTTAAGACGTTAGTTCTAAATCTCCTTTTATTTGGAAATAGCGGTGTAATGAACAGAGGCTGCAAAAATACCTAAGAAGTATTTTTATCTCCTTACACATACAGCTAGTTCGGTTCCCGCTGAGGGCTAATATTTGTGTGATGAACACGAGTATTTGTACCTTAGTCTCGGACTTCCTATGTATTTATGTATATATCTATTAATATAAATATATATATCGTTGACTAGTTACTTCAGTAAAAGCTTTGCTTAATTTGTGACTCTGAACATAACTAAAGACATACGAAATGAACACTGAGGTATCAGGGACTCAGCGTGATGTATGTATGAATGTATGAGCACCGAGTAGTCTGAAAATCATTTTTAAAATAGAATAGTAGTAGAGTAATGACCGTAACTCACAGAGAGCGCTTGGGCGCGTTGGGGTCCTTGGTCTGCTGCCGCTTCCTGCCGCGCACCTTCACGTCCTTGGGCGGCACGTAGTTCTGCATCTCCAGGTCATACCGCCGCTTGTCCTGCTCTGCCATATCGTGAAACCTATGCTTCTCCTTTTCTGACATTGTCTGTTCCAAAAAAGATATTTTTTTTTTATACAAACCTGCATACGACTCAACTGATGGATAAAGGTACCGCAGCCTATTAACGCATACAATGCCGAAGTAATACTTGCGGGTTGCCACTTTGTTTTCTGAGAGTTATACTGTGTCGGCAGCATAATGGGACTAATCCCTCTGCTGCCAACACAATATACAATCCTCCCCCCTCCCCAAGCAGCTCATTACTGGAAACCTTATTTACCGCGTAGGAACACAACACAATAAATTGTGTTATTTGGCTACGGACTTCTATAAGGTGGAGGTCCTGCCCCAGTCGGGCAGCTCCAAATTCGAACGGGAAACCCGTTATGCCCTACCTCTCTTACATGAAGTAAGCTTAATGCACAAGGGATTGGTTATTACTCTGAAATGGAAAAGAAAATTAGAGAGACACAGAGTGTGCTTCATAAGAGAGATCCCTCAGATTTGCTCAGAGTAATATAATTACAATACAACGCTTCCAAAACAAAGTACTCAGGAACATTGTTAATGCACCGTGGTACGTAAGAAGTTACGATTTCCATCGGGACCTTAAAGTGGAACTCGTCACTAGTATAATAAAAAAGTTTGCTGAAGCTCATGAATTAAGGTTTCATCAACACGTGAACGTCGGGGCTATCCATCTCCTCGACAACACGGACATAGTGAGAAGGCTAAAAAGAACAAAACCTTTTAAACTAGTGTAGTGAAGTGATAGTGAACCTTTATTTACAGTGAGTGATATGTACCCAAGAACACAAGAACAAAGTGTCTTTTAAATAGTTAGAGACAGTAAGAAAAGTGTTAGTGGACACATTCTTAGTTAACTCTACTTTAGCAATTTAAGTTAGTCTAAAATAACTCATTAGCCTCTAGGGCTAGATCGTTATTCTAATGCCGTGCTTATCATTAGTAGTGTAAGCACAGCATTGCAAAGAAAAAAAAATAAGAGAGATCCCGAGTACATCACCGTTTCTCTAGCACGATTATACAAACCTACGTTTTTTAAAAAGTTCAAGTTTAAGCTCGCTAAGTCAAGTAAGTTAAGAAGTCGTGATTTGAAGTTGCAATAATAGTGTTGCAAGCTACTCGAACCACTCGGCCGCCAGGCACTAACCAAATGAGAAAGTGAGTAAAAATATCAACAATAACTTACGTTCCACCTCTCGGCACACTTTTTGGAGAATGCGGAGAAGATGACACTCTCTTCTGGGTGTTTCTTCTTGTGTTCCTCGCGACATGTCTGTACGAAGAACGCGTACGCAGTCATGCGCCCACGCGGCTTATTGTAGGCACGCGCCCGTGGCATTCTCACTTTGTTTACTGTCGCCTGCGCTATTAGCCCTTGCTGTTGCGCCTGTTGTTGGAGCTCCTATTAAAAAGAACAAAGGTTTTAGTTCAATTTATTCATAACATGAATACTCCAAACCGGCGAGCATGTATGCAGAGACTGATGAATGTGGACTAACCGAAAGAGGTATGTAAGTCTAGAGAACTGGTGTTCTACCCTCTCTGCCTAGTCCCTAGCGGGATAGGTAATCTTTTTGTTAAAGTATTATAAGTATGGTTGTCGCGAATTTCAATGTGGCTCAGAGTTTTTGGTATTGATCACAAACTCTCAAAATTAATAAAATGTGTGCTGCCCTAAGGTATGGACTAGCTAAGCACGGCTTATTAATCTGTCCTTTTTGCAATCATGAAAAAACCGCAAAAATTCAAACAGTGATGCAATTGTACCTGTAGTGTGGCAGATTGTCGCTGTAAAGCAGCTTGTATCTGTTGTTGCTGGACAGCTTGCAGGTGATCATGCAGGGAGTGCTGGGAGTGTTGCTGCTGGAGTGTCTGCGCTACTTGTTGCTGGAGAGCAGCTTGAGCCTGGACAATGGCCTGTGCTTGAGCCTGGCTCACTTGCAGAGTCTGTTGCAGGCTTTGCTGGAGAGCCTGAATTTGTTGCTGTTGCTGCGGAGTGTGCTGTTGCTGCTGTTGTTGCTGCTGTTGTTGTTGTTGTTGTTGTTGTTGTTGCTGCTGCTGTTGTTGTTGCTGATGTTGTTGCAACATCTGTTGCAGTGTCTGCTGCTGACTCTGTTGCTGCTGCTGCAATGTTTGCTGCAGTGACTGGCTCTGTTGTTGCAATGCTTGCTGTAAATTCTGTTGCTGTTGCAACTGCTGCTGCAGTACTTGGTTCTGCTCCTGCTGCTGCAGTGCCTGGTGGTTCTGTTGTATCCCGTTAGCGGCCTGCTGATTGCTTTGCTCCGGATCTGGGCTGGATTGATTCTGAGGCTGCAACAATGGTAATGATATTAGGTTGCATGCCCCACTGCTTTACCTGCTTTAAATTAGATTATACTTTTCTGGGATAAAGATTATGTCATATTCCTAACCTAACTCAGCTATCTTTGTACCATATTTTAAATTTCATTTAATTATTTTGTGATTGAGTTGCAAAGAGTGAGTTGTGAACTTTTGCATTTAAAATAAATGTAGTATGGCATAGAGATCTATTGGAACGTTTTGTAATTTTTTTGTAAAAAAACATTCTTCTTAATCAGGTGGTGGTGACAGATGAAAGAATATGAATAGTAATATTCCCTGACAATATTATGGTTATTGCTGTCTCCCCGCCATTCATCGCCATTGTCAATCAAATGTTCTTTTAATGAAAGTTATATTAAATTGAGAGTTTTAATTTAACTATGTCCAACAGTGGACTGCTGTAGGCTGATGATGATTATGATTAATTTAATAAGATTCTTCCCAAATGTATGCAAGTTTCCTCTCACACCACAAGATATAAGGTGAAGGAAAACATCAGGTGGAAACCTGTTCAATGTGTACACATAGTCATGGTGGAGTTATGGGGGATGGGTCGCCATGTATCACATTAGCACCTTAAATATATCTCCAGCAGAAAGTGGGTACTACCTATACACCGCTGTCTACACTTCGGTGACCTTTATGGTTAGAATTGAGAATACAAATAATATTAACCTGTAGTAAAAAACATAAAACAAATTTTGTTTCACATTATTCAACAAAGTTTAAAGTAGAAAAGAATTACCAATGAACTACATTCGAGTATTGGGTACCTAGTACTTTGTTAATAATGAAGAAATGCTATAGTGCTAGGTTTGTACCTATGTTACGTTATTCCCATTATTCTCATGTGTGTGGATTTGGAGTGTAAATTTATTTTTTGAACAAATCAATTGAATGATTATAAAATGTTATATACGCATTCAATTGATTACCGACCAATAGAAAGACAGTCTATAAATAAAATTTACCAATAGCCATTTTCTTCTTACTTCCCTTTCATTTACGCTCAACAAATTATTTTCTATATTAACTCGAAAATCGGATGTGGGTACTGTGTAACAGTATCCTAGCGAACCCTAGTTCTGATTATATAAAATATTTATTGAAATTATATAAGCGTACATTTTAATTACTTTTATATCCAGGTGTCCTCACGGAGTGACATAGGCGCTGTGCGACCAAACTCCTTAAATAAAGAGAAAAAAAAACTCGAAAATCCAACAGGATATCGAACCAAATCTATGCAAGTTCAAAGTTTCTTCAAGCAAACGAACCAATCACGGAAATCCTTTCTAAAAGAAAGGAATTAATTGGAAGGAATTCAAGGAATTAGAATGACAACAAAAAGCCGGTTACTAACCACAGACCAAAACTAATTATTTCATTTTACTCTGTCAGCCAGGACTGTCAGCATCATATCAACAAACTGTTTTCCAACACCCCATTGATTTTCAAACAACCAGTTTGTATAGTAATCTTAATAAAGATTAATGTATCTAAATTAAACCAGATTATACACCCTAATGAAAACAAAAACATTTAGAGTAACTAGCTTGATCACACCGTGACCTTGCATCCTTTATCAGGGGTAGCAGGGGCTTTACTGTTTTTATGTTAATAAACGTCTGGCGGTTATTACTAACCTTAAAATCCCTATACTCCAATTAAACATGATTATTTTTAAAGATTCCTGTAAGGCCGTATAGATTATTGCTTGTCATCACAGGTATAGAGAAAAAAGGAATGAATGATAGGTTTAATTATTTCATTCAATAAGTTTCATACTCCTTTATGGCGATGACGTCCTAGTTAGATAGGGCTTAGTGTACACTAACAGAAAAATTATATTCATTTTGGTGCTTCTAATAACATAATTTAATTAATATAAAATATTATTTTAGCAATGAATATTTTAATATTTTGTTTATGAAGGCTTTTTTTTGTTGTGAAGTTTGCAAATATGTGGTTATAAAATTGCCTTCATTGTATCGGAAATAGCTTTTTATTTTGTACCAACCAATATTAACACATTGTTTGTGAAGTGGTCCTTGGTAAATCATTAAAATTAAATTTCGTGTCGTTAAAGTAAAATACTATACCGTTGGAGAAGTTTGTTGAGATTCGACCGAGCCTGATGCATACCACCAGGGTTGCTGAGGAGTTTCTTCTCGTGTGTTAGAATTCGACATGAGACGATAATCATAATTAGCAGAGGAAGTATCCCCGCTGTTGTTCGAAAAACCTCCAGCCATTTTGTAGGTATAAAGTTGATGGGTGGAGGCGGCAGTGCTCCTAGCAATCTCTTCATTAATTTGTTGTTGGTGCTGCAGTTCACCTGCGCCACCCGGCCACCATGAGGCATCGTCGCGCGCACCCCAAGCGCCCCCCGTCGCGCCCCGATCCCCCATGTTACAATCGTCACTTGCGGTCAACCAGTTTCTACGCCTTTATTGCTCTCAAATTATCTTTTGAATTTCGACACTTAATAATATCATTTCCCTTTCTCTGCTCCAATGCTTTTGCAGGAAATTGTAACTTGTAAATTTATATTAACACTTTAAACACAATCACATTCATATAGATCGGTATTTTATCACAAAGACTTAATACATAAGTATGTTCCACATATTTTTTTAACTTCAATTAGTCAGCATAGTACGAAAAAGCACTAGTCTCAAGTGTTGTTAAATCAAAAAGCTACCGGCTGTAAGTTCCACTCTACACGCGTACGTTTTGTCTTCGTTTGTACTTAAGTCAATAAAGTTGGCAACGCCGCATAAGCAGACGCCAAACAAGTGCACACAAGCGCCCTCAACGCGCAGCGGGCATCACGGAAACGTTCGAAATTATACGAACAGGGACCGAATATGTACGAACTGGCAACAGCTCGTCCAGTAACCGGTCAATAAGACGATTAGCGCAGCTTTGGCCCTCCACGTTCGCTCGCTCGCACAGAAATTCTTTTGTTTATGTACTTATGTTCCCAATTTTACCATTCACCATGCCAGTAATTAGTACTGATGATTATTCCTCCAAAATTTTATAGCAAAAACTAAACCCTGTGGTATAGAAAGCTTGAATGAATATGCAAAGTAATGTAACTCGTATTAGCCAAGCAATACTATAGTATTACAGCCTGTTAATAATGTAGTATTTGATAAATAGTTTGCTACTTATCTTAGATTATGATGCCTATAAGCTTTGACTTCAGTAAAAGGTTACTGTTAAGGCTTAGGTAGCTAATACCCTATGTATATCACAGGCACAAAAAATAAATATAATTAAGGATTGTAGAAATTCATTGCTACGTTACTTTATATTGATTTTCATCTCGTGTGGTTTGGTTGGTACGTCGTTCGTCTAGCCTTGATCAACGCGATGGCGTAGCCATTGTGGTGTTCAAGTTAGGAGTTACCTGCTTTTATCTTTCCTTTCAAGGCTATATTTCAATATTGACTATAGCTTGTTTATATATATTTTAAAACCCCATCAAACGAAAAAGAAACTCCTATCCCTATCAAAACGTCAAAACTATTTTAGAGTTCCCATAGACCTTATCACTTCGCCTTTTCAGTGTAATATTTGTTGATTACGTTAAAAGTTTGCCTTAATATGTATGACAGACATTTCAATCGCCGGTTGCTATAGTGCGTAAAAGTAAAAAAAAAAAAGATAATTCTCGATGTCTGTATGTTAATTAAATAACATTAATTAAATAAAAGTAAATTCTTATTTAGTTGTTTGGTGTGATTATTGATGTTCGCATAGCTGTATTAGACATAATTCTTTGGGCCAGCCGAAAGCGTAGGGTTTATCATAAACCCTTCCCGAGATAGGGATCAGTTTACTAAATAGCTTTAAAGACTCTCGTGGTCGATTTCTTATCCGTAAACGAGTTAGAAATTAAAAGGCTTGGAAGTCACGCCATTTAAATACAAATCTAAGCTTAATTACGTAATCATACTGTGTTAATGTAATACATTACATTCAAGACAGGCTTCTGGACAGTTTATAAATCTCCCATGTTGATCCACCACCATGATCCATGTTCGCCAATTTTAGCAAAGTTATAAGATTTATATAATGATATGAGAGTTTGGTGAACATCTGAACTGATGAGACAATTAAGTAGCTGAATAAGATAGTCACAACTCACCATAGGCATTTTTATCAACTAGACCTTCTTCAGAAAAACCGAAACATTTTAACACAACCTACAACAACAAAAAACATTAATCATAAATTTAAATATCCATAGCCTAATAAATATGCTAATTGATTACGTATGTTATATCACTTATTACTTCTCCAAGAGGCACCATACCACCGGACCGATCAATCAACCTTTCAAAGTTCACTGTTGGACATGTATTTCTCTGTTCGGTTAATTTGTGTTTCAGCAAATTAGAATTAAGTTTAACGATAATGTTTAATATATTAAAGAATCAAACATGCCCGTTCGATAGTAACCAGTGGCTGCTTGTTCATCATTGCTCATTTCTGACCAAATGAGCAGTTAGAATATTTGGAGGAAACTGTTTAAAATGGCAAGTATGACGAGACCAGTTTTCGTATATAATGATTAACCCAGATATCATCTAGACGGTTGTTGGAATCATAAACAACCGTCGTATGAGTGTGTATCAATCCTGATTTTTTTTCCTATTTAATTTTTTTTTCTTTTTCGAACTAAAAAAGGTTATTGTTATAATTTATATTGTTAGGATCTCTTGATATGCTTCGCTTTATGAGGTATTTACCTAATACCTATCATGTGGTTGCCTTTTTATTTTCTACCTTAGAGATATTGACCCTGCTTAGATGATTGATCTTATTCAAAGTTGAGGAACCGTAGCTGAATGGTGTAAGCAAATAAATAGTGTGGATTTAAACAAACAAGGCTCAAAAAATAAAAAAACACCCTGTCATAAACGGAATTGGATTAGTGTAACTATTGTGACGTAAAAAAGAAAGCAATATTCATTTGTTCTATAATGTTATCCACGATACAGCGGTATTTGAAACTTACAGACTTAGCAAACATGCGACAATAGGCGCATTAGCTTTGAGTACGAATAATAAGACCTAGGAGTTTATGACATCGAATAGGATTACTATACTTGAAGCAATACAAATACATATGTAAGGCTTATTTTTTTTATTAGAGTAAAGCAGGTAACCGTACAATGAGTAATCACGACCAATTACTTACTATGAAATAAATGGTCAAGCTTGGTCTTATAACACTGTTTTGTTTCTAACTACTTACAACTAAAAGTTAGTTTGCATGCTTCTTCTAAGCAGCAATTTTTCTTTAATCCTATCATACATATCCTCAGTCCATTAACTCATCATTAGTGTATGATTTGCCAAACATCTCTACTAATACATTCACTACCATCCAAAGTATATAAATGCGAAGTACTCGTATTTATCTGCCTGTCTGTCTCTTACAATTTCACGTGTAAAGTGCTCGCATAAGGAATATGTAAATCACTCTATCACTCTAAAACAACGAGTATCTATCAAATGTCGCGACTAAAAGACGTAAATATTCAATAAATCTATCAACGATACGAATTTGTCAATTTAGTTAAGTACTTACCCTGGAGACATAAGCTCCAAAATTTCACCTAATTATCTCAAATAGTAAGTATTGGTTAAAAAAATACACATATTCGTTTCCGTTTATATTCTTACTAGAATACTTGACCTCATGAAAATATGTATTAATCCCATTGTAAAACATTTATATGTAATTGAAGCATTTAAAACATAACAAATTATATCACGGATCAATTCGTTAACAACAGATCAATAAGTTATATTGCATCTATTTTTAATAAGAATATGATTAAGATACGAATAGTAAATCTTTCCCTACATTGTAATTAATCCTATTCATCATCACATTTACATTCCCACAACACATTCCCTCACATTACATTCATTAATTAATTGACCTATGAAAAGCAATCTGTTACTTGCAATATTTTATGCTTATTGTTAACGTGCATAAGCGTAATACGACACGTAAATAGGTAGGTGCTGCTATAGATATAGAATACCTACCCATTTATAAGTATTTACCGTATATTATTGCTATAGGGAGATATTTCGAGCTATGAACCTTCTACGTTGACGTAGTTCCATTGTACATAAACAAACGAGACAGGTATATATAATCCTTATCACTAATCACGCGTATCAAAATATTTTGTAATCAACAAACTAATGTGACCGACTCTACTCTAGACAAATGCTAGGCTCCACACTGCTGTGATGTCTTCAATAATCTAACTAGAGTAATAATTTCAACTACAAATTATGATGAATAAGGATACAGGTATAGACATGTATGTACCTACTTAATATTACGTTGATAAAAGTCTACTCACCGATCTCTATCTACACTGATGCGTATGCATGTATAGTATCTGTCACCTTACTTCGGCACTCGGCAGCCATTTGCTTACAAAATTAGAATGTAAAACTATAAATATCGCTACAAGTGCAACACTAACACGTTTAGGTACGCCTTACTGATACCCAAAAATGCAATTATTTGGTTTTGTGGGTTATAGCAATGATAAATTATACGAATAATAAAACTCACCGAGTATAATGTTTATTACAAACGAGCACACGATTTCAGCGCTTATTACGTAGGGAACTTCGCGTTCGCCGCGATGAGTACAGGAGAAGCCGATGTCAGTGATGAAATATTCTCATTGGTTTAAATTGAAACTCGCGCCATTATACAACCAATCACAATGCTAGCCTTAGCTTTATTTTTTGTTTATATTTAAATACATAGCTACGTTGTCACATTGCATTTATGCACACATACACAAGTATTCTGTTTTCATTTAATATTAACATTGCCGTGCCAAAGTATGTGCTATTCCTTATATCCGTAGTCGCATATTTATTTGACGACTAGCAGTGCGAGAGCGAGTGAGTGAATGACGGCCGATGCCGAATAGAAATAAAAGAAAAGAAATCATAATGGCGATGATGTCGGTCGGTGCGGATGCTAACGCGAAAGTTGCTTGATTTTAATACTAATTTAGTTTAAACAATTAATGAAGCCGTAGTTATTGTCTAATTAAAAAATAGTAATCAGATACAAATGCCCGTTAAGTGAATATAAAAGCCGTGATTATTAATTGAACCGTTGTTATAAAATAGCTATGAATATTTTTGTCGCATATGTGAAGTGAGTTAAGAATTGTGATCTTCATAAGGTGCCGAAGTTACGAAATTTACTAACGGGGCAAATGTTGTCATGTTTCTATTTGAATTATCTCAACCAAACAAACTGTGTTGTTGTAAATCATAACCTCAACCGAGCGTCTTTGTGAATACGTCGGAACTATTTTCCTGCGCCTGGTGCGAGGTCTGTTACGCGAGTTAAAATTATTTATCATATATGATTCAACGGGAGTATCAAATGAACAACGGGTTTAGTACAGGAGAAGAAGATTCTAGAGGGAATTCAGACCAAATATGTTGCCTTGTGGATGACAGTGAACGCTGCAGGCGACCTGCAGGCAACGCCTCGTACAGCAAGCGCATACAGAAGACGGTCGCGCTCCGAAGGCTAAAGCTCAACATCGACCAGCAGGCAAGTTTCCATTACATATTTCTACTTCTCACATCCAGAAGTACAGTTTGTTGATAGCAATAGCTTTATCTAAACTTGGCGTGTTGTTTTCAGGCGAGGCATACGTACATTTGTGATCACCATAAGACAATGATACAGTGTGCACGAACAAAGCAAAGGAGGCTCAAGGACTCTGAGGAAGACAGCAATGAGGCAGAAATGGATTCCCCAGAGGTGGACTGGTTCCAGCTACAGGTGAACACACTGAGGAGGTATAAAAGGCATTACAAGGTGCCCACCAGACCTGGACTGAACAAGGCACAGTTAGCTGATGTAAGTACTCTTCCTATATTGTCTTCTAACTATACAAGATCATTCCTTATTTTAATGTGCTAAATAAATTTTAATATGTTAAAAATAATTTACTCTGAAAAAAATTACTGGCAATATTCCTTTATGAAGCTACCAACCCTATGAATATACAATTAATCTTATATTGAAGGAATTGGTCAGGAAGTTTATGTGATTAGATAAGTTTACAAGCTGATCCAATATTACCAATGTGTGTCCATAAGTAAATCAATATGAAATATGTTTGATTCTATTCTGTAACATATTATATACTTACTTATATATATTTTTTTCTTTAACAGGCCATACAGAAACACTTCAAGTCTTTACCAGTCAACGAGAAGGAGATAATGACATACTTCATATATATGGTGAAAACAAATGGCAATAAATTAGACCAGAAAAATGGAGTGAACTCAGACTCTGTATAGATTGTTTTGTGAAGTGTGAATGTAATTTATAGATGAAGTGTGTAGTATTATCTGTAAGTAGATTAGGTTCTCAGTTGTATCTCCTACTCTCCATGTACATGCTGCAGCCATAATAACAAATTATGGGCATTAATAAATAATAATATGTATGCTCTAACAAAAGTATTTTAAAGACTAGAAGAAAGTCACAATGGACTTGGTGAGGATTACTTTGATTTGAATTGAATAGGTACATAAAAGTATCCTACAATGCACAAGGATTTAGACTCATTTTGAGGAAATGAAATTCTATCCATAATAGCTTTGGATTTTGACTTAAGTGGTTTTTAATCTCACTGTTTCTATTGATAAGTGAGTACTAACTTCACAGCACATCTGTCCAACCTATATGTTAGGTGAAATAATATTCAAGCTCAATTTGAAAGGACTTTGATTTTTTCCGAAAATAATATTATTGTGATATATTTCCAATAGTATCATATGAGAATGCTATGGTTTATTATACATATATTAGTATGCCTATGTTTAGGTTTGCATTATATTTCTTAATTATCAAAAACTTGTAAAAATTGGTTATTTAAATTAAAACCAATTTCAGTACTACCAAAGTAGCAGCAGATTTATGAACAAACTGAAAAATTATTTCAAATGTATCATTAATGTACTGATATGGTTAAATTTTCTGTGACCATGTAAGGTACTCAGTGTCAAATACTGTTATTGTTAATTTGATGAGGGGAATGCAATTGCTAATATAAAACTGTTAAGAGAGATTATAAATAACAGTGATATGTAAAATGTTATTACATTTTATTTAACTAAATATAATGTGTATTCAGTGTCAGTCTTCTTCGGAGTCTGACGATATTTCTATCCATTTGGATGCTCCCTTTGTGACTACCTCAGCTGTTTGCGGCATGGAAGACACAACTAGAAATAAAGATAAATAAATTAGGCTAGGTCTACCCTGCGGGTTCACATGCGTTAAATATACCCTTGGAATATTAGCAAGATGATAATCTAATGTAAAAATATTTGTCTATTCGGACTAGCAGTTCCTGAGATTTGTGTGGTAAAAAAATGGCAACTAATTTCAAATTAAAATCAAAGGAGGGCTATTTTGGCAAAGAGGCTAGAAATTTAATTTAAACTATCATAGCATTCCCACTTAAGACTGTTGTCGTCTTCATTAGAACCATCCTAGTAAGCTATGCAAGACATTGCTAACTATACCTTATTTTCCTGGCCATGAGCTCTGCCCTTTAGCCTAAGGATCTTTGTAACTGTTGATTACTGTATATTTATTACTAAAATACATTATATTGATGACCCTAGTTTACGTAACTAGGGTCATCAATATAATGTATTAAATAAATTTTATCTATATAATATCACAGTGTGAAATCCAGATGGTTTTCCCAGGTTGACAGCATAGGGCTTTCCTAGTGTGAAAAGATACTATATATACTGGTTGATGGCCATCCATGGCAATCAACTAATCACAATCGTGTGAATTGTAGATCTAATTCCAATTCAATACACGTTACAACTACAACAATACAAGCGGAAGGCATACGGACTGATAGTAAGCGGTCATCATAACCTATGCGCTATTTAACACTAGCGTTGTCCTGCACTCATATTCGACTTTATGAAGGCTGACTTGCTGTGCTAACAGCATTAGAGTCAACAGGGTTCCACTCCCTGAAGTACAACCATTCCTCATGGGAGTTCTTGAACCATTCCACAGGAACACAGCATTACTCAGAATCAGTGCCTTTTGGCTGCTATTGCTATTTAAATTGTAAGGTAATATGTATGTAAGTAGTATAGTAAGATATTATCACCATCATATTTGCTGGGTTCCAGTTCATCATCCTCAAACATTTCCTCATCTTTGGGTGCCAGATCGTCCACATTGTAATGCTTCAGGCGAATGTGAAGATCTTTTTTGCTTAGCGACAAAATATGGTCCTTTGTTATCAAATCTGAATAGTTTATTTTTACACGTTTTTGCCTGAAACAAGATTATATGCGCTAATTATTATCAAGAGCCGTGGTGGTCCAGTGGTTCGAGTAGAGCCGTGGTTAGAGTAGTTGCCTATAACATGGATTACAAGTTCTAATCCCAACTGTATCCACGAGTTTTTCTGAGCATAAGTACAGTGACTAGTCACACCACGAACTTTACGTTGAGGAGTATGATAGTCGTGCTTGAGCGAGTGCGATGGACTCGCCATCTGTCACGTTAGCTCCTAAAATATATCTATGGGGGAAAGTGGGTGTGTGGGTACTACCTGACACCTCTGCCTAACTCTTCGCGGACCCTTGTGCGTAGGCGTGAGGATATGTTATATAATTATTATATTAGCAGTAAATATATATAACTAATGTGCAAATTCTTCTTATTAATATCTCTTCTTTCATCAATATTCTTCATGCACATGAGACATGACAAGCACATTTTGGGATGAAATTTTCTACTAAATGTATATAAATAGTAGGTACAAAGGTATATGGTAAATGGTTGTGGTTGCAATACAAGCTACTATCTACAATATTCTAGGTTGAAGTAATTAACTTGTGGTGAACTGTTCCTTTGTGGCCATTACAATCTTATCAAAGTAAAATTATCTAACTAATTAAGTAACTCTGTGTTATTTATTTTTCACTAGGTATATGGTGTGTGAAATTATTGATAAAAATGCATTTTGCACAAGAAAAAATATCTAATTGATAATCATATTTAAGCTCATTGAAAAATTAAGTAACATCCAGGGAGCTTTACCCATCTAGAAAATGTAAAGTGAGAAACACAATATTATTATTTTCTAATCTACCTCAAAGTATCATCAGCCACAATAGCTTTCTTGACCACATCAACAATTTCCTTGCATTTATCTGCCGCACTCAGCACAGCCTTGTGGACAATGTTTGAGTTGTATATTGCCGCACCAGTCAGGTTAAGCAGACATAACTCCTTGTATTGATTCATGCCAATGACCAGTAGTCCTCCACCTGTATTAATACCTTCCTCTGTGCTACTTGTGCATACTGACTCTTCTATGAAGTTGGGGTCTGATATTAATATGCTGAAATAAATTAGAATTGATTATTTAAGACCTAGTTCAGGCCAATGGTCTACTCTTTAAAAAGGCACACAACATTTACTGCAAATCTTTTTATTCTCATGTTATGCATGTTTAAACATGCCCAAATCTGTTGTGGTCAGCCTATAGATATTAATTATCACATGAAATATCTCTAATAAAGATAAATAGAAATAAGATATAATAATATTGATTGAATATTGTGTAGGTTCCTGGGGTGGTGCAGCCAAAACTCACTTGATTGAAGCCGAAAAAGCACAGCGTGCAATACTCAAAGTGTCTGCCAAACTGCCATATAGGTACCCGACGACAGATCTTTACCGTCTCTGGAATGTCCTTACCGTTAGACAGACTTTCATAGCTAGCATCATTGAAAAAAAACATTCGCAGCTTATATACGATCCTGAACTGATGACGGGGAAACGTAGGAAAGGTACCGTCTGCCAAACGAAAACCTTCCAAACATGCCTTGCCCACAAGTTCTTTTGCTACCTGGGGGATAATCTTTACAATAAATTGAATAAATCCCTTAATATATACTCACTATCTAAATATGAATGTAAGCAAACTATCAAGAAATGGTTAAAAACGCTCGACTATCTAGCGACGGAAAACTTATTAAACTCACAAACTTAGTCTCACTCCCACTGGAGCATGTCGCATTCGCATCCCACACACATTATAACTCAATCATGCACAATCGCAATACACAAATTTATCATCTTACACACTCAATTTACACACGTACCCAACACACTCATTATATCTCCCCACACTAAACTTCCACTACACACACTCATCTCCATACACGCACACACACACTTTCACATACACATACACGCACGCACACATGCACATAATTATTATATTTACCTTAAGTTAAGGTAAGTAAAATTTATCCTCTAAAGCACTGTGGGGCACTGGTGACCTGTACTACAGGTATTGTATACCTATCTCAGGCACCAGTCTCACACATTATTAAGTGTTAAACTTGCTTACTTTTGTGTGAGAAAATAAAGAAATTATTATTATTATTATTATAATAAAGACGAGTCTGTCGCCACTATGACTATGACTTAATTACGTCTCATTACTTCTCAAAACATGCAGGTTACCCAATGAAATTTTACATCATTGACGTTACATCTCTATTTGTTATTGAGAATTAAAATTCATAATGTGATTCCGTAAACATTGGTAAGTAACTAATGACTGGGTAGCGTGAGCGATGGCGGGCTCCATAAATTGCCCTGAAAATTACTGATACAATACTCACTCTCCATTAAATATAGCAAATGTTGAGCAGACAGGGTAGTGGTACAGTACAGTGGGAATTGGGTCCTTTTCAACCAGTGTGTGTATGATGACACTGTCTCCACTGCGAGTCACGTCTGGTCTTTTGAAGTGAGCTAATGATGTTAAAGAAGCTATACTGGCACATTCTATCAGATTACCATCATGATTTAGTACCTTTATGTCCACTCGTAGTGACCACACCTGAAACAGGATGTAAAGTTCTCTTAAAACATTTATTCTATTCAATCCATGGCTACATTGTCATACTTTGGTAATTGTTGATGAAGCTAATGTGGAGCCTCAGGAACAAATTGTATTGCAACAAAGCATTGTTTCAGATCCCCAACTTTAATAGTAATTTTTTTATATAATATACATTTATGCCTTCACACAATGGTCCCTGAAGGGGTATTCAGCGGTGTGTAGTTAGTATTCAGACATCCACATTTTGCTGGAGATAGGTTAGGTGCCTATTAGACAGGCAATTATACTTGAATTTCTTCCCAAACATAAGCAAGTTTCCTCCCAATATTTTCCTTCACCATGAAACTTGCAGTGTGGGTAATTACTGAACTTAAGTTCAGAAAAACTCCTTGGTAGTGTCAGGATTCCCAACAGATGGGAACCACCACCATATACTTGTTTGCCACTCTTGTTGTATAAAAACAATGCCAGTAACTCTATCTAGACAAACTTAATAAATTATGCAATCACCTTTTCTTCTGCAACAATACATAATGATTCCAGGTCAATGCATTTGGAATCCTTAAAACATTTCTCAAGCAATCTATTTAAGTAGACAGATAGGTCTGTTTGTCTGTTGGCTTCAAACTGTGGTGCTGCCATAGGTCCAAGCTCTACATTGATGTAAAGTATACCCTCATTTGGCCTTATTTGTTTTGGTTGTGTTACTTCACAGGAGACCTGGGCTAGGACTCTGGAATGAGGATAATGATTGGCATATTCAATTTTGTTACACATTGAAAATATAGGACATGCTATATGACAATTAGACTTTGTGGGCATATACAAAACCAAACAAGAAATAGCTTTTATCTTGTAATAGGTATTTAGTGCGAGTCGAATGAGCCTAAAAGAGTAAGTCCTTCTACAACAGTGAAGGTGAATTCAAATAAGGTCCTCAATCTCTGATGATAGATAGATAAGAGCTGGAGGTTTTCTTACTTCAGAATACTGTTTACGAAAACAAACTTAAAAAAAGTAAAACTATCTTAAAGAAAATTATTACTCAAACATTTCATTCAAATTATGATTTATTTACGCAATTAGTGTCAATTCTTGTCTTAACCTCTTAACAATTCATTAAAGTATTATAACATATACCTGCTAGGTACCTACTGACCTGTTTCTCCTGGTGACTGGGGCCTTAGGAGTATACTCTTTCAAATAAAGAAATAATTTTGAAAATCGGTATACAAATGGGGCAGAAATCAGTGAACATACATACAGTGGTTCATATAACCTCCACCTTTTTAAAAAGTAAGTAAGTAATTATAAATAGATTGATGAATGTGTATGTAGAGAAATAGGTCTTAAAGTCTAGAGAGCCCTGACACTACTCTTTCTGCTTGCCTATGGGATACTTGGTGTTATTGCTTGTATTTATGTATGTTTATATGATATTTGTAGCTTCATTTCCATTTGTAAAATCCTCCGTATAATTAATAATAATATAAACCGCCTTATAACGAAAAAGTAGCTTTAGTCTCAATACATATACCTGCACATTAGAACACGTTTCTTTTCTAAAGGGGAAATATTAAACATAACGAGTTAGGAAGAACATACTTAGTATCTCCCAAAGACACAATACAACTGCCATAGTTAGATCCAAATGATATATCCAATTTTCTGCTCTCGTTGTAGGTTCTTCCATCTAGACGCTGTAATAAAAGAGATTGATAATTATAAGGGAATTTTGAAATCCGATTAAAACAGGAATTATAATAATATGCTTACATGCCCCTCAGATACAATACGTTGTATGAAGGATTTTTCACAATTAGATAGAAATATATCCCTCATTTTTAACCTTGAGGAACATTAAGTTTTAATTCAATTATATAGTTGTTCTCGAGTTTTAAATAACTTTGTAAAGTAATATTATTTGAGGTTATGTTTGGTTTTCAAAAATGTGTCAAGTCAAGTTTGACAAATTTCGAAGAATGTTTTTCTTGTATTTTAACTGCCTTGTATTTACGACCTTTTAAGCCACCATTTTATTTATGAAGTATGATTATTGAATTAGCTGTTTTATAATTTAGCTTATATAATATTTAAAAAAATCTACTATGTTTTTATGACACTAAGATATCAAACAAGCATGATGGCAGCAAACAAACAAGTAATTTGGTGGTATGTGGCAAGCGATGGTGGTCGCTTGGTGTTTTCAGCCTTAAAACATCAGAGTATGTAAGTAAAGTACAACAAATTTCATTCATTCATTACAGACTTCTTGGCATTCCCTACATGTTTAATTTTAAAACAATTTTTATGTTTTTATGCCTAAATCTTCAAAGAAATCATTGAATTGTACGCACTAAGGTTTACCTGTACAACGCGGTCACATTAACTTGACGCATCGCCGGAATGCGAGGCCCCGCCCGCTTCCCCCCGCATTCCCTTAGCTCGCGCGGCAATCGTCCGTCAGTATGGTTAGCATCTCTGTTACCGATACGCGCGTCGATATGTTGACTAGTTTTCTGTTGCTATTGTTGTTATTGGATATTTTGTTACGATTTCGTTATTGTTTAAGTTTGGACTGTTTTTGTTAATTTTGGACTATTTTTGTTACTACTAATTTTTGAACATGGGGAAATCTATACACAGTGAAGGGAGAAATCTTGTGTTGAAAGTGTTTTAAAACAAACAAAATAGTTTTCAATTATATTGTATAAAAAAAATCATGATGCAACATATTGCAAGATTAACAAATAAACCTATGCTCCAAAATAAAAAATATAGTTTTATTTAGCTACATGCTTTTTTTTCGCACGTACCTGACCGCCAAAATGACGTCATCAAAGCCATGCGTCAGTCAAGTTAATGTGACCGCGTTGTAATCTTGACTACGTAAGCCATTTCGTCACTACGGCTCTTGGGTTTTATCTTAACTGAATAGTCATACAATATAAACGATAAAGATTTTTTAAACTTTATTTATAATAGGTAGGTAGTTAAGTAGTAAATTAAAAGCAAGTAAACATGGGCAAACAATGAAACTGTAATAGGTGGGTAAAAGATATTAAAGTTAAGAGATCGATTTATTTAAAATTATTTTCTGGAAGCAACTGTACTTACTTTTTTAAACTTAGATTAGATTCAACTTGAAGCAAAAGATGAAAGGAAAAATATAGGAAGTAACTAGTAAGACTTTTTTTTTGTATTGTCTCTTGTAACGTTCCGGGAACTTTTGCTACTTAGCAGCAATAGCGAGACCTAGGCCTAACACCAGGCACTTTAATGTGCCAAGCAACACAGCTAAGGCATAGTTAGACAAATACAAAATGACAGGTAATTTTATACTTAGACATGCCGTCTCAGAACATAATATTCTGTGCACTACTTAGAAATGTCAGGTTTCATACCCTCAAAGAGGATGATATCCATCTGCTCTATTTAAGTAAATCGAAGGAAATGAGAATACACCTATACCTAAATTACCTATCCATCTTTACGAACCAGTGTTGACACACGATGCACTGTGATCATATATGATAATTTACTGAATTACACGCTTTACCGCTAGCCCATTATCAGAATATTGACTACTCGCTTGAGTAATGCTTTTCAACATAGCATGGATACGCCCGGAAAATATTTCTTTAGGTACTTATTACCTACATGATAGACGGAATAAGCATTTTTATCATAATGAGATTAGAGTTTAGGGAGATCTCCCTGACTTGTTTCTTAATCAGTTTGATATTCCTGTGATAATAGGAAAACGCGGAGGTATGTTTAAAATAATAAGTACGTATTTTTCATATACATTTTTAAAACTATTTAAGATCATTCCAAGCTAATACCTACAATAAATACACACCGCAATAAAATATACACAAAAACCATTACTATTTGTCATTAAATTAAATCATGCTGCGTATGGTGTGCTCACAAAATTCAGAACTTGCTTGATCAATGGTATTTTCATTGTAATTGTTATACAATGTTTTATTTGCTATTTATCGCTTAAAAACCTCCATCTATATGACGTATGTAAAAGCAATCCAAGAAAATGCTCCATCTCTATTCACAAATTAATATTACCTACTGCAAGTAAGTAAGAAAGTTCGGTATTATCAATAGTAAAATTCATTATGTTGTTTGGTATTATCCATAATACTCCTTCGCCCATATATCTACCTAGCGTGATCATAATCGTATGGTCGTTATGAATGCGCATCCTTCGCGGGCATTCGACCACCGACCACTGACCACACCACCGACCACCGACCACACCATGCAATGGCCACCGGAATAGAGCTGATATTATCGACGATATGCAATGCTACATTCTGCGATGCTATTTTCGACAACCCGTTATCAGGTGATTTTTGCTTTGTAACTAACTGCTGTTGTAAGTTTAAGCATAGGTATCGGTAATTTGTATTTTAATTAAGCTATGTATCTACGATAAAGTGGATAATATGATTAAAAATTTATGTTTTAGATAAGATTTATGTTTAGAAGTTATGAAGCAGTTCTTTTCTCGTTATTAATAAAAGTTACTAATACCTTTATATCAAATTAGACCAGAACATTCCAAAAGGTTGAATATCTGGTAATTCTTATATTTGAAGGTGACCAAACTTGTGCCGACCAAAATGATATGCAGTTACAGCATCCAGAGCAATCTCTTTGAAATCTCTGACCCGTTGAAGTTTTCCCCAGAGCACAGCATGGAGTTTTTTAAGAATGGTGTTTAAAATATTCCTACAAGTTCGGCAACGAGCGAGCGATACTCTAGTTGTTGCAAACGTCCATAGTTGGTGATAGCTGCTTACCATCAGGTGTTTACCTGATTGGAGCATGGGAAATAGTTCTTTAAACGTTATAACGTCACAGATATTTTAGGATCTAATTCATGATCATTCATAATGATCGTATATACCTTGGTGTAATTTAAAGAAGCTGTCATTTCGTACATGGTCCAATAATGTAACCTTTTATTTCCTACTAGCTTAGGTCCGCCTGCGAGGTCTTCGAAAAAGTAGGTTATGTATTTTCCTGCTAAAATCGGTTCAGCCGTTTTGCCATGTAACAGCAACAAACATACAAACTTACAAACTTTCGCCTTTATAATATGAGAACGCGTTGTCGCGTTTATTATATCATACCACTCATCTATTATACCACTGGCCACGTAGTCGAAATTGCTTCTCCCAGTCGGCCACTAGCATATATTACTTTGGCTGGGCCGTTCCGACCCACTCCGCCTCTCTCAGCAGGTGCTCTTTACGTACGGTTTTATTAATACTTTTTTGTGTGTAAAATTGTATGGTTTAGATGTGCAACTCTCGAAAACGCAACTGGAGATAAAAACGCTGAGCAATGAAATCAACGGGAAACATTTGAAAATTGCTACACTTGATGTGAGTATTCTTAATTTATTGTTACCTACCAACAGTAGGTACTACTACTCCTACTACTACTAAAATTCTGTCTCAAGAACGATTTTACTTTGGGTTTATTTGTAAGTTATTTCAAGTTTTCTCACTATGTTTTCCTTCAAAATTAAGCTCGTTGTTTATTATACAATTGTTTTTTTTTATACCAAACGGGTGGCAAACAAGCATGCGGTTCACCAGATGGCAAGCGGTTACCGCCGCCTATGGACGCTTGCAACACCAGGTGTATTGCTCGCGCGCTGCCGACCTTGCAGGAATCCTTTCACTCCCTTCTTGAAGAACTCCATGCTGTCTCCAGGCAAACCTTAACGGGGAGCTCATTCCACAGTGTTCGCGAAAGGAAGCCCCCGTATTGTATTTAGTTTCTGAAAAATACATATTTATAGCTATTTATTTTCCACTCCAGAACTACCCTTTGAGCTTTGCCGAGAAAGGGCCAAATGGAACTTGGGTCGGCCGCGGGGTGGCTTTTGAAATCGTGGACATCTTGAAGGAACGATATAACTTTACCTTCGAAGTGATAGTGCCGGAGAGAAACTACGAGGTCGGCGGCTCCAAGCCTGAGGAATCTATCGTTGGGCTTGTCAATTCGAGTGTGAGTACTTACTTATCTCGTGTTGCAGACAAAGATGAAAAAAATAGATTTACACCTTGAGGGTTAAGTAAGTGTAATATCAGCCACTTTTCGCTGGAGATATAATAAGAGGTGCTTACGTGACGTGTTTGGTTATATATTTTTTTTCAAATTTTTTATGTTTCTTTTTGATGAAATTTATTAATTTACCACAAAACTCGTGTTGTAAGACAATAACAAACGATATAGGATAAAATAAAAACAAAAGTATGAAAGAGTTAAATTCAAAAACAGAAAAAAAAGAGCTTATGATCTAATTTTCTGTGTGATAATTTTCCCTCATATATGATGGTGATATATGATATAATAATATTATTATATATCATATACTCGCATGATGTGATTACAATGTGTATCTAAGTTATTATTTTGAAAGCAATGCTCATTAGATCGCCTACCTACTTGGAAACCTTATTACGTAAATTGTGGTAAATTACTGATAAAGTACCTAGATACCTGTACTAGGTACCTCACGCGTCATACCCTGATCATACCCTGTGATCTATGACCTTTTGACTTAACATACCTAACCTTATAGGTAAAATTTTATGGTAGACAAAATTTTCACCATTTCATTCCCTAAATACATAAACGTGAAAAAACTTAGCTTTGTAGTGGACCACTGACCACTTGGCTTGGAAATATCAAAATTTTTGACTGAAAGATCTATTTTCGATATATGCATGGAACCTATAATAATAATATCCTCATGCCTTCCCACAAGGGTGCCCGAAGGTGTAGGCAGAGGTGTATAGGTAATACCCACACACCCACTTTCCGCCAGAGGTATATTAGGTGCCAACGTGGCAGATGGCGAATCGATCGCCGTTACTCAAGCACGACTATACATACGCCTTTGAATTTCTTGTCAGACGTATGCAGGTTTCCTCTCGATGTTTTCCTTCACCGTAAAGCTCGTGGTGTGACTAATCGCTGTACTTAAGTTCGGAAAAACTCATTGGTACATTCGGGATTCGAACTTGCGACCTTTGCGTCGCTGGCAACTGCTCGAACCACTCGGCCACCACGGCTTTTGCATGGATGCATATGCATGAACCGATTTTGGGATATGACAGGAATGATAAAAAAAACACTTCAGTTACAAGTCTTTTAATTCATTAGCTTGTAGATATGGCGGCCGTATTTCTGCCTAAGCTGTTGAGATTTCAAAGCTTGGTGACTTTCTCAACCCCACTGGATGAGGGCATCTGGATGATGATGCTGAAGAGACCAAAGGAATCCGCTGCTGGATCTGGACTTTTGGCCCCTTTCAACAACTTCGTATGGTGAGAACTAGTCCATTAAAAGAGCACAAACATTCACATTGTCCCAAATTAAGCTAAGCTATTTTTCGTCATTGGACAATTATATATAATTACTAGTTGTCCCGCCCAGCTTCGCTCGGGTGGAAAAAAAAGATGGTGGCGCCACCTATCGGGTCCAATTGTGAATCTAAACCATTCTTGAATCTCCACGAACACACACAAAAAATTTCATCAAAATCGGTCCAGTCGTTTAGGAGGAGTTCAGTCACATACACACGCACACAAGAAATATATATATTAAGATATATACATGTATACAATTATATCAATATTTTCCCGGTTTTCACTATACACCTATACTATTCGCTGTGGTGGCCGAGTGGTTCGAGTAGTTGCTTGCAACACAAATATTGCAAGGTCCGATACCGGCTGTACCAATGAGCTTTTCTGAACTTAAGTATAGCGATTGATCACACTACGACCTTTACGGTGGAGGAAACCTGCATAATTTATAAAAGATATTCAAATGCGTATGTGTACAGTCGTGCTTGAGTAACGGCGATAGTCACATTGGCACCTATACGTGGCGGTACCTCTGGCGGAAAGTGGGTGTGGGTGGGTTTTACCTGCACACTTCAGCCATTCCATTCCATACCATATTCCAGTGGAACTTGTATCAAGTGACAAGATAGCAAGTCTTCGTCTTTAAAGTAAACTTTCCATTCATCTTTAAATTTAAACATAAGCAGGTTTTCTCACAATGTTTTCCTTCATTGTAAGGCTCATATAAAATGTAACTCCGCAGGTACCTTATCCTAGCAGCTGTAATAACCTACGGACCTTGCATCACTCTGTTGACTCGCATCCGATCCAGGCTGGTTCGCGATCAGGAACCGCATTTGGACATCTCTCCAAGCTTCTGGTTTGTCTACAGTGCATTCATCAAGCAAGGGACTAATCTGGCGCCTGAAGCTAGTAAGGTTTCTTTTAGTATTTATAGTATAATAAGGAGCCGTGGTGGCCGTGTGGTTTGAGCAGAGACCCGTGACACAAAGATCGCAAGTTCGAATTCCGACTGTACCAATAAGTTTTTCTGACCTTAAGTACAGTGATTGGTCACACCACGAGCTTTACGGTGAAGGAAAACATCGAGAGGAAACGTACATACGATTGAGAAGTAATTCAAAGGCGTATGTATAGTCGTGCTTGAGTAACGGCGACGGACTCGCCATCTGTCACGTGGGCACCTAAAATATATCTCTGGCGGAAAGTGGGCGTGTGGGTATTACCTATACACCTCTGCCTACCCCTTCGGGGACCCCTGTTGGAAGGCGTGAGGATATATCACAAGCGGCTTATGCAGCCACCACGGTAGCCATATATATTTAATAACAATAATAATAATTATCTGAATAGCTGACACACAGCGTTAAAATGATAAGGAATTCCCGAACTGAATTCAAATATCAATCAAGGTTTAGTCATTACACGCTACAGTATGAATTTGGAGGGTAGCACAATATTTACGCTGTCACATAATTGACGCAGGCACCGTCGACATGTGCATATAGTCTGACGTAATTCGTTGCCTGATGGTGAATAGTCATCAGTGTGTGGACTTACTACCAGTTCTTATAACCAACATCCTAGTACCTAATCTTACTAATATTATAAATGTGAAAGTTTGTAGGTTTGGATGATGCGGTTCCTTCACGGCAAAACGGCTGAACCGATTTGGCTGAAAGTTGAAGTGGCTGAATGATGATAGCTTATACCTAGGAATAGGACAAAGGCTTCTTTTTTTTATCCCGAAAAATTCAAAGTTCTTAAATTATAATGTATGATGCTCTTTCATGGCACAGCGGCTGAACCGATTCTAGCAAGAAACTTGCCAAGCAACTTTTTCGACCTCCACGCGGGCGAAGCCGCGGGCATAAGCTAGTATTAGATATGTTAAAGTTTGTGAGTATATTTGTTCACTTTTACGCAAAACTACTGAATGGAATTGGGTGACATTTGGAACGGATACCGATTAAAACTTTTTTCTTTATACAACTTGAGTGGCAAACAAGCATGCGACCCGCCTAATGGTAAGCGGTTACCGCCGCCTATGGACGTTTGCAACACCAGGGGTATCTATCGCGCGTTGCCGACACTGCAGGAATCTTTTCACACCCTTCTTGAAGTACTCCATGCTGTACTCACTAGGGATAACCTCAACGGGGAGCTAATTCCACAGCCTGAGCATTCGCGGAAGGAAACTCCTTTGGAACCGCGCAGTGCGGGACCTTTGTGGTCTGGATTAGCATATAGGTAGGATATTATGTTTTATTCCAGGAAAAATTCTACAAATAAATTAAAAAAAATACCTGAGTAAAACCACGGGGCAGAAGTAATAGTTTATAGTACACAATAATATGATCGGAATCAGTCGTCGCTAATGGTTTACGTCATATATCACCTTTTGGTCACACCCTTCCATCAAAGCTTTTGCTGTTAAAGTAACAACTTAAAATCGTCCTTATTTAGGTTTCAATCAATACGTACGTGGCACTAATTTGTTTTTTTTTGTAGACTAAAATGAATCAAACTTTTTATTGGAATATTAGAAGAATGGAACGCGAAACGAACATACATACATACATATCATCACGCAGAGCCTCTACCTAGACAGAGAGTATAGAGCGCCTTTTTTTTTTTTTTTTTTTTTTTTTTTTTTTTTGTATTGTCTCTCGTAGCGTGAGTTCCGGGAACTTTTGCTACTTAACCGGTCAATGGCGAGACGTAGGCCTCCAGCCAGGCACTTAAGTACTAAGCAACACAGCTAAGGGCACCCCCTGTGGGGTCGGACCTCGGCTTAGGGCGTTGCTGGTTCGCGAGCAAGGGAGCTGGGCTGGTCTGGTATTTTATTATTATTTAGTTATTTGGGGAGGGGATTTGCGCTACTGGCTCGGCTCGGGCCGGCACTTGCGAGAGTCTGGGGGGAACGTTACGGCTTATTCGCGTCGAGCCTCGCCGGCGAGGACGGAACAATGGTCGGTTTTGTGTAGTGTCGTTTGTGTGTCGTCGTCGGGCGTCCTGGAGGACCGTTATGTCGTCATCCGGTTCGATGACGGCATGTTTTGGGCGCCTTATCTTAGATATAAGGGAGGGTGTGTATCGGGCGGCCGATACGACGAGAGGGTTGGGATGATTTTCAGCAGAATCGAAATGGCGTTTCGACAGTTTTTTCATAAACTGTTTGATCGTGGGGACTTTTAGGTCAACATGAAGTTGACTGTTTCTCATGTACCACGGGGCACCTGTGGCTCTCCGGAGGAACCGGCTTTGGAGCACTTGAAGGGGGTGGAGTACTGACTTTTTGGATTGTGCGAACACAACACACGCATAAGTCATGATCGGTCTGATGCACGTCAAGTAAATCCTCACCTTGGATTTCAATGAGAGTTTACTCTTCGAATTTAGCATACAATGGAGTCTACCGAGCGCGAAGGCGGCTCGCGCGCGTACCGTCTTTACGTGGTGACGGAAGGAAAGTTTACGATCGAGGGTCACTCCCAGGTATTTGGCCTTGTCTTCCCATGGAATGGGATTGCCGAAGAGAGTTATGGGGGCTGTCCGTAGGGCATGCTTGCCTTTCCAAAAGAGGACGGCTGCGCTTTTTGAGGGGTTCACTTCTATTCTCCATTTCCGGAACCACCGCCCTAGGGCGTTGGCCGCGGTCTGGAGGTAGCCGCGAATCGCCTCGGGGGATATACCTCTGCAGTATATGGCCGTGTCATCGGCGAATAGTGCGCTTCGGACCTTTCTAAGGGTGGGGAAATCGCTCGTATACAGTGTGAATAGAAGAGGGGAGAGCACGGAGCCTTGCGGGACTCCTGCTCGTATGGGACGAGGGGAAGAGAGTGTGCCCTCCACTCTGTAGCGAAAGGAGCGATTCGACAAAAAGTCCCGCACTATGCGTACGAGACGGTCCGGCACGCCCAACTGGTACAGCTTGTATATTAAGCCGTTGTGCCAGACCTTGTCGAATGCCTTCGCCACGTCGAAGAGGAGCATACCCGTGGGATATCCGCGTTGGAAGCCGCTACTGACGTCTTCCACTATACGGTGGACTTGTTGGACACACGAGTGTTTGGTTCGAAAGCCAAACTGTTGATCTGGAATAACTTTTTCAGAGTCAGCAAAACTCTTTAATCTATTATAGACAAGTCTCTCGTATATTTTGCCGAGAACGATGAGGAGACTGATAGGGCGGTAACTGGAGGCTTCGGTCTTGGGTTTCCCCGGCTTAGGAATACCTATGACCGTCGCACTTTTCCAGGATTGGGGGAACAAGTTGTTGCTCAGTGCTGCATTGAAGATGGCAGTGAGCAAAACTATCAGATAGGGGGAGAAAAGTTTGATGACTCTATTAGGGATACCGTCGGGGCCAGGAGCTTTCCTAGGGTGGAGACCATCGATCGCCTTCCGGACTTCATCGACCGTGATTGGGGCTATGGGGTGATCCGGGTGTTCGGAGGGTGGATTGGACAGTTTGCTTTCGACCTCGGCGTCCACCTTCTCGAGGTGTCGCTGGTCTACCGGCAGGGAGCTGGGCGTACATTGAGCCTCGAGACTGTCGGCCAGGCACTCGGACTTCTCGTCGTCGTCAAAGGCGGGCCCTTGATTCGGACGAGTGAGAGGAGGCATGGGCGCGGTGAGGTCAGATTTGAGTTTACGTTGGAGTTGCCAAAAGGCCATGTGACTTGGTTCAAGCTCCCCGAGGAACTTGTTCCAGCGAGCGTTACGCAGGTCCTTCATGCGGTATCTCAGCTTGCGCTGGAGTGACCACAGGAAGGTGCGGTTCGCTACATTCGGTTGAGCTCGATGGGCTCGGAGTGCGGCATTCTTTTCCGTCACCAGTTCACGCACGTCGTCTGGAAGTTTCCAGCGATGATCTTCCGTCACCGGAACTTGTCGGGAGCAGGAGTCCACGACTGACTGTACGTGAGCTGTGAGGGAATCGATCGCCTTTTGCGTGTCGGCTGCCGACTCTATGTGGGGCGGGATACTATCTAAGTGAACAGATGAAGGGGACTTGAGGAGTTCCTCTAATTTCCTCCAGTCTGTTATCTTTTTCTGAGGTAGGGGGCGACCTGTGTCAGAGGGGCCTAATCGGGGGGAGAGCGCTAGTGTTACAGGTCTGTGATCTGAGTCTAGTTTGTCGTGAGACCTCATTGAGTGCAAACGAAGGTTCACATTCTTGAGGATCACGATGTCAAGTACGTCCGGTCGGTGGTTAATATTTGCAGGGTAGTGGGTGGGGTGCATGGGTGCAATGACGTCGAATTGGAGGAGCCCACTGAGGTCCTCCAACTGGCGTCCCCTGTTATTTCGCGAGCGGCTGTTCCAAGCATCGCTCTTGGCATTCAGGTCACCCGCGATAATAACCGAGCTACTTAGGTTGGTAAGGGCCTTAATATCATTTTTGATATCTGCCGATGTATTGACAGGGGAGCAATAGGCTGAGACTATCGTGATCGACTGATGGCCGGTCAATCCTATCCGACAGATCGAGGTCTCTATGTGGGTGAGGGTTGGAGGTTGGACGGGTATGCAGTGCAAGGCCTTCCTGTAGTAGATCAAAGTACCGCCGAGGGCGGAACGATATCTATCGTTACGAACTACATTGTAGTTCGCAATTCTAGGGTCTCGTTGTGATGGTTTCAGGAAGGTTTCTTGCACTAAAAAGATGTCTAGATTATTATCGCGGAGGAACGCGGCGATCTCCTCCCTTTATATAGAGCGTAGCTTGTATAGAGCGCCAGTTCTCTGTCGACTTATATACCCTTTCGCTTCGTCCACATTCATCAGTTTTTTCATACATGCTCGTCAGTTGAATGAATGATAGATTCGAATGAACGATTTTTTAACACGATTTCTTTTTTCAAGATACGACCCGTGTTCTCTTCGCAACGTGGTGGCTCTTCATAATTCTTCTGTCAGCGTTCTACACGGCCAATCTGACCGCTTTCCTCACCCTCTCCAAGTTTACCTTGGACATAGAAACTCCTGAGGACCTATTAAAGAAGAACTACAGATGGGTTGCACCGGAGGGAGGATCCGTCCAGTATTCTGTTAAAAATGTGGGTAATGATAATTCTACTTCTATTATAAATGCGAAAGTTTGTGAGGTTGTATCTACCCCTTTCACGCATAACGCACTGACCTGAATTGGAACATTGACAAAGAGATTATGAGCTGGATTAACGCACGTTTTATTCCAGAAAAAAATTAGGTACCAATGTTATCAATTTTACGCGGGGGAAACCGCGGGGCGCAGATATTATCACGCAGAGTCCCTAGCGGGATAGATAGAGAATAAAGCATTAGTTTTCTCTAGGCTTACATGCCTCGGTCGCTTCGTCCCTTCATACATGCCGGTTTCGAGTACTCTTGACGTTCCCGTTCTTGAGTGTCCGATCGATTTAATTTAGGTAGTTGGAACGTGGTCTTTCTGGAACTAGCGCTCTATTCTCTTTGCATAATGCGTACTCCCTTGCCTACCCAGCGGGCCGTATGTATATACCAAAATCTTACGAATGTGGATGAAGAGTAAAAAGTCTTAAGTCTAGATAGAGCCAGCTCTAAGCGCCAGCGCTTTTCACTCTGCCTACCCCGTGAGACACTGCGTGATGATACGTGTATGTACTTTTATGTACGATCGTACATGTTACAAATCAAGAACATGATATATTTGAAATGTTTGATATAGTCTGTAGTGTTGGTTCGCGAACTTCCATATGGGAAGGCGTTACCCTATGTGCGATTTGCATTCTTTCAGCCAAATGATAACCTGAATTATTTAAGCCGAATGTTACTGACCGGCCGTGCAGAGTTTCGATCAGTGAACTCTGACTATGAGTACCTGCCAATGGTGAGGGGCGGGGCGGTGTTGGTGAAGGAACAGACATCGATAGACTACATGATGTACGGGGACTATCTGGCAAAGACCAGGGACGGCATTCCGGAGACCGACCGGTGCACTTATGTGGTGGCGCCCAAGCCTTTCATGCATAGGCTTAGGGCGTTTGCATATCCCATGGGCAGTAAGCTACAGATTTTGTTCGATCACGTGTAAGTTGTAGCCTACTTTATCATTGACACAATTAGCCGTACCTCGCGGTTTCGTTCGTCTGTGTTTGGTTACCAGCTACCTTGGGTAGTAGCATTTTGAAACAGAAAGGAATTAAATAGCAATGACTAAACACCTCATAATGAGTACTTTATTTTTCTTCATTTTGGGCAGTCTCGACTAGTTCTATTTTCAGAAATCCACGCATGAAAATAAAATGGCAGCCCGGCTGTCATATCACACTACATACTCTCTTTTCAACTGCTTGGCCGACTGGACATCTTGTTGGTTGTGGATTGGTTCTGATTGGCTGGCTCGATTTAATTTGGTATTTGGCGAATTAGTGTGGCGTTACAATTTATTTAATATATATTGTATCTACAACCTGGGCCATCGTGTTAACCAACATTAATTTTATTATTATAAATAGCCGTGGCGGCCGAGTGGTTTGAGCCTGCAACACAAAGATTGCAAGTTCGAATCCCGACTGTACCAATGAGTTTTTCTGAACTTAACTTGGGATGACAAGTATCTGCATCTAGATGCTGAATAAAGAAAATTAAATATGAAAGCGAGATTTTTGTCTATGAGAAAAGCTAATAACAAATTACATGTATATTTCCCTACATTCCAGGTTATCCTACATCTTTCAAGCTGGAATAATAAACTTCTTGGAATACCGTGACTTACCCGACACGAAGATTTGTCCTCTTGACTTGCAGTCCAAAGACAGACAACTGAGGAACAGCGACTTATTAATGACTTACCTGATTATGGTAACTGGACTCGCTGCAGCCATCGCCGTGTTCATTGGAGAGGTATTTTTTCAATTGCCACACTTTGTCTTTAAATGAATATTTGTATGTATCTTATATCTATCTTTCATAGAATCGTAAACGTACATTTTCTGTGTTTCTTTAGGTGGATTCGAGAATGGTAAACCATTCTCGGGATTTTATGAAAGAAGATATTGTTTAGTTTCTAAAATAAAAGTAGCCTACGTTACTCCTTTTTACATCAGCTATCTGCCAGTGAAAGCCCGTCCAAATCGGTCCAGCAGTTTCAGAGTTTTGCCGGAACAAACAGACAGACAAAACTTGTAATAATAACAATTTCGTACAAGTACCGTGTATACATTTAGTAAAAAGCGGTTATTTTATTATTACAAACACACCAATTTTATTTATTTGTATTATGTATTATTAATTTCTATAGATGAATTAATTGGTATTTTACATCTTGTACAAACACACATATATACATACATAATTACATACATATAATCACGCCTCTTTCCCGTAGGGGTAGGCAGAGACCACTTCTTTCCACTTGCTACGATCCTTACATACTTCTTCCGCTTCGTCCACTTTCGTTATTCTCTTCATACATGCTCTTCGGTATACTCTTTTCGGGTTCGGGTACTCTTGACCTGGCCTTTTTTCAAGACGTCCCTAATTTGGTCTAGAAACAAAACAGTCCAACTTATAATGTAGTTTTTCAGATATTTTTGTAAACAAACCTAAGTAGCCGATCTAAATCCATACAAAGGAACCTTGAACTAAAAACATACCACACGGGTTGACAAACCCATTAAAGTCTAAAATATACTGTATGTTCGCAGGTTTTCATCAAGAGATATTTGCGTATAAAAAGAAAAACGGGTAAGACGAAGAAGAAAAGAAATAAGATGAATAAGCGCTTGAATCACGATGAGACGAGGCCGCCTCCATACGACTCCCTCTTCGGAAGGCATTCAAAGTTCAATATCAACGAAAATTCGGAAAAAAAACTTGTGAACGGGCGAGAATACTATTTAATAGACTTGGGGAACGGGACAAAGAGACTTGTGCCTGTCAGAACCCCCTCGGCGTTCTTATATCAATGAAAAAAATTATAAAATATAAATGAGAAAAATAAAGGCTTTCATCACATACCCGCCGGTTTCAAGTACTTCTGCATTAATGTCAGGAACATTAATATGACGTTTCAATTGTCAGAGCAGAATGTATGCGTGACAGATGCCATATACCTATCTCTTTCGAATGATGATTGAATCATAGACGTAGAGAAGGGAGTTTTGCAGTCGAGGGCAAATTCTCTCATTTATAGCATAGTGTCAACGCGTCGGATTCGAGCGGTGAGGAGTTTGACACTCGACTCTATGGGCCGATGGCACCAACTGTCAACTGCTAGCAGGCAGATTCAAAATTTACATTAACTGTCAAAAGGCTAAAATCGGAAGATTACTACACTATTAACGGACCGCGAATTCGCCTAACACAGTTTTGACAGTAAGTCGCGAGTGGTGACATCGGCCCATATAGCTGAGCGGAGTTTGACAACACTCGTATAAAAAACTAAAACTTGTATAGAGAAAAACAATTGAATCCTACGCGTTTACACACAGACTACGTAAAAAGTACACGTAGGACAATGTAAATGTTGAAATAAATAAAATGTTCATTTAATATATTTTTATTAACCGTGAAAATACATTCCCACAATTTTAACATAGCATTTAAATAACGTCATTGATTAAAAGAACAAAATGTATCACCCAATATTTTGTTTGTTCATGTCGTATTAAAAGAATCCAAAAAGCCTAGACATGGCTAAAACAGCCTGTATAATGCCAGGGTCACCATCGAGAAACTCTCATTTCGTGATGTCGCGCTCGAAAACCTATCTACGTATAATCTCGCTGAAACCTACACAGAGTAGGCAGAGAGAGTAGAGCGCCTGTCTCCTCTGGACTCTCCTGAGCCCTCTTTGGCTTCATATGATGATGTTAATGTTTCGTAAGTCAGTAAAGTTATTTACCGAAATACCTTCGGTTCGATTCGAGTCCTTAGTCTCTCTAGTACCCTATCCCGATACAAGATTTTCTCGGTGGAGATGGTCGCCATCAGGTATTTACAATTTCTTTATATACATAAATACAAACGGGTCTATGTCGAAACTGTCTATATATTGAGCAGTGACGTCACAACGTGGCTCATCGTTTGTATCGCTCGTAGCGCACTCGTAAATAGGTATTTGATGATCAGTATTTATTTATAATATTTATAAATTACATTATAACTATGACTATAAAATAAAGAAGATTAGGGAAACCCAAGGCCGCAATTATTTCATACACTTGGTGATGAGCGAACGAACGAAACGAATGAAAGACCACTCTAATTATTTTCTAGGTATGTAGGTACATTTTCATAGAGATCATCATTTGCTAAGGTTGAGTCTTCAGCGCCAAAATGTCCCTTAAATGCAACTGATATTAATTACTTATTCAACTAATTTTACTAATTAATTCTAACGGATGCCATAGATAGAAAATTCACCAGGCAAATAACTTGTGTATCTCCAACATGAAGCACAATTACCGGCTTTCCTGCCATCACAAACAGCTTTAAGAATTTACACCAACTTTATCAAGCAACAATAGACCACGTTATATTGTTTCGCCTTGGTTATTGCACCTCATTTGATTTTTAAATATCGTAATAAACACAAGAGTTCTACCTTGCATTACATAGATGGCGCTACTTAGAATACAAAAACGCAATCTGTGTCAATGTCATTTTATCGCAATAGACATGTAAGAAGGTACATATAAATTTATTTCATAATTCGATATGAGTTTAACCCTTTACAAAAAGATACTAAATATATTTTTCAATTTAATAGAAGATAGTTTCCTAAAATCTTTAATAATAATTTAACAGCTTGTCAAATAATTTGGGAGTATCAACAATAATTACTAAAACAATTCTTATTAACTGTCACTTTCAAACGCCGTTTTTTAGGTATGGTAATATATTTTGGCGTTGTATAGAATCTTCGTATAGGATTCCGTACAGTAATAACATAAGATGAAATGTAAATTCCCTCCTCTGATTGATCTGCTATGAAGAACACTTTCACAATTCAATTAAGTACCTTCACGTATCTTCACACCTACCCACAAGGGTCCCCGAAGGAGTCGTCAAGGTGTCTAGAGGTATTACCCAACCAACCACTTTCCGCCGGATATGTTTTAGGTGCCAACGTGACAAATCACGAGCGAGCACGACTACACATACGTCTTTGAATTTCTTGTCAAACGTATGCAGGTTTCCTCTCGATGTTTTTCTTCACCGTAAATCTCGTGGTGTGACTAATCACTGTACTTAAGTTCAGAAAAAAACATTGGTACAGTAAGGATTTGAACCTGCAATCTTTGTGTTGCAGGCAACGACTCGAACCTCACGGCCACCAAGGCTTTAATAAATATAAACGGCTCAATTTAATAATCGCTAAGGCTTAATAAGTCCTTTTGGGAGATAGATATACATCGACTCTACTCAATAAGTAGGGCAAACCATGTAACCGTTTCTGTTACGCAGACTAACATTAATTATACGGAGTGGACTTCAAAGTGGGGCTCTCTAGTACGGACTAGACATTTACGCTAATATTGCAAAGAGGCTGTTTGTTTGTTGGCTTTTACGATCTAATGGCAGATACTTTTTCATTATGCCACATTGGTGGCAATAATAAGAATGCGGTCCGCCTGATGGTAAGCGATAACCGCCTTTGTACGCTTACATAGCGGGGGTATCGCTCGCTCTGCTGAATCTTTTCACACCCTTCTTGAAGAACTCCATACGGTACTCTAGAGAAAACCTCAACAGGGAGCTCATTACACAGCCTCAGCGTTCGCGGAAGGAAACTACTAAATATTATAAAGTGCAAGTTTGAGAGGTTCTCAATCACGCCAGAACGGCTGAACGGAATTGGATGAAGTTGGGCACAGAGATAGATTATGACATCCAAAGGATATGTTTTAGAGAAAAACTCTACCATGAATAAAATGCGTGGGCTAAGCCGTCGGGTACAGATAGGCGTTAGCGCAGGTGCTAGATTCGAGTTCAATGTGATCTAATTTACAATTTTGCAAGTGCACGTCACCCTAGTACTAGATAATTATTGAAAATTGTCATGTCCCTATTATTTTCGAGTGTTCACTTCAGTGGGCCGATCGATACTCACAAAGTTGTCATTAAGTGGTATTAAGATAATATTGTTAAAGCACGGTCGCGGAGCAGGAAGAATTTCGTACAATGACCTATTATTACCCATCTCTGTCACTCCCGCGTAAATATAATGCGTCTCGCTCGCACAGATGCAAGGTCATTGCATCTGTGCGAGCGAGACGCATTATATTTACGCGGGAGTGACAGAGATGGGTAATAATAGGTCATTGTACGAAATTCTTCCTGCTCCGCGACCGTGCTTTAGTTGCGTCATCCACGTGGCTAATGGCTATCAGGTCATTGACCCCATTACCCCGTAAATTTCCTTTGAAATTGACACAAACAAGTTGTAATAACGATAGATCCTCCGACTACATACTGCCAAAGCACGTGACTGTTTCAGCATACTAACTGTCCTTCGAAAAGTCACTTACCTATAAGAAGGTTTGCCACTTTTGTTTTTGCAAATAAAGTGCATTTGTTATCAAGTGTACGGAAAAGTACAAAGTATCACTGCCGATGAAGACAACAGTAATTTTTGTTTTTTTTTTTTATTTCATAGCCAGAAACGATCTCCATCCGATCCAAGTCGGACAAGTTCCTATGGAAAATAAAAAAAATCTGACTTTTCCGATTAATCACAATCCTCTATCA